>VDFB02075321.1:317402289-317941308 GCA_007258455.2 Sequoia sempervirens | reverse complement strand
GTCACCACATACTAACATACATCATGTCAATAAATCATATATAATTACAAGGTTGAGACACATTTTCCAAAAAATCTCACTTGTCAAACACCTTGCAAGGACAATGGAAGGGTATCATCATCATCTTTAATTGCTAGGGGAAAAAGACCCATAGTCTTTGAACACCATCTAAACTTCTCTGTGCTCACAAGCTTAGTTAAAGAATAAATGACATTCATCAAATTATCTACCTTAACCATCTTCACCCTGCCATTTTTAACCATATCTCTAACAAAATGATATTGTATATCAATGTGCTTGGTCTTGGCATAAAATGTTGGGTTCGTAGCTAGACATATCTCACTTTGAATGTCACAATAAATTATCACTGCCCCTTCTTTAATTCCAATATCTAAACACATTCTATTAAGCCAAATGGCTTCTTTACAAGCATGACTAGCTATCATATATCTACTTCAGTAGTGGACAAAGCAACCATAGACTATTGCTTACTCATCCAACTAATTGCACCACCAAATAAAGTAAAGAAATAAGCACTAGTGGATCTTTTATTGTCAACACCACCTACTAATTCTAAATCCACATAACCATGAATATCAAGGGAAATCTGATCTTCAGTCATATTACTATGACAACATAAGGAATAATCTAAGGTACCATGCAAATATTTGAAGACTATTTTAACTACATCCCAATAAACTCTACCAGGATTAGACATATTCTAGAAATAACTCCCACTGCTTGGGAATTGTCTAGTCTAGTACACACCATAACATACATCAAACTTCCAACTATGCTCTAGTAAGGCACTTTGCTCATGTCATCCATCTCTGATGGATATGTTGGACAATATAAAAATAGATAACTTTGTTCCAACTGAAACATGAACACACAATGGTCTACAATCCTGCATATCAAACATCTGTAAAATTGAGTTGACATACTTGCTTTGGCCAAGCCATAGCTTTCTATTCACTCCATCTCTTTTAATTTCCATCCAAATAATGTGTTTAGTTGCACCAAGATCTTTCATTTCAAATTTAGCAGCAAGTTGATATTTTAATTTCGAAATCATACCTTTCCCTCTACCAATAAATAACATATCATCAACATATAATACAATAAATAGGAAATGATCACCATCAATTTTATAATAAATATAATAATCTGATTTAGAATGCTCAAATCCCAAACTCATATGTATCAAATTTTTGGTACCACATCCTAGGACTCTGTTTTAGGCCATACAAAAATTTCTTCAATTTGCAAACCAACTTACTTTTACCTTTCACCACATAGTGCTCTAGTTGTGTCATATAAATATCCTCCTCCAAATCACCATGAAGGAAAGTAGTTTTCAAATCCATTTCCTCAACCTCTAAATCATAAGAAGTAGCAATAGAAAGCAAAAATCTAATGGATACCATTTTTGCAATAAGAGAAAATATCTCACCATAATCAACACCCTCAACTTGAGAGTAACCCTTTGCAACCAACCTTGCTTTGTAATTCTCAATACCTCCACTTGAACCAATATTTTTATTGAATTCCCATTTACAACCAACAATTTTTCATCCTTCAGGAAATGGTACATGATCCCATTTATCATTCTTTTTCAAAGATGTCATTTCTTCATCCATAGCAATCTTCTAGGATTCTACATCATTCATACCTAGTTCCTTTTCTATAGATCTAGGTTCATCCATGTTAGTATTCAAAGAAAAAATTGATCTGTAAACTCCTTATTATGAATCACTTAACAACTATTATATTCACCAGGATACAGATTTAATTTTAAGATCGAAACTAACGATGCTTGTGAATTGAGAAAATAAACACATGAAATGCATGAAAGTAAAGAAGCTGAAAAAATCATACACCAAGAAAAGAGAGACAAAGAGATTTGATAACGAAGTTCACCAGATTCTAGTTGTGTCTCTAGATCTGCAAATATGCACGATTAATGCCACTATTATGACGCAACTTCTTTTACACCATGATGGTCTTTCACTGAGTTACAATTTTCTTAAAGGAATATTTTCGTACTTCAAAATCTTCCCACTTCCACACTGCAATGACAAGATCTATCAGGCAACATGTTCATGCCTAACTCCTTTGTCACCTTTACAATGCTATCAAGCAATGAAACTACAACTTTCTCTCTCTCTCAATAAGAGTACATGAATACAATACATGAGGCATCAAGCCTTTACAAACGACTTAAAAGTAGTAAAAATTCTCTCAAAGAAAACAATGATTTTTTATCTCTTCCTATTCTTCTAAGAGACTACTCATAATTCTCTCAAAAGACTCACTAAGTTTTTATCTCTCCATTTTCTCACAAGAGACCACTTAGCTCACAAAACTCTCCTTAACCTCTAAATGCCAAACTCACACTCCTAACCCCCTTTTAAATATTTCGTTCAACCCCTTTTGGCCTTTGATTAGGCTTCATAACAATTTAAGGGCTTAAAATAACCATAACAGGTTATTTTGTTAATAAATCAGGTTAGACTATGCTTTAAATATGACACAACCAATTAAAAGACAATAACTTCTCAAAAAAACAAAACAATTTAATTTTCTTAAGCCTTTAACACCTATTCATAGGCTCATTTGGTTTTTGAATTGTTAAGTTGTTTTTCTTTAAACTGGAGGGTTGTTTCTTTTTTTTTTATGAGTTAATCTTCTTTTATTTTTAGGAGATTTGGATCCCACCAAATTGGGTTGGGATCCCACAAAATCTGATCCACCAAATGGATTTTGTGGAATAAACTTCCACCACTTTATTTTTTTCAAAAATAAAGCATGGTGTACGTGAATTTTATGAGATTTTTGCCACATCACCTGTAATTTCCATTTCACCATCCAGTCAACTACCACGTCACATGCTGACATCATCATTTGACTAAAACTTTGACTAAACATAACTCGCACATATGAACTCCGTTTTACGTGAAACAAGCTATGCCGGGTTTGTCTTCGTGAGATTTATGCATTAATATTGGTTTCGGGAGATTTTGAGCCAGTTGAATTTTGAGGTCTTCGAGATCCACCTAGATCATTCCTCCCCACTGAGGAACTTTTGGACCTCCAAAAGTTTCTTAATCAAACATGACATGAGATAAACACCTTCTCACTTGTCTAGTATCTGTCTACCCTGATTGTGCACCTACTTCATAAAAAAACTATACAACCATTATGAAAATCACAAACACATTGCTACCCATTTGCATTTTCTCACATCCTTCTGCATTCATTACCCTAGCTACTATACATATACAAAACATTAGTAGCATTAAAAAATACAAGGATATTAATGAGAATGAGTGAACAATACTTCTAATCCTCTTAATAGGTTCCCATGACAAATGTTCATGTTGCGGCGTTGATGATCCCTGAAACACATGATAGTTAGGCTTACAAGCAGCTACTTCATTTTCATGCTTCAGATCACCTACTTTTCCCACCTTTGCAGACATTAGAAAATATATTTTTCTCATATACATGAGCCTCATCATTTGCCTTGTGTTCACCAATGAAGAATCAACTGCAATCTTCTTATCCTTCTTTGGATGAAGCTTCCAACAGTTAGCTTCTTGATGTCCACCTTTGTTGCAATAAGAGCAAGGCATTTTTAACATCCAACCCTTCTTTCCCTTCCCTTTCTTCCAAATTGGAGATGGGTCTTTATGCAGTGTCCCTTTCCTAGTTGAATCTATCTTCCTACCACATCATCATGGTCAACCCTCAACTTTGACTGACCATAACTTTCACATACAGACTCAGATTTGGTCCGTTCAAAATGTGTCAAAAAGCTCTTGACAAGATATTTGACATGGTGATGAAATATGGAGCATGTGGAACACTTAAATTTTTACGACAAGTATCCACCTGAATTAACAGACATAAGAGACAAATCTTTACTTGCATTAATCACCCTTTTCAACAAGAAAAGAGAGACAAAATCATACACCAAATAAACACATGAAATGCAAGAAAGTAAAGAAGTTGAAAAAATCATACACCAGGAAAAGAGAGACAAAGAGATTTGATAACGGAGTTCACCAGATTCTAGCTACATCTCTGGATCCACAAATATGTGCGATCGATGCCTTTATTATGATGCAACTTCTTTTACACCATGATGGTCTTTCATTGAGTTACAATTTTCTTAAAGGAATATTTTTACACTTCAAACTCTTCCCCCTTCTACATTGCAATGACAAGATCTATCGGGCAACATGTTTGTGCCTAACTACTTCATCACCTTTACAATGCTATCAAGCAACGAAACTACAACTCACTCTCTCTCAATAAGAGTACATGAATACAATACATGAGGCATAAAGCCTTTACAAATGATTTAAAAGTCATAAAAATTCTCTCAAAGAAAACAATGAGTTTTTATCTCTTCCTATTCTTCTAAGAGACTACTCATAATTCTCTCAAAAGACTCACTAAGTTTTTATCTCTCCATTTTCTCACAAGAGACCACTTAGCTCACAAAAATATCCTTAACCTTTGAATTCCAAACTCACACTCCTAACCCCCTTTTATAAATTTTGTTCAACCCCTTTTGGCCTTTAATTAGGCTTCATAACAATTTAAGGGCTTAAAATATCGAAAAAGATTTTCATAAAATATATTTTAAAACTAAAATTAAAGTTAACCTCCCAACTTAAAACAAATTTAATCCCTTATGATTTTTATAGCCCAAAATTATGAGGGCCATGAATATACAAGAGACAGTTTGGTTTTATTATAGTTGTTAAAACTAATATTAAAACTAATCAACCTCTAAATAGCTTTCCTATGTGAAAAGACAAAAATAAATAAACAATATGGAACCCGAATGGAAGAATTTGTTTTTTTAAGGGGATAGTGGTTGAGATTATTTTTTTATTTGTAAAAATAATGGAAATTTGTTGTAAGGGGGTTATTTTATTAAATATGGTGGTTTAACCCCATATGGGATAATTATGTATAAAAAGGGGGGAATTTAGGACTTGGAATAGGAAAGTGGTGATTTTTATGAGAGAATTCTGAATTGTGGAGATAATTTTGTATGGAGAGTCTAAGTGTTTTAATTTGTGCATTGAAGGAGTGTTACTCTACTACACTTGAAAGAGGAAGACTTTGAAACTCTTGAAGACTCGAAATTGTATTCTATTGATGCCTTGTAATCAGTTCAGAGCATAATCAAGGATCAGTCACTCTTTGGAGAGGGACCCAGAGATGTAGCCATATTGGCGAACTTCATTATCAACTTGTGTTTTGTCTTCTCTCTTCTATCTCTCTTATATTATGTTCATCACTTTGTTATTGTTTTGATTATTTAAGCATTTTAAATTATGTAATTACATTTTCAAGACCTTCAATTTAATCATTGTGAAAGTTATTATTCACATGCAACAGTCCTAGTTCCTAACATTAGATAAAAAAATACATCCCTAATCATTAGGTGAATACCTTTTAGGTGGTTGCCTATGCCTTGTAGACCTTCAAACAAGCTGAGTTGGAGGTTCTTCCTCCTCTTCTAAAGACCCAAAGCTAGATGAGCTCTCCTCAATTTCTTGTCTATCCTTGGGCCTCAATTCAACTTTCTCAAGTGTAGAAGGAAATTGGATCACATATTCCTGTTTACTTTGTTCTAGCTGCAATGTAATAGAAGAAGGCTTAGTTTTTCTAAAAATAACACTTCTACTATGCATTACCTTCTATGCAATTGGATCCCAAAGCTTTTATCCTTTCACACCATAACTATATCTGATGAAGATACATTTCACAACATTTTTCTCCAACTTTGTTTGCTTCTCTTTTGGCACATGTGCATATGCCTCAACCAAAAAATATATGATGTCTTAATGAAGGCTTGTTACCTAACCATGCCTCTATAAGTGTCTTATCAACAAGATCTAATGTAGGAGACCTGTTAATTAGGTAACAAGAAATAGCAAAAGATTCGGCCCAAAACCTTTATTCTAGGCCACTACCACTCAACATACTCCTAGCCTTCTACATTAGTGTCATGTTTATTCTTTCTGCAACTCCATTCTGTTGTGGAGAATATGGAGTTGTCTTCTACCTATGAATACCACAATATTTACAAAATATATCTAAATTGTTAGACAAAAGTTCAATGCCATTATCAGTCCTCAAACATTTTATTTTCTTTCTAGTTTGCAACTCAACCATTTCTTTAAATTCTTTAAATCAACTGAAAACTTTAGATTTACTCTTTATAAAATATACCCATGTCATTCTCATTTAATCATCAATAAATGAAACATAATATGTGGATTTACCAATTGAAGGAACATCTATAGGACCAAATACATCAAAATGAATAAGATCCAATACACCACAAGATTTATGATAACTTGAGTAAAATTGAACATGGTTTTGTTTTCCATAAATGAAATACTCACAGAAATCAAATTCAAGATTACAATTAGACAAACCTTCAAAAGGGTTTTTATTTGTCAAGGTCCTTAGACCCTTTTCTCCAATGAGGCCAAGTCTCTAGTGCCATAACATATTTTTCTCTGCAGGTAACTTTGTCTCAACAGAAAGAGCACCCTTAGGTACCCAAAAGCCATGACCATTTGCTGAAGGTGAAACCCTCACTTCTTCATAGACTTTATTTTCACAAAATTACTATTACACTCAACAGTGCATGTATCAAGCTTATACAATGTCCCATATCTGACACCTATAGAAATTACTATAGCACCTTTAACTATCTTGCATCCTGCATTAGAAAATACTACCTACACACCCAAATCTATTAGTTTGCTTAAATATAAGAACTTTTGTGATAGTCCAGGGATATTCAACACACCATTTATCCTTTTTATTCCACCATTAGGAAACTTGATTTTAACTTTACCATGGCCAACAATGTCTAAATGAGAATCATCACCCAAGTACACCTTACCTCCATCAAATTCTTCATATTCACAAAAATAATCTATATTAAAGGTTATATGAAATGATGCACCTAAGTCAATTAACCATGTGTCATTACCTACACAAGTTCCCAAAGCTACAACGAATATGTCACCATCTTCCTTCTCAAACTCACAATCAAAATCAAATTTCTTCTTTTTCTTCTTATTTTCTTCTTTGCATTCTTTATAAATGTGTCTAAGCTTACTGTACTTTCAAAAAATATCTTTGGAATTTCTAGGAGATTTAGATCTCCCCTTAGGCTTGGATTTATCACACTTCTCATTCTTCTTGTCTTTTTCCTTAGGCCTTCTATGCACATTTAGGGCCTCCTTGGCAGTGATGGATACCTTCCTCCTCATCTCTTCAAAAATAAAAGAACCCACCACATCGTCAATCTTCAATATAATAGAAGTAATCCCAATAGCCATAACAAGATAATCCCATGAATCAGGCAAAGAACAAAGCAAGATCTGACATTTCTCCTCCTCATCCATTTTGACACCAACTAATGCCAATTAAGCCACCAACATATTAAATACTTATAGATGGTCTATGATTCATTCACCCTCTTCCATTCTCAAGGAATACAACTTCTTCCTCAAGAAAATCTTGTTCACTAAAGATTTGGCCTGATACATCTCAACAAGCTTCTTCCATAGTTTTTGTGCAGAGGTCTCTCCATGGAAATTAATTAAAATAGGTTCTTTGAAGAAAAATCTGATTAGACCTTTGGGTTTATGGTCCATAACATCATATTGAGTAGCTTGAGTAGGATCTGGAAGCCTTGAAATATTATCATCAACAACATCCCGCAGATCTCAAAAAATCAACAAATCCTCCATCTTTAGCTTCTACATCTCAAAATTATTTCCAAAAAATTTATCCACCTCTATTCTCCCTAATGAACTTTCCATATGAAAATTCCTACAACAAAATCACAAAGTTTCTTTTGCACAAGCTCCCACTCAAATCCATATTAGTTCAAAAAACCCAACAACCCACAATTTAAACAGAAGGTGATCAAGATTTGATACCACTTGTAAGGAAGATAAGGTATCGAAACAACTTCCTACACTAACCTTGATAAGAGAATAATGCAAAAAATTTATAGATCTTTAACTGTAGCTCAGAGAAAAACACACAAGAGAGTTAGGCAATTCGAATCTAATCTATTCAAACTATACTAATGAATCCTCAAAGCTTAGATAATCGAGCACAAAAGAAAGCTAAGAACAACATGCATAAAAGAAACTATTTTACCAAACATGCAATGATGGCCTTGCCTACGTTATACACGCAGAGACCTCATACTTTGACTTGAATTTGACCGACAAGACTGACTACAAATAGAAGATGTGTTTGATAGTGAATGTGACGAACCCTAATGGACTGACCTAGTGTGGCCTCTAGGGCTCATTGATTGATGGACTTGCCTATGTTATACACGTAGAGACCTCGTAGTTCAACATGACCAATGACCTTGTCATATAGACATATGGGTTGAATCATGATTTTATATAGAAAAACCTAAACGGACTGACCTAATACCTCAGGGGCACATCAACAGATAGCCTTGCCTACGTCCAGTCACAGAGGAAACGTAGTTTGACTAATGAAAAAGACTGACAAATGTGACTGAATCTGACTCTATTTTTGGATTTTTGTCATGTTTTGAATTTTTTGTCTTTTGGAAGTTTTTTGATGTTTTTGTGTTTTCTCAGGACATTTTGTGATGTTTATGGATTTTTCTATGGTTTTACGACTTCAACACAGCCCATGCAAGAACCAATATGACGCACATCAAGTGTTTTCCCCTAATCGAGTATAAGACCAATTGATTATGAATAGGGTAAAATGGGGGAGATGAAATGCACTCAATGTCAATCATTCCAAGTTATGGGAAAGAATACCACTTATTATGAATGGTATATACAAGTGATGGATACGAAAGATAAGGGATATGTATAGGGATAGGTAGTATATCCAGGGATAGATAATATATACAAGGATAGATGGTATGTACATGGTATGTGAGATTAGAATAATAGTAGACAAAGGAGCAGAGTCAATTACACATGGCACCTATTTTCCAGGTTTTCACCATGGTACCTATCCAAAGTGCCACCAAAGTGGTTTTCACTATTGGACGAATTATTTTTCTTTACTATTTTCTGGAATTTGTAATTTTTTTGGTGTTACCAAAAGTTATGCGTAGAACTTCTTCATATGAATACTATTGATTGGTGAGGACAATGGTTCCCCTTCAGGAGTGGAGAGTTGATACACTCCTGATCCAAAGGCTTCTATAACAATATATGGTCCTAACTAGTTAGGTTCAAACTTTCCTAGTTTTTCTCTGTCTGTTTGATTCTTTGGGTTCTCCATTAAGACCATGTCACCAATGTCAAAAAATTTGTTCAAGACCTTCCTATTATAGCTACAACGAAGGTGATTCTGATATGCTTGGAGATGGTCTGGTTCCTTCTATCTTCACTCATCTAGTAATTCTAGCTCATGGAGTCTCGATACCCAGTACTCTTCATCATCAATGTGCCCTTTCAAGGATACCCTCAAGGAAGGAATCTCAACCTCAATAGGAAGAATGGCTTAAGAACCAATGACTAGTTAATAGGGAGTGGCACCAATGGGAGTACAGATACTTGTGCAATAAGCCCATAAGGTGGGATTAAGTTGTAAATTCCAATCACAGCCAGCATCATTGACAATCTTCTTGAGGATTCTAATGATATTTTTTTTAGATGCCTCTACTTGGCCATTACCTTGTGGGTAGTATGGAGTGGAAAAGTGAGGTTGAATATGAAATTCATCACAAAGATGGCAGAATTCTTGATTCTTAAATGGGAAGCCATTATCCATGATTATGGATTGAGGAATACCATACCAACAGATGATATAGTTCAGAATAAACTTAGAGATCTGTGTGTCGATAATGTATGTCATTGGAATAGCCTCAATCCACTTTGTAAAGTACTCAGTGGTAGTGATGATGAATTTGTGGCCATTGGATGATGTGGGATGGATCTTACCTATGAGTTCAAGTCCCCATTGGCTAAAGGGCCATGGTGACGTTATAGGATGGAGCTCTTGTGCTAGTGCATGTATCAAGTCTCCATGAACTTGGCATTGGTGACATTTCTTTACAAAGACATATGATTCCTTTTACATATTAGGCTAATAATAACCCCGTCTCATAATTTTTTTGGCGAAGGTAGGACCGCTAGAATGAGAACCACATATACCCTCATGCACCCCATGTAAGGTTGCTTGTGCTTCATTGGAATGCCTCTACTTGGCCATTACCTTGTGGGTAGTATGGAGTGGAAAAGTGAGGTTGAATATGAAATTCATCACAAAGATGGCAGAATTCTTGATTCTTAAATGGGAAGCCATTATCCATGATTATGGATTGAGGAATACCATACCAACAGATGATATAGTTCAGAATAAACTTAGAGATCTGTGTGTCGATAATGTATGTCATTGGAATAGCCTCAATCCACTTTGTAAAGTACTCAGTGGTAGTGATGATGAATTTGTGGCCATTGGATGATGTGGGATGGATCTTACCTATGAGTTCAAGTCCCCATTGGCTAAAGGGCCATGGTGACGTTATAGGATGGAGCTCTTGTGCTAGTGCATGTATCAAGTCTCCATGAACTTGGCATTGGTGACATTTCTTTACAAAGACATATGATTCCTTTTACATATTAGGCTAATAATAACCCCGTCTCATAATTTTTTTGGCGAAGGTAGGACCGCTAGAATGAGAACCACATATACCCTCATGCACCCCATGTAAGGTTGCTTGTGCTTCATTGGAATCAAGACATATCAGGAGGGTATTATCTAAGGCGCGTATATATAGGGTGTCTCTAACGATGGTGTATTTGGCTAACTTGCGGAGGAATGTCCTACGTTGGTTGTTTAGCAAGCCAGTGGGTATGACTTTGACATGGAGGTAGTTAGATTTCTTTGTACCATGGGGAATCAGGACCAACAATCTGACATACCATCTCAGAATCTGGGACATCATAGGCTGGGACCAAAACCTATTCTACCAAGAACTCAAACTTTGGCACGTTGCTAGGAATGTCTAGAAGTGATGCAATAGTAGCCATAGCGTCTACTGCCCTATTTAGAACACACGGTATCTGATGAAATTTGACCTTGTCAAAGTACTCCTTAAAGCTATCAGCCATGTGTTTGTATGGATCAAGCTTCTCATCCTTAGTCTCATAATCATCATTTACCTATCTGATTACTAGTTGAGAATCACCATATAACTGTAGGTTCTTAATTTTCCACTTGACTGCCATGCATAACCCTATCACTAGAGCTTCATACTTTGCTATGTTGTTATTACATGAGAATGCAATCCTGAATGACTTAGGGATGGAATCACCCTATGGTGTGATAAGTAGTATACCAGCTCCTGAGCCATGATTTGTATATGAGCCATCAAAATACAATTTCCATGTTATGTTCGTCTCTATTGTGAAGATAAATTCATCAGGAAAGTCTACAACTAATGGGTGATCTGCTTGTATTGGTGCACCAGCTAACTGACCAACAATGACTTGTCCTTTAATAGCCTTTCTCTCCACATACTGGATATCATACTCACTAAGTATCATAATCCATTTGGCCAGTCGCCCCGTTAATGTTGCTTTACTTAGAAGATATTTCAGAGGATCTATTTTAGCAATTAGCATTGTTTGATGGTTTAACATATAGTGTCTTAGTTTTGGGGTAGCAAATACTACTGCAAGATAGGCACGTTGATAGGTTGCTCCAGCATTTTTGAGTCCAAAGGGCATAACATTCCAGCAATACGTTCCCCAAGGACAAGTGAAATCTTTCTTGGGTTGGTCTTCAATTGCAATTATGATCTAATTATATCCTAAAAATCCATCCATAAGGGACAACATCTCATATCATGTTGTCATGTCTACTATCATTTCTATGTTGGGCAAAGGGAAGTCATCCTTAGGAAAAGCCTTGTTGATATCTCTAAAATCGATGCAGATGCAAATGCCCCCTGTTAGTTTAGTGACTGGTACAAGATTAGAAATCCAATCTGCATAGTCAATTGATCTAATGAAACCAACGTCTAACAGTTTCTTGAGTTCTACCTTGACTAGTAAAGCAATTTGTGGATGCATTTTCCTCAATTTCTATTTCACTAGTTTGACACCTAGTTGTAAGGGCAAGTGATGTAGAACAAGTTTAGGATCCAATCCAGGCATGTCTGCATATGACCAGGAAAAATTTATCTATCTCTATGTAAAGAAGTTGTGGAATTCTGGCTGCTCTTTTGTTGTCAATGATGCTACAAAGTAAACCAGTCGAGGATTCTCTTTTGTGCCTATGTTGAATTCTATTAATTCTTCAACAAGCATGGGTGACTTTTCCTGTGCAACAGGGAGAATGTTCAAACCTCCATCTGTAGGTGCCTTAGAGAGGTTTTCGCCTTCGAATGCGTCCTTTATTTTTACTTTTTCATTGTCTAGAGGCACCTTTCGGTTTTCACCTAGAGACTCATCCTTTTTATCTTGTTTATTCTTTTTCTCAATTTTGTGACTAGAGTGTTGAAAAAATTCCCCAAAATATGCTTTATTGTCCAAGTCAATGGTAAAACCAGCCTTATGATCACTGCTAGGTATGCCTTCTCGTAATCCCAGGAACTCAGCAATTGCTTCGTCGTTCTAAAAAATGTCTAAGACGGGTGTGTCTTGTTGGTCCCAACCAATGAGTTGGGGATAAACTAAGGGCATGTCATCATCAGAGTTATCAAAGTTTAATGGGGTCAAGGTAAGGACTAAGTTGTTCATATGATCACAAAAGTCTTGTACTAAGTCCTTTTTTCTCTTTAGTTGAGATCTAGGTAGATTGAGAGGTGGGCCTAATGCCAAGGTTTGGTTATCTGAAACAGATGTATCAGGTTTCCAAGAGGTAGGATCAATTGATTCCCAATAGTAGTGTTTAAACCATTCCTCTTTTGTCATATTCTTTGGTGGATAGGAATTCAATGGATTTGGTGAGGATCTTAACATTAAGTCTAGTTCTCCAAATAGCTTGTCAAGGTCCATGGAAGAGGTAGAGGATAGGGAATCCCACTCATAGTCATTGGAGTTGAGGGAGTGAGTGTGATATTGGTCAGATGGTTCATGAGATGTCTCAATATCTTCTGAAGCACTTACTTCCTTGATTAAAGGTGATGCAGTACTAGGAACACCAATCTGAATCGGTTGAAACCCAATCCCTAAGCCTTTTGGCCATTGAGAAACAAAGATTGGTTCAATCCTCCCATCTTGATTTAAGCCTAAACCACTATGTCCATTATATCCCTTGCTCTGCATGATTGTGAAACCCTTTCCATATAGATCTGTAGGAATGTGAGCAAGTGAGATAGGTTCTTCATCATCTTCCCTATATAGCCAGGAGGCAACATCTTTGGTATTTATGGCCTCTTTGCTTAATTCTCCCCATTTAGTGAAAGTTTTTGTGGGAGGAATGTGTATAGTGACCATAGATTATCTCCTATCTGATGTAGGTAAGCCGTATGACTTAGGAGGAATCAAATGGCTAACACAATAAGATGTATTCATGTAATACTCTCCACAACCCTTGTCTTGGATCTCAACCCTAGGAGTGGTAGGAATTGAAGGTGAAATAGATGTTTGAATGAGTGTGGATGGATCAACATAGTGAGATGAATTGGATGATGAATCCTCTTGGTTTACTGGCACTTGACGTTGGGGTATCTCTTTTAGATTGGTGCAATATTGGAAGGGATCTGGGTCACCATCTATAGTTATTTCAGTGCCATTGTAAGGGAATTTGAGACATTGATGATATGTGGAAGGGACCGCCTTCATGGCATGAATCCATGGTCTGCCTAACAAAAGGTTGTAGGGAAGGGTGAGATCCAAGACTTGAAACTTTTTCTCCATTATTGCAGGACCGATTTTGATATGAAGTGTTACCACCCCCTTTGATTTGCGTTCCTCATCATCATAAGCTTTAATGACAATACCTTTGGTTGTTTCTATGCATGCTTTTGAGAAACCTAATTCCTTAATCAATTTTAAAGTGCACAGATTTAACCCTGCTCCTCCATCTACCAAAACTCGTCTAACTTTGGTGTCATCAACAAGGACTTCAAGATGTAAAGGGTCGTTATGGTTTGTCTTTTCAGTTGTGTAGTCTTGTTCAAAAAATGTGGCATGATGATTAATTGTCAAGTAGCCAACCATTTCCTAGAAACGATTGACATCGATATCATTGGGGATGGTGGTGTTTTGTAAAGCTTTATCTAAAATGGACCGATGCTCAAGGGAGATACGCAATAGTTCCAAGATTGAGATTTGGGCTGGGGTCTTCCCCAACTGGTCAAGTAGGTTATATTGTGACTTGGAAGGTTGTGGTGTTTGCTGCAATGAAGGACCTTGGATAGTGATCTTATTATGACGAGTGTTGACAACACACTCAGGAGTTGTATTGATAGTAATGGTATTGATATTCTCATCGGTGGCACGAAGGTGATTAATGGTTTTGCCACTATTATAGTCATGCTTGATATTTGCATAGTTGGCTGACATATTGGTCTTGGTACTCAAACTGGGGACATTTCCTTTCCCATGGTCGTGTAGTGGATCTGAAAAGACTTGATGATCAGTGTTTGATGACTTTTGTTTCTGTCCACTAACTTCAATAATTCTCTTTTTGACAAGATCCTGTATGATATTTTTTAGTTGGTGACAATTTTGTAGGTTATGTCCCTTAGTTCTATGATAATCACAAAAGGAATTGTCATCCCACCAAACTAGTTTAAATTGTCCTGGATCGTATTGTCTTGGCTCTTGAAGTTGTATAAGATTATGTTGTAACAGTTGTTTGAATACAGACTCAATGGGTTCCCCTAAGGGAGTGAACCCACATTTTTGAAATCTCCTTTGTTATGGATGTTGAGTATTTTGGACCGTATTGGAAGGTTGATTGATATCATTAAACATGTTGGCTGATGAGTTAGATCCTTGTAATGTGATGATTGGTCCTGCTTGTATAGTTTTAGCATCAACTACCCCATCATTGGTGACATTTTTGTTTCAAGACCAAAATCTATTTCTGTCATTGGGGGTGTTTTGCACTATCAGATTTCTATTGGATGTCGGTGTCTTACGTTCTCCTTTTTCAATGAGATCCTTTTCTATTATAACCCATTTTTCCACTAGTTCTGAAAAGGATGTACAATAATGTACCCTTAAGTTACTCCGTAGTTTTGCAGGAAGGTTTTCCTGGAACATGGTGACTTTCTATTTTTTAGGTATTTTGATAGGACACCGGCTAGCTATAGTCCTCCATCTTTGGAAGAAAGTGATGAATGTTTCACCTTCGTCTTGTGTTGTATGACACAAGGTTACTCTATTTATCTTGTGGTCTATGTTGAAGGAGAATTGCTCAACAAATTTCTCAGTCAATTCACCCCAAGATGTGATGCCATAGTCTAGACCTGAAAACCACTCTAGTGCAATTCCTACAAGACTTCTTGGAAATAGTTTCATAAGATATGTGGAGTCATAAGTGACATCTATGCATATGGTAGAAAATTCCCTTATATGTTCTATCAGATTTTGTTTTCCATTGTACTTAGGGAGATTCGGTATAACATACCCATGAGGGAAAGGTGTCATGTACAATGATCTATCAAAGGGAAATGGGAATATGTCCTTTGTTGAAAAGGATTTTTTAGTTGACATTGCCATGTTGTCCATTTGTGTTTGTAGTGCATGCATTTGTGTTTGCAAGATGTCAACCTGGGTTAAGGATGTGTTGGATGGATTATGTGTGTCCATGTAGGTATTTTGAAACCCTAGGTTTCGTGATGGGTTTTGATTGAATGTCGGTATTTGATATGGATTTGGATTCAGAATGTTGGTGAATGTGTTCTAGTTTGGAATCTACGTAAATTGATTTTGACTCAAAATCTATGTGAACGGATTTTGACTACCACTATGTGAGAATAGATTCTAATTTGGAATCTGTGTGAATTGGTTTTGACTTGAAGTCTGTGTGAACAGATTCTGACTACCACTCTGTGAGAATGGATTCTGATTCAGAATCTGTGTGAATGGGTTCTGACTGCCAATTTGGGAAGATAGATTATGATTGCCATATTGGAATGAGGGAATGCCTCTTGTTTGTGTAATTTGTGGTATAGTACTAGTGGTTTGAACACTAGGTATAGTCGTTGACTGTGGTATGGTGCCTGTGACACTAAAATTTGGTGTATAAGCTGATGTTTTAGATCTTTTATTCCCAACAAGAGGACCGAAGGGAGTGGACGATGATGCCCCTACAGTGAAATTAAATCCTGATGTCATGCTAGATGTACCAAATGGAAACATATGGACTGGCGTACTTTGTGTAGGTATGCCAGATGGTATGGTTGTATTTACCTAAGGTATAATAGTACTGGCAGTCATTGTATTAGTCCCTTGTGTAGGTTGAGCTTGTAAGGTGCTAATATTGAATCCTATAGGTAAGGTAGCACCTTCAGCTAGCAATTTGGCTAAGTATCATTGACAATCATTTGCTAGGTACTCATATACAAAAGACAAAAACTCAGGGTCCTGTGTCACAACCTCTATGTCCTGTACTGTAATGTGTCCTTGAGTGTTTCTAGTGGTGAATTTGTCTAATAAAGTCTTGTGAGTTATTGTGGAGAATGGATTGATGAATTCGTTTGGGTTTGGCATCTTTTCTCTCTCTCTTCTCTTAGACCTTGTTTCAACCATGTAAGATAAGCTCAATATGTAAGAAATGCAACACTACGTCTATGGACAGTATGACTCTAGTCTATGTTTTTGGGATTTTCTGAATGCAAAATAAGGAATGTTCTAAGATGATGCTAGTCTAAAAATGACAATATTTAAAGATGCAATTCTAAGCAAGCTTTTAAGGTAATCAATTTTGTAAACCTGAGACAAGGGTACCAACTACCTAAAGTCTAACCAAGTTGTCAATTTAGTTATGTCAAGGAACCAATGTAGGACGAGGATAAGTTGAGTTTCCTAACTAGACTAATGAGCTAGGAGGACTCTCTATAGGAAAAAGGATATAATGATAGGACTAGGTTCAATGACAAATTTCGTTGACACTACAATTTTTCTAGAGTGTAGATGGTGGGTCCTATTCCAAAGTTTATAAAATTGACCTACCTAGAGGTTTAATCTAAAGGAAATATGTACTCAAAGATGAAAGTAAAACTCAAAATTGAGACGACTATAATAATGGTTAAATGATACCTAAAGGATGCAAAATTGAGCAAATCATTTTAGGTTTCTATCCAAGGACTGCTGTGAAAAGACAAATGAAAGACTGGTATGACCATGTCGACTGAATTGTGACCATAAATTCTAGTTTTCTAATAATTAGGCAGATGCGTCACAGAATTTCACACATGCAATTATCTTTCACAGTTATGGTTTTATGTCAATTAGTTGCGTGTTTCTGGTAAAGTTCAACATTTGAATCTGGTAGATGCGGTTAATTTTATAACTTATGTGACTCGTAATGACAATTGTGACTCAGGCCATAACAGATGTGGTTTTCCTAAACTTACGCACCAGTAAAATTTTTGTGACAGTGGCAAATGCATCGTTTGAGACTACAGTTGTGGCTCACCTTGTGAATTGTGACCATAAATTCTAGTTTTCTAATAATTAGGCAGATGCGTCACAGAATTTCACACATGCAATTATCTTTCACAGTTATGGTTTTATGTCAATTAGTTGCGTGTTTCTGGTAAAGTTCAACATTTGAATCTGGTAGATGCGGTTAATTTTATAACTTATGTGACTCGTAATGACAATTGTGACTCAGGCCATTGTGGTTTTCCTAAACTTACGCACCAGTAAAATTTTTGTGACAGTGGCAAATGCATCGTTTGAGACTACAGTTGTGGCTCACCTTGTCAGATGCGTCACAAAATATCACAAGTGCGGTTCTCTAAAATAGATGCGGTTTCCAACAAAGCAAATGTGAGCTAATCTGGTAGATGTGACTCTAAGCTTAACAGATGCAACTCGATAGAACAATTGTGACTCTGTTGTATTTTCAATGAATAGAGATATAAAACTGACACTATTTTATGTGATCAAGTTCTGAAAAACAAGGACAATCATAATACAAAGTGTTTTCAGTTTGACCTTAGACTCAAAGAACGTTTAATTGATAACAGACAAGCACATCCTAGGATATGAAGGACAATATTTACTGACTTCTCACTTAGGTTTCCCCAGCTATGCTTATTTAAGGCAGATGATTAATAGCTTGACCCCTCTAGCTCCCCTCCATGACTAATTAACATCATTCGGGGCAGCCAAGCTATAGTACCCATGAACATCCCATGGCATACCTTCATCTCTACACATGAACTGTAAGAATATGAGACGACTTCACAGGTCCGACCTGCTGCACTAGTAAATAGAAGGATTTTGGACACTACAACACAAAGGTGTTTCATTAGGGCATTTTGTTCGTAGGGCATGATTCATGTGGTGAGAGTCCCCTTTTGAATCCATCTTGTCGGAACCATACGCGTGATTCTTGGGCTTTCCCCAAGAATCCACTTTTATATACTGGTTGGAAGTCCCTCGGGTTCAGGGTGCTACCGGTCTGAGTCGTCCTGGGGTGAGTACTTTTTCCCACCAGAATAGGTCCAAGTTCTAGAGTTGGTAACCGTTTCTCTTACACCCAAGATTGTACGAATGCACAAGGGGAGAGGATACTTCAATGTACCAAATCATGAGGGTAACTACACAATTGTGCTTTCACACCAAACATAATAGACACTTGTTAATTTTAATCCAAATGAAAGATTTTCTACACTACCAAACAATCTGTTTCAAAAATTTAACTAGGGTCTTTGACATGTGTTCTGTAGAAAGATTCATTAGTAGTTTGATATTGGTATTTGACTATCAATCTGCAAAAACTTTGTTAACTCCTCAAGACACATGCTGACAACAAAAGATTAGTGGATAAAAACATGAAAGGAAACTATAAATTGAAAGTCCAAAACCTAAGAATATACTAGTCAGATGCATCATTTTCTCTATCAAATGTGTCACGGTATTTTACCAGTCAGTTGCGGCTCAGAAATTGACAGATGTGTGATTCCTTTTCAGATGCATCATTTTCTATCATAGATGCGTGATTCCTTTTTAGATGTGTTGTTTTCAATCACATATGCGACCAACAAAGTCAATTGTGTCATTTTGTCAAACTGATGTGTCTCCGAATATCAATTGCAGTGTTTCGTCAAACTTATGCATCTCTAAATATCAATTGTGTCATTTCATCAAACTAATGCGTCGTTCTATACAAAAACCTACAAAATCAAATAAAATTCTACGGATACGCGAAGATGGTGTCTTCACGTCGAGTTCACCAAATGTAGCTCAGAGAAAAACACACGAGAGAGTTAGGCAATTTGAATCTAATCTATTCAAACTATACTAACAAATCCTCAAATCTCAGATAATCGAGCACAAAAGAAAGCTAAGAACAACATGCATAAAAGAAACTATTTTACCAAACATGCGATCAATTCCATTGAATAACCTCCATTACTCTTCTCCATTTTGTCCATGTAGTGTACTTGCCCTCAAAGTTTCAAAGTTCATGCAAGCATAGCCTAAGTGTTGTGATTAAGACAAAACATCGAAGATTCAAGATAATTTCTCTAAAAGTCATATGATTTCGAGAGAGATTGGAATGATGAATGACAAATCAATTTATAGAAAATTGATTATTCGAATGATAGGTCAGGATTAAAAGATCAACGGACAGTTGAGATCAAAAGATTAGACATGCATTATGATAACTGTCAATAGTGACCTAAGTGATACAAATTAGAAATAGAAATAAAGATTAAATAAATGATTTAATCTTTGAGTTTGGTATTCAAAAATAGAAGAATTATCTTTGCATGACAAAGATAAAGATGGTTAAAGCAACTCTTTGTTCGAATGCATGCACAAGATTTAATTAATTAAATAGAAATATTTAATTAATATGCATGTACACACAATTGAGTTAGAACTAGATGACTGAATGATATGACAAAGAGATTACTCGAGAAAGCCACTCAGACACTACTCCAGAGCTAACTGAGCAATTTAAATAGATCTTTGAGTCGAGTAAACGTGAATACTTAGATAATTTGCACAATTATCTAAATATAGAGGAATGCGTTAGAATAGGATTTATGAATTAAATAATTCATTTAATTCAAGATTTGATATTTGAAGAATAATTAAATAAATAAGATTTATTTAATTAAGTGATGAAGGGATTTAAATGAATAATTAAATAAATAAAAGGATGTATTTAATTATAGTTGAAATATGATAGAGGTAAATTAAAAAAGAATTTATTTAATTGAAGAAGGATAAGGTTAATTAGTAACATAATTAAATAAAAAGTGTTTATTTAATTAATCAGATAGAATAAAGAAAAGTGTGAATTAATTAAATAATTAAGATTATTTAATTAATAGAAGAAATGAAGAACTTTAGAGAACAATTAAATAATTGACATTATTTAATCATGACCATGAAGAATATTGAAGTTGCAGGCTTAAACCAGATTTCGGTGTCTACATTAACCATTACAAAAACTTAAACAAAAATAAACACAAATATCATGCATACCACAACACAATGATTTAGATGGGGAAAACCCTTTCGAGGAAAAATCCCACACTCCAAAAGCCACCAATATATTATTCAAAAATCAAAAGATTACAATATACTTGTAGAGCAAGCTTCTCAAAGGAGTATCACCACTAGAGATCAAGAGACAACTCAATCACTATTAGACTCTCAGAATACACCTTCATCTACATACATCCCACCTGCTTATAACAAGCTTTTTGGAACCTTCTAGAATTAGGGTTTTGCAAGGTCATTTTTCATTGAATGTCTTAATAGAAAAACCTTGACATGTCAGTGAGAAAAAACCTTGATGTGTCAGTGAGAAAAAGCCTTGACATGTTAGCAGGAAAAACCCTTGACGTGTCAGCAAAAAAAAATTAGGGCTTTGCCCCGAATCCCACGTCTTGTTATGAGTGTATAGAATTTTCATGATCAATCGCCACATACCAACATACATCCTATCAATAAATTGTATATAATTGCAAGGTTGAGACACATTTTCCCAACAAATCTCCCACTTTTTAAACACCTTGTGAGGACAATGGAAGGGTGTCATCATCATGTCTAATTGCTAGGGGCTGAAATACCAATAGTCTTTGAACACCATCTAAACTTCTCTATGCTCACAGGCTTAGTTAAAGAATCAACAATATTCATCAAAGTCCCTATCTTAACCAACTTCACCCTACCATCTTCGACCATATCTCTAAGAAAATGATATTGTACATCAATTTGATTGGTCCTGGCATGAAATGTTGGGTTCTTGGCTAGACATATCACACTCTAATTGTCACAATAAATTGTCACTGCACCTTATTTTACTCCAATATTTGAACACATTCTCTTAAGACAAATGGATTCCTTACAAGCATGAGTAGCTACCATATACTCTACTTCAATAGTGGACAAAGAAACCATAGCTTGTCACTTACTCATCCAACTAATTTCACCACCAACTAAAGTAAACACATAAGCACTAGTGGATCTTCTACTATGAAGATCACCTACCTAGTTTGAATCCACATAACCATGAATATCAAGGGAAATATCATCTTCAGTCATATTACTATGATAACATAAGGAATAATTTGAGGTACCACGCAAATATCTAAAGACTCTTTTAACTGCATCCCAATGAACTGTACAAGATTAGACATATGTCTAGAAAAAACTCCCATTGCTTGGGAAATGTCTAGTCTAGTACAAACCATAACATTTATCAAACTTCCAACTATACTCTGGTAAGGCACTCTGCTCATTTCTTCCATCTTTGATGGAGATGTTGGACAATATGAAATAGATAACTTTGTTCCAACTAAAACATGAACACACAATGGTATACAATCCTTTATATCGAACCTCTATAAAATTGAGTTGAAATACTTGCTTTGGCCAATCCATAGCTTTTTGTTCAATCTATCTCTTTTAATCTTCATCCCAAGAATTTGTTTAGTGGTACCAAGATCTTTTGTTTCAAATTTAGCAACAAGTTGAGATTTTAGTCCTAAAATCATACCTTTCCCTCTACCAAGAAATAACATATCGTCAACATATAATGCAATAAACACGAAATGATCACCATCAATTTTATAATAATACAATTATCTGATTTAGAATGCCCAAATTCCAAACTCAACACACATGTATCAAATTTCTAGTACCACATCCTAGGACTCTTTTTTATGCCATACAAAAATTTCTTAAATTTGCAAACCAACTTAATTTTACCTTTCACCACATATTGCTCTAACTATGTCATATAAATACCCTCCTCCAAATCACCATGAAGGAAATTAGTTTTCACATCCATTTTCTCAACCTCTAAATCATAAGCAACAACAATAGAAAGCAAAAATCTAATGGATGTCATTTTTGCAATAGGAGAAAATATCTCACCATAATCAACACCCTAAAGTTGAGAGTAACCCTTCGCAACCAACCTTGATTTGTACTTCTCAATACCTCCATCTAAACCAATATTTTTCTTGAACACCCATTTAAAACCAACATGTTTTCATCCTTTAGGAAATGCTATAAGATCCCATGTATCATTCTTTTTTAAAGATGTCATTTCTTTATCCATAACAATCTTCTAGGATTCTACATCATTCATACCTAGTGCCTCTTTTATAGATCCGGTTTCATCCATGTTAGTATTCAAAGAAAAAGTACATCTCCAATCATCAGGTGAATGCCTTTTAGGTAGTTTCCTATTCCTTGTAGACCTACAAACAAGCTGAGTTGGAGGTTCTTCCTACTCTTCTAAAGACCTAGAGCTAGATGAGCCCTCCTCAACTTTTTGCCTATCCTTCGGCCTTGATTCAACTTTCTTAGGTGTAGAAGGGAATTGGATTACATCTTCTTGTTTACTTTTTTTTGGCTGCAATATAATAGAAGAAGGCTTAGTTTCTCTAAAAAAAACACTTCTTCTATGTATTACCTTATGTGCAACAAGATCCCAAAGATTGTAACCTTTCACACCATAACTATATCCAATGAAGATACATTTCACAACCTTGTTCTCTAACTTTTTTCACTTCTCCTTTGGAACATGTGCATATGCCTCACAACCAAAAAATATAAGATGTCTTAATGAAGGCTTGCGACCTGACCATGCCTCTATACATGTCTTATCAACAAGATCTAATGTAGAAGACCTACTAATCAGCTAATAGGAAATGGAAACAACTTCAACCAAAAACCTTTATTCTAGGCCAATACCACTCAACATACTCCCAACCTTCTCCATTAGTGTCTTGTTTATTCTTTCTGCAACTCTATTCTATTGTGGAGAATAAAAAGTTGTCTTCTATCTATGAATATCAAAATATTTATAGAATCTATCAAAATCATTAGAGAAAAAGTCACTACCATTATCAATCCTCAAAAATTTTATTTTCTTTCCAATCTACAACTCAACCATTGCTTTAAATTCTTTAAATTGACTAAAAACTTTAGTTTTACTCTTTACAAAATATGTCCATGTCCTTCTACTATAATCATCAATAAATGAAACATAATATGCGGATTTACCAATTGAAGAAACATCTACAAGACCAAATACATTAGAATGAATAAGAGCCAATACACCACAAGATTTATGAGAACTCGAGTAAAATTCAACATGGTTATGTTTTCCATAAATGCAATTCTCACAAAAATCAAATTCAAGATTACATCAGACAAACCTTCAAAGAGGTTTCTATTTTTTAAAGTTCTTAGACCCTTTTCAACAATGTGTCCAAGTCTCTAGTGCCATAACATATTTTTCTCTATAGCTAACTTTCTCTCAGAAGAAAGAGCACCCTTGGGTACCCAAAATACATGACCATCTGCTGAAGGTGAAACCATCACTTCTACAAAATTTATTTTCATGGAAGTAATATTGCACTCAATAGTGCATGCATCAAGCTTATATAATGTCCCATATCTGAAACCTCTAGCAATTATCATAGAACCTCTAACCATCTTCCATCTTGCATCAGAAAATCCTACCTGCACATCCACATCTATTAGTTTTCTCATAGATAACAAATTTCATGCTAATCCAGGGATATGCAACACACTATTAATCCTTTTTATTCTACCATAAGGAAACCTGATTTTAACTTTACCATAGACAACAATGTCTAAATGAGAATCCTCAACCAAGTACACTGTACCTCCATCAAATTCTTCATATCCATAAAACCAATCTCTATTAAAGGTCATCCAACATCATACTAGTGGACATCATGAAAGAAAATGGATTGTAAATAAATAAAGCATATGGTAAATGTTATGCCATGGATTCTAGGGAGGTTCTTCATACTTTTTGCATTCCCTAAGGAGGATTTTTTGATGAGCATCACAATGGTAGACATTCCCCCTACTTATGGAATGCTATTATCTAGAAAATGGAGTTCCTCAATGGGGGGAAGTATGCAATGTGACATATCTTTTTCCACCTTTCCCATTGATGCAAGAAAAGACATAAATCTTGTGAGGGAGGAAATATCCCCACATATTATTGAAGAGATGATCCCTAATGAGGGAATATACTTTGTTGACACTGGCATGGATAACTTTAGAGTATAAGAGTTACATGAGAAAAAGGAAAAGATACCTACACCTTTGGAGAAGGAAATTTTGAAACAAGCTGATATTGATGGGTTATGGGCAATGTACTTTGATGGAGCTTGTTCAAAGGAAGGATCAAGTGCAGGGTTAATTATTATTTATCCTAGAGGCAATATTTTTAAGTTTTCATTCTCTCTATTGTTTGTATGTACAAATAATATGGTTGAGTATGAAGTTCTACCACTATGGTTGAGACTAGTTGAGAAGCATGGAATTTAAGAAATTAAGTCATTGGTGACTCTAAATTAGTTGTGTCACAGGTTAGATCTAAATTTGTATCAAAGAGCAAGAGGTTGAAGCAGTATAGAATTTTGTTTGGGATTCCATATAATAGTTTGATGCTTTCAATATTGAATGGTTGGAGAGGAGCAAGAATGCTATAGAAAATTTTCTAGAAAAAATTGCATTGAGACCAGATGACATCAATTTTGTTGGTATCTCAAAATTTGAGGTACAGACAAGGCCAACAGTTCCTAATAACATTCAAAACTAGAAAAAATTTCATGATGAAAATATCATATTGAAGTTTTCACAATGTGTTGATCACTGTGAGAGCTAGGAGATTTATTTTAGTGCATTTGTTGAAACAATTAATGAAAAAGAGACAATGTTTGGAAATGAGGTTATAAAAATGAAGACCAACAAGATACCTAAAGGTCTAGTTGCTCTAGAAAGGGTTTTTGATGGCCCTGATAAAACCATTATCAAGCAGAATTGTGATGAGGGCTCATAGAAACCTCATATATTTTCTAATTTTAACACTTGATACTTTATATTTGGCTTAAAAAATTATGATTTTATCTTTTATATGCTTCATTTGTGAACTTAATTATGCATGAAGACTTAGAATATGAATTCTTTTATATAAATTATTATTTTCTTTGAATACATAATTAAATGGCATTTAATGTGTGATTGTTCCATTATTATGTATATTTAACTCATGACTAGAAGAGTATTTATGGATCAAATGAAGTGCTAACCATTTTTCCATTCAAATGAGATTGGTGGCTAACCTATCATGACTTAGCAAGCTTTGACCAAGATACCTATCAATTAAACAACGGTTAGCATTCCACCTCTACAGTTTTTTTTTGGCATCAACTAAAGATGATCATGATACTTTCATGATTGTGCTCCCTGCGCTCAGGAATATCTTTAATAATATGGAGATTAGTTTGATTTCCCAAATTTCCCTGCTTTTCAAATAAGAGAGGATATATATATCCAGTCTCAAATTAGTTAGGTAGTAGATTGTACTAGTTTTTTATTTTTAGTAAATTACATTTCTTAGTTTTTCACTGAATATTTTGTACTTCATCCCTCTTTGGGAAAATTCAATTGAATAAAAGAATAAGCTGATCAATTATGTTGTTAAGATCCCTCTAGGGGCAGAGTAGGTCCTGCTCTTCTGAAGGAAGGTGATCCTATTAGTTAAATATTTTCATCTTCATTCTTGTTCTAAGTGAGAATTGTTTCATCAGTTTAAAGCTAGAATAAATCTTAAATATAAATTTACATTGTTGAAATCTTTGTTTTGATTACTTTTTTAATTTATTAGAATCCTTTCTACTTTAGTTTGATTCACTTTCCAGTTAATTCGATTGCAAATAGAATAGTTTGTTTATCATTGATAAATGGTTATGTTCTTAATGGAATATGCACAGAGCAGGAATTATTACTTTTTAGATTGGATGAATGAGGAATGGAGTAGTTTTCTTTTGAATTAGATTTCAATTTTTTTGATTAATTAGATTTTGAATTCAAGTAAATGTTAGATTCTTGTTTTCTTGCAAGTTAGATTAAGTTTAATCATTCACTCCTCACACTCTAATTTAGCATGGAATATGGCCTATCTCTGCACTTTTTATGTTCTAAAATAATTCATTTTGAATATTTAGAATAAGTTAAGTAAGAAAGAAGTTAGAGGAATAGTGTAGAATAGTGTAGATTCATTACCGATAAAGAAGGAACAAATCATAACCACTCTTGACAAAGTGGACCAACAACAAACCCCCCAAAAAACCAATCCAACTCTTACTACAGATAGCTTTAGACACCCCTAGGTTGACAATTAAAGATTAAATGATTAGGGAATTGTGACAACAATGACCCCTATCCATCAAATTCCACACATCAAGATGAATTGGAAGAGATCAATATTAGGATAGAGAATGCTCTGAAGAAGGTTTATGTGGGAAAAATATGAAGCCCCACATTAAAGTAATGTCTTTGCCTAGTCATAGGATGATTTGAAGGCCTATAGAGAAAAAAATTTAGCATGAGATTCCTCTCAAACCAGATGTCAATCCTTTTAAGAAAAGGAAAAGGCCTATCAATCCAACTTTGGCACCTAAAATGAAAGAAGAGCTAATAAATTTGAGGGATGGGGGAATTATCAAGCCCATTACGTACTCAACTTGGGTCTTAAATTTGGTGGTGAGAAAGAAGAATGGTGACATTAGACCCTGTGTTGATTTCAAAAATTTAAATGTTTCATCTCCCAAATACAACTATCCATTACCAAATATGGAAGTCATGTTGCAAAAGGTGACAGGTTGTGAATTATTGTTCATGATGGATAGTTTTTTTGGTTACAATTAGGTTAAAGTTAAGGAGTCAGAGAAGTATAAGACTACATTCACTACTCCTTGGGGCACCTACACTTATGTTAGAATGAAATTTTGTTAACTAATATTGGTTCCACCTTTCATAGGGCTATGGATGTAGCCTTCTTAGATTTCATAGACATCTTCATGGTTGTATATCAGGATGATCTAACTACCTACTCAAAGGAGGAAGACCACTACATGCATCTAGAGAAGATCTTTACTAGAGCCCTGGAATATGGGATACATCTCAATCACAAAAAAAGTGTCTTTGGAGTCAAAGAAGGAAAATTGTTAGGGCACATAGTATCTAAAGAAGGAGTGAGAATTGATCCAGAAAGAGTGGATGTTATTGATAAGGTCTCTTAACCAAATAATGTAGAAGTAATTCAATTCTTCTCTTGACAAATCAACTTCTTGAGGAGATTTGTTACAAAATTTTCTAAGACAACAAGGTCAATCTCCAAAATGTTGGAAAAAGGAGAAAAGATAACTTGGAGTGAGGAGCCAAGGAGGACTTTCAAAGAGATAAATCAAACCATTAAGGAGGCTCTAGTTTTGAAGTCTTCTAATTTTTCAAAATCGTTCCAGTTATTTTCTTTTTCCTTTTTCCATACTATTGTTGCAATCCTTTTGCAAAAGAGTGATGAAGGGTTTGAACAACCCATTACTTTCTTCTGCAAATCATTGCAATCTATAGAATTGAAGTATGACATGACTGAGAAACAAGAATATTCCTTAGTGAATGTAGTTAAAAAATTTATGACATACTTGGTTTGTGCCACAGTCATTTCATATGTACCTAGTTCTATAGTAAAAGACATCTTCACCCAACAAGAAGTCACAAGGACAAGGGCTAGATGGATCAATAGGATTCAAGAGTTTAACATTGATGTGCAAATTACCAAGTTGGTCAAGGGTCAAGGACTAGCCAATTTGATGATTGAATCCAATCTAGAAGAAAAAAGGCTAAACATTGTTGATTGTGTTGATGTTTCTCCAATATGTGATATGCAAACATCAGAATGGTATAGACACATAGTCTACTATTTGAAAAACATGTAATGTCCCAAGGGACTGACTCAATGAGAAGATAACATTGAAGCTACAAGCCATCAAGTATGTGATTGTAGATAATGAATTATGGTGGAGTGTGATGGAAAAAAATCCTTAGAACTCTTGACAAATATACATAGTGGTGTTTGTGGTGGCCATTATATGGCCAAGACTAGTGCACACAAGATCTTAAGAGTAGGATTTAGGTGGCCTACCATGTTTAAATATGCATATAAAATGGTCAAGCCATTTGATGCATGCCAAAGGTTTTCAAGTAAATTAAAATTCTTAGGGAATTTTCATCTTAGACCAATTGTAGTCTAGGCACCCTTCCAACAATGCGGGATAAACGTCCAGTAGAGGAAAACCTTGGATACTAGTGGCTACTGATTATTTCAAAAATTTGGTTGAAGCAATCCCCACAAATAAATCCACAAGGTATTAGTTTTCTTCATGTTGAACAATATCTTGATTTTATTTGGGGTACAAGAGAATATGATATTAGATAATGCTATGTGCTTTAGGTCTGATGAGTTTACAAATTTCTATGAGAAATATGGGATACAAAGAATCTTCCCCTTATCATCCACAAGGGAATGGAAAAGTTGAATCAAGTAACAAAAGATTGATGAAAATCATTAAGAGGATGATAGAAAGCAATAAGAAAGCTTGGGACTCTAAGACAAAACTAGCTCTTTGGGAAGATAGGACTAGAGTCAAAAAGGACATTAGACAATCTCCATTTTGTTTGGTGTATGGGATTGAGGAAAGGTTACCAAAAAATAACCTAATGAGGATGTACATGTTTGTTCAAGAGCATGATGAAGATATTGTTGCAAGAATGGAAATATTGAAGGTGTTGTCATTGATGTCAATCGGTCAACTAGTTATCCACTATTTATCATTGGTTGTATATGTCAAGGATATTGAGAAAATTGTAATAAATATATGTTGTAGGTGTTCAGTGGTTGCTTTAGGTTTTGTTCTGGATTTTCTCCTATGGTTGTGTGGTTCAGATAAGTTGTTCATGGTTGTTACTAGATGTTATATCCAAATTTTTGGTTGTTGATTCATTGTACAGTACAATTTGTGCTCACCAGTTGTGAACTATGGTTTTCTATGTTTCTGGTTGAGGTCCAGGAGAAATTTTTTTGGTCCAAATTTCTCTTTGATGAAGTCTTATGACTTGGATTTCTAGAGTTGTGTTTCCCTAGTTCTATTGAAGATAGTTTTGGCATTTGGAAGATTCATGCTTAATGGTTCTATTCATGTTTTGCACTAGTTTGACTGACCTTCGTGAAATACTACTTTCGAGGATGATGAAGCATGTTGGATCTATTTGGATTCCTATGAATTATGTGTTTGGGTTGCCCTCATTATAACTCCACCCTAGGATATTTTGGCATTGACTTGATTTGAATTTGGATTGGGATGGCTGACTTTGGATATGTTTCAAAGTTGAAGATGGTATAAATATAAGATGAGCTAGTGATGGAAAATATACAAGAGTGAAGAAGAAGAGCGATAAGAGAAAAGAGGAAATGCATTTTCATGCGACATTGATTCTATTCAATAAGTGTGTGTGTGTTGAGAGTGTGGAAGATCAATGTGAAGCTTAATGTTGAGTTTTCAGATGTAATGAGTAGAAGGAAAACTCTATCATTCATGCATGTGTGTGAATAATTGTGGTGGAATCCTTTGTTACATTGGGATTGTAGTCTCTCTATAACAAGTCTTATTTGTCTTCTTTATATCTTTGTGGTAGTGAGCCCTCCAGGTTTTAGCCCTATTGGATAGTGAGTCCTTGTTTTAGAAAGTGAGCCTTTTGTAATAAGTTTTTATATTCTCTATACTGTGAGTTAATCCTCACCATGGTTTTTCCCTCATTGGGTTTTCCACATAAATTTGGTGTTATTTTTTTTGTGTTGGATTTAAGTTTCTAGATTAGCATTTGATGATTAATCATTTAAGCAGTATTAAGTATTAGTTCCTGTGATTAAATTAAAGGTTTAATTATGTGATAACTAATTCAACCCCCCCTTCTCAATTGTCTTATTCAACAATTGGTATCAGAGCAAGGTTCCTTGGTGAAGAGCTTAACCACTTGAGGAAGGTACACGATGGATGGAAAAATGGTTTTTGATTATCTAAGGCTCAATGGAACTAATTATGGTATCTGGAAAGTATTGATGGAAGAATATCTAGAGTATTGCAAAAATTGATGTGGAGAAATCTTACAAAAATCCTTACACTCTTCCTACTAATGGTTTGAGTACACCTGAAGAAATCAAAGCACATGAAGCGAACAATAAGGAAAAGTTCATCTTGAAGAATAGTCTGGTACATTCAGAGTTGATCAAGGTTTAGAATTTGAAGACAACTAAGGAAGTTTGGGATGCTTTAGAAAGAGTGCATGATGGTGATGAAAGAGTTAAAGAGGTGAAACTACAAAACTTGAAAAAAAAGTTTTATCTTCTACATATTTCTAAAAATGAGAATATTAAAGCTTATGTACAAAGATTGGATGAGATAGTGGCTAGAATGCGAGGACTTGGTGCTACTATAGATGAAACTAGGATTGTAAAGAATATTTTTAGAACTCTTCCTGATGTTTACAATGAGAAGGTGAGTGCTATTGAGTAGACTATAGATTATAAGACCTATACTAAGGATCTGTTAGGATTTTTGACATCTTATCAAATGATGAAGTTGAGTATAAGGAATGGAAGCAAATCAGAGAGTACCTTTAAAGCTACAAAAGCTGAAGATCTGGATGAAGAGAACTTTGATGAAATAGAAACTAACTATGTAAGAAGAATGAGGAAAGGCTTTGGCAAGTATGAAGGTAAGTTTCCCTTTAAATGCTTTAGTTGTGGAGAAATAAGTCATTATGCTACAAAGTGTCTAAAAAGAGCTAAAAGAAATAAACAAAGATATGAGAAAGGAAAGAAAGGAGAGAAGATTAAAAAAGTGTAGAGAAGAGGGATTTGCTACTCGTGAGTTCTCTTCATTCAGAGAGCCTTGTGGGGAAAACTTTCCTAAACTACCTTAGGAATAGTGCAAGATTTCTAGAATCAGAAAGAGAAGGTCACAAAGATTCTTTGAACAAACTGACAAGCTCTCAGCCAAAGGATGCCAATGCAAGATATATACAATAGTGTGTTGGTGTCTCATAAGGACTAGAGAGTGATTTTATCACAAAAAATAGCTAAATGACTACTTCTACTCCAATTACTAGGAACTTTTTAGAATGCAGAAAAGTAACAAATGTAATAAAACTAAAATAAAGAAAAATGGATGATAAAGAGAGTAAGAGATAGAAAAATGCTCACAAAAACCCAAGTAATGAATCCTCTAGCTAGTAGATATCTTCAATACCTACATCTGTAAGATTGAGAGAACGTGTTGGGGCTGTATAAGGGTTTTCCTTAGTCAAACCTCTGTTTTGGTGTTCCCACCTTCACAAATAGCCAAAAGATAGATAGAGTGAGAAGTAATCAAATGCAATGTGATAAAAGAAATTCTCGCTTGAGGAGGAGAACCCATATCACAAAATGTAGGTGATAAAAGCAATCCCCAATCGAGGAGGATAAACTATATCATGAAGTAGAGATTCAGTGGATAGGGGATGTGTGAAATCCCAAGATGTTTGCAAGCATGAAGTAAGGAAGATAGAGTTGCAAGGCTTAAGGAAGCCAAATGGAGAGAAAGAACAAAATAGAGGGTTTCGAGAGCCAGGAGAGCTACAAAGAGTGTTGCTAAGAACATGAGAGTGATTGAAGCTACTCTAACAAGTTGTATGAATATGTGCAAGCAAGATAACAAGAGAAAGAAAGGAGGAAAAGATAGGAGCCAAAGCTGGAGAGGATCTAGAAAGATTCAAAGAGATAAAATGAGGTGAAAAGATAACATTTAAAGAGAGAAGAGAAGCAAAAAGAAGCTTCCCGAGAAGTTACAAGGAATCTTGAACCGTTACCACCGACCAATGAGGTAAGAAGTGGAAAACATGAATGTAAACATTCATTTGAACATTGAAAATGTCATAGGGCTCTAGCACAGTGCATAGATGTCTATGTAGCATGCTAGTATCTGAACATGTCACACTACAAAACAACAAGAACATGAAAATCACAAGGGTTGGAACAAAGTTGATGCATGAGGATAGCTACTAAAAAGGGGTGCTAAGCATCTTGATAAGGGAAAAGGCTGATGCAGGGGCTAAAATAATCCTACTCAAGATGCTAAGGGAGTGGACACTAAAGCAAATGCAAGAATGTATGTGAAATTGCAAGGGGTGGAATTTTACGACTATACATTTTCCCCCCACTTTAGCAGACATATGAATCTACACTAATATTCACGCTAAAGGAAACCTACTAAACATAAATAACATCATATTCCAAAAGGATACTACAGAGGGAGCAAATGACTCTTTGAACCATAGAAGCATGCCCTCTAGGTTGAAGACCTGCAAAACAAACACATTAGACAAGAAAAACCTGCACAAGGCAACAATGTTAGTGCACAAAAAACTAAAGGATTTGAGTCAGAAAAGTGAAAGATACCTCGATGTAAAGGGTTTTCTCAATATTATGTGTCATCCCCATATTAAGAAACAACACACAGAAGAATTCTAAAATGAAGAGGAAGGGCATATACTCAGGATGAAGAAGATGCAGATCTTCGATTCAATATATACAAGAGAGAAGAGAAGAGAAGGCTCAAGAGAGAGCAAGAAAGAGGAATGAAAATTCCAAGAGATACAACTCCATAGGTATTCTTTCTTGAGGAGGTTTGAATGAAGTGCCCCAAAGGCCTGCAGACCAATGATGGACGTATCCCATAGGATGAAAGCATCTTACAAGCCCACAGACCTACAAGAAGGAAACCCCCAAGATCTCTCACATGAAGGAAGCCCCATGAAGTATGCGCCTTACAATCCCACAAACATACAAGAAGGTATCCCCCAAGATCTCTCACATGAAAGAAACCCGGATGAAAGTTCCTTATAGGCCTGCAAACCCACAAGAAGGCATCCCCCAAGATCTCTCACATGGAAGAAACCAAGATGAAAGTTCCTTATAGGCCTCTAGACCTACAATGAGGCATCCCTAAAGATCTCTCACATGGAGGAAACCTGGATGAAGGAGACTTTTCAAAGTGATATAAGAAAGAGGCTTTACAGGTGCACTTGCAAAGTGACATGTTTACCTACAAATAAAGCATGTCTAAAAATAAAGTGGCCAGTCATGAAATCGAGCGGACAGTCATGCAAACCATCAAAAAAATTGGAAGGATTTCAAAGGGGTCCCTCAGGAACCCTTCAAAAGGAAGAGGGGTCCACTCAAAGGATGCATTGTTTGAAAAGTGAGGTCTAGTTAGGCTGCCCCCAAGCTAGACACCAATGAATTCATTTGAGAGAAAAAATTTCAAAGGGGCTCCCTTAGGAACCCTTCAAGAGAAAAAGGGTTCCACTCAAGGGATGCTTTAGTTGAGAAACAAAGAAAAGAGAGGGGGTCCTTTAGAAGGACACATATTTCCAAAACAAGTTATCACTTCCTCCAACATACAAGGGAGGATAACCATGCAAGATACTTAGAACATGCAGGATAGAGGTAAACCTCAATATCACTTGTCATGTGAAGAAAAGGAAAGTGCCCCAGCAAATAAATGTGTGATGACACCTGAATCAAAAAGTTGTATTTTATCCTTCAAGTCCTTACATTCACTAGTGGAATGGCCAAGCACTTGATGGTATGCACAAAAAAGAATGTTTTTTCTTTATCATTCTTGTGAAATTTCTTGCGTGTAGGAGAAGAGTGATCAAGTGGGATTTTAGAAGCCACAACAAAACATGCTCTTGCTCGAATAAGGAATGAGGAGCAAGAAGCAAACCTTTCTCTTATAAAGAAAAGTGTTACTACTCACAAGAATAAGATATGAAGGTAGCAATCAATGGAGTATCTACATGGAGAGTATTATTCTAACAAAGGGGATCATACTCCTCTATGAGATCACCATCATCTTTCCTAATAGGATTACCATCATAGAACTCTTTAATATAACTATGATCATCTTCCTCAAAAGGAGGAACAACACTAAGAACATTGCAATTTACATTCACATTATTCCGCGATACAAAAGAATGACCATCTTTGATAGTGGGTGTGGATGATGTTATCAAAAGGTCTAAGTGGATTGGGTCAACTTTATGCTCTCCAATGAAGGATTTTGTAAATTCTAGAGAACCCCAATCATCACCAAGATATGAATTCTCTTGAGAAGAAGTGGAAGGAGCATACTTAAGATTTCTTGCTTCAAAAGGATCTTCTTCAGGGACATTTATCTCAAGAGTATCCTTTGTAGTAAGTACTGTTGGAGTAAACTATTACCTAATTTCACTACTAGCTCAATTAGTTTGAGCTCTTTGATTTTAAACTAAGAGAAAGGTGCATTTCTTAATATTTCCTACATTACATTCAGGTGCATAAGAATAAATAAAAATATTACATTAACAAATTATTGCATTTATACAAGTGCATGTAACATAGGAAAGATTTACACAAATATTTTCTGAAAAAGTAATCTTTATTGATATTAAAAGTGAATATTGTCTCACACAAGCCATGAGACTAACTTGTTTAATGTAAAGAAGAAAAGTATATACATTGATAGGTAAAAATATAATGCATGTGTAAGGAAAGTGGCTAGTCATTTCCTGAATGATTGGTTTAGTGTGTGTTGCCTTTCTTTGACTTTTTCCTTGAGCTGCTTTGTGTCCTCCTAAGTTCCATGCTACTCCTAGTTCTTGCATCTGAGTGATAAAATGTCGCTAGAACAATGAAGGTCTCTCACATTACATGTACAAGCACCCATGAACATATAAACTGATCTCCAAATGCATTAAATAAGCATGCAAACTTTGGATGTCCAAGAGAACAATGAAGTCATCAAACACATCCAAAATATGCATTTATTTTTCTAACTTGTTTGCTTCATGTACAGGTATAGAAAAAGTAATGTTGTTGTTTTGATTCTTTTAATTTTAGCACATGGGTTAAAATGTGGCTCCTACAAGGGTTGAGCCTAGTGTGTTTCCTTGTTGTGCATTAAAGAGGAATTGAAAGATACTCATCTAATAATTTATCTCTTTATGGTTCACTCAAACAAGTGCACATCATTTGTGATAGTGAGATATTTGTCACTGTCACAAGTAACATGTACTTGTTCAAGAAAAATCATAAAGATTGTATGCAATCTTTTATGTTAGAATAATTTATAGAAATGCATAGATGTATTATTTCATGAATATACATCATTCACATGTATATTTTTTTATAAGAGTCATGATTGGTTTTATGAGAGAGGACTATCAATGAATTAGGACAGCCACTATGAGTTGAATACACCATTCTTTGGAAAAGATAACAACCTTGAACATAATAAAGTAGAAGTCACTTTCTATCAAATGGTTTTTAAAGAATAATTTGTGTAGTCTCTGTCTCAATGAAAAGTACAGTGTAGAACATAGCCCCACTCTCCAAAAGATCAAAAAATTTAGAAAAGGGAAATATTTGTTGCCATCTCATGATCAAGTTATGAGCCATCTAAGACAGGTACAATGTTGCAACTAAATGCTCTAAGGATCTTGCTTTTAAAAGTAAATAGATGCATGATTAGTCACTAAAAGATGAATCATGGTATAAAACATAGTAAAGGTATCCTCCATATTGAAATTAGACACACAAGAAAACATACTTTTTTGAATTATTTGTGCTTTCAAACAATGCAAGACAGTGGCAATATTGCTTATGTGTATATCACATATTTCATGAGCTATAAAAGAAAAGAAAATGGCATGATTGAAACAATATAAATCCTCATTTTTGTAGAGATAGATCTAGGTATGGTGTTTTGATAGGAGATTTCTAGAAATTCATGACTGCATGTAGGTGACAGTAAAGGAAAAGTTCACAATGAGGTTGAAGCTCTCCTTTTCACATAAGTTGATAAAGACAATCAAGAAAATGATTAAACAAATGGAATCTTATGCATCAGATAATGGCTAATGAGAGAGTGGTCACCTATTTGAATTTCACTATTAAGCACAACCTACAAAATGGAAGAATGCATGCTAAAACATTATGTAAAAAGGGAAAGCTTGCTCTTGATCAAAATTAGTGGAGGTTCAGGATACTGTTTCCAGAATGCATCATGGATGACATGAATAGTTTGAATAAGTTTGATAGTATTTGTAGAAGTTCAGTTGCAAATAAATCATGAATAATGCTTGATATTCTATAGAGACATGGGCATTGAAGAACAAAAATAGTGAACATGATCACATATAAACTATAAATAACATCACAAGTTACAGTTAAATGATGGTCATTAAAGGAACAATGAAAAAGAATAGTGCTTGTAACATATGGAGATAATGATATCATGTTTGATGAGGTTGTGACATATCAAAATAGTATTGAATGAAGTTGCTAAATGCAAAGATAGGTTTCAAAACCTCACTAATAATACATAATTCCAAGTATCTGTAGCTAGAAATAAAATTCAGAGTGGTCAAAAAGAGGGGAAAAGTATAGAGTGAACCGTAGTTATCCATATAAGAGAGACTCAGCCTGTTGGAGCCATCAATCATAAGAGCAAGGACGTATTTCTTGCAAAAATGAAGTTATCCATTTGGGTTTTCAAAGAAGATGAGTATTTTCTTTATACAAATTCATGAAATAAAATATCTACAGGAAGAGAGTTTATTTCTCATAGTTCATACCAAACACATTTGGGGTTTTGTTTTTTTCAAAATAGTCTTTTGTAGGGTCAAACCACAAAGTTATAAATGAAATTACATTTTTTTTGTAAAAATGATATTTATTATCAAAACCCAAAAATTTGCAAGTATTGAAAACTTAGAAGGAAACCCTCGACAATGAAACATGTAACTGAAGATATGGTCGCGACCCATAAGATTAAAAGCTCAGTTTCATAACAAATAGAGATGCAACCATTAAAGAATTAAGGAGAATTTTTTTTTGTATTATCAAGTATGGATACATTGAAAAATATTAAAATCTCCACAAGAAATCTATAGAAGAATTCAAAAGATGCAAAGATCTCATATATTAGAGCTTACCCAAATTCGATTTCAAGCCAACCATAGAGTGAAGTCACCAAATGAGATAATGAGATGCATTCCATGGCTCCAAATGAAGTCTCATGGTGGCCAAATGAAGAGAAATACACAAAAAAAAAATCAAATGGAAAATGGTCAAAGTAAATTTCTAGGGACGCGGCCTCTTTGGCTTGAAAACCAACTAATAAAAGTTTATTATTCATTTTTGCTTGAAGATATCTCTTACCAGTGTGATTCTGGAAAAAACTGATAGAAAGATGCTTCTAATTGGAAAAAGATCTTCAAGAATGGCTTTCATAGACTCCTACAGAGCTCATTACAAACACTTGTGTCGGTGGCCAAGCTTCCTCAAGAAGCTTCATGAAGAATGAGATAAATTATTTCTTTTTTCTTTACTTTTGATCTAGGGTTTTTACCCTAAGAGGCTGATGGGAGCTTTAGGCATTTTTGCCTATGTTTTTAACAAATTAAAGGTAAATTATTGAATCAGTGGGGTAAAATTTGTATCTTATATTCCTTAGGCTAAATAAGATTGCATATGACATATGTTAAGTCCTTGTGAAATTTCAAATCTTTGCTTTGACTTCTTTGCGGCCGAATCTTTGGCCCTGTGTAAATTTTGCATTCCTTTTAAAATGTAAAACATTACTTGTCTTAGTGATGTTTTATAAATCACTTAGGCTTAAATGTTATTTGAATGCAAAATAAAGTAGTGAAACCTTTCAACACATGAAGGGGAAAATTTGAAAATATGCTTGAAGTTATGCCTTGGAAACAAATGGAGTATATAGGGAAGTTAAGAAGCAGTTTACAAACATGTACCCATGCATGTAGGAGCATTTATGCATCTTGTTGGAGGAATTTCAGGAATCTAGGGGTAGTTTTGCATGCCTAGATGCTTGGCATGGTCAAACCCACTTTTCCCACACATTGGAATTAGTTTTGGAGGGAATCTAGTGGCTCAATTTTAGGCTTTTTTGAGGGATTCAACCCAAGTTAGTTGGTGGGCAACCATTTTGGGTTGAGTAATATATTCTCATTTTTGACTCATTCTGGAGTTAGTTCAGATTATGCAGTTTTTGTACTTAGTGACTTTTTGAAGTCCTAATATAGTTTGGAGCATACTTTGTAACTCTTGGGATATGGAATACAGAGGAAACCTTGGTTATTTCTGGTGATGAAATTTTTTCCTTTTTCTTCTTGCAGTCTTGTGTATGTTGAATGATTGATCAAGCTCTTTGTGAAATTCTTCAAATTTCCTTCTAGCTTTGTCTCATGAGGTTATTCCTTTTCTACAAATGTAAGTTTGTGCAAGTTGCTAATTGTGCTTAAGAAATGCATATAGCTTTTCAATTGTGAAGTTTACCTTCCCTTTGCTAGTTATTGTATTTTGGCCTTTTAGTGAAATATTTATACAAAAACTTACTATAACAAGTTGTGAAAATTCAATTTTTTTGTCATTTGGTAGCTAAGTGTAAACAAAGTTGAGATTTCATAATCCTCATCAGTTTGGCATATCACCCTTTCATTTTTCAGTTTTAGTTTTCATTTTTAAGCATTCCTTTTCCATTTTCCTCTACAAAATTGGTAGTTTAGGTGATAGCCAGCCAGGAGCCAGCCTCATCTAGAGATTCACTCCATTTGTTAGGTAACCCACAGCCTAGGAGTGATTCTATTTTTCTCTGGAGTGCTAAGTCTTGCAACTGGTTAAATCTTGCAACTTAGCTAGGGTGTAACTCTAGCAGTTAACATAAACATCGACACATTGGAAGACACTAAAGGAATAAAGTAGGAACAACTAAAACCTGATCGACAACTTCCATTTCACATAAGTGCATAGCATCAGGGTCAGCCTTGACTGTGACTACTTTATTATTACAAATGAACTTAATAGATTTATACAAGGTAGATGGGACTACACCCATAGCATGAATCCATGGTCTACCAAGAAGAAGGTTATAAGGTAACTTTTATGACATGACATATACAAGAGTGGGTATGATAATGGGTCCCGACCTCAAAGGAAAGACTATCGTGCCTAGGGCTTGTCGACCGACATTGTCGAACCCACAAATATCAACAAAAGAAGCATTAAGAGAAGATGAATCAATATTAATCTTAGGAAATAGATCAATGCTACATACATTGAGCACCAAGCCAATGACAATGAGAGTACATATAATGCCAATATTATTAAAGTCGACTATAATCATTAGAGGGTTCTCTTGCTTTTGTACTTCTGGAGGTGGGAGTTCATGTGGATAGAACATATTACTCGGTGACTCTGTATGAATATAAGCTATCAACACATCAGCATCTATTGTCCTAGCAGAAGAAGGATGATCTTTTGCAAGGCTTCTTGAAGTATACCTTGATAAACCAGAGCAAACTGAAGCAAGTCCCACAGTGAGATCTTAGCCGGAGTAACTCAAAGTTTCTTGACAAGATAATAATCAACAAGTGCTTTAGTTGCAAGTTTAGGAGCTTGAAGAAGGCTTGGTTATTTATTCATTCTATTCTCATAAGTATCAGCTACTGCTCTGTAAGAGGGATCCATAGGAATATTAAGAGAGTCACTATCAAGTGGAACACCATTAGTAAAAAAAACCCTTTTAGGAGAAGGACTAGCTGGAGTCACGTAAATGACTAGTCTCTTAGGACTTTGAGGGGTAGCAGAGATAGATTATATTTACAAAATCATCACAACTAGTAGAATAATTATTTAAAGAAAAAATTTCAACATCAATCTAGGGAGGATCAAATGTGGAAGGAGGTTCATTATTTTCTAATACATCTCTAGAATAGAGTGCATCGAAACAAAGATGATATTTATCATTCACCAATGTTGCAATGTCTCTAGAAGAGAGTGAATTAGAATGAAGGGTAGATACATCATTCATAAATGTATTATCTCTAGAAGAGAGTGCATTAGAATGAATAGAAGTTAGTGTAATGTTAAGAAAGGTATCAATGATTTCATCTTCTTGCAACAAAATATCCTTTGAAGCAAGAGAACTTTTGTGAGAAGGATCAAAGATATCAAGTGACATGGGTAAAGCTAAGTCACTGTCACATGCATGAAATGTAACATCATTAATATTTTGAACAAAATTAGATACCAAGATAATAAAAGAAGATATTAAATTCATTTTGGGGTGATAGAACTAAGTTAAGCCAAAAGTCTAGATTTTCTATTTCTTTTGGTATTTTCTATGTTCTAGTAATTTGCGTTTTCGGAAGGTCTTCCGAGAAAAATTTGAGGTATAAAATTGTATCACTCCCTAAAATTTTACTATCAAAGACATTGGTATTTTAGGGACTGGACTATTTCTCTAGGAGACCTTTCCACCGGTGCAAACGGTTCTAAATTCCAAGCACCGAGCCAAAAGTTATGACCCTGCCAAGTAGGGGTAAATAAATTCTCAGTTTTTGAAAAATACCCTTCATGTCAAGTTCACCAAAATGTAGAGAAGGGGGATTTTCTACTCATGAGTTCTCTTCATTCAGAGAACCTCGTAGGGTGAACTGTCCTTAGAAACTATCTCAAGAACAATGCAAGAGTTCTAGAATCATAAAGAGAAGGTCACAAAGATTCTCTAGACAAACTAACAAACTCTTGACCAAACCTAACATCAGCGTAGGATATGGATGATAGCATGGTGCGCTAGTGTCCCATAGGTGTGTTGGCATCTCGTATAGACTAGAGAGCAAGTTTATCATAGAAAATAGCTAAATGACTACTTCTACTCTAATCACTAGGAATTTTTTAGAATGTAAAAAAGTAAAAAAATGTAATAGAACTGAAATAAAGAAAAATAGATGATAAAGAGAGTAAGAGATATAAAAATGATCACAAAAACACAAGTAATAAAGCCTCCAACTAGTAGATATATGTTGTACCCTTAGCACACACGGCCCGTTCGGAATGGGGGCCCTCTTTTCTTTTGCCTTGCTGGCTCATTTTTGTCGCTGCCTCATTTTACGTGCCCCATTTTTGTGCCTCGTATGGTCAGCGTGCCTCCAAAGTTTCATCATAAGTTGCCTATACTTCCCCTTGGCTTGTTTTGTCAAGTTTTGGCACCTTGCGGGGTCTCTCTGGCAGTTTTCCTTTGCCAGCGGCCTTGGAACCGGCCGGGCCCACCCCTTCAAGTTTCCCTGGCTGGGTTTCTCTGTTGTGTCTGCCATTCCTGATTGTGAATGGGTTGCGTCTTCCCAGACCCTAGATCCCAGACCCCTATTCTCTGTCCGATGGAAATTTACGAAGTTGTGACTGCCTTCAAGCTTGTCGGGCCCATACCTCTAGACTTCCGCTTGCGGAACTCCGTGAAGGTTTTGTCGTTCTTGACGGTGGACCTCTGGCCGAACTCTGCCCTCTGGGCCCCGACTTCCTCTTTGCTCACTGTACATGCATTTAATGTGGCCATTAATGGTGGTAGGGGTATAAATAACTGACACAAACCTGTCATTCTCACTTGTCAGTGTCACAGGGAGAGGTCAAAGCTTGCCAGGGAGGAGTCCACCATCTTCGCCGTCACTTGCTGATCGTGAGTAGATTCCACACCTCCCCACATCGAGCGTTCGAGGTAGGTTTTTCGTCCACCCTCCTGAATAATGTTTTCATGATTTTCAAGGCTTAAAATGAACAATAATGATCAAAAGGACATGTGAATGATGAAATATGATACAAGGAACAAAACCCATGTCTTCAAACTTGAGAAAACCCAACATGGCACCCTCATGATTAATTTGGAACTTGTCCCACACGTGATTGTTCTTCACAGGGGAATTCACCCTTCCCGGGCCCGGACTCCTTCGCCGCCTGGATTTTTATGAAAACTACAAATTTCAAAAATGGCTATCCCGTCTTTCGGGCCCGGACCATCGGGTTTCCTTTGTCGGTTCACCGTCTGATGTGCAAACTCAAAAATATTAAACAATGTTAGGTTACATTCCTGTTCCCTAGGCCCGTACCTCCAGACTTCCACATTCGGGAGTCTGCCGCACTCCCACCATTCTCTAATGGCGAATGGGTCTCGTCTGCCCAGTCCTCAATTATTGCCCTTTATCAGCAAGACATATCACTTTCGGTGAGATGTTACAATGAGCCCCTTGGAGTCACATAGAAATCTCTTTCATCGCTAAGACTTTCACCCTTCGGCAAGACCCCTTAGCGAACACACCTTGTTCTCCCTGAGCTACTCCGTCAGCATGACATTTGGGTCGGTAAAACCTTATGCTAACCCCCTTATCCTTGGGTGAGCATGAAACAAGTCGGAGGGATGTCACCGGGTCGGGGAGACCTTTCTCTGACTTGGAATATTACACCAAAGGCTCCCTTTATCGGCAAGACCCTCCGCATCGCTAAGACATCACAGTGATATCTGCATCCTTGGCCGAAACCATCATCTCCTATCGAGGCTTCCCCATCTGTCGGCAAGACCCCCTAGTGTCGGTGAGAGATCTTACCGAAAGCAAAGTGCTACCTCGAGACCCCTCATCTTTGGCAAGACATAATGCCTTTACCAAGACATCACAGCGATATCGATTTCTCTTGGTGACTCCGTGTGGCCTTCGCCATTGCGAATGGTGAATGCCTGGCATCCTTTCGCCTCCTGGATCCTGGGCTTCCTTTCGCCGTTGGGGAACTCTGTTGAACCTTGAACGTCCTTGACCGTGCCGGGCTCCACCGTCAGGGACTCCTTCCCTCCTCTGCCATTCTGAAAAGGAACATCTTGCCTGCCCTTCCGAGCTCCAAGCTCCACCTCCCCGATCGTTGTGAAACTCAAAATAAGGATCCAACATCTAACCGAAGAGCCGGGTCTGGTTCGCCGGGCCACCCCTTCAAGACTTCCATCTGACTATCACTATCTTGGACGATGAAAGCTCCGTGGAATCCCGACCCCTTGAGCCCGATCACTTGAAAATTGTAAAAAATTTGGCTACCCTTCGATCCTCCGAGCCCCGAACCCCGGAGTTCCATCTTTGGAACTCCATTTCTGCTCGGGCATTTCAAATAGCCATCTCCGGGCGGCTTCCCAGCCTTGTACCTCCAGATGCTCCTAAATCGATCTAAATGAGCTCAAATTTGAAATCTGATCTCGACCCACGTGCTTAATTTTGGTCATCTTCATTACGAACCTTTTAAAATTATTGATGTTAGGTTGGGAGAGGTCTCCTGGATCGTTCCACCCCGTTGGCCTTTCCAAACAACATTGCTGCTAGGGAAGTCCGGCCCTCCGGGCCCGAATTGTCCCAAAGCCCTCAATCAAAAGACTAATATCATAAGGATGTAAAACTATCATTTCATGAATGATAGATTATTTAAAGTTGATTTTATGGGATCTCAACTAACATGAACACTTTTGTGATCCATTGCACTAACTATGCCTTTGCTTGCAGAATATATGGAATTGGGTGTAGGACCTTCAGGGGCAGCCGTCGAAAAGGACAAAGGAAAGAAGTCGGGCAAGACTCCTCGAGGAAAAGAGGATAAGGACCAAAGGAAATACCAGTTCTAGGGTGAGCCTCTACACTTAAAGATTACCACGGACTGGAAGGAAATCACCAACACCAATATCGGTCATGTTAATATTGACCAGTTTACACAAAGGGTTAGGGTCAATCCAACGACCAAGAATGAAAGACTGACAAGACAAAGTGGAATCACAAAAGTTGCGGGCTTCCCTCCATCCCTCATGGCCCTTGAATTGGTCATGGCTTGTCGACAGGCATATTAACTCGACACAAGGACAATTGTTGACAAGGATGGTAACATTCTCGCTGACATGTCAGCTGAAGGAATCACAAAAACCTTCCATATTCCCATGTTTCAAGAAATGGAAACGCCTACCATTGTGGAGTGCCAATCAGCATGGGATGACAACCCGATAGGACGCAAAAGGTTATTCAATCAACATTGGCTTAAAGAAAAGCGGGGCAGTGCTGTGAAGGTTCCTCACAAACTCTTCCACAGTGATTTCCATGAAGATTACCATGACCTGGTGACAATGCTAAGCAAGGTTATGGGTCTTCCTACAGCGGCTTTCTTTCAAGAGTGGATGGTGTACTTTATTGAGTAGATTCTTTGTGGGAATGAAGATGCTACCACAAAGATTTCATTTTATTAGGGAGGTATAATAAGCAACTACTTCCATGAGCAGTTCGTCAATGTGAAGAAAAGCTCCAAATTCTATATGACTTCATACCTCGTCTACTCCTTGGCAGATCGAAGGCAATACAACGGGTTGTTTGTGGCACCCGATCAGGAGCAGGGTCAAAGACTCAAAGCCTATGACAGATACCCCTAGCTCCAGTACCGAAACTTCAAGAGGTAGTACTGCAGAGTAAATGACGCCTTCATTGGCCATATTGTCAGAATGATTGTTGGGGATTTCAAAAGGAGGGTTTCCCACAGTGCTCGGGCATTTTTGAAGCAATATGCCTTCCTCTTCATTCAATACCCGAAGTTTACATACATTTGTGCCCAAGGCTTCACTGAAAGGCCAAACAAGTTGTCTCAATACCCCAATGACTGAATCATCCTACTAGAGCTCTCTCGACAACTCCAACACATACAGGCGATCTTCAGTGGCAAACACATAGTAGGGATCTCTTACCCCATGACTCTTGGCCAGGGCATGTATAAAATATAGACTTCCCAGTGCATTGGTAACTCTGAGAAGGAACTAAAATATTACCATTTTCATCTACATAGTGCTCACACGTGAATGGACCCATATGGGCATGTAAGGAAAGCATTAGGACCGGGGTTCGCTCATCTGCACCATATTGAAGACTTTTGGGGGCATTGTCGGGATGATAAAGAAGTATGTACAAGGCACTATATGCGGATGACTATGCATTTTATAAGGAAGGTATAACCATTTCCCATACCAGACCAAGTCGAAGAAGACAAGGGCACCATAATGGACCCCAGGTACCCCACAGTCGCCAATTTTCCAATACCAACAATAGACTGGGATGAGCAAGAGGTCGATGACCTCGATATTATAACCAAGCCATTCTTGGCCCATACCAAGGAGTGGGTTGATGGATGGGTGGCCCGATTAAAACAGCAAGGGGTGGTCCTGATGCACGAAGGACTCAAGAGTGAACCAAGTGCCACAAAAGATGATGTTGCCACCACTTCAATGGGTGGGACATCCAAGTCTCCTCCAGTTACCAGATCCAAGAAGAGGAAAGAGATAGAAATGGAGCAGTCTCCTGACCCCAAGGTTTATACAAGGAAGGATCTGGGGGGCTCACCTTCTAAGAGGCTTAAGCAAACAGAAGGCACCATGGAGCAACCTTTAATCCGAGAAGAAGAAGCAATAAATACTAATCAAATCAAACCTATTTTGGCTCTCCCTGCTTTGACTACCCCATCATCTACCTCTCTAGCTATGGTCGCCACATCCCCGCCGGCAGTGGACATCTCTATCCATCTTGCCCCTTCGCCCCCGACCAAACCTGTGATTGTAATTGACTCCTCCTCTACCATGACTACTCCTCCTTCCTCCGCTGCCATGTCGCCCACCATGTCACTCCCGTTGCCTATAGTGGCTACACCAATACCCGCTCCCACCATGCCTGAGGCCCTCTCAAGACATATGCATAATCTCCCCACTGAGCTCTCCCAGATCCTTATGGATCCCACTCTTCAAGTGGCCCTTGCACAAGTCCTCGCCACTACTCAGCCTTCACAACTGCCGACAGGGCCACCAGCTATGGAAGCCACCATGTTAATCTTCGAGGAGTGGGAGAGGCGAGAACAAGAGGCCTTAAAGCCCTTTGAAGAGGACGCCGATGAATACCATGAGCACCCGGAGTATGAACATCGCACTATTGACAGGGTGGCCTACAAAGAAGATGAAACTGGCTCCTCTGAGAGTGAAGATGAGGAAGATGATGCTAGTGGTAGGGTCATTGTGTAGACCTTCGACAATGACCTAGAGGAAGAAATGGCCTGGAAATTGAAGGATACTAAGGAAAAGGCAGAAAGGCTGCCCCTTGAAGAAGAAGGGCAACAACAAGAAGATAAACTTGAGGGGGAGGCTCAAGCTATCAAGGGCCTCAAAATTGAGCAATTCAAGGAACATGTGGACAAGGTTGAGAAAATTGAGGGAAAGAAGGGGAGGAGATGGAAGAGAAAGAAAGTCCCTTGCATCAATTATCTGCCAAGCCTCCTATTAAACACCTTGTGTTCATCCAGGATTCCGATGAGGAAGAAGGAGATGCTACCAAGGAGGAAGAAAGGGCCTCGAAAAATAAGAGAATGGAAACCTTGATCGAGAAGGAAGAGGGTGATCGTGAGTCACCTAAGGGCAAGTCTGTTGTGCCTAAATGGTTAGAGAAACAACTTGAAAGAAAAACTCCTGTACTAAAGGACCCAAGGGTGAGACTAGAGGCTATCTTAGCCCAAGCTCAGATCACAACGAAGAAGGAGAGGAAGCCTAAGGTACAATCCAGGGTAATGATGGATGCTTTTGGGTCTCGAGCAGTACAAATAGCAATACCTGTGGTGGGCTAGGCTAGAGTGAGTTACAATGTCTCCACCATCAACTTAGGAACTGCTACGAGGGAACAAAAGGTAGGGCATCTTGAGGAGTTAGTGGCCACGGTGGTGCACTTGATAAAGCAGGACAAGATCTCAAAAAATGAGCTTAAAGCACAGGTAGCTGCTTTGACGGATTACATTCAACAATGGTCTTCAGTGGATGACCTACCTACCACATCCATGGATCCACCCCAACTACTGTCCAAGGAACAGATTAATAAGATGGAAAGGAGAAAGAACTTGGAAAAGACTACGGAGGACTAGTTCTGACAAGTCTTGTACGTCGGGAACATGGGAATTAGCAGAGCTATTCGGATATCCAACAAGTTCTTGGACCTGCAGCAATCTTTGGAAGGCATGAGGAAGCTCTACACCGACTTCCTTGCAACCTACAACTCCACCTTTCCAAAGATAGAGGCTATCCTTCAATTTCTGAAAGCCGCATGGGAAAAGGAGCTTGCGTTCAACAAGGACGATCACTGGTTGATGGATGTCTGGTGGCGAGACTTTGACAATAGGAAGGAAAGGTTGGAGCAAATAATGAGTAAAGTAGATCCGGATATCGAATGGATTAAAGAAATCATAATAGAATGTGCTCGATACCTCGAACTAGTGACAGAGTACAACATGCCCTCAGTGCAGATGGATCCGGAAAAGGTAAAACCTTACTTCCAAAAGAAGATGGAGGATGGGATGTCTAGCGAAATAACAGTGGAGTTCATGAGTTTTTCTGCCCGAGTCGTCGATCAATCAGAACTATCCAGGGATCAGGGCATAAAGTACGATGAGGACTGGAAGAAGCTAGAAGATAATGCAAAAGAATGGAGCTACCAAACTCTGCGATACGAGATTATTGAGGTGGACAAACTTCAGCTAGTCATCTTGAAGTTCATGGAATATACAACATCAAAGAAGTAGGAGGACAACCCTGCTGATGATAAAGAGCTCCTTAAAGAGTAGCTATAGTAAAACAACAATCAGCTAAAAGACAAAAAGCTATAGTACCATCACTAGAGGACAAAATAGGGAAGGGACAAAATGTAATTTTAAATTGTAATATATTGAGGGTTGGTGAAACCCTATTTTGTAATGAATCTTGGCCACACAATAAGAATTAATCTTGGCCATTCATTTGACTTTTGGAGCACTATAAATAGGGGTATCCTCTCATTTGCAAAGAGAGTTGAGTTGTAGAAACATACTACAGAAATTTATAATGAAAATACATTGACTTGGTGCATTTTTTGAGTTTCTTACATGTTACTTGATTCAACCTCCATTGTTAGGTGCTTTAATTAGATTTGTACTATTGTTCTAGTTAACTTTTTTCTTGCTTTGGTAGATTTTAGGAATGCTGTTATGTGGTTGTGAAAATTCCTGCAGTGTAGATGCCTTCTTAGTCCATACTTTTTGTTGTTTACTGATGGTAGATAGCTATGTAAAGTTAGTCTGGGCTTAAATTCAAAGTTGCTCCACACTTTCATCTTTGTTTATGCATACATAAGGTGAATGAAAGATGAAATATTTGTAGACCCTAGAAGATAGCACAAATTCCATGAGACTGTGAGATTTCTTGTTAAGTGGAATATTGTTTCCAAGAAGTTGTCCATTGCAGGAACTCCATTATCACTGTTCACAGTTAGTTGCAAATCCAGAAGACTTCTCTCTTCCCTGTCCTTTTTCCTTCTTTTTTTTTATAAGTACCTAAGGAAAGATTCATTGCACATTGTAAAGCTAAATCCAATGATAAAAATGGAGTTCAAGACTACTGTTTGAACCTACAGTAAACGCACAACAACTTCTCCATCATAGGAACTCCATTTCAAGACCCAACTTCCCATGCTTTGTAACTCATTCATAAGTCTGCCTTGTGATTCTAGCAAATCACATCAAACAACTGAGATATTCCAAGCACTGTCAAGACCTGACAATAGAGACCTTGGGATAGTGTTCTGTAATTTGATTGTGGAAAATTTTCTTTCAAGAGAGGTAGTGCACCTGTGCATTGCCTGTGTTGAGAAGTGCATAAAAAACACATCAACAATATCTTCAATACCTACATCTGTAAGATTGAGAGAAATTTTTGGGGCTATATAGGGGTTTGTCTCAGTCAAACCCCCTTTTTGGTGTTCCCACCTCCACGGACAACCAAAAGATAGAGAGAGTGAGAAGTAAGAAAATGTGATGTGATAAAAGAAAACCTCGCTCGAGGAGGAGAACCCGTATCACAAAATGTAGGTGATAAAAGCAATCCCCACTCGATGAGGAGAACCTGTATCACGAAGTAGAGATGCAATAGATAGGGAATGTGTGAAATCCCAAGATGCTTGCAAGCATGAAATAAGGGAGATAGAGTTGCAAGGCTTAAGGAATCCAAATGGAGAGAGAACAAAAGAGAGGGTTGTAAGAGCCAAGAGAGCTGCAAAAAGTGTTGCTAAGAACCTAAGAGTGCTTGAAGCTATTAATGTAACAAGTTGTATGAAGCTATGCAAGCAAGATAACAAGAATAAGAGAGGAGGAAAAGGCAGGAGCCAAAGTTGGAGAGGATCTAGAAAGATTCAGAGAGAGAAAATGAGTTGAAAAGATAACATTTAAAGAGAGAAGAGAAGAAAAAAGAAGCTTCCCAGGCGATTACAAGGAATCTTGAGCTGTTACCACTGACCAAGGAGGTGACAAGTGGAAAACATGTACAGAAATGGTCATTTGAATGTTGAAAATGCCGTAGAATGCTAGCACAGTGCATAAACATCCACACAGTGCACTAGTGTATGGACACATCACGCTACAAAACAACAAAAATGGGAAAAGCGCAAGGGTTGGCTAAAAGCTGACACATGAGGATTGCTATTGAAAAGGGGTGTTGAGCATCCTGAGAAGGCAAAAGGCTAATGCAGGGTCTAAAATGAGCCTACTCAAGATGCTAAGGGAGTGGACACTAAAGCAGACACAAGAATGTATGTGAAATTTCAAGGGGTGCAATTTTACAACTATATAGAAAGCTTATTATGTGAATGAGAACACTAGTATATCTTATGAGGATTCAGAATATGAAGATCCTGATGACAATGAATGCTTGTTCTAGGTGATTAAGGATGAACCCTCTTCTGCTAATTCTTTAAAATAGGTAAAAGAAATCCCTCCGAAGAAGGAGAAAAATGAAGGCATATTGGTTATCTCTTCCCTACATGCTAAACAAGAGAAAAAAATTTGGGTAGTTGACAGTGGTTGTTCACATCACATGACTGGTGATAAAAGTAAGTTTGTTAAACTTGAGAAATATGATGGAGGCTTGATTATGTTTGGAGATGATACTGGTGCTAAAATTTGTTAGTAAGTTTTGTTGGAAAGCATCATACTGATGATGTTTACTATGATAATGGATTAAGGCATAATTTGTTGAGCATTGGTCAAATGTGCAGAAAAGGATATGATCTTGTGTTTAAGGATGAGAAATGTGAGATCTGGAAAGGATCCGTAACATTGATTGCTACAAGAAAGAAATTTGGAGGGAATGTCTATCAACTTAAGGGTGCTAATGGATGATAATTTGTGACTTAGATTAATGAAAGCTGGTTATGGCATAGGAGAATGTGTCACATGAATTTTGATAACTTGGAAAGGATTAGTGTTGTTCAATTCATAAGAGATTTACTAAGAATTACAAAGCTCATTAATGTTATTTGCAGGAATTATCAGTTTGGAAAGCAAGCAAGAAATCATTAAAAATAAAAGGAATAGTCCACTATTGGACTACTAGATTTAGTTCATATAGATATTTGTGGTCCTAGAACAGTAAGAAGAAAACTTGGTGAAATGTACTTTATGCTTTTAATTGATGATTATTCTAAATATACATGGGTTACATTTCTTAGAGAGAAATCAGATGCATTAGATAGATTCAAGGTATTCAAAGCTATAGTTGAAAAATGAAGTGAATTTGAAGATAAAATGCTTAAGATCTGACAGAGGTGGAGAATTCACCTCCCATGAGTTTAAAATATTTTGTGAAGTGCATGGAATAAATAGATAGTTATCTGCTCCAAGAACTCCTCAGCAAAATGGAGTTGTTGAAAGGAAAAATAGAACAATTCACAAGATTGCTAGATCAATGATTACTGAGGATAGTTTAGTGGAAGTTTATTGGAAAGAAGCTATTCATACTGTTGTTTATGTATTCAATCAAGTTCAAGCAAGAGAAAATAGTACAAAGACTCCCTATGAGCTATGGCATGGAAGAATTCCTACTACTAAATATTTCAAGGTATTTAGAAGCAAATGTTATATCAGAAGAGATGAGGAAACTTTGGGTAACTTTGATGCAAGAAGTGATGAAGGAATTTTTCTTGGATATTATACTAATAGCAAGACATACAAGTGCTTCAATAAAAGGTTGAGAAAGATTGTAGAAAGTTCTAATGTCAAGGTTGATGAGGCAATGAAGAATCCTATTGACATTGATTGATATGTATTTGATGAACTTGATTGTGTAAGAATAGAAGATATTGTAGAAGAATAGGAAAAAGATGAGAAAGGGAAGCATAATGAACATAATGAAATAGAAGAAGATCCTCCAGTGATGTCCCCTAAAACACTGAAATATGTACAAAAGAATCATTCAAAAAGTGATATTATTGGAGACAAGAAAAAGGGTGTGTTAACTAGAAGCAGAGTTGTTGATGAAGTGAATTTATGTTTACTTTCTAAGATTGAACCGAAGACTATATGTGAAGCTTGTAAATATGAACATTGGAAGGAAGCAATGAAAGAAGAACTTATGTAGATTGAGAGGAGTCAAAGTTGAGAATTGGTCCCAAGATTGGTAGATAAAAACATCATTGGATCAAAATGGGTATTCAGAAATAAGTTGAATAAAAATGGAGAATTTGTTAGAAACAAAGGGAGGCTTGTGTGTAAAGGCTACTCACAAGTTGAAGGCATAGATTTTCAAGAAAGTTTTGCTCCGATAGCAAGAATGGAAGCTATAAGGATGTTCTTGGCATTTGCTGCTCATAAAGACTTTAAAGTCTATTATATGGATGTCAACATTTTTGAATGGTGAGCTAGAAAAAGTTTATATGGAACAACTAGAAGGATTTCTGTTAACATATCAACTGGATATGGTGTGCAGATTGAAGAAAGCTTTATATGGGTTAAAGCAAGCTCCTAGAGCATGGTATGTGAGGTTAGACAGGTATTTGATTCAAAAAGGTTTTAACAAAGGTATGGCATATAGTAATTTGTACTTTAAGATTGAAAATGACAGAATCTTTATTGTAGCAGTGTATGTTGATGACATTATCTTTGGAGGAAATGAAAATATGTGAAAGAGGCTTCCGGAAGAGATGCAAAAAGAATTTGAAATGTCTATGTTTGGGGAGATAAATTTATTTCTTCGGCTACAGATTAATCAAACAAAGAAAGGAATTTTCATTTCATAGTCTAAATATGTGAGAGAGATGTTGAAGAAGTTTGGGATGGATGGTTCTGTTGTGCAATTTTTGCACACACGCCCCACTGGAGGCAGGGACCCTCTTTTTTCTTTTGCATCTTTGCCTCTTGGCTTGGTCAAATTTTGGTTTTTCTCTTCTTGGGAGGTTATTGTAGGATTTGGTCTAGATTGGGTTTGATGAGGACAATATTTTGAGGCTCTTGGGGAAATTCGTTTGTCTTGGAATTTGAAAATAGGGATTTTGAAGTGAATTTTCAATGTTATATGTAAATATTTTTTGCACCCGTGGATAGAGGACGAAAAATTAGGCCAAGTTGTTTTTTGAACTTTTTGGAAATTCCTTCTAAAAAAAAAGTTATGGAGTTTAGGGGATTTTGACCTTGTAGGGAATTCGAGTGTTTTCTCCCCTAATGGAAAATCCTGAAATTTCTATTTTTTGAAATTTCCAAGACCCCCTCAAAATCCCAAAATTTTCTAAAAATGGAAATTTTATTTTTTGCACCCGTGGATAGAGGATGAAAAATTAAGTAGGGTTGTTTTTAGAACTTTTTGAAAATTCCTTCTAGAAAAAAAGTTATGAGGTTTAGGGGATTTTGACCTTGCAGGGAATTCGGGTATTTTCGTCCTTGATGGAAATCCCCTAAATTATGATTTCCATAAAGGGGTGAAAATCCTAAAATTTCCATTTTTGGAAATTTCCAAGACCCCCAAAATCCCAAAATTTTCCAAAATGGACTTTTTTGAAAATGTTTTTCCCAAAATGGAAATTTTCCCAAAATGCATTTTTCCTAAATGGAAAATTTCCAAAATAGAATTTTTAGAAATTTTAAAATGTTCCCAAAAATGAAATTATTTAGATGAGGAAAATTTTCAAAATAAAAAATTTCCAAAAATGGAAAAATTTGCAAAAATGGAAAGATTTTTTTAAAAGGCCAAAATTTTATTTAAGTTTAATTTGGATTGGATTTTTAACATGTGAGCTACAAATGATGATATCTATTTTTCAGGATTAAATAAATATCAAAAGGGGGACTTGCATATGGATTCATGTCAAAAGGGAAATCTAGAAGAGTTCAATTCAAATATTAAAAGTGGGGCTTGCATAAGAATCTATGCCCAAACTGTCTACAGCTAGAAGGAGTTTCTGGAAGACATGTGAAGCTAATTTCATCCTCCAATTAGAATTTTCATTAATAACAAGCTGGCATAATATTGTTTTCTCGTTGTTCCATGATGTAACTACTTTTATGCAATTGGATGATGATGTACCATGAGCTTTCAAATTAAATGTAACAGTTTGATGCTTCTAGAAGTGCAGTTGCAGCCATTGGATGAATTAAATCATGGCCATTGATTCAAAATGTAATTTTCTATAAAAGGCTAGTTCCTTCTCATTTGTAAAAGGGTTAGATTTAGGGGTTACAATAGCTGATTAGAGGCTATAAAAATCTAGAATTGGCTAAGTTAGAGAAGTTAGTAGTTGTAGGAGAGGAGAGAATTGAAATTGTTATGTAATGCTAGAGAAGTAATGCAATTGGATTGTTGATTTGGCAAGTTTTGTGTTACACTTTGACAATTTATGGTTTCTTGTTCTTGATTCTTAGATGTTAGATGTTAGTTTTCAGTTCTTTTGCAATAATGGTGAAATTTTAATGATGTTGATCAATCTTTGGTCCATACTTTTAGCAATTTTTTGATTGTAGATTGTTGTGTAAAGTTAGTCTGGGCCTCATTTTTGTGCTTAGTTCAACTGTAAATGTTTGTTCATATTGTGCCAGTTCTTGGGTATGTGGATGAATATTTATGGTCTAAAAATCTTCATTTTCCTTAGAAGATTGCACCATTTTTGTGGAGTTGTGGGTCTGTCCCTGATCAAGCAGAGATTGGTTTCATTGGGGATATGTCCATTTGCAACATTCATCATTGGTGTGACTGATCTTAGGTTTTAGTCTTAGAAACCTCTCTAAACCCTTATCTCTTTAGTTGTTTATTTTGAATTTGGGTTAGTTTTAGGATTGAAAGCATCACCATATTGTTATACCTAATGAAAGTACACTTCCAGCATTGTTCATTTGTAAGGCCCCTTGTGATTACCAACATTTTCACATTTATCACTGAGTTGTTTTTGCATTGTCAAGACCTGACATTAGAGACCTTGGGGTTATCTCTTGAGGCTTGCTGATAGAGATTTACCTTTCAAGAGAGATAGGATACTTGTATCTTGTCTAAGTTGTTGCTGTGCAGAAAACACCATCAATAGGTTTCAAATTGGTAAGTACTCCTATGGTGATTGGATGCAAATTAATTAAAGATGATTCACCTAAGGCTGATCAGAGCAAGTATATATCTGTGATTGGCGAACTATTGTATTTGACTGCTACTAGACTAGATATCATGCATGATGTCTATCTTGTGGCTAGATTTCAAGAAGACCCTAAGGAAACTCATGTTGTTGCTATTAAAAGAATTTTTAGATATTTGAATGGTGTGCTATGGATTATGGATTTTGATATCCTAAAGATATTGATTTTACACTTAGTGCCTATACAAATGCAGATTGGGTTGGATGTGTAGATGACAAGAAAAGTACAAGTGGCAGTGCATTCTTTCTTGGATGCAATTGGTGGCATGGTCGAGTAAAAAGAAAAATTCAATCTCCTTGCACTAGTACAGAAACAACAATAAACTACTAAAAAAACTACTAAAAACTACTTATAAATGACTACAATTGGTCGCATGACCACTAGTAGTTTATTTCCATTCATATATAACACAACCAGATTGATGAATAAACCATTTTTAGTCATTTATTGGTTGGTTTGATTGATCAATTTGGTAGTATATTTTGTTGTTGATTTAGTCATTCATTGTTATGATCTGGCCACTTATTTAGTCACTTTTTTCCACTGATATATTTAGTCGTTAAGTTAGTTATTGATTGTTCTAATCTAGTCACTTATTTAGTCATTTTTTATTCACTGATATATTTATCTGGTCACTTATTTAGTTGTTGATTTAGTCAATGATTGTTGTAATCTAGTGACTTATTAGTTGTTGATTTAGTCATTGATTGTTGTAATTTGGTAGTATAATTAGTCATTTTTATTCACTAATTTTACTAGTCATATATCTAGTCATATTTATTCACTATTCACTAATTTATGTCAATTGGTAGTATATTTAGTCAATTTAATTATTAATTGATATCAATTAGTAGTATATTTAGTCATTTTAATTGACTGATGTTTGAGGATTTAAGCATAAAACACATAAATAAACATCAATCATCAATTACACATAATAAGACAGTCATTGAGAAGGAAAAATTGGTGAAATTTATTAATAAAATAAAGGTGTTCTAGTTACAACTTACAAATAGAGTATTACAATTGTTATTTTCAGTCACAAGACTAAAAATATGAGTTACAATATTGTAGAGAAATGACTACAAGAAAGAAACTTCTCCAAAAGACATCTGCAATGATGGAAACACATGCTTGAAGCCCTTCAATCTGAGCACATGCCCCTTGTTAGTGTAGGTTTTTTAATATTATTTTTCCTACACATTATTAAGCACACCTTAGGTTATAAGAGATGTGGTTCATGTGAGGACACGTGGCGTAATCCATCAATTACATGTGTTGCTCCCACTCACACTTGGGTGGTTGAGTTTCACACCCTCTTTTGGCCTTATATGCCACCTCACAAAACCACTCATCTGTCTCTTTCTGAATAGGTTATGCCACATGTTTGGCATTTTCCAAGTAGGCATAACTCCCACCTAATTTGGTTATTTGGGAGTTATTGCCCCTCTTGGAATTATTTTCCCATAGTCTACTATATATTTTGCACTCACCTCTCCCTCCTATCTAGTCCAGATGAGCTCATATCAGCTCGATCAATTCAAGGGAGAGTTGAGGCATATTGTATCATTTAGTGTGTGATAATAACATCATTTTTTTATTGCACTATATTCCAACATTTTATCTCTTGTTGCTCTCATGTGGAAGGTTTATCTTGGTTTTGCAGGTGATCTTGGGTGCTCGAGTTCATCAACAACTCTTACATGGTATCAGAGCGTCGGATCTGCAAGCCCCTTCTCAAATTTGAGATATTTGTGAGTGTTTTAATTAGTATTGTAGGTTGCAGCATGCCTTTACTTGTCTTCAGTAGCTGATTCTTCCTTTTCATCCTATTTTTTGGTTGTTGGGGTTGTTTTATGTTGCTAAAGGCGTTTGTTTTACACTAGATCCACATTTTCTGTATATTTTAAAGAAAATCCGCCATCTGGGTTTTGTTTACAGTAGAAAAAAACCATCTGGGTTGTTGCTATTTTCTGTATACAGGTTACATATTTTGCAAAAACTAAACCAAAACATTTCAGCAGACCCCCTCTCTAATTGCATTTTTGTTTTTGCAGTCAACCTTTGGAGGGCCATAATTCAATCATACGAGCTCTTTTTTCAAAGCAATTTTTTTTTATTTGGGGTATAATTTCATAGGATTTGTAGTGGTGTAATCCATTTTTGCTCAAGTGATCTGGCTTTTCCAGAAAATCAGTTTTATCAACAGATCTAAAGGACAACTCTCATTTTTGGAACTTCAAACGGCTATAACTTTCACATATGACCTTGGATCGAGGTGATTCTTTTTTTGAAAGTTGATATTTTTTTTAGAACTATACATTGGTGCTATTTAGAGGTTTTATTTTGAGATTTGATTGTACTTTCAGTATTTAAGTCCATTTTGGACATTTGAAAAACTCTGAAAAACAACTCTAGGATTGTAAATGCACTAATTTATAAAGTGAAAAATCATTTTTTTTTGGGGGGGAATCTTTATTGAGTGAAAAAGGGGGGTAATCTTGTAGTTGATTCTTTTGTGTTGACCAGTTGAGGAGGTATCATGGGTTTTTCTATTCATCCTTATGTGGTAATGTTGAATAAGGATAATTATGAGTCTTGGAAGAATGGAATCCTAACACATCTTGGGTGGCTTAAGCTCTTGCCATACCTTTATGGGCTCATACCTGAACTAGACACACCTTGGAAGCAATCAGTTTGGGGTAATAATAATGATCACATTATAGGATTAATTGGTACATATATTGGTGTTGATATTTATGTGGAGATCTCACATATTAAGTGCCCACACACACTTTGGACCAAGATTTGGGATATTCTTGGAGACCATCATATCTCTCCATTCCTGGATGATCCTATTACATATTGTTTAATTCCCCTTGATGATGCTGATAATATACCCTATGATGATGATACTTTAGAGGAGCTTGAGTATAATAAATGTCTTGAATGTCTAGTTGACAAAGAGACTTCTCTTCCTGCTCCTCCTATTGAGATCACATCCTCATCTACTGTTGCATCTGAAGATACTTGTGTTGCTACATTCATGGCTTCTTGTGATTCAGTGCAGTAGGATACACATTGTCTTCCAGATATAGCTACTTCAAATGACTACTTGACAGACATTGCAGGTTTATTTATGGAGTCTCATGTTTCAAAGTTGGGAGACACTATTCATGACATCCATCTCCTCTTTGATGAAGTTGATTCTTCTTCAGTTGTTGTGGAGGAACCTTTGTATCCTCTTGTTCATTCTCCACAAGATCATTCATCACAGTTTGGCATGATTGTGGATACTTTTGAGCAACATTTGGAGGAGGCACACTTGTCTTCAGAGGAGATATCTTTTTATTCAAATTTTGTTTTACATCCATCTCCACTAGGTTCTGGATTGTCGTCTTCTGCAGTGTGGCCTAGAACACTTGATTTGATGGTGACAACTTTCAACATCGACATGAGGACACCTGAACAAAATTCAGAGACATCTTACATTCTTCCTTCATATTCCTTTTAGTAATGGGAAGATATCTTGCATACATCCTTGGTTTTCTTTCTTCCTAAGGGGAGAAATAGTGTTCAACGATCTTGGATTATTTTCAGCTTCTTGTGTCGAGCATTCACCAACAATGCATGAGATTCTACATTGGGGGACTATATGGTCTCTCTTCTTCTCTCTTGGGGGAGAGTTTTGTCCTATGGGTTTTCTCTTTCTCATGTTTTGAGAGGTTTCATCATTGTACATGGGTACCTTACATGGCCTTGTAGCCAAGACCCATCTTTGCATTATTTCATCCTTTCACCCAACTAAGCTATGCTTAAGGGGGGGTGTTAGTGTAGGTTTTTTAATATTATTTTTCCTACACATTATTAAGCATACCTTAGGTTATAGGAGATGTGGTTCATGTGAGGACACGTGGCATAATCCATCAATTACATGTGTTGCTCTCACTCACACATGGGTGGTTGAGTTTCACACCCTCTTTTGGCCTTATATGCCACCTCACAAAACCACTCATTTGTGTCTTTCTAAGTAGGTTATGCCACATGTTTGGCACTTTACAAGTAGGCATAACTCCCACCTAATTTGGTTATTTGGGATTTATTGCCCCTCTTGGAATTATTTTCCCATATTCTACTATATATTTTGCACTCACCTCTCCCTCCTATCTAGTCCAGATGAGCTCATATCAGCTCGATCAATTCAAGGGAGAGTTGAGGCATATTGTATCATTTAGTGTGTGATAATAACATCATTTTGTTATTGCACTATATTCCAACATTTTATCTCTTGTTGCTCTTGTGTGGAAGGTTTATCTTGGTTTTGCAGGTGATCCTTGGTGTTCGAGTTCATCAACAACTCTTACACCCCTTTTATCTCTTAAAAATTCTACAACTTGGGAAATCTTCCCAGAGAAAGTTGTAACATGTAGAATCCAAGGAGAGTGTTGAGCATGTCCCATATATGAATCTCTCTTCTTCAACACAGTCAACAATAACCTGGCTAGAATATTTCCTCCTTTATGTGCAATGTGTCATCTAATATGAACAACAGGGTGCTACCTTTTCCACCATGGATGAAATTGTACCTCAATACAACCAACAAAATTAATATTAGTCTCAATTCAGAAAGAATAAAATTGCATTGTATATTGCAAGTTTACAAAATAAAGTCCAAACACAGAAGAAAGATAAATCAATTAAAAAACTATAGCCTTGTCAACAAATTCCTTAAACAAAGTGTTCAACATAGGTCTGAAATATGCATATTGAACCCTTGATTTCAAAACCTTGTTCAAAGTTTAAGAAAGGTGATATATGCTCAGATTATAGAATGAACTTGACATTATAGAATGAAGGCTATCAACACTAACCAGACTGGAACAACATTATCAATAGAAATTTCCTAGAAACCAAGCCCAAGAATGCCAGCAGACTTAATTAGACAACAAAAATGTCAGCCCTGGTTCATGTGTTGTTTGAGTAAAGTCCTGCACCATGGAAGAATCCATTTATACATAAATTCCAAAATTATGTTGAAGAGAAAAGATCTTTGATATCCAATTGGGAAGCCTTAACATCCAAAAATTACTAGTCTAATGTTTCACAACAAGTTTCCCAACTGTGACATCATCTTTACTTAAGAAAACGGATATTGATCCACTACCATGTTGAATCTCACAAGATTCTCCTTCACAAACAAAAAATGATATATATTATTTTTTTACCAACTTCCTTAATGTCCCCATGTAAGTAGACTAAACTAAGTGACGTTGAAGGTTTTAAGTAGAGTATCATCTTCTTAGTATGTGCTTGACTTTGATGACTTGTATCTTGAATGAAAATAGCAAGCTAGATGCCCTATAAAATCATTGTTACAAAAATAACCACAAAATCCTCTTTAGTTAAAATAATCCTTCTAGATATTTCAATTAATTTCTAAGAGAGCTAATTTCACTATCCAAATGACCATCAATCTATTTACTGTATATAATTTCCTAGAATTCAAAATTTGAATGTAATGAAACTAACCATAATTACCAAAGATTTGACACCAAAATGTAGTACAAAATGAATTGTTTGAAAGAATTCCTCAAAGAGATGTCATCTCATGGATTGAAATGATATGATTGAAAAATGTGCACAAAATGGATTTTGCAAGGAAGCTCTCAAAATATTTGAATTAATGAATCACTCAAGGAAACTGACATTGTAAGCTTTTCTTGTGTTCTAGATGCATTCAGTTATCCAGGTTTAGTGGATGAGGGTTGCGCATACTTCACATGTCAGTAAACATTATTGCATTGCATATATAGTTGATCATTAGGTGTGCATGGTTGACCTTTGTGCTTGTGCTAGCTATCTTAAGGACACCCTAAACATTATTACTAAGATGTCAGTTAAACCTTTGGTTTCTGTGGATCATATATGAATATAGGATGAGTATTCTAGCAACACTACTTTTTTAGTTGGATCCTAAAAATGTTGCAACTTATGTTCTTCTCTAAAACATTTGTGCAGAAGTAGGATGGTGCGGTGAGGTTCAAATAGTAAGGAGATTGATGAAAGATAGAGGAATTAAAAAGATACCTACATGTAGTTGGATTGAAGGGCATAAATGGGTAGATGATTTTTGTGTAGGAGATAGATCACATCCACAAACATGGGAGATCTATGCAAAATTGGAGAAATTGGCTTGGAAAATGAAGGTAGTAGGGTATTTCCATATTCAATACTTTTACTCAATACAATAGAATAGAAGGAAAAATAATCATTTATCTGCCACCATAGTGAAAATTTAGAAATTACATTTGTTTTTTTAAACATGGCCCTTGGTACAACTATTAGAGTTGTTAAGAACCTTCAATGTTCTAATTTTCACACTACATCTAAATTATTCTCCAAGATTCTTGCAAGATAAATTGTTTTAAGAGATGTGAACCATTTCCATCATTTTAAATAGGGACAATGTTCTTGTGGAGAATATTGGTGATGCTAAAAGAAACAATCTAAAAAACAGGCTTACACTATAATAATGTGCACTACATTAGATATCCAGTAATAATGAAGGAACATCCATCAATGCATAACAACCGGGATTTTTTTTTTCATATGTTGTAGTTACAAGTGCCCTACTAGACATACATGAAAATGTGGAAGCAATATACACAAGACAAACAAACTATTTCAAAAAAATACCTCAAAGAAATGTGATATTTCTTTTTATATTTTAGCCGCAATACCGCACTGTTTTGATATGATCCTTGTGGTGATGTGGGATGTTACCACTACACCACACCATTATTGCTCGGCCTTAATGGTAATGGGGGATGTTATTGCTACATCACAACGTTATTGCTCAGCCTTCACAGTAATGTAGGATGTTACCACTACACCGCATCGTACCTTCTTGGCTCTTATGGGGATGTGGGATAAGTATTTTGAGTTACCACCATACCACACATTTATTGCTTGACCTCCATGGTAATGCGGGATGTTACTGCTACACCGCATTGTTGGAACTATAAAAATTGATATTTTTACATGATTGATTTTACTCATAATCCTCCAAGTGGGTTCTACCTTTGATGCATTTTCCTCTCTTCATGCATATTTCCTTCATAATTTGCCTCATTTCCCCTTTGAGCCCGTTGTGTCATGCATTTTTGCATTCTGGTTCATGTCGGCATAGGTATCCATGTGTCTCCCTAACCTGTGTATTTTTCAATATTTCTTGTTGCAGGTTGTCGGCAAGACATGTCTCTTGTGTTGGCGATAGCGGAGGCTTCTATCGGTATTTGTCTTGGTGGTCGGGCTAACGTCTCGCCGAGTTCTTGATGTTTTGGCAACGGGATTTAGTGTGGTCTTTTATCAGCAGAGGGTTCTACTTTCGGCTCAATGTCACAGTGAGTCTCTATTGTTATGCTGGCCTGATGGAGCCTTACTAGCATGTGTTTTGGCTATTGGGTTAGGGTTTCCCCGATCTTCTTTTGTCTTACCGACCGGTGCCTAAGTTGTTATTTTCGTGAGAATTTAATTCTTCAGCGAGGGGTTATGGTGAGGAGGTATGTGTTATAGTGACTTTTCATGTGGAGGATGGTGTATTGCTATAAGTTGTTGCTATCGGTGTAAGGTCGTGGTGAGTGACCTTCGGTCTCACCGACCTTACACGTTGATTGCTTTGATATACACATCGTTATAAGGATGGCGGTGTCTTGGCGAGCGTGTGGTCCCGGGGTGACTTTCGGTGTAACATGGAACTCTCTACAAGGGGTTTCCCCAATTGCGATGAGCTATAGTGAAAAGCATAAAAATGGGTGGCCTTTGTCAGTATGAAAATATTTGTGTCCTGGCAGAGTTGTGTGAGGACTGGTTGTCAGTGAGAGAATCCTTGTGTTACACCGACACAAGGCTATATATGAATCTTCAGCCTAATATTGTAATCTCGATATATGGTCTCTCTGAGTTCAGTATGCTATAGCGATACACATGACTTCAATGTAACATGTGGGATGTTACTGCGACTTGAAAGTAAATAATATCTTCGGTGTAGCCCGATGAATCTGTATAATGTTTCACCGACCTGAACAGGCTATAGCGATATGCAATGGAACAAAAGGCTACTACGTGGCTTCGGTATAATGTGCTGGTAGCTACAGTGAATGTGAGAACAAGATGCAAGTAGAACAATGAACCTTTGAGTTGCCTTCGGCATAAGTTGCAATATGTCTCGCCGACTCCCTTGCTAGTAAAACAGAAATTTACCACTGTGGCCGACATGAATCTATTTGAATTACCATTGTAGGCCGATGTATTTTGGAGCCCGAATTTGGTGTTGGACCGACATGATGTTCTATTTTGATATTTTCTCATGCTGATGTGTATTTAAGCATGATATTTTTGTTAATTGATACCATCAGAGATTAGACTTTTGATACATTGCAAACAGATACATTAGAATAAAATTATCAGAGCAGAGGCTATTGTTGCATGATTTTTACAATGGAGGTATTTATGAGATTTAGTTGATGTTGCTGCATTTTCTGATGTCAGTTATATGTTGAATTAAAATGAAAATACTGTTAAGTCATCTCCATGATTGATTTTTCTGGTTTTTTAAGTTGACATAACAAGTTTATGTTCGATTTATCAATACACATTTGTTGTATTCATGTCATTAATTAATTGGTTCTTTCAAGTGAAGATTAAATCCTTTATTGATCACAGTAATTAGAGAGATTCATTGTGGATTATTGAAGTAGAACTTAGTAGTCACATTATTGCAAGTTTATACAAGTTATAAACACATATGTGCCAGATAATTTGTGTTTTCTCATAAAGTGTTGTTCATCTTTATCTCATTTGACTATGCCTACCCAACAGGGCACTAGCCTCTGCATTTCACTATTTGAATCCATTTCAGTTTCTTTATATCTATTAATTAAGCATTCTAGGATTTAGATCAGAAGGTAGCTATCAAGTTTGGTTTCATTTGTTCACTGTAATCTGCCATTGTGGACAAAGCAATTCATAGGGATAATCATAAGATAAGCCTACTCAATTCAAAAGGTACACCCGCCTAGGTTTAGTAGCACCTAAAGAGTAGAAGGTTGAGTTCTCTTAACCTTGTTCTGTTGCCATAAAATGTATCAAGAGATTGGCAGCCTCTTGAGGCATTCAACCTACATTTTTGAGAGCTAACAAATTGGCGACTATGCTGGGAATCAAACAGAATTAGAGCCTTAATCATAGAGTCAGAAATATTGCATAGACTCCGCTAGGGGACTAGAAGTATTAAACATTTTCTTACTTTCTGAAAAGTGAGTGGTGACTCTGATAAAGATTTTGCAGTTGTGCAAACATGAATGGAAGGAGATCTCAATACAAGGGAGGTCATTCTAGAGCTTCTGTTGGTAACAGTAAATGGACACACAAGGGTGACAGTGGAAAAGGAATAAAGGAAGATATGTGCATGACAAATAAAGATAAAACATTTAATGCACATCTTGAGACTTATGATCATTATGATCATTATGATTCAAGTGCAGAACCTTGTACTCTTGAAGATCAAAGAAATCCTTTTTCTTCTCACGATTCTCAGAAACAGGATGAGTTTGAAGCCAGGAAATGAGCTGAGTTTGAAGCTAAACAAGAGGCTAAATGAGTCAAAATTCAGAACCATGAACTCTCAATTTCAGATGAAGCAAAAGCACTATTGGAATAAAAGGAGAAGAGAATAAGGGAGCTTGAAGCTAAATTACAGAAGACTTAGCTTAATGATCAAACCTCTGGTGGCCCAAAGTATGTCCCACCTCATAAATAGGGCAGTCATGGTGTAGGGCCTTCTAGTCCACCTGTATCTCTTCACCGTCAGGGTGGGAATCACTACAAGCAGCCAAATAATCCTCTTCATATCCCTACACAACATACAGGTATGTATCCACCACCTGGTCAGAATTATATCCCACATCATAGTGTGCAATACAATAATCACATGCCTTAGTATCAGCATCCACCTATGCCCCCCCTCACCAATACGTAGCAATGATTAGACAGTTTGATTTGGCAGGTTTCAATCCATGCCCTTACCCTATGGATGGTAGCTGGAGAAGTATGATTCCCAAGTTTGCAGGGAACAATGCAATTACTACTGAGGAACATCTAAGGAATTTCAATATGACCATTCAGGACATAGGTATGCCATATGAAGATTTGCACATGAGGCTGTTTATGATGTCACTTATTGAAGATACTAGGGATTGGTTTAACAGCTTTCCAGCATATTCAATCAATTCTTTCCAAGTATTTCAAAACAAATTCTTAGAACAATTTGGGACTCAAAGTGCTCCAGATGCAGCTCTTCATGAATTGGTGAAGATTCAGAAAAATCAAAATGATTCGGTCTATGATTTCAACCGCAAATTCAACAAGTTGCATACTAAAGTCCCTCCTAGATCAAGGTTGTCAGACTCTGTTGCATTGAGTATTTATTTAAGTGCATTTGATCCCAAAACAGGGTACGAACTGAGAAATAGATTTCTGAGGGACTTGGCTGAAGCACAGAAAATTGCATTGACAATTGAAAATAACAAGAAGGCTGCTGGTATAGTTAATAAGAGAGACAACCCTAGGCCTCCTCAGCAAAGCAATAATTACCAGTATAGACAAGAGAATACTTACAGGAATGAGAACAAAAATGAAAGGCCAAGGCTACATGATATGCCTTACAATACAGATTGGAAAGATGGGAAACCTATGGTAACTAGGTCCAGAAATAAAGAAACTCCAGACCCATTGAGCAAGAAAGGGACTTACATGGTGAGTAATAATTACTTTTGTGAAGTTTTCAATCAACCACACTCTCCAGACTATTGTGTTGTAGTTCAAAAGATGCAAGAAGAGGGAATACTAATAGAGGATAATGGAGAAGATCACACCGTATACTTGACTTTAGATATTCTTCATTATGTTGAGGAAAAGGATGTTTCTTCAGAGGATGAGGGCAATGAATATGATGTCTCCAATCAGAAGTATAACATCCATATGGCTGAGCAACAAATTTTTTATGATTCTAATGAAGATTACATAGAGCCACATCCTGTTGAGGCAACTGTTCAATACAATGTGAGGAGACCTACAGTAGACAATAAAAAGAATTATTGTTGCTACAGTTGAGCAAGCATGAAGTAGGTACTGGTTGAGAAACAGAAAAGTAAATGAGCCAGATGGAGTTCATGGGGGAATTTTTATAAAAGATCAGAAGACAACACAGGAAAGTGCAACAAATCCAGGAAATGAACAGCATGATGAAATTAAATAGAAGTCAGTCCAGAAAAAGGAAGTGAGGAATTAAATAAAGAAATATATATGCCTAAGCAATCTAGTAAAAAAGAAAAAGAGGAAAGCAAGAGAGAAGTGCCAGAATTAAAGAAGGTTGTCAAGGTGGAGGGCTCTTCTTTTGATTTCACTTAGGCATTGTCCCAGGTAAAATTGTCTGTCCCACTTCTTGAATTAATGAAAATTAAAGAGTACAGAGATGATGTTGTTCAGTTGATTACAAATGGGAATAAGAAAAATGTGAATAGTGAACATACCAACAAGGAGGAAAGGATAAATAATTCTGAGGTTTGCTTGAATGATATTTTATCAACTCCTCCACAAGTGGATCCACTCTTCACCACATTGCTTATAAATAATAAATTACTGAGGAACTGCATGATAGATTCTGGTGCTGCTATAAATATCATGCCAGTAGGTGTCATGAAGCAGCTTGGTATATGTGTTGATATCACTGGGGGCAAGTGCTATGCTATGGATAATCGACTTGTTCCTGCAGTTGGTATTATAAAAGATGTTGAAGTCAAATTGGCTACATATCCACAAGCAACTTATAATATAGACATAACAGTTATTGATACTCCTCCTCAATTCGGGATGCTTTTGTCAAGACAATGGACTGTAGCTGTAGGTGGGAATGTTTAATTTAATTTATCTTATGCTACTATACCAGTGAATGGTCAGGAGGTCAAGTTATACAAAGAACCAAGAATGTGCCAACTTGTTGAAAGTGTGCCACAAGATCAGATCAATTGTTTCTATGATGTTGATCTGGGGAGTTTTAGGATTGAACTAGCTCAGCCAGAATTAATGAATAGTGACCCAATTGAGAAACATGTTGCACCTAATTGCAATGGCGTCTGGAAGATGTATTTTGATGGAGCTTGCATTCAAGAGGGTAATGGAGCTAGGATTGTATTTGTTTCACCTGGAGGTATTACTTTTAAATACTCTTTCCTGTTGGCATTTGAATGTACAAACAATGTAGCAGAATATGAAGCTTTACTGACAAGTTTGGACATAGCTGTGAAACACAAGATTAAGTTGCTGGTTGTTCTGGGCGATTCTGAGTTGGTTGTTTCACATATTAAATCAAAATATGCAGCAAAGCACAAGAGATTAAAGCAATATAGGAATGTTGTATGGGATACAATTGAATTGTTTGATGCATTTTCGATTGAGTGGATTGACAAGTCGAAAAACATAATGGCTGATTTTTTGGAAAATGTGGCATTAAAGAGAGATGATATCACACTAGCTGGTGTATCATAGATTGAGTTCAAAACAAGGCCTGTTGTTCCTGATAACATTTATAGCTAGCAAGTTTTCAATGATGATGATGATCTTTTGAAATTTCTTCACTGTATAGTTCAATATGAAGCATAGGAAATTGACTTCAATGCTTTTGTTGAGGAAGAAGATGGTAAACAAACAATGTTCAAAAAAGAAATATTGCAGCTCAAAACAAATAAATTGCCCAAAGGTCTAGTGGCATTAGAAATGGTATATGATGGAAATGATCGGTCCCTTCTAAAGTAGACTCCAGTCAAAAGAGAAGATGTGGAAGAAATCAACTTGGGGACTAACATAGCACCAAGAAAGGTGTATGTTGGAAAGAAAATAATCCCATTAATTAGGCGAATGCTGATTGAATTGTTGAGAAAATACAAACATGTGTTTGCTTGGTCATATGAAGATTTGAAAGCTTATAGGGAAGATTTGTTTCAGCACGAAATTCCATTGAAGCCAGACACCAAGCCTTTTAGGCAGAAGCAAAGACCAATAAATCCAGTATTGGAGCCTAAAATGTAGGAGGAATTAACTAAGCTTAGGGAGGGAGGAATCATTAAACCAATTAGACATTCAACCTGGATTTCAAATCTAGTTCCTGTAAGAAAGAAGAATGGTGACATCAGATTGTGTGTTGACTTTAGAAATTTGAACATGGCGTCTCTTAAGGATAATTATCCTCTACCAAATATGGAAGCCATACTGCATAAAGTGACAGGGTGTGAGTTATTGTCTATGATGGATGGATTTTCTGGATACAATCAGGTCAAAGTCAAAGAATCTGAGCAATACAAGACAACATTCACTACTCCTTGGGGAACATATGTATACATAAGAATGCCATTTGGTCTCACTAATGCTAGAGCAACTTTCGAAAGAGCCATGAATGTTGCATTTGCTGATTTGATTAACATTATCATGGTGGTGTATCAAGATGATTTGACTGCTTACTCAAAGAAGCCTAAAGATCATGTGCAACATCTTGAAAAGGTATTTATTAAAGCTCTTGAATATGGTATTAGTTTAAATCCAAAGAAGTGTCATTTTGCAGTTACAAAAGGTAAACTCTTGGGTCATATTGTTTCAAAAGAAGGAATTGAAATAGACCCTGAGAGAGTTGAAGCTATTGATAAAATCCCTATTCCTAAAACTGTCAAGGCAATACAATCATTCTTTGGTCAAATTAATTTTGTCAGAAGATTTGTTTCTAATTTTGCTAAGATTGTAAAGCCCATATCTAAAATGTTGAAGAAAGGACAAAAGATTGACTGGACTGCTGAAGCTGTGGATGCTTTTATGTCCATCAAGAGGGCTATCAAAGAGGCTCCTGTGCTTAAGTCTCCAGATTTTGCAAAGCCTTTTTAGATTTTTTCTTTTGCCTCAATGCATACTATTGTTGCTGTTATGTTACAAAAAAATGATGATGGTTATGAACAACCTATGTCTTTCTTTAGTAAATCATTACAAGGGTCTGAATTGAAGTATGATATTATGGAAAAGCAAGCATTTGCGTTGGTAAAAGCTGTAAAAGCATTCAGACCATATCTCATAGGAGCCAAAGTGATTGCTTATGTCCCTCATGCTGCTGTCAAAGATATTTTAACACAATCTGAAGTCACAGGGAAAAGATGTAGATGGATCAACAAGATTCAAGAATTCGACATGGAAATACAAATCACTAAGCTGGTTAGAGGCCAAGGTTTCGTGAGACTAATGGCGGAAACCAATATTGAGGCAAATCAGATTTGCAATATTGAGGAAGGGGCTACAATTGCAAGCATTGAGCACACTCCATGGTATACTGATGTTATGCATTATCTTAAATACATGAAGTTTCCAGATGGGCTAAGTGATAGCCAAAGGAGAACTTTGAAGTTACATGCATCAAAGTATGTTTTCATTGATGGAGATTTGTTTTGGAAAAACAGAGATGGCATATTATTATTATGTCTGGATGAATCACAGGCCAAGCGTGTTCTAAGTGAAATGCATGAAGGAGTTTGTGGAGGTCACTACTCAACAAAGACAACTGCACACAAGATTCTCAGGGCTAGGTATTATTGGCCAAAATTTTTTAATGATTCCTTTACACATGTGAGGAAGTGTGAAGCTTGTCAAAAGTTCTCTGGTAAATTGAAGTATCAAGGTGCTTTGCCACTTTGACCTCTGCAAGCGGATGTCCCTTTTCATCAATGGGGAATTGATTTTATTGGAGAGATACAAGAGAGGTCAAGTGGAGGACATAGATGGATACTAGTTGCCACTGATTATTTTACAAAATGGGTGGAGGCGATTCCAACCAAGCAGGCTACAAGTAAGGTAGTAGCTAATTTCTTGATGGACAATATTATCACCAAATTTGGTGTTCCATTAAAGATAATCACAGACAATGGGATGTGCTTCAGATCAGATGAATTCAAAATTTTTTGTGACAGGTATGGCATTACTATTTCTTATGCAGCTCCTTATCATCTACAAGCCAATGGTCAGGCAGAGTCAAGCAATAAGAGTCTTTTAAAGATTATAAAAAGGATGTTGGAAAATAACAAGAAAGCTTGGGATTCAAAGCTAAAGCTGGTTGTGTGGGCTGATAGGATCACTGTGAAGAAGGCAATTGGAAAATCACCATTTGAACTAGTGTATGGAGCACAGGCCAGGATGCCTCTGCAGAACTTGTTGTCAGTCTATAAGTTTGTTTTACAAGAAGATTTGGAAGTTCCTAAGCCTATGGAAGAAAAAATGGAACAACTTGCTGAACTTGATGAAATAAGAAGAGAGGCCCAAAGTCAAAACATGAAGTTACAGGCACAGATGAAATATCTATTTGATAAGAAGGCAAAGAATAGAAAATTTGAAGAGAATGGCTTGGTGTTGATGTGGAATGCAAGGTGTCAGGAGAAGGGAAAACATGGTAAATTTGAAGCTCTATGGATGGGACCATTTGTTGTTGTTAGAAAAGTGGGTGAAGATTCATACTATCTACAAAACATGGTTGGTGAAGATCAGGAATTGACTATTCATGGGAAATTCTTGAAGCTTTTCTTCTCTTGAGTATCACAGAGGATTAAGGGTTGCCAGTGCATGGACAACTCTTGATGGTCCTTTTTAAAATTATTCTCTATGCACAGTAGTTTAGGTTTGCATTCATTTCCATTTCACTTCCACTCTACACTTCACTTCCATTTTGCATTCATTTTGCATCCATTTCCATTTCCATTCATTCCATTGCTGCTCATAGGTTCTTTCTCTGTCTAGTTTGCTCTCCCAGAGATTCTGGATCCCTGTATTGATCTTACACTCAATCATCCCCAGACGGAGCCACTGTTGGAACTATAAAAATTTATATTTTCACATGATTGATTTTACTCATAATCCTCCAAGTGGGTCCTACCTTTAATGCATTTTCCTCTCTTCGTGCATATTTCCTTCATATTTTGCCTCATTTCCCCTTTGAGCTCGTTGTGTCATGCATTTTTGCATTCTAGTTCATGTCGGCATAGGTATCCATGTGTCTCCCTGACCTGTGTATTTTTCAATATTTCTTGTTGCAGGTTGTCGGCAAGACATGTCTCTTGTGTTGGCGACAGTGGAGGCTTCTATCGGTATTTGTCATGGTGGTCGGGCTAATGGCTCACCGAGTTATTAATGTTTTGGCGACGGGATTTATTGTGGTCTTTTATCGGCAGAGGGTTCTACTTTCGGCACAATGTCACAGCGAGTCTCTATTGTTATGTCGGCCCGATGGAGCCTTACCAGCATGTGTTTTGGCTATCGGGTTGGGGTTTCCGTGATCTTCTTTTGTCTTACCGACCGGTGCCTAAGTTGTTATTTTGGTGAGAATTTAATTCTTCGGCAAGGGGTTATGGCAAGGAGGTATGTGTTATAGCGACTTTTCATGTGGAGGATGGTGTATCGCTATAAGTTGTTGCTATCGGTGTAAGGTCGTGGTGAGTGACCTTCGGTCTCGCCGACCTTACACGTTGATTGCTTTGATATACACATCATTATAAGGATGGCAATGTCTTGGCGAGCGTGTAGTCCTGGGGTGACTTTCGGCGTAACATGGAACTCTCTACAAGGGGTTTCCCCGATTGCGATGAGCTATAGCGAAAAAGCATAAAAATGGGTGGCCTTTGTCAGTATGAAAATATTTGTGTCCTGGCGGAGCTGTGTGAGGACTGGTTGTCGGTGAGAGAATCCTTGTGTTACACCGACACAAGGCTATATATGAATCTTCGGCCTAATATTGTAATCTCGATATATGGTCTCTCTAAGTTCAGTATGCTATAGCGATACACATGACTTCAATGTAACATGTGGGATGTTACTGCAACTTGAAAGTAAATAATATCTTCGGTGTAGCCCGATGAATCTGTATAACGTTTCACCGACCCGAACAGGCTATAGCGATATGTGATGGAACAAAAGGCTACTACGTGGCTTCAGTATAATGTGTTGGTAGCTACAGCGAATGTGAGAACAAGATACAAGTAGAACGATGAACCTTTGAGTTGCCTTCGGCATAAGTTGCAATATGTCTCACTTACTCCCTCGCTGGTAAAACATAAATTTACCACTATGGCCGACATGAATCTATTTCAATTACCGTTGTAGGCCGACGTATTTTGGAGCCTGAATTTGGTGCTGGGCTGACATGATGTTCTATTTTGATATTTTCTCATGCTGATGTGTATTTAAGCATGATATTTTTGTTAATTGATACCATTAGAGATTAGACTTTTGATACATTGCAAACAGATACATTAGAATAAAATTATCAGAGCAGAGGCTATTGTTGCATGATTTTTACAATGGAGGTATTTATGAGATTCAGTTGATGTTGCTGCATTTTTTGATGTCACTTATCTGTTGAATTAAAATAAAATACTGCTAATTCATCTCCATGATTGATTTTTCTGGTTATTTAAGTTGACATAACAAGTTTATGTTCGATTTATCAATACACATTTACTATATTCGTGTGATTAATTAATTGGTTCTTTCAAGTGAAGATTAAATCCTTTATTGATCACAATAATTAGAGAGATTCATTGTGGATTATTGAAGTAGAAATTAGTAGTCACATTATTGCAAGTTTATATAAGTTATAAACACATATGTGCCAAATAATTTGTGTTTTCTCATAAAGTGTTGTTCATCTTTATCTCATTTGACTCTGCCTACCCAACAGGGCACTAGTCTCTGCATTTCACTATTTGAATCCATTTCAGTTTCTTTATATCTATTAATTAAGCATTCTAGGATTTAGATCAGAAGGTAGCTATCAAGTTTGGTTTCATTTGTTCACTGTAACCTACCATTGTGGATAAAGTAATTCAGAGGGATAATCATAGGATAAGCTTGCTCAATTCAAAAGGTACACCCACCTAGGTTTAGCAACACCTAAAGAGTAGAAGGTTGAGTTCTCTTAACCTTGTTTATTTTCCCTAAAACATATCAAGAGATTGGAAGCCTCTTGAGGCATTCAGCCTACATTTTTGAGAGCTAACAAATTGGTGACCATGCCTTCTTGGCTCTTGTAGTATGGTAGTATTATGAAACTTGTCACAACAGTCTTATGAAACTTGTCACGACCATCTACTACCTTGACACAACAATTTTATTAAACTTTTCAATATTTATGGGAACCTTTTAAATTACATTTAGATCTATAAGGAAACTATCCTATAGGGATGATAGTCCCAAGAAACATGGAAATGGTTCCACCAATAAATAGTTAACTAGAAACCATGAATTTTCAATGCATAATGGAGAATATACAGAGACTTAAGTGAGTGAGAAAACATCCTTGGAGAATTGTCATCAAAAGTATGACAATCTAAGAGTTCATAGTAGAAAATCATATACCCTCAAAGACCTAATAGTCATAATAGACCTAGTGATAGCTTTTAGAGTCATAAGAATAAATTCATAAGAGAATATATGCAAAAGCATGAAAAGACACTAAGATGGAAGGGCAATTGGTAGAGTTGAAGAATCAGACCTATAGTGAGAAGGTAGGGAGAACAAAGTAACGCACAGCCAAGAGCATCATGGCAGTTTCTTAGGTGACTATATTTGGGCAAGGAGAGAACTTAGTGACAACATTACCATCAAAATAGTAAGGATACTCAAAACTGTACCAAACCATAGGGCCTCTTTCATCACCTTGTAGAGATCTCAAATATGCATGAAAATATTTCACAAAGACTAAAATCATTTTTATTTCTATTATCACATAAATTAACAAAAAGTAACAAAAAGTAACAAAATTTTAGATTTACAAGTGATGGAAAGAATATTATGCTGATTTTTTATTTTTTTTAAAACTTAGCCATTAACTATCCAATACAATCTAACAAAATAAAAATATACAATGAAATATTATGATTAAGAAAATGATAATTTTAATGGTTATCTTAAGGTAGACAAAAAAATTTTGAGCAAGTGAAAAATAATACCCTTAGATTATTCTAAACAAATAACATTTTCATTTACATCATTTTCAAGCAAATTTTTTTAGATCCGTCTAGCTGTACAAAAATTAAATCAAATATGCAACGATCTCAAAGATCTGAAGGTTTAAAAATCTGATATATTTAGATCTATTATTGGGTGTATCTTGCAAACTTCATCATAAAAAGATGGGTCATCACCTCATTTAGACCTGGATGTGGAACTTCCTTTGTTGTTTCCATAGAATCCAAAATAGGCCTTAAAAATGTTGGAAGAAATAACCCTATAAACACTCAAAAGGAAAAGCTAAATCAGTAGTAATTTACTAATTTTCATTCAACTTCTCTATAATAATTGTAAGTACCTGATTCTATTGTACTTTAAAGATTTATAATATGAAGTTTAGCTATTCAAATAGATTAAATTATTTTAAGTCATAAAACTGATAAATAGGCTTTAGCAATTCAACAAAAAATCCACTTCTAAAATTTTAAATATCTTTACTATATCTATTTACCATTGTTAGAGAGTTGCAAACTGTGAATTATCCTCTTTCCTATAGGATTGAGAAAGGATGAACACTATTAAATAGTGATTGAATCATAACAAACAATACAAAAACAATGAAATTTACTATCAAATGGTGACAAAGATTTGTCCTCTAAGTCATTTGCACATGGTGATTGAGAACACAGTGAGTAAGAAGTAAAAGAGAATTGAATCATAGCACTACAAAATGGTCATGAGTTATGCAATGAACTTCACTATTCTTTTGATCACAAAAGAGATCAAGATAATAACCAATGTATTGATATGCACATAGAATGTTCATGGAGTGCAAACTTCCTTACAAAGCAATTACCACAATAGAGTTTCAAGTGAATTGCACCTGCTATTTTCTGTTGATATGGATATGTTCTAGCCTATAGCTAATTTTTGTAGCATAACAGATAGGCTAAATAGTTGTTCATATGCCATTGTTTCAAATTCAAATTTGTTATACCTTATTCTAGGAGCAAATCACAGGGGGATTCTATACAAAGACACCATTGTTTCAAATTAAAAATTGTTGGCTCTTTCACAATTTTTTGCTTCATTTATTTGAACTAAGACAACCTGTTGTATAGAAGATGCTCTCAAAATCACAATAAAATCCTTTATTCTAGGATGACTATTTAGAACCTTTCCCATCATAACAATGAACAAAAGCACCAGTCATTAACTTGAACTTTGAAAGAGTTTCATCAAATTCTACTTTTCCACTCTTTTTTCCATTCTGAATTTTATTCCCAATTTCATCCATGAAGAACTTCCTCAACCTGTAAACCCCGCTATTAGCCATAACTTTACCAGGTGTCAAGGATAGCTTCATTTCTTATCAATTTTTTCTTGGGTAAAAACTCAAAGATATCCTCAACACCTAGTAAAGTTATGGCTAACAATAGGATCTATTGGTTGAGGAAGTTCTTCATGGATGAAAATGGGAATAAAATTCAGAATGGAAAAGAGAGTGGAAAAGTAGAATTTGATGAAACTCTTGAAAATTTTAGGTTAATGACTAATGCTTTTGTTCATTGTTATGATGGGAAAGATTCTAAATAGTCATCCCATAATAAAGGATTTTACTATGATTTTGAGAGCATCTTCTATACAACAAGCTACCTTAGATCAAATAAATGAAGCAAACAATTGTGAAAGAGCCCAAAATTTTGAATTTAAAAAAATGGCGTCTTATGTATAGACTCTCCCTATGATTTTCTCCTAGAATAAGGTATAGCAATTTAGAATTTAAAACAATGGTATATGAACAACTATTTAGCCTATCTATTATGCTACAACAATTAACTATAGGCTAGAACATATCCATATGAACATAAAATACAAAGTGCAATTCATCTCAAATTTTTTTTACCTAAGTATGGTAGTACCTAAGCTTCTGGTGTTTCTAGATAGAACCTATAGCAGAAAAGTGTAGTCTCCATTTGAAGGAACCATCTTCGGACCTCTTCCTTGAAATGATGGCTGAAAACATTAGAAGAAAAGAAATACCATAATTCTAAAGTAATAATTTGTATCAAGCCAAATGTTAGAAAGTATAATTAAAAAGATAAATCCTAACAATTGGACCTCAAATTGGACCAAGCATATTTATGATTTTATCTTTAGAATGTAGGAAATTTCTATGTCAGAGCTTCACGACCTCAAATTGGATCTCAAATAGGACCGATAAAATTTATAATTTTATCTTTAAAATGTAGGAACTTCCTTTGTCAAAGCTTCACTACATCAAATCAGATCTAAAATTGATCTAGTAGATTTATGATTTTATCTTTACAATGTAAAAAATTTCTCTATCAGATATTAAAGATCTCAGGTTGGATCTCCAATTGGATAAAAAAAATTATGATTTTATCTTTAGAATAAAGGAACTTCCTATGTCAGATATTCAAAAATTCCTATAGTTAGGTTATGCTTCCAATTGAAAACACCCAGAAGTGTTTCACACCAGCTCAAGGTACTCTCCAACTTGGTTATGAAACTGATAGAAATCCAATTTTGTCTAAGCCGTCCAACCCAAACGTTGCATCACAATCTATTCTTCCTGCACATAAAAATGCCACATACTAACCCTTTCTAAATCAAGATCAAAATTATCATAAAACCATAATTAATAAATAATTTCAGCTTTAGAAAGAATTTGATGTGAGTTACTATAAAAAAAAAAGTTGTATAAATCACAAAAAATCCATGAAGCAATCCATCCAAAGAGAAAATAAGAAATGTAAGGATTTGAGCAATATAAGTCCAAAGGGTTATGCTATAAAGGTAATGGAATCACCATAAGAGCACAACTGAGGAACAAATTCTTGTGACTGTAATTATGTGACCCATAACTCTATTGGTCATGTGGCATAGTTATGCTATAACAAATATAGGATGCATTCATGTGTGAACCAAGTTTAATGTGGCTATGCTGTGATAGAAATGGAGGCACTCATATGAGTGCAATTCATGTACAAATCATTGTCATCACAATTAGCTGTCAATCATCATTGGGTGCATTTAGGTTGTCTCAAGTTTAACAGGTTATGATGTAATGATAGCATGATCCAAGAGCGATTACCTCTTGCTACAATAAAGAGCCTATAACTCTAGTTGATATGTAGAGTGGTTGTGTTATATCAATTATGTAGTGCATTCAAACACAACCCATGTTTAATGGGATATTCTAGAGAGTGATCAATATTTTCTAAACCTTATGAATGTTACTTAAAAGTGTACAGCTTAAACTACAAACCAAGTTTGTATGTAATCTTGGGTTACCAAAAACTATAATAATGTGATATGTTAATAACCATTATGGAAAGTATTAAAGGAAAACCCATGCTATATAGGATACATTTCCCTAATCGTGTTTACATACCTTAATGATCAAACACAAGCTTCCCACACACTCTAGGATACAATCCAAGATCATACCACAACCTTGTCAAGACAGCTAATTTTTTGACCCAAGATTTAAGGTTGTTTTAGAATACTAATAGAAGCATTGGTAAGAGTATGATTAGGGTACAAACCCTAGGGCTTTATAGAAACATAAGTAATAACTCTAGCAGATTAGTGAGGTTGCAATACCAAAAAGATTGAGACATTGTAGCCAATAAAAAAGTCTTGTAATCAAAATATTGTAGCCAATAACAAGCACACTATGTAGCTCAGTGGCATATGTAAATGCAATCTATGGTAAGAAGAATGATAGTCACTTGAGGTGTGACAGTTAAAAAGAGGTTGAGAAGTGAAAAGATAATAAAGCTCAAAGCTTGCATAGTAAAGTGGAGATTTTAACAATGAGATTCCTTACCCCCTTGCCGACCTTAAGGGTTTTTCAAATGCTTTTGGTAGTGTTAGACAAGGAAAATGCAATCAGGGAATGATTTTCCAAATGAACTAACAGTGGTAATCACAAGTTCAATGTTTCTTCTTAGCCATTGTATAATGGAGGTAGTGGATTGCATGTTTGAGCAGTGTTTTGAGACTCATCAAAGATGGGAGAATAGTGAATAATACCTTGTGGATTGTGAAGTAGTGACAATAAGGTTGAAGGATCTTAAGACCCACAATACCATGAAATAATGAGTCCCCTGTAGTAAGTAGGTAGTCTATAGGGCATATTTTGATTTTATAGAAGGATTCTCATGAAAGGAATCTTCAAGTGATAGTGGGTGAGTTGTTTGAGATTGCAGCTGAGGGTGCAATATCCAATCTTAAAGGAAGTTAGCAAAGTAGTAAATGTGCAAGAAAATCAAATCGTACACAACAAACAATTCACAATGTTATATCTTGCATAATTCCTTGAGTTTGAAGACAAAAATCTCATTGTATCTTGATGAAAGTAGTGATCTTAATGGTCAATCACTAGAAACCATGATTTTAAAACATGCTATTGTGCTTATGGAGGTAGCCTTTTAAGTAAGGAAGTGATTGGTGGTTTGGAACAATGGAAGGTATGAATGACTTGCTTTATATGCATGCTATGTGGTCTAGCTTAAGACAACATTTTTAGAAGAGATTGAAGGTGGATTATGGAACTCAAGGGTTACCATGATAAGGATTAAAGCAAAGAATGAGATCTATTTAAAATCCACAATCATGAAGATAGTAAAGATGTTGTTGGAAAAATGAGTAAAGTTATATATTTTTTGTCATTGATGTCACCATGTTGGTAGTATGCTGGCAGTTGGGTCTGATACTCTTATACTAGTGTTTATCCTCTCTGGTGGTTAGTCATGTAACATCTAGAAAAATGCAGATTAAGAAAAGAACTGATTAGTAGCAAACATGCAATACAAATATAAGATCTCTAAATGCAAATCTAATGTTAAGCAACAAAGAACAAAGGAAGTCAAAACGTAATTAAAACTGAAACAATCTCACCAATTTCAAATGTATTTCCATGATTCATCTCGATTGCCCTTCTCCATTTTGCTTGTGTAGTATAATTGCCCTCAGATTTTCAGTAATTCGTGCAAGTATAGCCTAAGATAATGATTTAGCAAAATATCAAAGATTTAAGATTAAGTGCTCGCAAGATTTGAAAAGAGTTTTCGATTTCGAGAGAGATTGGAATGAAGAATGACAGATCAATTTATAGAAAATTGATTATTCGAACGACAGGCCAAGATTGAAAGATCAACATATAGTTGAGATTGACTAATTAGACATGCATTCTAATAACTGTCAGTAGTGACATGAGTGATACAAATTAGGAATAGAATTAAAAATTAAATAAATGATTTAATCTTCGAGTTCGGTATTCGAAAACAGAAGAATTATCTTTGCATGACAAAGACAAAGATTGATTAAAGCAACTCTTGTTCGAATGCACGCATAAGGTTTAATTAATTAAATAGGAATAATTAATTAATACGCATGTACCTGCAAATGAGTTAGAATCGGATGATTGAATGATTTGATGAAGAGATTACTCAAGAAAGCCACTCAAACATTAAATCAAAAGTTAACTGAGCGATTAAAATAGATGTCAAGTCGAGTCAAAGTGAATACTTAGATAACTCACATAATTATCTAAATATAGACGAATGCGTTAAAATAGAATTCATGAATTAAATAATTCATTTAATTCAAGACTCAATATTTGAAGAATAATTAAATAAATAAGATTTATTTAATTAAGTGATGAAGGGATTTTAAATGAATAATTAAATAAATAAAGAATTTATTTAATTATAGTTGAAGTATGATAAAGAGTAAATTAAATAAGAATTTATTTAATATGACAAGAAGAATAAGGTTAATTAGTAACATAATTAAATAAAAAGTGTTTATTTAATTAATCAGATAGAATAAAGAAAATGTGAATTAATTAAATAATTAAGATTATTTAATTAATAGAAGAAATGAAGATTATAGAGAATAACTAAATAATTGACATTATTTAATCATGACTATGAAGAATACGAATTATGCAGAATATTGAAGTCGCAGGCTTAAACCAAATTTCAGTGTCTACATTTTTCCCTCTTTGATACAATGTCATTTCAGCGTTGTGTCAAAGAAAATTGATAAGAAATATGCCCCAGTAATGCCCCATACTAGAACAAGTGAAGGTATGCCCCCTCGGGAAAATTGACAAATTTTTGAAAAAGTTTAGAAAAAATTGGAAATGATCCTAATTAGTCCATTGGATAGCCAGAAATGCAGTGGAGTTTGTAGAATTGAGGTTGGAAATGTCAGGAATGGGTACGGGCTGATCAAAATGGGAAGCTGACGCGACCAGTAGGAAAGAAATGCCACCTAAGCCCTAGGTATATATAGGAATATGGGTAAAAACCAATTCATTTTCACCCACCTAGCCCCGGAATTGAGAGTTTGCTCTGCACCCACAGCGAGGATGTCGCCCGTTCTGACCACTCACCATCGTGCATATAGGATCCGGACTTTCCAGAGGCCAGCCGATGTGGACCCCCCGGTATGCACCTAAAACTTTCCTTTTGAAATTTTTTCATTTGCTCGTGTTTTATGCATTTAATTCAAGTTTTAGTCATGCATCGTTTTAAGAAATCAACACATTTGCATGCATGAATGACGCATCTATCTGCGGAAAGCCGCATTTGTAATTTCACGTTAGCCATTTTGCATAGGTAATCTGCGGTTCAACGCATTTGTATATTTTTGAAACGCATGTGACATTGTGCATCGCATTTGCATTTAGAATAGCCGCATGTGTTTATTTTGAAACGCATTTGAAAGTTATGCACCGCATATGTTAAAAAGTGACGCATGTGAAAAATAATGACGCATGTGCAAAATAATGACGCATTTGAATTTTGTTTAGTATAGTCAGTTTGCACTAGAATAGATGATTGAGGCTGACATGAGGCATGTATAATGCCATTGCAGGTTATGCTAGACATGATATATACACGGGAATCGAGACCGATGACATTTCTATTCAGAAATAGTCTGTGGTCGGCAGAATGACGGATTCTATGGCACCTGGGTTTACTGCACGTGACAAACATGCCCCAAATTTAGGCGAATCGGGGATTATTGACAACTTTATGTGAGCAGTGGCACTCGGAGACATCGTCCTTCCACCTATTGACTAGAGAGGCCACGGTTACCTTAGAGGATGTCTATAGGATCCTCAGAATTCCTATTAGAGGCACACAAGTGACATATGATACCCAAAGGGGTGCAGCCGAGATGTGTAGATACTACCCACATGCTGACATTAGGCAGTTAGGATTTGATGACTATGAGATTAGGTGGCAGGTGTTGGCCTAGAGATATAGACAGCTAGACTGTCTATTGTGTACATTGATAGGCAGGATAGTACTTCCTGACCGCCGAGGTCATGGTTTTCCTGTGGGGTGGGGGGAGATGCTAGTAGGCATGCTCGAGCATCGAGTGGTGTATGCCTGGGGTTCATGTGTGCTGGGGATGTTATACTTCCATTTGCATGATATTGCCTACTAAGAGGCACAGTCCATGAGTTGTGGTACCACGCTCCTGATGGTATGGGCGTGGGAGCACATTGCCATTTTTTGGCCACCTGCAACAGTTGATCTTCCACATGGAGCTCCTTACACCTTCCATTATGTGGGGGCGAATACTCAGCACCACATAGGAGATACTGGTTATTTCAGACATGCTATAGACACTATGGAGCAGTTTACCTAGAGACCATACTTGGGCTGTGATGAGTGGTCAGATGAGGATGAGCATTTGCCATTTTGTAGACAGGCACAGTTCTTGGTTGGGGAGACAGTGTCACACATCCACATTATAGACTGTCAGTTGCCAGATCATGTCCTACGGCAGTTTGGAGAGGTGCAGGATGTGCCTAGAGGATGGGTAGAGTTTGCGAGATCCTCATGAGAGGTCTCGCTATGGGGTCCAGAGATTCCAGTGGCCACAACAGAGGTAGATATTGATGCATTACAAGCAATTCCATGGGGATGGAGAGATGGTCCAGCAGACCCAGGGACCATAGCAGAGTACGACAAGTGGTGGGCAGTTCACAGGCCAATCCCCTTAACAGATCCAGAGTAGCTAGCGCCAGTAGAGCGGCGAGGGACAGGTCCACAAGGTAGGCGCGACAAAGGTAGGGGTCAGGAAGGTAGAGGAGGCCGTGGTGATGGAGGAGATGATGGCCGAGGTGGACGATGTGGGGGAAGGAGAGGGAGACATGGTCGGAGGGGATGAGGGACACCATTGTCACCGATCTGTGAGGAGGGATGAGGAGAGGAGGATGTGGCCATGCCAGACATTGGGAGAGGAGGAAAGGAGGTGGATACTACGATAGGGGGAGAGGAGGTGCAGCCTATAGAGATAGCTATTCCAGACATCCCAGCAGAGGAGGTAGGTACCGAGGAGGCAGGTAGGGAGGAGGCAGAGATTGATGCCTTGGGTTTATTGGGCGCCTACCAGGAGGATGACGAGGATGATCATGATCATGAGAGAGAGGTTTGTGATTAGATCCTAGAGGAGTTAGATGAGGAGGAGGATGGGAGAGTGAGGGGCAGACAGGATGAGACAGGGGCAGAGGATTCGGACATAGATACATTATGTGCTCAGATTGCATCCTTGGAGGAGCAGATAAGAGTTCTAATGTCAAAGAGGGATGCATATCGGATAGAGAGGGATAGAGCCATCATAGACAGAGATCAGGCCATAGCAGAGGTTCACATAGCTTCAGGCCTTATGTACTGGGCCATCAGTTGCTTTTTCCAGAGAGCTAGTCAGAGCCAGAGAGAGATACTATCGAGATCTATATGAGACAGAGATTCCGCCAAAGAGACGAGCTCCTAGTTTTTTCATAGGCACAAAGTAGTAGGTCACAGACCAGGACCCATACCAGGACAGTCAGCACAAAGGGGGTGGAGCAGCCACACAAAGCAGGTCCATATGACAGACCTCCCTCAGCTCACAGGTCATCGGGTTCCCATCATCATTCCCCCACACACTCTAGGCATGATAGCAGTGGCAGTTCAGGATAGGGGCACCTCTTGATATGTATCATGACATTGTATTATGATTATATAGCCTGCGGGCTTCCATGTATTATTGATACATTATGACATTGTGATGTGACGCGTTTGAGCGAGATATATATATATATATGATTTTGGTGGTGATTCCCATGATATGCATTTCTATGTAGTGATTATGCAGTCTTTATTTGTACATGTGATGTTTATATGATATGCCTATGTGATGGATGATATCTATTTTATGATGTGTATATGCAGCTAATAATATAATGTTGATTCTATGTGATGTTGATTCTATATGATGTTATATGTACAATGCTCTCTACATGTGATACTTATACAAATGCAATGTGATGCATGTGTTTACATTCATTTTGTACATATACAAATGCTTATGATATGTATTGTATGATGATGAATATCTATTATGCCATGATGATCTAGATATGAAATATGGCTATATGTATGTATTTTTCTAACATGTACATTGATGCAGGATGATGTATAATGTTTTGTGTCATAGGACTCCGTCATAATGCAAGAAAGAAGAACTGTTAGTGCGGAAAGAAAGATCAAGAAAGAACAAAAGATAGGAGATAGATGTTAGTATTAGCAATCTTCGATGTTTTGCTGTATCACAAAAGGTATTGCACTTTATCATCATTGGGCGAGACTAATACAAATGGAGAAAAACACCATGATATGTCATAAATCAAGGTGTGCAAGGTCATCGACTTGCTAATAATAGACAATCATAGACAATGATTGTCATGAACTCATACTAAGGGCACAAGTTGCCCCAGTCTTTTTGTCAGGACAAACCACAGACAGCAAACAAAGTAAAAGATGGGTCATGAGATGTCATTGCTCCTCTAAATCCTTCATGGGACATCCTTGAGGAAACTAGTAACATGACTCAAAATCAAATTTAAAAGACAGTCGATAGACAACAGTCAAAGAAAATAGAATTATGATACATCGTTGCTTCTCTAAATCCTTCATGGGACATCCTTGAGAAAGCTAGTAACATAATTCCCATCATAAAGTCAATTGAAAAGATAAGATAAATAAGTCAGAAAGTCAAAAAGCCAATAAAATATTTTCCAGAACTTGATTTGTTTGTTTGATTTGTTTTGATTGATAAAAGGATTGATTGGTAGAGCCTGATATCAGGAGATACACATACCGGATAAGACTGTGAGTCCGGTTTCGATGTTATGACTATCTGTATAAGGCATGACAAAGCCTAGTTTTAGAAAGACATGTATCATATAAGCCGTTGAGTCAGATGCCATTGATGTGATAACCTGTGTAAGGCTATGTTTGACAATGTCGATTATGCAGGAAGGACTCATCCTATATAAGACATAGATTGTTTTGTTGATATCAGTATTCAGGAAGGACTCATCTTGAACAAGATACAGGTTGATTGTTTTGATGGTGACTATTTCCAGGAAGGACACATCCTGTAGCAAACATTGGTTGATCTGTTTTGATTGTTTTGTTTGGCAATTTGTTTGATTTGACTTAGAGACATTGCTGACTTGTTCACCAGATTGATGCATGACTTGATATTACGTATTGACAATTGACTGTGTGTGACAAAAAACCCTAAAGGACTGACCTAGTGCGGCCTCGGGGGCTCATCGATTGATGACCTTGCCTACGTTATACACGCAGAGACCTCGTAGTTCGACTTGACTTTGAATGACAAGACTAACTACCAATAGAAGACGTGTGTGAAAGTGAAAGTGACGAACCCTAATGGACTAACCTAATGCCTCGGGGGAACATCGGCAGATGGCCTTGCCTACATCCAGTCATAGAGGCAACATAGTTCGACAAACAACAAAGACTGACAAATGCGACTGACTTTGACTCTATTTTTGGATTTTTGAAATGTTTTGATTTTTTGTCTTTTTGAAGTTTTATGATGTTTTTGTATTTTCTCAGGTCATTTTGCGATGTTCGTGGATTTTCCATGGTTTTTCGTCTTCAACACAGCCAATGTAAGAACCAATATGACACATGTCAAGTGTTTTCCCCTAGTTGAGTATAAGACCAATTGCATATGAATAGGGTAAAATAAGGGATATGAAATGCGCTCAATGTCAATCGTTCCAAGTTATGGGAAAGACTACCACTTATTATGAATGGTATATACAAATGATGGATATGAAAGATAAGGGATATGTACAGGGATAGATAGTATGTACAGGGATAAGGACTATGTACAGGGATAAGAGCTATATACAGGGATAAAGACTAGATTAGAATAATAGTAGACAAAGAAGCAGAGGTAACTACACATGGCGCCTGTTTGCCAGGTTTTCACCATGGTACTTATCCAAAGCACCACCGAAGTGGTTTTCACTATTGGACGAATGATTTGTCTTTACTATTTTCTAGATTATCTAAATTTTTTGGTGTTACCAAGACGCCTGTTTGCCAGGTTTTCACCTTGATAACAATTTTTTGTGATTTTCTGATTTTTATTTTTTTTGCTATTTAAGACAAAGGCTCCCAGAAGCTATGCGTAGAACCTCTTTAGATGCAAACTATTGATTGGTGAGGACAATGGTTCCCCTTCAAGAGTAGAGAGTTGGTACGCTCCTGATCCAAAAGCTTATGTAACAATATAAGGTCCTAACCATTTAGGTTCAAACTTTCCTGGTTTTTCTCTTTTTGCTTGATTCTTTGGGTTCTCCATTAAAACCAGGTCACCAATGTCAAAGTTTCTATTCAATATTTCCTGTTATAGCTACGACAAAGGTGATTTTGATATGCTTGAAGATGGTCTAGTGCCTTCTATCTTCGCTCATCCAGGAATTCTAGCTCATGGAGTCTCGATACTCGGTACTCTTCATCATCAATGTGGCCTTTCAGGGATACCCTTAGGGAAGGAATCTAAACCTCAATAGGAAAAATAGCTTTAGAACCAAATACAAGTGAATATGGAGTAGCACCAGTGGGAGTATGGATACTTGTGTGATAATCCCATAAGGAAGGGTTAAGCTGTAAATGCCAATCACGACCAACATCATTGATAGTCTTCTTGAGGATTCTAATGATGGTTTTGTTAGATGCCTCTGCTTGGCCGTTACCTTGTGGGTAGTATGGAGTGGAAAAGTGATGTTGGATATGAAATTCATCACACAGGTGGTAGACTTCTTTGTTCTTAAATGGGCGGCCATTATCAGTGATTATGGACTGAGGGACACCATACCAACAGATGTATAGTTTAGGATAAACTTAGAAATCTGTGTGCCAGTAATGTATGTCATAGGAATGGCTTTAATCCACTTCGTAAAATACTCAGTGGCAGTGATAATGAATTTGTGTCCATTAGATGATGTGGGGTGGATCTTACCTATGAGGTCGAGTCCCCATTGGGCAAAGGGCCATGGTGACGTTATAGGACGGAGCTCCTGTGCTGGCGTATGTATCAAGTCTCCATGAACTTGGCATTGGCGGAATTTCGTTACAAAGACATATGAGTCATTTTCCATAATAGGCCAGTAATAACCCAGTCTCATAATATTTTTGTCTAAGGTAGGACCACTAGAATGGGAACCACATATACCCTCATGCACCCCATGCATGGTTGCTTGTGCTTCAGTAGAATCAAGACATCTTAGTAGGGTATTATCTAAGGCGCGTCTATATAGGGTGTCTTCGATGATGGTGTATTTGGCTGACTTGCGGAGGAATGTCCTATGTTGGTTATTTGATAGGCCAGTGGGTATGACTTCGACATGAAGGTAATCATAGATTTCTTTGTACCATGGGGAGTCAAGACCAACAATGTCACACACCATTTCAGAATCTGGGATATCGTAGGCTGGGACCAAAAGTTGTTCTACCAAGAACTCAAACTTAGGCACGTTGTTAGGAATGTCAAGAAGTGATGCAATTGTAGCCATAGCGTCTGCTGCCCTATTTAAAACATGAGGTATTTGATGAAATTTGACTTTGTCAAAGTACTCCTTAAAGCTATCAGCCATGCGCTTGTAGGGAGCAAGCTTCTCATCCTTAGTCTCATAATCATCATTTACCTATCTGACTACCAGTTGGGAATCACCATATACCTGGAGGTTCTTAATTTTCCACTTAACTGCCATGCGTAACCCTGTCACTAGAGCTTCATACTCTGCTATGTTGTTAGTGCATGGAAATGCAATCTTGAATGACTTAGGGATGGAATCACCCTATGGTGTAATAAATAATATACCAGCCCCTGAACCATGATTTGTATGTGAACCATCAAAGTACAGTTTCCATGTTATGTTTGTGTCAATTGTGAATATGAACTCATCAAGAAAGTCTGCAACTAATGGGTGATCTACCTATATGGGTGTGTCAGCTAACTGATCGGTAATGACCTGTCCTTTAATAGCCTTTCTTTCTACATACTGGATATCATACTCACTAAGTATCATAACCCATTTGGCCAGTCGCCCTGTTAATGCTACCTTGCTGAGAAGATATTTCAGAGGGTCTATTTTAGCAATCAACACTGTTTGATGGTTTAGCATATAGTGCCTCAATTTTTGAGTAGCAAATACTACTGCAAGATAGGATCATTCAATGGTACTATAGTTGAGCTTATAACCTACCAAAGTCTGACTGATATAATAGACTACCCTTTCATGACCTTCATCGTCATTCTGTGCAAGCAATGCTCTGAGTGATGAATGGGTTGTTGTAATATAAAGAATCAATGGTCTTCCTTCAACAGGTGGTATTAAGATAGGTGGTGTGAGTAAATATTCTTTAATCAGTTGAAAGGCTTCTCCACACTTGGCTATCCATACAAAGGGTACTCCTTTCTTAAGTAGATGTTGAAAAGGATGTGTCTTATCTGCAAACTGCACTATAAATCTTCTAATGGATTGCAGCCTTCCCTGTAATGTCCTTAGTTGACTAAGATTAGTGGGTGGAGGCATGTCCATGATTGCTTTTACCTTAGCGGGATCCACTTCAATGCCTCATCTAGAAATGATATAACCTAATAGCTTTCCTAACTTGACTCCAAACACACATTTCTTTGGATTGAGTCTCACTTTATACTTTTCTAGCCTCTGAAATATCTTGTCTAAAACCTGTAAATGTTCTACCCTTGTCTTGGATTTTACAATAAGGTCATCGACATAATCCTCCATAAGAGTGTGTACTAGATCATGAAAGATAGTGGTCATGGCACGTTGATAGGTTGCTCCAGCATTCTTGAGTCTGAAGGGCATAACATTCCAGCAATACGTTCCCCAAGGACAAGTGAAAGCTATCTTAGGTTGGTCTTTAGTTGCAATTCTGATCTGGTTATATCCTGAAAATCCATCCATAAGGGACAACATCTCATATCCTGCTGTCATGTCAACTATCATGTCTATGTTAGGCAAAGGGAAGTCATCCTTAGGACAAGCTTTGTTGATATCTCTAAAATCAGTGTAGATTCAGATGCCCCCAGTTGGTTTAGTGACTGGTACAAGATTGGAAATCCAATCTGCATAGTCGATAGATCTGATGAAACCAACATCTAAGAGTTTCTTGAGTTCTACCTTGACTAACAAAGCAATCTGCGGGTGCATTTTTCTCAATTTTTGTTTCACTGGTTTGGCACCTGGTTGTAAGGGAAAATGATGCAGAATAAGTTTAGGATCCAACCTCGACATGTCGGCATATGACCAAGAAAAATTTATCTGTCTCTGTGCAAAGAAGTTATGGAACTTTGGCTGCTCTTCTGTTGTCAATGACGCTACAAAATAAACCAATCGAGGATTCTCTTTGGTACCTATGTTGACTTCTACTAATTCTTCAACGAGCATGGGTGACTTTTCCTATGCAACGGGGAGAATGTTCAAACCTCCATCCTTAGGTGCCTCAGAGGGGTTTTCACCTTCAGATGCATCCTTTCTTTTGACTTTTTCATTGTCTAAAGGTGCCTTTCGGTTTTCACCTAGAGACTCATCCTTTTTATTTTGTTTATTCTTTTTCTCATTTTTGCGACTGGAGGGTTGAACAGAATCCCCAAAATATGCTTTGTTTTCCAAGTCAATAGTAAAACTAGCTTTATGATCACTATTTGGTATGCCTTCTCATAATCCCAGGAACTCAGCAATTGCTTCGTCATTCTCAAAAATGTCTAAGACGGGTGTGTCTTGTTGATCCCAATCAATGAGTTGGGGATAAACTAAGGGCATGTCATCGTCAGAGTTGTCAAATTCTAAAGGAGTCAAGGTAAAGATTGAATTATTCATGTGGTTACAAAAATCTTGTACCATGTTCCTTTTGCTCTTAGGTTTGAGTCTAGGTGGATGGATAGGTGGGCCTAATGCCAAGGTTTGACTATCTGAAACAGGTGGCTCAGGTTGCCAAGAGGTAGGATCAAGTGATTCCCAATAGTAGTGTTTAAACCATTCCTCTTTTGTCATTTTCTTTGGTGGACAGGAATTCAAGGAATTGGTTGAGGAACTTAGCATCAAGTCAAGTTCTCCAAATAACTTGTCAAGGTCCATGGAAGAAGTAGAGGATAGGGAATCCCACTCATAATCATTAGAATCAAGGGATTCACAATGATACTAGTCCACTAGTTTGTGAGATGTCTTAATATCTTCTGAAGCACTTACTTCCTCAAGTAAGGGTAATGGGGTACTAGGAACGCCAATATGAATCGGTTGAAACCCTAGTCCTACTCCTTTTGGCCACTGAGAAACAAATATTGGTTCAATCCTCCCATCTTGGTTTAAGCCTAAACCACTCTATCCATCATATCCTTCGCTTTGCATGATTTTGAAACCCTTTCCATATAGATTTGTAGGAATATGAGTGAGTAAGAGGGGTTCCTCATCATCTTCCCTATACAGCCAAGAAGTGACATCTTCTGTATTTACGGCCTCTTTTCTTAATTCTCCCCATTTGATGAAATTTGTTGTAGGAGGAACATGTATAGTGACCATAGACTGTCCTCTATCTGATGTAGGTAAACCGTATGACTTAGGAGGAATCAAATGGCTAACATAATAAGATGTCGTCATGCAATACTCTCCACAACCCTTGTCTTGGATATCAACCCTAGGAGTGGTAGGAATTGAGGGTGAAATAGATGTTGGAGTGAGTGCGGTTGGATCAACATAGGAGGATGAATTGGACGATGAAGCCTCTTGGTTCACTGACACTTGGTGTTGGGGGATCTCTTTTAGATTGGTGCAATACTGAAATGGATCTGGATCACCATCTATAGTTATTTTTGTGCCATTGTAAGGGAATTTAAGACATTGATGATACGTGGAAGGGACCGCCTTCATGGCATGAATCCATGGTCTACCTAGCAGAAGGTATAAGGAAGGGTGAGATCCAAGACCTGGAACTTTGTCTCCATCACCGCAGGACCAATTCTGATAGGAAGTGTTACCACCCCCTTTGATTTTCGTTCCTCATCATCATAATCTTTTATGACAATACTTTTGGTCATGTCTACGCATGCTTCTGAGATACCTAAAGCCTTAATTAGTTTTAAAGTACACAGATTTAACCCTGCTCCTCCATCTACCAAAACTCGTCTAACTTTGGTGTCATCAACAAGGACTTCTAGATGTAAAGGGTCATTGTAGTTCGTCTTTTCAGTTGCATAGTCTTGTTCAGAAAATGTGGCATGGTGATTATTGGTCAAGTAGCCCACCATTTCCTTAAAATGATTGACATCAAGGTCATTAGGGACCGTGGTGTTCTGTAAAGCTTTATTGAGAATAGATCGATGCTCAGGGGAAATATGCAACAATTCCAAGATTGAGATTTGGGCTGGGGTCTTCCCCAACTGGTCAAGAAGGTTATATTGTAACTTGGAAGGTTGTGGTGTTTGCTGCAATGAAGGGCCTTGGATAGTGAACTTAGTACGACGATTATTGACCACGCACTCAGGACTTGCATTAATAATAATGGTATTGATATTCTCATCGGCGGTGCGAAGGCAGTGAATGATTTTTCCACTATTATAATCGTGCTTGACATTGGCATAGTTGGCTGACATTTTGGTCTTAGTACTTGAACTGGGGACAGTTCCTTTCCCATGGTCATGTAGTGGGTCAGAAAATACTTGATGATCAGTGTTTGATGACTTCTGTTTTTGTCCACTTACTTCAATAATTCTCCTTTCGACAAGATCCTGTATGATATTCTTCAGTTGTCGACAGTTTTGTAGGTTATGTCCTTTAGTTCTATGATAATCACAAAAGGCATTGTCATCCCACCAAGCTGGTTTAAATTTTCCTGGATCGTATTGTTGTGGTTCCTACAGCTGTATAAGATTATGTTGTAACAGTTCTTTGAACACCGACTCAATGGGTTCCCCTAAGGGAGTGAACTCACGTTTTTGAAATCTTCTTTATTGTGAACATTGAGTATTTTGGACCACGTTAGGAGGTTGATTGACAACATTAAGCATATTGGAAAAAGTATGAGGTCCTTGTAATGTGAGGAGGGGTCCTGCTTGTAGGGTTTTAGCATCAACCACCCCATCATTGGTGACATTTTTGGTGCAAGACCAAAATCTGTTTCTATCAGTGGGGGTGTTTTGTACGATCATGTTTCCATTGGATGTTGATGTCTTGAGTTCGCCCTTTTTAATGAGATCCTTCTCTATTATAACCCCTTTTTCCACTAGTTCCGAAAAATATGTACAACAATGTACCCTTAAGTTACTCCGTAGTTTCGCATGAAGGTTTTCTTGGAACATAGTAACTTTTTGTTTCTCAGGTATCTCAACAGGACATCGACTAGCTATAATCCTCCATCTCTGGAAGAAAGGAATGAATGTTTCCCCTTCGTCTTGCGTTGTGTGACACAAGGTCGCTATATTTATCTCGTGGTCTATGTTGAAGGAAAATTGCTCCATAAATTTCTCAACCAGTTCACCCCAAGATCTAATGCCAGAATCTAGACCCGAAAACCATTCTAGTGTAATTCCTAAAAGACTTCTTGGAAATAGCCTCATAAGATACATGGGGTCATAAGCGACATCTATGCATATGGTAGAAAATTCCTTGATATGTTCTATTGGATTTCGTTTTCCATTGTACTTAGGGAGATTCGGTATGACATATTCATGAGGGAAAGGGGTCATGTACAATGATCTATCGAAGGGGAATGGGCATATGTCCTTTGTTGAAAATGATTTCCTAGTTGACACCGACATGCTATCCATTTGCATTTGTAATTCATGTATTTGTGTTTGTAAGACATCAACTTGGGTCAAAGATATGCTAGGGGGATTATGCGGATCCGTGTATGTGTTCTGAAATACAAAGTCTCGTGATGGGTTTCAATTGAACGTTGGCATCTGAGGTGGATTTGGATTCGGAATGTTGGTAAATGTGTTCTGGTCTGGAATCTGCATAAATTGGTGTTGACCTGGGATCTGTGTAAACGGATTTTGAGTACCGCTTTGGGAAAAGGGGTTCTGATTGGGAATCTGTGTAAATGATTGGTGTCTTGGAATCTGTGCAAATGGATCATGACCATTGATCTGAGAGAATGGATTCTGATTAGGAATCTGTGTGAATGGATTGTGAGTACCAGTTTGGGAGAATGGATTCTGATTGCCATGTCGTAAGGAGGGAATGCCCCCTATTTGTGTAATCTGTAGTATAGTACTAGTGACTAGAGCACTAGGTATGGCCATTGACTATGGTATGGTGCTCGTGATACTAGCATTAGGTATGGCCTTTGATTGTGAACTTGTGACACCAACATAAGGTGTAGAGGCTGAGGTTTTAGGCCTTTTACTCCCAACAAAAGAACCGAAGGGAGTGGATGATGAAGCCCCTATAGTGAAATTAAATCCCGATGTCATGCTAGATGTACCAAATGGGGACATATGGACTGTTGTACTCTATGTAGGTGTGCTAGATGGCATAGTTGTGCTGACCTGAGGTATAGTAGTACTAGCAGTCTTGGTATTTTTCCCTTATGTAGGTTGAGTTTGTAAGGTGCTAATATCAAATCTTGGAGGTAAGGTAGCGCCTTCAGCTAGCAATTTGGCTAAGTATCATTGTCAATCATTTGCTAGGTACTCATCTACGAAAGAGGCAAACTCGGGGTCTTGTGCGGTAGCTCTATGTCCTCTACTGCAATATGTCCTTGAGTGTTTCTAGTGGTGAATTTGTCTAATAGAGTCCTATGAGGTCTTGAAGAAAATGGATTGATGAATTCATTTGGGTTTGACATGTTTTCTCTCTCTCTTCTCTTAGACCTAGTTTCAACCATGTAAGACAAGCTCAATATGCAGGAAATGCAACACTATATCTATGAACAGTATGACTCTAGTCTATGTTTTTGGGATTTTCTAGGTGCAAATAAGGAATGAATACATCTATTTTTTTGGTATTTTCTATGCAAGTAAAATATGTCTAATATGACGCTAGTCTAGGATGACAATATCTAAAAATGCAAAGTTCAACTAAGCTTCTAAGGTAATCAATTCCGTAAACATAGGAAGAGGGTACCAACTACCTAAAGTCTAACCAAAGTGTCAATTTAGTTTAAGTCAAGGAACCAATGTAGGACGAGGATCAAAGACAAGTTGAGTTTCCTAACTAGACTGATGAGCTAGGAGGACTCTCTGTAGGATAAAGGATAAACTGGTAAAACTAGGTTCAATGACAGATTTTGTTGACACTATGATTTTTCTAGAGTGTAGATGGTGGACCTATCCTAATGTTTGTAAAAGTGACCTTCCTAGAAGTTTAATGCAAGGTAATATGTAGCCTAAGATGACACTAAACTCTAAATTAAGACAAGTATGGTAATGACCGAATGAACCTAAAGGATGCAAAATTGAGCAAATCATTTCAGGTTTCTATTCAAGGACTGTTTGTATAAAGACAACTAAAACTGGTATAATCGTTTTGATTGGATAGTGACTATGAATTCTGGTTTTCTGATAATCAGACAAATGCGTCGTAGGATTTCATAGATGCGGTTCAAGTTAACAGTTGTGGTTTTCCAGTGATCAATTGTGTTTATCTGGTAAAGTTAAATGTGTGACTCTGATAGATGCGGTTAACCTTCTTAACAGATGCGACTCGTAATAACATATGTGACTCAGAATATAGCGCATGCGGTTAAACTAACAGATGTGAATCTACCTATGACAGATGTGACTGATATTGACAGATGTGACTCAAAGCTAAACAGATGCGACTCGTAATAACTGATGTGACTCAAAGTTAAACAGATGCAACTCAAAAAATCAATTGTGACTTTCTAGTGAACAGTTGCGACTCTCTGTGTATTTTTAGTGATGAGATTCTAAAACCGACTTTTTTTTCTGTGATCAAATTTTGGCAAACAAGAAAAATCATAAGACAAAGTGTTTTTAGTTTGATTTAGACTCAAAGAACGTTTAAGTTGACAATAGACAAGCACATCCTAATAGGCCAAAGGCCTAGGGTTTGTATACTTGGTATAGCCGACCGAAATACCCCGGATTGGTGATAAACACCTTTCCTTCTCGAGAGTGGATAGCTTAGAAATTTGGTGGCATTGGCTCCCCTCCACGGCTCATTAACATCTTTCGAGCACACCAATTTTGAATTCTTTGGTAATGACCTCCCAAGAACTGCTATCTCTACTCAAGGGGATTAGTAGTGAGTGTCTTTGGGCATGATACTGTACCCTGCACTATACCAAGCAACAGCCAATAGAACGGTTGGTCTCTAAAACAAAAGGTGTTTAATATGGGCATGATCCATACAACAAGAGTCCCCTTTTGGATCCATCTCATTGAAACCACACTTGTGATTCTTGGGGTTTCCCCAAGAACCCACTTTTATATACTGGCTGGAAGTCCCTTGGGTTCAAGGTGCTACCGGTCTGAGTCGTCCTGGGATGAGTACTTTTTCCCACCAGAACAGGCCCAAGTTCTAGAGTTGGTAACCATTTCTCTTACACCTAGGATCGTACGAATGCGCAAGGGGAGAGGATACTTCGATGCACCAAACATAGTAGACACTTGTTAAGTTTAAACCAAACGAAAGATTTGCTATGCTACCAAACAATTTGTTTCAAAAATTAACTAGGGTCTTCGACAAGCGTCCTGTAGAAAGATTCGTTAGTAATTTCAAGTATTGTCTTTGTCAATCGTCTTATAAAAACTCATTAACTCCAAAAGGCCACATGCTGAAAATTAGATATTAGTAACACACAAATTAATTGAAAATTTCTTATTTCTGAAAATAGAAATAAAAGTTTACCAGTCAAATGTGTCGCTATGTTACCAGTCAGATGCATCGATATTTTCTTCAATTGCATCTCTGTATTCACCAGTCAATTGTGATTCAGGATTATTCAGATGCATTGTGGTTTTTCAAATGCAGTGTTTCTGGTGTCAGATGCGGTTCAGGAAATCAATTGCATCGCTTCGTTAAACAGATGTGTCTATTAATATCAAATGCGGCATTTTGTCAAGCTGATGCATTGTTCCATACGAAAAACCTACAAAAATCAAAACAAAAGTCTAGGGATACGCGAAGATGGTGTCTTCACGTCGAGTTCACCAATGTAATATCTAGAAAAATGCAGATTAAGAAAAGAACTGATTAGGAGCAAACATGCAATACAAATCTAAGATCTCTACATGCAAATCTAATGTTAAGCAACAAAGAACAAAGGAAGTCAAAACGTAATTAAAACTGAAACAATCTCACCAATTTCAAACGTATTTCCATGATTCATCTCTATTTCCCTTCTCCATTTTTCTTGTGTAGTATAATTGCCCTCAGATTTTCAGTAATTCATGCAGGTATAGCCTAAGATAATGATTTAGCAAAATATCAAATATTTAAGATTAAGTGCTCCCAAGATTCAAAAAGAGTTTTCGATTTCGAGAGAGATTAGAATGAAGAATGATAGATCAATTTATAGAAAATTGATTATTCGAACGATAGGCCAAGATTGAAAGATCAACAGATGGTTGAGATTGACTGATTAGACATGCATTCTAATAACTGTCAGTAGTGACATGAGTGATACAAATTAGGAATAGAATTAAAAATTAAATAAATGATTTAATCTTCGAGTTCGGTATTTGAAAACAGAAGAATTATCTTTGCATGACAAAGGTAAAGATTGATTAAAGCAACTCTTGTTTGAATGCACGCATAAGGTTTAATTAATTAAATAGGAATATTTAATTAATACACATGTACATGAAAATGAGTTAGAACTAGACGATTGAATGATTTGACGAAGAGATTACTCGAGAAAGCCACTCAAACATTAAATCAAGAGTTAACTGAGCGATTAAAATAGATGTTGAGTCGAGTCAAAGTGAATACTTAGATAACTCACATAATTATCTAAATATAGAGGAATGCGTTAAAATAGAATTCATGAATTAAATAATTCATTTAATTCAAGACTCGATATTTGAAGAATAATTAAATAAATAAGATTTTATTTAATTAAGTGATGAAGGATTTTAAATGAATAATTAAATAAATAAAGAATTTATTTAATTATAGTTGAAGTATGATAAAGAGTAAATTAAATAAGAATTTATTTAATTTGACAAGAAGAATAAGGTTAATTAGTAACATAATTAAATAAAAAGCATTTATTTAATTAATCAGATTGAATAAAGAAAATGTGAATTAATTAAATAATTAAGATTATTTAATTAATAGAATAAATGAAGACTATAGAGAATAACTAAATAATTGACATTAGTTAATCATGACTATGAAGAATACGAATTATTCAGAATATTGAAGTCGCAGGCTTAAACCAAATTTCGGTGTCTACAGGTCCAATATTTTGGTTGCCTATTTGGTATTCTAGTTTGCACTTCTCCATGGATGATAATCTCTAGTTATGGTTTTGGGAAACTACTGATGGATGTTAAAGGCATGCATGATTAGGTTACTTTGTGCTCTGGTGCTCGTACAATGTAGTAGCAACCAACAGATTGAGTGTTGCCTTCTTGCGTTAAAGATTATTCCTGACTAACTTGTTAAGTTAATTTTGATTTGATGTGAAAGCTTATGTGCAACCTATTTCTTGGTCTGAGCCGACATGATGAAATGTGCTAAATATTTTTGTGTGTTTGGAAATATTTTGTGAACTATTGGAGCTGACATAATAATGGTTAAAACATTTTGAAAATACTTTGTGGAAGCTGACTTAATTAGTGCCTATGATGGAGATCGAATATATATATATATAATGCAAACAATTTGGAAGTATGATTGAATGTGTGAGTATCTTCCAATGGGTGTGTGGAAATATGTGTAGTGAGTCTATAGGAAAGTGACAGAGGAAATAGTGAAGAGGTAATGTTTTAGTGTAATTAATTAATTATTACACTAGCATAAGTTAACTTAGGTCATATTTCATTTAGTCCTAGGTTGCACTATTAGATAAATCATTTAATAAATAGGGAAATATTCCCTTCCTTATTTGGTGGGATAAGATTCCTTCTAGAAGATGAGTTGTCCTTCTAGAACTTATCTCAATATTTAATAATTTCCTAGATAGGGTTCACATGTCACATGTTGTTAGATCATGACACATGGCAACATCTCTTGCATCTTATGTTTTCCTTCTTGCCTATATAATCAAGCATCTTGTACATTTGTAATCATGTCATATTCAATTTGGCATCCTTGCATCTTAATGATAGTGTGATATTTCTACCATTTCGCTCTTGTGGAAGTTTTGTCTTGCAGGTGATTCTGGGGTGTTTGAGGAGTTCACCTAAACTCCTACATAATGAATGTGAACGTGTGCTCAAAAAGGAAGTAGCTCTGAGCATATCCAGAACTGTATCAACACATGTTAGGTGCATCTTTCTAGTTCATTTTTGGGTTGTAAAGCCTTACTCTATTTTGTATTTTTTTTTGTAGGAAGTGAGCCTCCCTATTGGATAGTGAGTCCTTTGTAGGTTGTGATCCTTTGTATTTGGACAGTGAGTCCTCTTTTGGGTAGTGAGCCTTTGTTTTATAATCTTTATATTGTGAGTTAACCCTCACCGTGGCTTTTCCCTTATTGGTTTTTCCACGTAAAAATATGGTGTTGATTGTGTTGATCTACTTTTTGTTATTTGTGTTTCATGCTCACATTTAATAACAAAATAGTATGGTTGAAGATTTGATAAGTGATAAAGTTTTAAGTTTGAATTTTTGTGACAACTGATTCACCCCCCACTCTCAGTTGTCCTACACTTGTTTAACAATTGGTATCAGAGCTTTTGGTTCCTCCAGTAAAGTCTAATACCTTGAGGGAGATCCTGAAGATGAAGAAAATGAATGAAAAAGGAGAACTTTGGACTGCTCTTGAAGATCTTGATAAAGTGGAAAGAGAAAAAAAAGATTTGAAAGAGAATCTTGATGAAGCAAATGAATGTGTTTGAAAATTGAAGGAACAATTGAAGAAATTTAAGGAAAGACACAAAGAAGTAAGTGAGCATCTAAAACAAGAGATAATTGGACTGAAAGTGACATTAGAAGAAAAGAAGAGGATCAAATAATTTCTAAATAGAATGGTGTAGAACAAGTCTAAAGAATGTTCCAGACTCGAGCAGGAGATAGTAAATCTGAGAGTGGAAATAGAGAAGGATAAACTCTATGAAAATAATTTCAGATCCAACTCTGGTAAACTTGAAGAACTGCTTGTAGGATAGAAACCATGTAAAGACAAAGGTGGCTTAGGAGCTAGTACCAGTGAATGTTCTAAAGATGTGAAGAAGAATCAAGGTAAGAGGAAGCAAAGAAGGAATTTTGCAAGATGTCTGCCTATGAAACAACCTAATGCACAAAGGTACCCCTCTTTTGATGGTGTTTTATTTTCTTGTAACAAATATGGTCATAGAGTAACTGATTGCAGAAGTATGATAAACTAGTTTTTTGGCTCTCTTTCCAAAAAATGTTTTGATTATGGGAGGTTAAATAAGGCAATAGAATGCAGAGCTTAGGTAAGTTTGATCAGTCAGGTAATGAAAAACATGTTTAATGAAGGTAGAAGGAATCAATTCTTTAATGGCTACTACTATTCCTGCAATAAATTTAGACACATAGAAAATCAACGTAGATCAAGGAATAATGGAGGATAGTCTAATTATAAAGGTGTTATCTATTATAACTGCAATAAACCTGGACATGTATCTAAAGTTTGCAAGAATAAGAAAGGAAAGAAATCTTCTCCAAAAGACAAGAGTGAACCAGTAAAGAAGATTGATAAAGAAGAGATGAAGCAATAGATGGAGAAGACTTGGAAGAATAAAGAAGAAGAAGAAGAAGAAGAAGAGAAATATGAGACTCCTGATGTGTTTGTATCCTCATCCAATACATATGACTTATTTGAAATTTAGACCTAGCATGGTATTAGGGGGAGCATTATCAGAAGATCATAAAAAAAACCCCTGGAAGAATGGCATGTCAGAGGTTGGCACGTGGTCAAAATATGAAGAATGCTTCTTTAGAGGTTGTGGAAGAAGAATCGGAGAAAAATATGTTGGTATGAGGATTTCTGGACTGTTTGAAGGTTTCATGTGCTAAGTGAAGTGTGTGTTTAGCAACTTTTTGTGTTTTCCGCATTTAATGCACTTAGGGAAAACTCAATGGTGGATAAGTAGAAATTTGTGATGATTTTTGGTTAATTGTGCATTTGAAATCATTGGAAAGTGCTTTGAAGATTTCTTGAAGTGTGCTTGAAGTGTTTTTGAAGGGAATTTAAAGATTGATTTAGGTAATTTGGAAACCCTCTCTCTGTTTGCATAAGTAAAGAAGAAAATTGAAGAAGTATTGCTGAATTTCAAAAAAACTAAGCAATGGATAGTGGCTCATGTGGTGTTACCTCTCTAAAGCTAAAAAGGGTTGAAGTAGAAGAATACAATCATAGGAAAATGAAGGAAATTGAACTAGGGTTGGGTGAAGTCAAATTACAGAATATAAAAACCCTAGGGATGAATTTGTGGAGTCAATTTTTGTGGGTTTCAGCTAAGGAAGTTATCTTGTTCTTATTGAACTTTCTTAAGGATGGAAACATTGTTTTGGACAAACCCTACTTGATCTCGAAGGAAGCAATTAAAGTGATCACTGGATTATGCAGTATTGGAGAATTTCCTAGAAAGAAAACTGTGAAATATAAAGATGTGGTGGACCTGACTAGCATTGGCATAGATTAGAGAGCATTATTGATTGATACACTCGTTGACTCAGCCATTAGGTATGTTGCATATGGCATCTCATACAAAATTTATTTCACAAATTGTGAAAGTACAACTTCAGCTATTTACGTACACATTTCCCACATGATGGTTAAGGAGAATAGAAATTTTGATTTGTGTAGCTTGTTACTTGAGAATTTGCTTGAAAATATTCGAATGTCATTGGTTGAGAATTATCATTTTGTTTCGGATCCTTGCTGGTATGCCTAGTGTTTTACTTTATGAATTCTATACCAGGAAAAGATAATGTGGTGTGGGAATCGGGTATCCCTATTGGAAAACAAATTTACATACATCTAGATTCTTTAGAAGATAATGAAAATATGTGTAGATCGTATTTCTCATCCTTGTGAGCAAATCCTTGCTCCAATATATCTGCATTAAGTCGATTCAAAGTAGGCTCTTTGCCTAGGAAAATAGAATTGGAGGTTGTTATTAATGATTCCCCTCTGGAATTGACAAGGAGAAAAGAGATAACTGAAGACATCATTTATATTTTACATGAAAAGGAGAAAGAATCGCTAACTGGTATTGAATCCCATGATCTTGATGATATCTAGTATATGATAGTTGAAGGAAAAATGAAGAAGATTGGTGAATTATGGGATGCTTCCTTGCCCATTGATGGACTAAAAATTGATGATACGATGGTAGAATATCTACTTCATAAAGGTATTGAAGTATTTGTTGTTTATGATTTCCTGCCAGAGAATCTGATTGAGATTGTTGAAGAAAGGATGTTGCTTGAAGATCTGAAAGGATGTAAGATGGGAATATTGGTTGAAAGATGTAAGAAGGCTATGCAGAGATTGTCTGAATTAATTGTGGAAATAAAGAAGTGTGTTAAAGAAATTTCAGATGTTTACAAGTATTGTCTTCGGTGGCTTGCTATTGTAGACAACTTCAGAAGAAAAATTGAAGCAATTGAAGTTGAGGTGAATGAGATTGGAAAGAACTTTGACATATTTGAAGATAAAGAATGAAAACAAAGGATAAGAGTTGGTGAACTATAGGCTAAACTAATCATTACACAAAGACAAAGAGATGATGTGACAAAGACCTTCTAGCTTCTTAAAGAAATTGCTAAAGTCTGGTTAGAGCATCTTTCTACAATTCTTGTTGATGTTGAAGATATTGAGAAACAATGCTCTGATGTAGATTGGTCACCCTCTTTTACTTTGTTGGGATTATTGGAAAGTACATGCACAAAATTGGATTATGTTGTTTTTAACTAGAAGAAGTTGTATCCAGTTCTCAAAGAAAGGTATAAGAAAGTGTTTCAGGTGAAGAGTGTCATCTTCACTTAATTTCTACTTGCTTAAATGATCTAGATTGTTGGAAGTTTTGAATTTTTTGGAAATATTTTTGAAATTTTGATGTCACCATGTTTGCACTCATTTTTGGCACCCTTTGCCATTGATGTCAAAGGGGGAGAGATTGAAGTTAGGGGGGGAGATAGGAGCTAGAAAATTTTGTTTACATGTTGCCATCAGTGACAAAGGGGGAGATTGTTAGAAAAATGAGTAAAGTTATCTATTTGTTTTCATTGATGTCACCATGTTGTTATGTCACCATGTTGGTAGTATGTTGGTAGTTGGGTCCGGTACTCTTATACTAGTGCTTATCCTCTCTGATGGCTGGTACGGTATTTTGGTTGCCTATTTGGTATTCTAGTATGCACTTCTCTATAGATGATAATCTCTGGTTGCGGTTTTGGGAAACTGCAGATGGATGTTAAAGGCATGCATGATCAGGTTATTTTGTGCTCTAGTGCTCATACAACGTAGTAGCAACCAACAAATTGAGTGTTGCCTTGTTGCATTGAAGATTATTCCTATCCAACTTGTTAAGTTAATTTTGATTTGATGTGAAAGCTTATGTGTGACCTATTTCTTGGTCTGAGCCGACATGATGAAATGTGCTAAAGATTGTTTTGTGTGTTTGGAAATATTTTGTGAACTATGGGAGTTGACATAATAATGATTAAAACATTTTGAAAATACTTTGTGGAAGCCGACCTAATTAGTGCTTGTGATGGAGATTAGGTATATATATATAAGTATATGGCAAACCATTTGGAAATATGAGTGAATGTGTGAGTAAGTGCGAATGGGTGTGGGAATATGTGCAATGAGTTTGTAGGAAAGTGACAGAGGAAATAGTCAAGAGGTAATGAATGTGAAGGTGTGATCATAAAGGTAGTAGTTGTGAGCATATCTGGAACTATATCAGCACATGTTAGGTGCATCTTTCCAGTTCATTTTTGGGTTGTAAAGCCTTACTCTGTTTTGTATAATTTTTATGTAGGTAGTGAGGCTCCTTATTGGACAATGAGTCATTTGTAGCTAGTGAACCTTTGTATTTAGACAATGAGTCCTCTTTTGGGCAGTGAGCCTTTTTTTAATAATCTTTATATTGTGAGTTAACCCTCACCGTGGTTTTTCCCTTATTGGGTTTTCCACGTAAAATTATGGTGTTGATTGTGTTGATCTAATTTTTGTTATCTATGTTTCATGCTCATATTTAATAACAGAATAGTGTGGTTGAAGATTTGATAAGTGATAAAGTTTTTATTTTGAATTTGTGTGACAACTAATTCACCCCCCTCTTAGTTGTCATGCGCCTATTTAATGGATGTCACATGCAAAACCCTAGCAACTAGAGTAATGAATATAGTGCCAAAGAGGACGTTGTGCTGGGGAAAATTTAGGAGATCACATTATCTAATTATAGGAAAATACATCATTTATTTATTTTTTAAAATTAAAAGAAATCATTCTAAACCCTTTATAGACTACATTGATACTTCAAAAGCATCTAATTTATTTTTTTTAATTAAAATAAATCATTGTAAACCCTATATAGGATACATTGATACTTCAAAAGCATCTGAAGGAATTTGAGATTATGCAAATATATGTCAATTAAATACTTGGATTACAAATAGTAGCGAGAACAATGTAACCTTTGTTGAGAAAAATAGGAATGAGATAAGCAACAATGAATCCTATACCTCCTATCACACACATCTCCTTACCGTTCTCTATCATTATTTATTGAAACACTTCTCCATTTTGGTGGGCTACGCCTGAAAATAATGTTTTGGTGAAGGTTTTAGAGTATGTTTATTAAAATGAAAACTCCATTCTAGCGGGCTACACCTAAAAGTAAGATTTCGACAAATTTTTAGGGTATATTTATTAAATTTTGAGTATTTTGGCAGGCTATATTCTTGATTCCTTAAATGATTTATTCAAATGGATTGTGACTAAATAAATGACTAACTATTTAGTCATTTTTATTTGTGTGACTAAATAATTTTTAGTCAATGACCAAATTAGTCATTTATTTACTCATTTATAGCTAAGTAGCAAAAAATGAGTAGAATTTAGTCATTTTTAGTTGTTGTGACTAAATTTTTTAGTCAACTAGTCATTTATTTTCCAAATTCTACTAGTGTTGTCTACTATTGAAGCTGAGTATATTGTTGTTGCATCTTGTTGTACACAAGTTCTATGGATGAAACAAACATTGAAAGATATCATAGTGGTATATGATGATCCCATTTCTATTTTTTATGATAATACAAGTGTAAGTAACATTTCAAAGAATCTGGTGATGCACGTGAGGATGGAGCATATATCTTTTAGATATCATTTCTTGAGAGAGAAAATCATGGAGAATGAAGTAAAACTTGAGTATGTTCCGATGAAGGATCAAATTGCTAATATTTATGTGAAGGCTCTTCCTAAAGATACTTTTGAGTATCTCTGGGAGATGTTAGGGGTTATTTCCCCTTCTTTCTTGAACTAGATGCATATGGAGATGCATTAGTCCTATGGATTTATGGATCTATCTTTCTTTTTGGACTAATGTTTTGGTAGCTACCTCTCAGGGGGAGTAGATAGAATCAGGTGTTGTCATTATGAGTATTCTAGTTTTCATTTCAAAGGAGAAATAAATCTAAAATATTATTTTTCCTTTTCCATTGATGTCAAAGGGTGAGAAAAAGCATGTGATAAAGGAAAGGAAGAGTGGGAGAAGAAGTGTGTGAACGGAAAGGAAGCATATAAGAAATTATCTTTAAGGGGGAGAAACAGAAAAGTGTATTCATAGCTTGTATGTTGTATTTGATGGTTTTTCACATCATGTGTTGCCATCAATGAAAAAGGGGGATATCGTTGCAAGAATGGAAAGATTGAAGGTGTTGTCATTGATTTCAACTGGTCAACTAGTTATCCACTAGTTTTTGTTGGCTATATATGTCAAGGATATTGAAAAAATTGTAATAAATATATGTTGTAGGTGTTTAGTGGTTTCTCTATTTTTTGGTTTGGATTTGCTCCTATGGTTGTGCAGTTTAGATAAGGTGTTCATGGTTGTTATTGGATGTTATATCTATATTTTTGGTTTTTGATTCATTGTATAGTGCAAGTTGTGTTCACCAATTGTGAACTATGATTTTTTGTGTTTCTAGTTGAGGTCCAAGAGAAATTTTGTTGGTCTAGATTTCTCTTTGAAGAAGTCTTATGAATTGCAATTCTAGAGTTATGTTTCCCTAGTTCTATTGAAGATATTTTCGGCATTTGGAAGATGCATGCTTAATGGTTCTATGTGTTTTGCAGTGGTTTGGCCGACCTTGTGTGAAATACTACTTTCAAGGATGATGAAGTGTGTTGGATCTATTTGGGTCCCTATGAAGCATGTCTTTGGGTCACCCTCATTCTAATTCCACCCTAGGATTTTTTGGTGCTGACCTAATTTGAATTTGGATTTGGATGGCCAACTTTGGATATGTTTCAAGGTTGAAGATGGTATAAATACAAGATGAGTTAGAGATGGAAAATATACAAGAGCAAACAAGAAGAGTGATAAGAGAAAAGAGGAAGTGTAGTTTCATGTGACATTGATTCTATTCAGTAAGTGTGTGTGTGTTGAGAGTATGGTAGACCAATGTGAAGCTTAATGCTAAGTTTCTAGATGCAATGAGTAGAAGGTGAACTCTATCATTCATGCATGTGTGCAAATAATTGTGGTGGAATCCTTTGTTGCATTGGGATTTTAGTCTCTTTGTAACAAGTCTTCTTTGTCTTCTTTGTATCTCTGTGATAGTGAGCCCTTCAATTTGTAGCCCTATTGGATATTGAGTCATTGTTCCGGACAATGAATCCTTGTTTCAGGAAGTGAGCCTTTTGTAATCGGTTTTTATATTCTATATAGTGTGAGTTAATCCTCACTGTGGTTTTTCCCTCATTGGTTTTTCCACATAAATATGGTGTTATTGTGTTTATGTGTTGGATTTAAGTTTCTGCATTCACATTTGATGATTAATCATTTAAGCAATATTAAGTATTAGTTCTAGTGATTAAATTAAAGGTTTAATTTTGTGACAACTAATTCACCCCCCCCTTCTTAGTTGTCTTATTCAATAGATATCTATGATGAAATGTAGGACAAGCTAAATTTCTTGAATGAACTGGACGAGACAAGAAGAGATGCTCAACTAAAAAATGCAAAGATGCAATTGTAGGTCAAGCATCTATATCACAAAAAGGATTCTCCAAAAAAGTTTACAGTAGGAAGTATGGTGTTGATGTGGAACACTAGATCTCAAGATAAGGGAAAGCATGGAAAAATTGAAGCTTTATGGTTAGGCTCTTATCTAGTGATAAATACTCATGGAAAATACTCATACTTCTTACAAAGTTTGATAGGTGAATTTTTGGAGCTTCCAGTACATGGATAGTTTCTTAAAACATACTTTTCCTAAGGTATGATCTATTCCCTATGTAATGTACTATATGTATAGTTTTGTAAATAGGTTTTTTTTTTCACCTTGTCTGAGCTTCCTCTAGTTTTTTTGGGTTTTATTTGTGTTTTTTTTTGTCTACTCCACCATGAGATTCTTTATATCTTTCTTTGCTTTGTAGGAACAAATTTCTCAAATGGAGCCACTAATAGGGATTTGAATTTTTTTTGAGGTTCCATGGTTACATTTCAAAATTTTGGGTTTCGTTGGTCATCTAAAGGTTAGGGTTTCAATTTTCATTCATTAGGGTTCATCATTAGGGATAAAACCCTCATAAATCCCTAACATTATCATATCCTAGCTTTTTCTTCTTATCACTCAATGACCAAGAATTCCTCATTTCCAATGACCTAGGTAATCACTTAAGTCGTTGATGTCATTTGATCACCAACCCCTTTTTTCAAAGTCTAACTGGTCGTGTCCATTTTAATGTTTTCCTAAGTCCTATGTCATGTAGGCTTTGAAATATTTAGTCATTATGATTAGTCACTTTTAAGCCTAGGTCTAATATATGTTGTCTTAAATTTTATGTCGACCTATAAATGGCCCTGCTTTATGTTAAAAACTTAAAACACATCCATTAAATCTCTTTAAAATTCTCATCTTGGTCTCACATATGTTAGATACTCAACTCTCAATATTTCCCATGATTCTGCATGATTAAACTATTCACATATTCATTCTTCACAATAGGCCTAATGGTCTCCTAGAAGGAAAGACTAGTGGGACCTTCATCTAAGTGCTAAGATGGAAGCATACATATGCAATCTGTACCATTCATCACCATCCCATTAAAGGTTTTTAAGAAGATCTGAGATGCATGTGGGATAGTGGGAAGATGACATGTGTCATAATCCTAAGCATCAAATAGACTATAGAAAAAATGAAATACTTCATGAAAATATTAGTGTGATATATCAATGGATTTCAAAATTAAGTGCATGTGGAATTTGTTCATAAAGCAGTGTTGGAGATGTTTTAATCCTTACCATTCATGTCTTGAAGTTTTAAGCACATGGTATATTTTTCCTAAGTGTGGGAAATGACATGAGAGCTTAAAAGTTTCATAGGTAAGGACACATGGAGAAATCTAGTAGCTCTCCCTGTTATCCCATGACCCTTGATCTGCTTCCCAGTAGATGCATGCAAGATTGCAGGGAAAGTGACACTTCAACACTCTCAATGCCTTCCAAAGGATGTAGGGCCCATGATGATGAAGCATAAGCTTTTTCAAATGGTTAATTCTAATTGGCTTGATGTTGTAGTTTGATTGAGTCATGTTTTTCAAACTCAGTTGAATCCATTTGATCCTTCCAACAGTCCAAGTCATCATGAGATCTATAGTTGAGATTCAAAGTTGAGGATTTGAATGGATTGAGTCATTGTAGTTCATGTGAGCAAGTAGTAATGGCGGATATGATGCTTTCCTATCAAATTAAAGAGCTCTTCACCATAAAATAAAATATTAAAGCATAATTTAGATTCACCAAAGCATCCTAAAGAATTTTGAGAAAATTTAAGGATTGTTCTTATGAAGTAAAAACTTTCAATGACCAAGAGCTAGGGTTTCCAGCATATGCACACCAATATGTAAAATTTACCTCTTCTATGTCAAAATTATTATGAATTTGTTTGCAATTTATAGTTCTATGCTTTGAATTACATGCTAGGTTTCTTTTAAGGTTTGAATTTCATTAAATTGTTATCAATTTTTTTTTTAATTTCCCTCGTTTCATGTGTCAATTCTAGAGATAACCTAAACTACCTTACCAAACACCCTAAATTGCATCTTAGAAAGTCCTAGGTCACTCAATTGATAAAATGGAATCACCTAAAGCTCAATCTTTTGGATCAACCCCAAAATGATCCCTTTTTAACAACCTATTCTCCCAATTACCTAAATCAACCAATGAGAAAATCAAGGGTAAGTTTATGTTTCAAGGCCTTGGAACAAACAAGGGTATTATGGACCATCAACATGCCATCAAAGATGTTATAGTTCCAACCACCGGATGTTAGTTGTTCAAATATTAGTTTGGGAAGAGAAATAGTAGTGTCCCAACTTGCAATGGTTGGAGGTTAGACATGGTGAAACGTGTTATCCCTAATGTATATCTAGGTGTTGACCTATTGAAGGCCATAGCTGCAAACTATGACCCAAATATTTGGGTTGTGAGGTCAAATGTTGGTGTCAAGATGATTGATTTAACATATGAAGGAATAATTGAGGTTTTCAACTTAAACCTTGATTCTATTGAACCAATTGACCAAAAGGCGTTGAAAGAAGAGTATGAGAACAACATGACAACCTTCAGGGTAACAATCTTGTTAAATTTATGGTAATAAGAAAGGGGAGGAATAAGATAAAATTTTCATCTGCTGATAAAGAGCCTTTCTTGGTGGATATGTTCAAACTATATTTTTAGAGGACTTATTACACATTATGTGAGATTCTAGGGATGTACTCACCTCAAAGAAGACATGTGGAATTTATGTACATTGTTGCTAACATTTAACATGCAATGGTAAATAAGTAGTATGATTTTTCCAATTATTTATCTAATTCAATTCATCAAGCATTGGTATCCCTAAAGGATGGTAATACTAGGGTGAGATTCTAGTGGTATTCCTTGTTGTATATGTTTTTGCATAATGGAGTGGATGAATTTGGAAAGGATATGATACTAAATATGAGGGTTGAGGGGAATGAATGCCTACTTCTACAAACATGGACTCATCACCTTGATATGCATGATGAAAATTCTAGTTTTGTCACTTTCTCAAATCTGTTTGGTGTAAGATTGGAAAGGTATTTGGTGAGAAATATACCAAGGATTCCTAAGGAATTGCATGATTTCATAAGGTGTAAAGAAAGGAGGCCTAAATTGGGAATTGATCACAAGTGGGGAGATATCATCCCTTACTTAGATTACACTATTATCAGGGTCTATGGCACAAACACTATTCCACATGCTTTTCCAAGATATTTTTCATTGAGAATTGGTTTTCTAGAAGTCATGTGGCAACTAGGAGGAGTTGAGGACCGTCACCTAGTGGGATAGAAGAAGGGGACTCTTTTCCCTACGTAAACTATATTTTCTGATTTTTTCATAATCAAAGTTGGGTGTCAAAACATCCTCAAAATGATTACACCTTTAGGAATGAATAATTGTAGACCGAGGAACCATGATCTAGAAGGGTTCATTGCAACATTGAAGGTGGAAATTAGAGGAGGAAGGTTCTAGAATAAATTTTTCTATCCTAAATAGATCATTACAAATGAAATTGACCTTCAAAAGGATGGGGATGGAAAGGTTAAATGGTTGAAATTTTCTAAATTGGAGAAAGTGAGGAAGGAAAAGGATCCTCAATTCAAGGGTCATTTCATGTATATTGATGATGAGGTGTTAATACTTGAGACCATATTATAGAAATTTGATAAGGTTGAAGGACACCTCAAGGAAAAAATTTAAGTGCAAGATAAGGGGAAAGCCCCTATCCAAGAGAAGGGCCCTACATACCAACCACCTAAGAGACAATATGTCTTTTCAAGGAGGAAGGAGATTGTTAGAAAAAAGAAAATTATGGCCACTCCTACTTAGTTTGAGGAGTTTGGACCTCAATCTCCTATGTAGAAATCACCACTATCCCCACCTCCAGTGTCATCTACACAAAAGGTTATTCATTTGGATTCTCCCCCTAGGGAGCCATCTCCTAAGAAGAGGATTGAGGCAGTAGGATTAGTTGACTACCCTATTGGTTCTAGTGATGTAGTGGTAGTCACAAATGAGGAAATAATGTAGAACATGCCATCACCCCTAATGGGGGTTGATTTTCTAGTTTATGAGGGCTGAATTAATAAGGTTTTTTTGAATAGATAGGAGAATGTAAATGATGTTAGAGAAAAGGCCTGCACTAATTTCATGATTGGTGATGCATTTGTCAAGACATATGCATTCAATGGGTATGTGTGGAGAGCTAGAAGAGACATGTATGAGAACATGATGAAAGATAGAATGGCCAAGTCCCTTAATCTACCTAGAGCAGACATATCTAAAAGGGTACTTTTAGAAATGAAAGCTAAGCAAAAGGATCTCACACATGAATAAGGAAGAAGACTTGTGAGAGAGAGTGGAATACTCCTCTTTCCTGAATGGGATTTATCTTCTTCTATTTCTTTTGATACCATGAGAAGGTAGAGTTCACAAGTATATGCATTTTATGAAGAAGATTTGGTTGTATTACAAGGGTCAATATTTATCACTCAATGAGACATATTAGCTATTTTGGCACTGGACCCAAATACAAATAAGCCTAATGTTGTAGAGCCTACTTATTTGAGAGGTGGACTAATAATTAAAAAGGTTTCAGATACTCCAACAGTAGAGGCAACTACACTTGTAATGAATGTTGCACATTTCACCAAGGCTACTATGGAGTCACTACAAGCAATGTGTGATGAAGAGACAAAAAAGGTATAATAATTTACTACTTTCTTATAATAAGGATAAATAAAGGATTGGTGAGTTAGAGTTACAAAATGAGATGTTGTTAAGCCAACAACAAGGAAAATCAATGCCACTTATACCACAGGTGCAAGTAAATGTTCCATCCTATCCACCACCTCCTCCTATCCATTCACCTCCTCCACCTTTTCTAGAAATGGTGGTATACAATAAGGAAGATGTACCAATTACATATCTTACTCCAAACACATCAGCTACACATCCTCCAAGAAGAAGAGTAAGTAGAAGAGAGATGATTCAATAGCTAGAGACCTATGAATAATTACTTGCATTATATGAGGATAATAATATTCTTATTGTTTCAAATGTCCTAGAGAATTTTTTAGGGAAAGAAATAAAGAGAGTGAATAGTGTTCACTCAAACTATTCAAGTTGATGTTCAATTCAATAAGGATGTTTGGGGGGGATAGGGCAATTACTTTTTCACTAATGTAGAAATAGATCCCTAGGTTAAGTGCATTGAAAAGTGCGGTTATAAGATCCACTCATGAGCTCAACAAACCACTAAAAATTACCCTTACTTCAAGATGGAAAAATAAATTATTGATTACCAATGGCTAGTAGATCCACTGGAGAAGAAAATCAAAGAATTGTTCCAACAGTTTGATAAAAATGATCTTGGCCTCTTGCCAAACATTCTTGATAATAATGGAGTTGTCAAAACATATGAAAAGTGGAGAGATCATATGGATGTTTTCATTGCTACAGAGACTACCTTATTTTGTGAGCATGAAGATGTCATAAAATATATGTTAAAGGATAGCATGAACAAATTATCTATCACTAGTACATTTTTAGAATATTTTGATAAAGATTCAAATCAAGTGATGAAGAAATATGGTCCTTATAGAACAAAATTGGATGAGTTCATGACCTTCAATTAGAATTCAAAATATGACTATGATGCTTGGGACAAGAATTATAATGACATTCCTAATTTGTTGGTTTTCTTCTATGGTGATGTGGCAATAAATTTTGTCTATTTTGCATAATCAACAATTTCAAAGGATTTTCAATAGTGACAACAAAGGTTTTTATCATCTTGCACAACAAGGTTTTGTTCTCATCTACCAACTCAAATTTCCTTGGTACATACAAAGAAGAATGAATGAAACGAGTGGAAAGGAACTATAATTTGTTTCAAAGGGACTTTTGAAGGGACAATTGGTTACTCAAGAGAAAATATAACTATTTTTGTTCTCAAAATATTCCTCCCATGGTTTTGCAAGTGTGATCATATTTTGAAATGTAAATGTATGTCAAATGAATATGTGACATGTGTAATGGCCTGAGGCTTGTTGCTTCCTTATTTTATAAAAGGGAATTCAAGGCCATTTACATGGGTTGGTGATTTATTTTTGAAGAGTTCTTATAACACTAAACACAAAGAATTCATTTTTTGAGTCTTTTCTAGAGTTTGTGTCTTAGTATTTTGTAATTATTATAGTTGAATGATAGTTTTATCACTTCTAGAATATAATGGCATATTTTTAAAACCAATATTCTCCTATTATATATTTCACATGAATTATGAATGAAATTGATCAAAGATCTTTTAGTTCATCCTCGTTGTCTTTTGTTTGAATGTTTATTTCTTGTTAATGCACTTGTTCAAAGAATGAGTTAAATTTTCTTTAAGAGAGATAAAGATTTATGTGAATTTATGTAAGGATTTCATAAGTATTATTGGTTTATAATTTTTATTTTAATGGTGTAATGCATCATTAAGTAGCTTTGTTGTGTTTAGGTGAACATTGTCATGCATTTTAAATTGCATTTGGTTGAGACTCCATACCCCAAGATAAGGTTCTAATCACTTAAGTTGTGTTTGTGTTGCATCTTCATGATCTTTCATGAACAAATACATTCAAATCACTAAATCCTTTATGTTTAGAAATGTATGTTGAAATGAAGTTCTAACATATTCTCATGCTTTAGAATGTTAAATTTTGTATAGGATTAGCTAGATCTTTAAATTTTTTCATCAATCAAGTAGCATATAGGAGAATATATATTTTATTTTACAATGTGTGAGGTAAATTTTCATAAGAGTATCTTAATTGCATTGTAGGGATCACCCTTTTGGGTTTAACAGAGTGCAAAGTGTGGATGGAATTTTTTGCAAACTTTCACCTATTCATTGGCCAATCCCTCCAGATAATTGAACATTGGAAATGGAAAATCCATGGGCTATCTAGGAGATCAGCTTGTGTATTAAAAAAAACTAAAAAAACCTATTTGGGATGTCATTGATGTCAAGATGTGTTATTGAAGTATGTACATACTTCAGATTTAGTTGTTGCATAAGCGGATATGAGTTGAGATATGCATGCAGGGTAGTATAAGGAATAATGGTGATCTAAGTATGTTGAAAAGGATGATTTTCATTTCCTAATGTGTCTACAATATGTCTACCTAGATATCATTCAAATTTTATGTATCGCATGTTGAATAAAATTGGCTAAGGCACTAATTGTGTATACCCTAAGGTACTATCACCACTTTTTGGTCTACATTCATCTGGTGTGCAAGATTTTACCTTGCAGTTCAAATACAATGATGTACATACTATGAAGACATTATATCTAGGAAATCAAGTCTTCACACTTTTTGTAGTCAAATTTATAGTTGGAAATGTTTTGGTCTATGATCTAACAGTGTAATGCAATGACAAAGGCTAGTTGGAATGCTCTACATTACTCTGAAGATGTAGGTTTATTCTTGCAGATTTGAGGGAATGATCAGTAGTGATCAATAAACATTATCTAATAGTAGCAAGTGTGTTGGAGTTCCATAAGCTTAATCTTCAATTAATAATGTGTTATAGTTGATTTTAAATTCTCTCTTTACATTTTCAATAATATTCTTCAATTGCACCAACATTTAATGATCAATTATTTTTAGAACAGGTTGTAGGCATACTATAGATTACCTACATTATTCATATGTTTATCTAAATGGTGTTTTTGGTATCTCCCCGGTGGTGTGAATTCAAGCAGTAATAGTATTGATGGTACTTGTACTAATCAGTTCAACATGACTTGTTTTCTTCATTTTTGGTTGATCCTTATCAGTTAATATTATTTTAGATAATCTATGAAAATTATCCTAGGCATCAACATAGCATGTATTGATTTGCACTCAAATTTCTTTCACTTTGGATATGTTTTGATCTCGACCTATGCAATATCATTTGTTACATCTAAGGGTCATCTTGGAGCTAACTTAATTAGAAGTTTTATATTATTGTGGGGGATATTTATAGAAGGAAAAATCATTTGTGAAGAATGATGGGTGTGTTGGATGTGGATTAAGAATAATGTTAAACATGAAGTGTGTGAAATTTTTATGAAGCTTTAAATGTGCGAAAAAGGAATTGTAATGTCAGTATAAGTCAAATTCCTCATTTACAACAGTTCAAGTCTTAGTTCTCTTATCATATTTTTTATGTACCTTACTTTGAGATAGTGAGTCTCATCAGGTCCTCTATATCTTTCCCTTAAATTTTTCCTTGCTTTAGTGTGTGCAAGTATATAGATAGTGAGCCTTAAAATATATTGTAAAACCTTTATAAGCAGTGAGCTTTTATAGTGTGAGTTAACTCTCATTATGGTTTTTCCACTTAAAAATCCTAGTGTTATGGTGTGGTGCATGTTTTCCTTTCTATTTTTATTTTGGTTCATGTGATTTGATGTGCTATCTACAAATGGGAATGTTTTAATTTTAATATATGTTGATTCACCCCCTGTCAGTATTGCTTTGTGTTAAAAAATTTATTGTTGCATCTACAAAACAATATCAATTTAGGCCAAGAGATAGAAAATTTTCACAATTTCTAGATTCTCTCCATGCTATTATATTGTAGTTGCTTAACAAGAACATGATTAAAATTCCTCCAATATTCCTATTGATAACACTAAATTGTTGAGCACACAAAAGTACTGAGAGGGATTGAATCGGTACTTAATAAAATTATTTTCTTCCAACAACAATTGATCAAGTGAAACCATGATAAGAAGAAGAACACATAAGCATGCAACTATAACACCAAATTTATGTGGAAAACCCTATAAGGGAAAAACCTCGATGAGCAATTTTCTTGGATCTACTGTCCAAATTTGACCTCACAAAAATAAGGATTTACAATAAGTTTTATGGGCTACAACCCAAAGGAAGTTGTAACTCTCAAGCACTACAACATTTACAATCAAGAATGAGGCTACAACCTCTGAACAAATACATTGATTTGATTCTAATATTTCTTTCACAAAAGAATACTACTTCAACTTTTTGTTTATCTTATCCAAGCTCTACAATGTTATCTTAATTCTACATAATCACTCCATCAATCTCCACAACATCAAAATACATTTCCTTTATCATTGCACTTAAATCCTCTATCTTATTACCAACATCACTACTAAGCTACCATGTCTAAACTGATCTTCTACATATTTCATTATCAAAATAGATTTTACAAATTTCTTATTTGCACATTATATTTTCAAACATACACCATATATTTTAACACTCTTTGAATAACATTGATCTTCTTTGTATATCCTCCAGAAGCTTCAAAAAGTTTCTCCTTTGTCATCCAAGATGAGACATATAATGTGAGTTGTGTAATAGTAATGTATGCCATCTCCCAAGACCTTTGTGGTACGTAGGAATAAAATGTGGTACATGTTAAGAGACAAACATGACCTTTTCTATCTTACCATATTCTTCCAAACACTTGGCACAAACATTTGAACATTCAAAGTTAGCTCGTAAATATATAACCTTCCTTATATTGGCTCTAGAAAAAAAGTGGTACTAAAGAAACAAAAATCTTCATGTGGACCATATCATGATTATTATATGGCTTTCCAAACATTAATCTACACTCATTTTATCATTTCAGATCATTTCATGCTAGTGCAAACACTTAATCCCTAAAATATTAATTTTAGACTCACTATGGTATAGGAGAAGATTAAATATTAACTTGTAGTTCTTATAGAGCACACTGTGAGTCCCAAAAATGGTTCTCATAACATATTTACTTAGTTCAAGCAATTACTTGCTAGTGTAATTCATTAAATCACCAACTAACCAACCTTCCAAATTATCTTAGCACAAACACCATACTGTCACATATAGAATCATTTGTGATGAACCATACCACATGAAATTTGTATTGAGTAGACATATTATCTATATGAATATAAATCCAAAATCATAGGGCCATATAAGATAATGCAGTGAAGTGTGGTAAAATTATATCCTACTTTAAGCAACCATTCACAAGAACTTGACTTATTCTTATTTAGTTAACTCTAGAAAGCTTTGTGGTAACACTTATGCACTGAAATTAGGAACATACATACATCATAGCAATGTTGAAATATCCTTCAAACTACAAGGTCACATCATCATCTATAGAGAAATGTGAATTATTTGATTGATATTATATGGTGTAACTCTTTGTTCCTTTGACATTTTGAAGACATATTTTTCTTCATACCCCATGTAAAGTCTTTCATTAGGAAACATGTGTAAGAATATAACAATCAAGTCATTTTGATAAGTGACATAAATCCATAAACTTCAAATGATAAGGTAAAATTGTGTACATATGATACTAATCCAACAAAATCAAATCCCTTCATCACAACTCTTAAAAGGACAATACAATACTAGTGCATTAGTAATAATGACATAATTTGATATCAATGACAACATATTTGCAACAACCTCCCCTTTTTCATTGATGAAAACACTTACCATATGTTTCATTTTCTCCCCCCATTTGAAATATAGGACAAAGAGCTAGTGGCCTTCTTTTGTACACACCAAAAATAGTAGACTTCCCTAAGAGATAGCATTGATTAATAAAAAAATATATTCCTATATAAAAATGGCTATATTATCTAGTTTTATCACTATTTACATTAGTATAGTGGCCTTCCTATGTAAAATTTCACACCTTGTCACACTATTATCTTCAGCACACTACTTTGGCTACAAAAATTTTGCCACAAAATTGTGTCTTGCATCAAGACATACTCAACTTAATTTCATGGAAGTATATTCTTGTAAATGAACTTCAACCAAGTCAGGGTGTTATCCCACTATTTCTTTATAGAGGTCAAGATTTGTACTTGGCTTTCTAGTTGCACATAAATTTCTTCTTCTTCTTTCAAATAGGATGGTGCATGATTTTTATATGCAACACTTTTTCCTTCTATTAAGAATCTTGTTAGTGAGGCTAAGCTTAAGCTCACCACTTCTCGCAATTTTTTTACATGACCTTTGATCTACTCTTATTGATCATGTACTTGTTGTAGTTGGGAGTTCAATTTCTCCTCTTGTTCCCTTATGGCACCATCCTTATCCTACATAGGATCATATTTGGTAGCCACATTTTTTTATCTACACTTCCATTGCATCAATTTGATCCTTGAGGTTCTTTTTGGTTGCATACCATTATAAGAAGAAAAGGTATAATAGCTTTGATTCCTCCATAAATTTCTAAATATCTTTTATGCTTACTTGTATTTTTTAATGTGCCCTGACATGTTTTTCATCAAAGGCTTTAGATAATCTATTGTTACTTATCTTTACTCAACTTGCTTCTCTAGATAGGAAGAATGTTCTTTGAATGAATCCATTAATTGTATTATTTGTTGAGTGAGTGGCAAAGAGGAATCATTCTGTATACACCGGAAAATGGTCATCGCATTCAATTAATTAAATAAAACCTATTTGATTAATGCTTCGACTAAATATAAATAAGGTCTTACTTTATTTATATTGTTCACTTTCCTTTTAATTCTCCTAATTCACATTCTTCTAAATTAAATAAACAAAAAACCCTAAACATGTTTATTTAATTAATCTTCCCTAATCCTGATTAAGAATTAGAGCACATTTCTACAACTTTTTTTATGTGCCACCTCATAAAGGTCACATGAAAATAAATAAGCCTAATTATTAATTAGAATTATCCTCACACACTTCCACCAATAAGAAAAAGCACATGGCTTTATTCCCCCACACTTCCAACAAATTTGGAGCACATGGGTCTTTGTTTCACACACTTGGAATCTCATACATTTGGCATGCTTCCAATTGGTCAAGGGGATTCTCTTCACACACATGGCATGTTGTCCTTGGTCAAGGGAACAACATCCTGATTCCTTTCATCTCCACCATCTATCTTGTCTCCTTTGAATATGAACCATTGATAGGTACCACGTCACAAAATGCTTGCAAAAATCTATAAATACACCCCTCATCCTTTGCATTATCATCCACCTTTTGAGTAATGTTATAATTCTATTTTGAAATACAAATTGGAATAGTGTTATAATGCCATTTTCCATCCACACTTTAAGTATTGTTACCATGTAGGTTTTTCGTAGGAGCTTGGAGCTTTCATGGAGTCTTATACTTAGCTTACATATCATATGTTACTTTGCATTCTCATCTTAGATTACTTACTTGGTTCATAGTTACATTTTATCATCCTCATTGCATCATAGTTACATTTTAGGTTAGTTTTTTTTATGTTTGCATTTGAGCATATGCATAATCATAGATAGCTCATTATAGTTGCATATCATCTCACTCATCTCCATTTGTTCATCCATCACCAACATCATCCTTCATTTATCATTACATTCATCATCAATTCCATCATCTTGTTTCATTTAAGAGCATACCATTAATCCTTCCACCACACATTTGCACATAGAAATCATCTTAGCTTGCATATTAAGCATAAAATCTCATTTTCTAGGTAGCCATTTTAACAACCTTTGTGCTCATAGAAATCTGAGGGCCAAACGGTTTAATAAATCCCTAGAATTAGAGAATAATGATATGTATTTGAAAAGTTTGATTGTATTACGAAATAGATTAGTTTTACTTGCTTCAAACTTTGAATGTAAACCATTTCATTAAGGTTTGTGTTGACATTAAAATAACTAACTAACTCCACATATTTTGACACACGCACAAAATGGCGCCCATCGTGGGGCATTTTCCTCACTTATTGCTAACTTTTTTGATGGTTTCATGATTATAGATGCAAGGTTTATGACTTGAGAACATTTTGCACCAGTTTGGAGGTTTTCCCTGATTCATTTTCAAAGACTCAAAACATAAACTACTAACATATTACAGGGGCTGGATGTTATGTACTTGTTTCCATTTTGGTTAAGTTAGGAATGTAGCTTAAGTAAAGGGATAATGAATATCATGTTTCCTTTTGGTTAAGTTAGGAACATAGCCTAATTAATAGATTAATGAACACCATGTCTTTTGTATGTGATGGATGGTAGGCATATGCTCTCCCCTTAACTAGGTGATCCAAAAATCTAGAACCATTCTTGTTTATGTGCAAGTGTAAGTGGGGTATATGGCATGAGTTCTCTCTTTATTCATGTGAAATAAAGATCGATCGAACTATGGGTATACTCGCTTGCTTTTGTTTATCCTAGAGGGCTTGCCTTGTGGGAAAAAGTAATCACCCAAGGGAACGACCCAACCAGTAACATGCTAAAGCCAAGCGACTTCCAACCGGGATATAAATGTGGATACTTGAGGAAATTTCAAGTATCACAAGGATAATTCCGATGAGATGGAGCAAAAGGGACTCTTGCCGTATGGATTATCCCCCATGAATGGAATGCCCACATTAAAACCCTTGTTGTAGATTTTCCAAAATCCTTTATCTATTCTTTGGTGCAGCAACGGTCGTTGCCAAGGCATCCACATTCTGGCAGTTTTTAGTAGAGGTGATCAGTTCACCATGGGAGTTTCATGGGGACTGGAAGCTTTGTTGGCCTGAGAAGAGAGTGGATTGTAAGGGGGAGCCCGTGCAACCAAGCTTCTAAATTCATCTACTAAAGATAGTGCGGTTGGGGTAAAACCCATGTGGAATCTAAAATAATACAGTCTTACACAGCCTTAGGATTGTATATTCTGCTTGATGTGTCTTCAAAATGAAACTCAAACCAAACACCATAAAAAAAATTACATTTGTGTAAGTGAAAACCTTGATTTAGAACTACATTCATTGAAGTAGACAAGTCGGTAACTTAGGTCCATCCATTTTTAGAAAATCAGTCCTTCCAACAGTGTTCAACCATTCCTTAGGAAAAACAGAGTCAGAATATGTGGTTTACATGATGATTTCATGAAAGTTCAAGGTTAGAAAACCCAAGCTCAAGCCTCTTAGTTTCAAACAACATCAAACAAATTTGTCTATGCTCTATGACTTGAGAAAAACTAACCTTCAACTTTTACAAGAGAGCTTGCAAGGACAATCTAGAGTTATACATGATGTACTATTGTCAAAATCCAAGACTTTCCAACATTTTGAGTGCCTTAATTACACAACGGGAATCTAAACTCCAAGTCCAAGATCGTTCCTTAAATACCTTAGAAGTCTAAACATTTTCGAAATGGACCTATACAAGTGGAACTTTTAAAACTAAACCTAGATCTAAACATTTCAAGGTGCCTAAATCAATCAATATCCATCACATCTTTGTTTGTACAACCTAGTTTCATCTTTGGTATTTGTCATCCTTCTATCAACGAAACGACGTCACGCAATCAAATCAAACTTAGTCTAATCAATAGAATTTGTCATTCTATTTGACTTAATTGTAATCCTTGGTACTATTTCAAACTTAGATCAAAGCTTAGTCCAAATCATAATATTTGTATGCCCGTCCAAACAAGATCACAAAAGAGGAGACTCAAAGACAAGGAACTTGGAACACCCCACTTTGAAACAAAAAACATAGGAAGTCCGAGTAGTGAAACTTTCGATATTGAAACTCCCAACATTGAAATTCCCAACATTGAACCTCAAAATAGTGAGATCCCTAGCAACATGGCTGATACAGAAGAAATCCCTATTCCTGGACTCAACAACACTCAAGGGGAAGAAATAAACGATGAGGATATTCAAGAAGCGCAACAAGACCCCAACTTCCATAAGTTTCTGGAAAATATTTTTGAAAGAGATGGGGAAAAATACCTATTAATGTTAGCCAATCAAGGAGTCAAACTTGCCCCTAATTTTGACATCAACACCTTAAAAGCACCTCCACAAAAGCCTAAAAAGGAAATAGAACAAATGGTTGCTTTAACTCACCAAATGAAGAACCTTCAACAACAAGTTCTAGATATGCAAAGGGGAACTTCGAAACGATACTTGAATGAGGACATTTTTCCTTATCCCTTTAATCCATCCATCAACATGATTCCTTTCCCTAAACATAGTGAATTTCCAAAGTATGATAATACAATGGTACAATTGATCCATTAGATCACGTAAGGGAATTATGAACCATGAGTCTAGAATTTGCGCATGAGGAAACTTACTTGATGAGACTATTTCCACGAAGTCTAGGAGGGACATGCCTTGAATGGTTTTCAAATATTACACCCCCCATCAACACATTTGATGAGTTGGTCAATAGATTTCTCACTCAATACTCTTACAACATCCAACATGATATCACCATGAAAGACCTTTGCAACTTGAAACAGAAAAAAGGTGAGTCCTTCCTCATTTTCTTGCAAAAATGGAGGAGATTGTTTGCAAGGTATTCTCGTCCCGTGCCCGAAAAGGAAAAGATAGAGATTTTCATTGACAACCTAACAATGAGATGAGTTATAGGTTGGAATTACAATGTCCCCCTACCTTCAAAAAATTGATTGAAAATGGAATTAAGATTGAAGAATCCTTAGTCAAAAGAGGGGTCATTAAGATATATAATGAAAACAACTCATCCACTTCCTCTAACAACTACAATGGTGGGGACAAACCTAAATTTTGGCAATGCAACAAGAATGTGGGTACCAATGGGGTCATAGCTGAAAATCAAAATACCAAACCAGTATTCAACCTAATTGCAGTTGTCACCAAGACTAATCAAGCCAACAATCCTCCCAACACTCCAAATGTTAGCCAAAACAACAATCAGACTAATCTGGGGACTAAAGAAACATTGTTCCCAAAACCTTCCAATCGACAAAAATTTACACCATTGGGACAATCCTTAGATTTTTCCTTAAATGAACTTACTGAGGCTAAGCTTATCACAATGCTAGGATATGCAAGTCAAACCCTTTTGGTGGAACGATGCCCATTACTGTGATTATCATCAAAACAAGGGTCATATGAAGAAATATTGTTGGCAATTAAAACACGTAATCCAAGATCTCATTGATAACAAAAAGGTACACATTGAAGGACCCCAAACAAATAGTGATTAGGGAGTGTTCAAGAACCCTTTACCCAATTATGAAAAGGGAGAGTCCTCTACATTGAATACCAAAGGCAAGAATATAAACTATGTTTATGATTCTACCATTCATTGTATTGAGATGGTTGATAATTCCATCCAGGACATTAAAATCGAAAGCCAAGGGAAGGATGCCACTACTAAAATCTAGCACAATGATGATACCATCTCACACCAAATCAATGATCTTGAACCTAGAAATTGGAGCACTAACATTGACATGAATGGCAATCGAATTAACGTCATCAAAATCACAAACGATCAAGACAATACACCTATCAATGCGATCACAAGAGGACAAGCCAAGGTAACATTGAAAGGAGCTACCCCTTCTACATCCAAAATGAATGTTTTTCCTATAACTCAATATGACATTGTCGATCAGTTACATAAGATACCTGCTCAAATATCCATATTGGAACTTCTCAAGATTTCGCCAGTGCACAAAGAAGTCTTGGAACAAGCTTTAGTTGCCACCATAGTACCAAACAATCTGGAAGTATGTACATTTCAAGCTATGGTGGGATATCTGACTACACCTCATTGCTTATCATTTTCTGAACATGATGATGCATCCACCACCCATCCACATAATGTTGCTCTTCACATCAAAATCCTCATCCATAAACATCGCGTCAAACGTGTCATTATAGATGGAGGAGTAGGCCTAAACATTTGCACTCTCAAGCTTGTTCGTGGATTAGGATATTCTGAAAATGCTATTGATCCTAGAAGGAAAATCACTATAAAAGCATATGATGATGAAGAAAGATCCACCCAAGGATTAATCATCTTACCCATTCAAGTGGGACCAGTCATCAAGGACATAGTCTGTTAGGTGTTAGACAAGGAATTGACATATAACATACTCTCTAGATGACCATGGATTCATGAAATGCAAGTGGTACCATCAACCTATCATCTGTGCCTGAAATTTCCTTTCAATGGATAGGAGGTCACCATTGCTACAAATTCTAATAATCCCCAATATTACAGTGCACTCAGAACAAGTCAAGATACCTTTGTACCACATAATAGAGAAGTCATCAATTTTGATCCGTCAAACAAATAAAGAATAGTGGGTTCTTTGTCAAGACAGTCTAAGGAAAGGGCTCAATCAAAAGGAAAAGGGGTCATTGACTCTATTTCATGCAACAATGGAATTCAATTTGATGCCTTATCAAAACAGTTGGAAAAGGTGCAAATAAAAGACAAGGGCATGGGGGAATACTCATTTGAGCAATCTTCATACTCATCACAACTTTCATCTTCTCCTAAGTCACATGGACAACCATCCACCTCAAGACAAAAATATTTACAACCCATCATGCTCTTTGATGGGAAGTTTATAAAATCAAGCACTCAAGTGGAGGAATCAGAAGATAGGGATGTCCTAAACTGGTTATACAAAGATGAAGAACCTTCACAGGTATCAATGTCCAATATATGCACAGATAAGTATGGAAAAGGTCAGACAATCTTGACAAAAATGGGATATGAGGGAAATGGTCCTTTGGGTAAAGGGAAAGAAGGCATCAATGAACCAATACAGCTTGTTACAATGAACCCCAAAGACAAAACATGGCTAGGCTATAGGGAAGACTTAAAAGAGGAAGCTACTCAAAGAGTTGTCGAAAGAATCTTACAGCTACAGGCTAGTGAGGATCATGAATACAAATGGGAATCTCTCTCTGAGGAATATTTCCATGACAAAGAGATCGATGTAATCCAAAAGTATACACCAATATGTATGAAAGGACAAAGTTCTGGTTCGAGACCACTCGAATTTGGATCACAATATATAGTTGACTCAAGTGAAGATGATCATTCTTTGAGCGAGATAGACACATCGAAAGAAAGTAACATCTTAGACCTCATTGGACAATTTGACAACATGGCTATCCTAATGCTTACACCTTATGACCTTGACCAATCTAATGATCCCTTCTCCTTAATGCATCCTGAACTAATTGATTAGGATCAAAATGAGTCACTTGACATACCCACCTTTTCAAACGATGATGCCCTTGTGAACTTCCTATGTTTTGATGATCCTAACACATATTCTACCATTGAATCTCAGAACGAAGCTCCTGACAAAGTGAGTGTTAAACCTTTCAGCTACAAAATGAAAAATATAAGAAATGGATCTAATAGTGAAAATCATCTAATGGCACTATTAAATCAGGAAAAAGTAAAAACAAAGAGAATATCTCAAGGTGAAAACCTCCTTGAGGCACCAAGAGATGGAAGGTTTGACACTCTCCCAGAACACTATCAAGAGAGATCTTCAGTGCTAATAGAACCTACACAATCCATCAATGTTGGTACAGATGAGGTAGTGAAGACCCTGTGTTTAGCGAAATCCATGACAAAAGAGGAAAAACCTCTTTTCACCAAATTATTTGAGGAGAGGAAAATCAACTTTTCTTGGTCATATGCTGATATGCCAGACATAGATCCAGAACTCATTATGCATCATTTATCATTACCACCTAGCGTGAAACTGTTAAAGCAAAAAATGAGAAAGATGCATCCCCATATCGCTCTTATGGTGAAAGCTGAGTTGAAAAAGCTATTAGATGCAGGATTCATAAGATCTATTGACTATTCTGAGTGGATATCAAACATTGTTCAGGTATCCAAACCAGATAAGAGCATTAGGATATGCACAGATTTTAGAGATCTTAACAAAGCCTGTCTGAAAGATGATTTTTCTCTACCAAACATCGATCTGATTGTAGACTTGACTACTGGGCATGAAATTTTATCACTTATGGATGGATTTTCAAGATACAACCAAATAAAGATAACACCTGAAGATCAAGATAAAACGGCCTTCACATGTCCTTGGGGAACTTTTTGCTGGAATGTGATGCCTTTTGGGTTGAAAAAATTTGGAGCTACATATCAGAGGGCTATGAATACCATCTTCCATGACATGATGCATAATTTTATGGAAGACTATGTGGATGATCTGTTGTAAAAATCCTACACTAGAGAAGGACACTTAGAGATTCTCGACAAAATCTTCACAAGATTGGAGAAATTCAAGGTAAGGTTAAATCCCAAGAAATGTGTGTTCAGTGTAACATCAGCTAAACTTTTAGGATACATTGTCTCAACTAAAGGCATCAAGGTGGATCCCACAAAGGTCAAAGCCATTATGGAAATGCCTCCTCCTAAAAACATTAGTCAACTCAAATCATTACAAGGAAGGTTCCAGTCTATTAGAAGATTCATTGCACAACTAACTGATAAAACTCATCCTTTCAACCACTTATTACACAAGAATGTCTTTTTCAAGTGGGATGACCAATGTGAAGCTACCTTCAGTCAACAAAAGCAGTACCTGATGACACCACCTGTGTTGATACCACCAGTCAAGGGAAAACCATTATTATCATACATTGCAACAACTGAGATATCTTTGGGAGCTTATTAGCACAGGAAGATTCTACAAGAAAGGAAAGAGCCATCTATTATATCAGTAGGACCCTAAATGGTTATGAGATCAATTACTCCTTTATTGAGAAAGCCTGCTTAGCGGTTGTATTTGCTACACAACAATTGAGGCATTACATGCTGACTCACACCATTAAACTCATTGCCAAAATTGACCCATTAAAGTACTTACTCAACAAAGTTGCTTTGACAAGGAGGTTAGCCAAATGGGTCATGATATTGAGTGAGTTCGATATCCAATATGTGGACAGGAAAACAATCAAAGGTCAAGCCATAGCAGATCAACTAGCTGAAGCACCATTGCCAGATAACAATCCAATGAACATTGAATTCCCTAATAATGATATCCTAACCATATCTACATAACACTAGTTGCTATACTTTGACTGATCTTATACACAACATGGATCAGGTGTAGGAATCTTATTTGTCTCACCGCAAGGATACACAATTCCTAAATCCTACAGATTAATGTTCCCTTGCACTAACAACACAGTTGAATATGAAGCATTGATCATTGGAATCAAGATAGTTGTTGAATGGAAAATCATAGAATTGCTAGTCTATGGTGACTCACAACTGGTCATCAACCAAGTCAACAATGATTAAAAAACAAAGGATGACAAGTTGCTGCCCTACAAGAGGATGGTGGATGATTTCAAAAATTACTTTGTTGAGATCAAGTTTGCACAAGTTCCTGTTGTGCAGTTTTGCACACATGCCCCACTGAAAGTAGGGACCCTCTTTTTGCCCTATCTTTTGGTGTCTTTTGGCCCCTTAATTTTATTGATTTCATTGCCTTTGGAGGTCCTTAGATGTTCATCCTACTTGCCTAAGTGAGTTCCCTAGGTTTCCCTTTGAAAAAACTAAGTTATGTGCAAAAATCCGGGTTTTTACCCCAATCCGGGATTTTCCAGTCCTTCTGGATTTTTCTGGATTCTGTTGAAATTCCAGATCTGGGCGAAGTCCGGGTATTTTCCTACGTCCGGGATTTTCCGCCTGACCTGGATTTTTCTGGATTTCTTTACTTTTCCGGGTATGTGCCAAAGTCCAGAATTTTATGCCGTCCGCGGAAATCCGGTCCACCCAGATTTTTTTGGATTTTCTGCCAGGCTTTGTGCAAATTGAAATATTGGATTAAATTGATGAATTTGATGATAAATGCTCAACACCCCATGCTTAATTTGATATATTACACGATGTTACACGCATTCTTGGTTCATTTTGATGATCTATTGTTGAAATTTTTTCCTTATTTGGTAGAATCCTGTCCACCTAGATTTTCCTGGATTCTAGTCTGGAATCCGCCTGGCCAAGATTTTCCTTGATTTTTTTCCTTGGTCTGATTTCCTGAAATGGAAATTTTTCCGAAAGTAATTTTTTTCCAAAAATGAATTTTTTTTAAAAATGATCCTGAAAATGAAAATTTCTTGAGATATAAGAAATTGAAAATAAAAATTTCCAAAAATGGAAAAATTTCTAAAAATGTAAGTTTTTCTTAAAAGTCAGAATTTTATTCAAATTTAATTTGAGCGTGTGGGCTATTAATGATGATATCTATTTTTTAGGATTAAATAAATTTTCAAAATGGGACCTGCCTAGGAATCTGTGCCAAAACTATCTATAGCTGGAGGACTTTCTGGAGGGCACGTGAATTTGATCTTGCTGGAGATCGTAGGCCGACATGGATAATATTCATGCATTTAATGCAAATCTTGTCCTATTTTGAAATTCTCCTGGCTGACCTGTTTTGGGGCCAGTTATTATTGTAAAATCTGATTGGGCCGACATGTTTGGGGTTTTCTATAAATGGCGTTTGTGCTTAATTTGTAAAGAGGGGGAGATTAGGAGAAGATTTGATAGAGAGAGAATTTAGCAGTAGAGTAGAGGTAGTAGTCAATTTCTGAGCAAGTGATGTAACAGAACACATGAATTGTTGTTGAAATTTGGTGATTCAATACAATTGCAGGCATTGTGATTTTTTGGTGATCTCTTTTGTGTTGACTTATTTTGCATGGTTCTTATGATTCAATCTTTCAAATTGTTCAAGGTTGTTAGATTTAGATTTAAATCCGATTCAATGATGTTTATGATATAATGTTTGAAGTGTTTGCAGCAATCCCTGGTCCATACTTTTTGCAGCTAGCTGATTGTTAGTTGCTTTACAAAGTTAGCCTGGACTTTTATATTCATTGTGCTTGGTTCAATTATGGAGATTTATTCATTTCAACTGCAATTGGGTTGTCTTGGGTGAATGTTCATGATCTGAAAATCTTTAAAACCTTAGAAGATTGCACTGTTTCTGTAAGATTGCAGATTAATCTTGGTTAAGCAAAGATTGGTTTCATTGGGATTGGTCCATTTCAAGTGTTTATCATTTGCATTGTTAGTCTTAGAAATAGTTTAGATTTAGAAGTTTTTCTGAACCCTTATCTCTTTTGCTATTTATTTTGAATCTGGGTTAGTTTTAGGATTGAAAGCATCACCATAGTGTTGCATCTGATGAAAATTCACTTCCAACATTGTTTATTCGTAAGGCCCCTTGTGATTACCAACATTTTCACATATTATCTGAGTTGTTTATGCATTGTCATGACCTGACACCTGAGAGACCTTGGGGTGATTTTCAATACTTTATTGTTGAAAATTACCTTTCAAGAGAGATGGGATATTGTATTATGTCTGAGTTGTTGCTGTGCAGAAAACACCATCAACAGATTGGCACTAGGAGGGCGAACAAGGTGGCATTGCTGGAAGGTTGAATGAGCCTCTATGTTGAAAATCTGAGATATGGCAGATCTCAAAATCTAAAAATTCAAATTCTGAGTCAAGATGGAAAAGCAGCGTTATGTTTTTCATAATGGAAACAGTCTTTAGATTGACTTTTTTCAAATCTGTAAGTCCCTGAATAGGAGGATAAATCAATGGAATGGCAAGGGTTTACATCATTGTGCACTTTCAGACAAGTGTAGGCTTCATAATACCTATAGACACAATGAGTTTGAATGCTTGGCCTTTCTAGACAATATTGAGATGGTCTTGCAAAGGAACCTTTTCATGTAAAATCTGTCTGAACCATTAGCCTCCTCAGATCTAGGGTTTATTGATGTTGTAGTTGAGGCATTTACACATATAGTTGAAGGTCAATTTACTAGTGGTAAATGCTTGTAGGATTTCCTTTCATCGAAATGGTGCAAAGTCCATGATGCAGCCCATTCAGAGTTCATCTGTCGTTCGTGTGGGGACATTATCTTTAAAGTTGGAGAATACCTAGATTGGAAAGGTGAGTTAAGCAAAGAATGCACTACAGAGAGGCCAACCAGTTCTCAATGCAGGGATGATGTTGCAACTGATGTTGAGGCTACTTTGAAAAGAATTGAACGTCATGAAGACGAATATGAGGCATCAGAGATAACAGAGGAATATTTAAGTGAAGAATCACCTATGGAGATCAAGGAGGATGTTCTTGTTGAGGCTAGTCAAGTTCCTGAAAATATAGTGGGGGCTGAGAAAGAGGTTCATTTCCAAGATGAAGATGTGATACAGACCAGATACAAAGAGTTTGTTGCCAGAATTATAAGAGATTGGTCAAGCCTGGGTTTTGGAGTCTACCTAGAGGAGCTGTTGTTACCAGCTTGGTGCAGGATACATGAGGAAGAGCATTCAGAATTCACCTGTTTCCAGTGTTAGACAGTCATAAAGGGGGTGAAGGAACAAGTACGGCTACTCTTACATGCAAACGATACACCGACAGATACATCAAACAAGTCTCTGACTGAGGAATCTCAACTAGTTGATGATGAATGTCTTGAAGAACATGAGGAAGCACTCAGTGAAGTGATCAACGTTCCTGATGATTGTGATCAAGAATCCGAGCTAGTGCCAACAAAAGATGAATTCAGGGAGTCTTCTCATTTATCTAATTTTGTTTTTCCTCAGCTTATTGATGAACTGCACAATGAAAACTCACAGATTCTATGCATTATTGATGGGGTATCTAATGTGGTTCATGTGCAAGAAAATATGAATGATGTTGAAAACAGAAATGTTGCAGTCAGTATTGGTGAACATGCCCCAGCTTCTCTAGTTGAGAATGTGCTGGAAGATCAATCTGTGATACCTTCGGATGAGCATCCTGCTGAGGAAATTGTTGTACAAGATAATTCCTCTATGTTTTCATTGTTGATCCCTCATGGGAATACTCAAACAGGCGAAAAGTTTCATGTTTTTAGGTCTGAAAGTCTTTGATATGAATTTCACTCTGCATCATGTAATGATTCCTCTAATTCTATCTTGCCTGTTTCAAATACAAGTGGAATATTGCACCATCAATGGAGACCCCCTGATGACACTATGATCAACTCTTCACAAGTGTAGGATGACGAACACAACATTCAGTCTGCGGAAATGCAAAATTAGGTTGTTTCTTTCTTTGCTGAAAATTTTGAATCTTGTCAATTTGATTCTGGAGATTTGGGAAAGACAACTTGCATATGGGTTAATCATGGTCCTAATGAGTTACCTTAGTTACTAGTTATTCCTAATCTTGACATGGAGTTTGAATGCTACAAGGCAGAGATTTATTTTTCTGAATATAAAGATAGGTTTTCATTTCTGAGGACTGTTACCTTCACCTTATTGTTTGTCCATGCATTGATTAATCATGTGGGGATGAGTTTCAGTTCATCCTATCTGATCATGAGCCACTTTGAGTCTCTCTATACATAGTGTTGATTTAAATAAATGCAGCTTGCTCTGCTTTTCTTTTGTTTTTGTCTGTTTTGTTTAGGATAGATTGCTTTAGTTTAGATTGCTTTTCCTTGCTTATGTTTTGGCTAGTTCAGTTTGCTGTCGGTTTCGGTTTGGTTGTTGTTTTGCTTCTCTGGCTTAGATTTTCTATTTTCTGGTTGGGGAGTTGTCTTTCCTGTGCTATAATTCTTCATTATCTGGGATTGTTCTAAGTGTTTCATTGATGGACTTTAGTCATGTGTCTTGAATTAATGGTCAAAGATCTTTTATTGGTGTCAAGCAGTCTGAATGTCTGATTTAAAGAGAATGGGTCATTGGTCTGACTTGAACCTGAAGTATTCTGAAATCTTATATCCTTCATACATCTTAAGAATCTGAAGGTTGCAGTAGGATCCTTGCAAGGTCTTGTTGGGTGAAAAAATATATTTTTGCTTCAGTGCCACTGTGGTTCTCAGCCCTGAGTGTGGACTTCACTGTTCACAGGTTGAAATAAAAAGAGTGAAAAAAAATATATCAAAAAAAAAAAAAAAAGAAGAGAAAATATTGAGAGTCAAAAGAATGAATTCAACTTATCGAAAGTATCTGAATATCTCTACCGGGGCTATGGACGCCTGGCTGGCAGTAGAGCTATGTTTAGGAGAGTCACAACAATAACCTCGTCGGGGCTATGGATGCCTGACTGGCAGCGAGGCTCTATCCAGGTTGCTTTTGGAGTTAGAATCTTTATGTAGCCTAACTTGACTGAGCTTGGTTTCTACGGTAGCTTAAGGAAGGAAATGAACTCACTTGCACACACTTGAATTTTTAGTTTATTGAAGGATTAGTCTACCTTAGGTTCAGATTCTTTAGTCTTGTATTTTAATTTGTTTTCCTGATAGGGAGATCGAAACTAGAGATTCTGGGTTCATGATTCTTGTTCATCATCAAAATGCTCTGGAGCATTTTCCCAGCGGAGTCACCATTTGTTGTGCAGTTTTGCACACACGCCCCACTGAAAGTAGGGACCCTCTTTTTGCCCTGGCTTTTGGTGTCTTTTGGCCCCTTAATTTTATTGATTTCATTGCCTTTGGAGGTCCTTAGATATTCATCCTGCTTGCCCAAGTGAGTTCCTCAGGTTGCCCTTTGAAAAAACTAAGTTATATGCAAAAATCCAGGTTTTTACCCCAATCTAGGATTTTTCGATCCGTCCGGATTTTTCCGGATTCTGCTGAAATTCCAGATCCGGGCGAAGTTTGAGTTTTTGCCTGCATCCGGGATTTTCTGCCTGACCTGGATTTTCCCGGATTTCTTTAGTTTTCCGGGTATGTGCCAAAGTCTGAAATTTTATGCCGTCCGCGGAAATCCGGTCCACCCGAATTTTTCCATATTTTCTACCAGGCTTTGTGCAAATTGAAATACTGGATCAAATTGATAAATTTGATGATAAATGCTCAACACCCCATGCTTAATTTGATATATTACACAATTTTACGCGCATTCTTGGTTCGTTTTGATGATCTATTGTTGAAATTTTTTCCTTATTCGGTAGAATCCTATCCACTTGGATTTTCCCAGATTCTGGTCTGGAATCCGCCTGGCCCAAATTTTCTCGGATTTTTTTTTCCTTGGTTTGATTTCCTGAAATGAAATTTTTTCCGAAAGTAATTATTTTTCCAAAAATGGAAATTTTTTAAAATGATCCTGAAAATGAAAATTTCTTGAGATATAAGAAATTGAAAATAAAAATTTCCAAAAATGGAAAAATTTCTGAAAATGTAAGTTTTTCTTAAAAGTCAGAATTTTATTCAAATTTAATTTGAGCGTGTGGGCTATTAATGATGATATCTATTTTTCAGGATTAAATAAATTTTCAAAGTGGGACCTACCTAAGAATCCATGCCAAAACTGTCTACAGCTGGAGGACTTTCTGGAGGGCACGTGAATTTGATCTTGCTGGAGATCGTAGGCCGACATGGATAATATTCATGCATGTAATGCAAATCTTGTCCTATTTTGAAATTCTCCTGACCGACCTATTTTGGGGCCAATTATTATTGTAAAATCTAATTGGGCCGACATGTTTGGGGTTTTCTATAAATGGCGTTTGTGCCTAATTTGTAAAGAGGGGGAGATTAGGAGAAGATTTGATAGAGAGCGAATTTAGCAGTAGAGTAGAGGTAGAAGTTAGTCAATTTCTGAGCAAGTGATGTAACAGAACACATGAATTGTTGCTGAAATTTGGTGATTCAATACAATTGCAGGCATTGTGATTTTCTGGTGATCTCTTTTGTGTTGAATTATTTTGCATGGTTCTTATGATTCAATCTTTCAAATTGCTCAAGGTTGTTAGATTTATATTTAAATCTGATTCAATGATGTTATCTGATTCAATGATGTTTATGATATAATGTTTGAAGTGTTTGCAGCAATCCCTGGTCCATACTTTTTGCAGCTAGCTGATTGTTAGTTGCTTTGCAAAGTTAGCCTGGACTTTTATATTCATTATGCTTGGTTCAATTGTGGAGATTTATTCATTTCAACTGCAATTGGGTTGTCTTGGGTGAATGTTCATGATCTGAAAATCTTTAAAACCTTAGAAGATTGCACTGTTTCTGTAAGATTGCAGATTAATCTTGGTCAAGCAGAGATTGGTTTCATTGGGATTGTTCTATTTCAAGTGTTTATCATTTGCATTGTTAGTCTTAGAAATAGTCTAGATTTAGAAGTTTGTCTGAACCCTTATCTCTTTTGCTGTTTATTTTGAATCTGGGTTAGTTTTAGGATTGAAAGCATCACCATAGTGTTGCATCTAATGAAAATTCACTTCCAGCATTGTTCATTCATAAGGCCCCTTGTGATTACCAGCATTTTCACATATTATCTGAGTTGTTTATGCATTGTCATGACCTGACACCCGAGAGACCTTGGGGTGATTTTCAGTAATTTATTGTTGAAGATTACCTTTCAAGAGAGACATGATATTGTATTTTGTTTGAGGTGTTGTTGTGCAGAAAACACCATCAACAGTTCCCAGAATAGAAAACAAAGTTATACATGCAATGGCCACCATTGCTTCTCTCTTGCAGAACCTGAACAAAAAGATGTTATGAATTCATGGTAGAACAAGTGTCCAACCCAACTTATGAAGATCCAAAATCCCAAGTGATATTTCATATTGTCGAACCTCAAAATTCCGTCTATGGAGAGATCCATACCTACTTGCAATACAATATCCTTCCAATTAACTTATCCCAAAACCAAAAATGAAACTTCATTCGACAAGTGGCTCGCCACACACTAATAGCTGATGTACTTTATAGATGAGGTTTGGATGGTACTCTTATTCGGTGTCTAGAACATAACGAAGTTGAAACCGCTTTACAAGAGGTTCACGAAGTTATTTGTGGCACACATTCAAGTGGCTTAACCTTAGCTAAGAAATTGTTACGATTGGGATATTACTAGCCGAATATGGAGAAAGAGTCATTTCAATATTTCAAAAGGTGTTCCAAATTTTAGATTCATGGAAACTTGATACATGCACCTGCACAAGAGTTGCATCCTTTCATAGCTACATGGCCTTTTTTCAGTGGGGATTGGACCTTGTAGGTAAGATTCACCCCTCTTCCTCCAATGGACATAAGTTTATAATCACAGCCATAGAATACTTCACCAAGTGGATTGAAGTTGTTCCTCTAATCACCATCACCAGAAAACAAATCTCACCATTCATCCTAAATTATCTCATATGTCGGTATAGTGTTCCTCAATCTATCATTACAAACAATGGTTGGCCCTTTAAGAATCAAGATGTTCAAGAGCTCTGTGAAAGATTCCATATCCAACATCGGTTTTCTACACCTTACTATCCCCAAGGGAATGGCCAAGAAGAGGCCTCAAACAAGACTATTCTAAATATTTTGAAGAAAAACGTTAGTGAAGCTGGACGTGATTGGCATGCTTAACTAAACCTAACATTGTGGGCTTACAGAACCAGTATCCATACCCCGACAAGAGCAACACCCTATTCTCTTGTCTATGGATCAAAAGCTATTCTACCTATTGAGGTTGAGATACCATCCCTGTGTGTGTCACTTAAAGGTATGATTTTAGATGAGGATTACAGAGTATCTAGGCTACAAGAATTATAACTATTGGATGAACACTGACAACATGCAATTGATCATCTAAAAGCTTATCAACAAAGGATATCTAGGAGCTATAATCACAGAGTAATACCTAGAGCATTTTAGGTGGGTGACTTAGTCTTAAAAGAAAATCCCCGTAATCAACAAGATCGAGAGAAGGGGAAATTTGAACCTAACTGGCTGGGTCCCTTTGTTATAGTATCAGTCTTCGGATCAGGAGCATATCAGTTGTCCACACCAGAAGGGGATCTATTTGAAGAACCCCTCAATAGCTTGCATCTCAAAAGGTTTTACACCTAGCTCATCCAGTGCATTGGTCAAGATCCTATTATAATACCAAAAACATCATAAAATGTCTTGAAGAAATATCAAAAATAAATTAAAAGAATGCAAAAATCAAAAAAAGAAGAAAAAAGAAGAAAAGAGAAGAAGAAAGAATTGTCCTCTAGCAAAAACCACTTCGGTGGCACTTTGGGAAAGTACCTTGGTGAAAACCTGGCAAACAAGCGCCTTGCGTAAAATATGCACTCTTCATCTATCTTGGGCTACATGACTTGCTCTGCATCATTTATCCATCATGCTTCCATCTCTACACCTGTCATGCTTCCATGTTCGCATCATAGCTTGATCCAGTGTTTGTATCAAGGTACTCCCCTAGCATTACTCGGCCCATTCTAAAAATCAGTTTGTCTTATCATATCACATTGGGGGAATGTCCTACATTGGATTGGATTCTTGTACGTTCTCAAGGTTAGAAAATTGAAAATCCCAAAAACATTCAAAACATATCAAAATCCAAAAGCAAGTCAAAAATTCAAGAAGTCAAAACATAGTCATCCTTCGAACTACGTCGTCTCTGAGCTTTGAACGTAGGAAAGGGTGATCTTTGATTATCCCCCGAGACATTTGAGTCAGTATTTTTAGTGTCCGCTATGTTCATATTTTCATCTTGGTCATGTCGTCAGTCGAACTACGTGGTCTCTGCGTGTATAACGTAGGCAAGGCTAATCTGTTGATCAACCCCTAAGCCCTCTAGGATAGATCTTTAGGTTAGGTCTTGGTCATCTTGGTTGTGTCACACCCTGCACTGGGGGAGAAATCCTGCACTCACTAGGGGCAAATAAACTTTGAGCTTGAACCAATAGGAAAACAATCGCCGGACTAAAGTTACAAACACAAACTTCAAATGGATGATGATCTTTTTGAATCAAGGGTTTATCACATTAAACACAAAAGTTCATTTTTTTCTACTTTGATTTTTGATATCATATCTCTCAAGTCCTCGATGATGTATCAAACTAGAGGAGCAAGGAAGGAGTATTATTTTTCTTTGTCTGTTGTCTATGAGTTTATCATTATTACTATGCAAGTTGTTGTGAGACGTGTGCTACAAAGTATCACTAATGACATTCTGAATTTGCATAGGAAAAATATTAACTCTTGACTGTTTACGCAAGCAACGCTTAGGTCATCTTAGTTTAATTATACTTAGATGCTTGTGTTAACTTGCAATTTTAAAACATCATGGAAGTAGTACTCAGGTCATCTTGGTCTAAAATATGTCATCGATGCTTGTACTCACTTTCAAAATTTTAAAGGCCCAATGATGATAAAAAGCGTGACAAATTGGTTAATATAAATAACAACTTTTGAAAATGAGATTTTCATTGTTAAGTTAGACTGCATTCATGTTAGTATTACATGTGTATTTATGGGGTTTTTCAATGCTAAAACAATTCCGCACAATGGTGTCATCTCTATTATTAATGGATTGAGTACATTGGACATTAATCAAAAACACATCATTCTCATTTAGTGAAACATTAGTTGCATCATCATTTGCATATCTTGGAAAACATTCTCATTTCATCTACATCCATACATTCCATCATGATATTTGCATCAAAAAATACAAAAGAAATGACATACATTGCATATCATTTTCAACATCATGTCATCCACTACGCTTAAATAAATGAGTCTCTTCATATTTCCAAGAAAGTTGGGAAATATGTTAGAGTTATGAAGCTTAAAAGATCAGTCTACTATAATCTTCCCACAAATTTTGGAAGTTGGATAGACTCACTTATTCAAGCTTAAGGCATTGAACATTTGCACTCATAATCATTACATCACATTGCATCATCATAATAAATCACATCACATTGCATAATCATAATTCATTCATCACATTGCATAATCATTATCATCATCTAGAAATTAAATAAAGTCACAACATTGCATATCATAATAGGGAAATCAAGTGCATGTCAACATTTAGATCATAATCACCGTTTCATATCATATATCATCAAAAATGTCATAAATGTCCATGTGTACAAGGATATCCAAAAAGTAGGATGAGATACATCAAAATCCAAAAAGGCACTTGTATCATGGGAATCATGTCCTCAATATCACAAAAAGGTGTATACAAAATGTCCAAGGAACATCACAAAATGCTATTGTGAACTCCCACCAGATGTTGCTGCTCTCATGGAACTGGTACCCCCTCTACCCAACGGACCTACACCTGGATCTCTCCTCTCTCTAGGCAATGGCAGTGTGACACCCATGCTAGTAGTCCGATAATGAGATTTGAGAGAACACCACTATACAAAACTCTCTCGTCGCTCGGGAGGAACCAACTCATGATATTTACCTCTATAAAACTGCAACTCCTGATAAATGTGTTAGATCTCTCTAAAGAAATCCATTGTATCTACAGATGGTGTCATCTGTTGTATCCTCTCAACAGCAGCCTCAAACTACTCTATCTAGTGTTTGAAGGCATCCCTCTCTGACATAAGTATGATCATATGTGCCTGCAACTGTTGTATATGTTGCCTATTTGTCCCTCTATCAGTCCTCAAAATATCAATCTATGCCTGACACTATCCTAAATCCTGAAGGGACACAATCTATGCTCGATCCTACGCTATCTCACTATGATGTGAGGGTATCCCAATTTGAATCCTTAGAAGAACCACCTAAGCTACAATGACGCTCCTCCTGCACCTCAGAACTGCAAAATCCAATAGATGACTGTCATATGCCCCAACATCATCACCCACTGTACCACCATCACTCTCCCTAGCATCATCACCTCTGCAATCACCCTCTGCACCACCCTCCTCCTCTCCTCCTTCTCCATCAACTGGCGGTACTAGCTCCTCTGGATGAGTAAACCTAGGAAATGGATGCATGTGGAAGAACTCTGAATAATCCTCAGTCATCCCGATGTCTGTAATATACGAAACATAATCCCATAAACTAGGGGTCAAGGTATAATACTCTATACAGGTTGTCTCATATGATACACATGGGTCCCACTCTAAAACATCCTATCGTCGATGTGCATAATGGGAAACTCCAGGGGTATCCCCTAAACCCGTCCAAACTGTCGACATACTCACAAATACAAGTAGTGATCAAGAACAATAGGTGTCTGCCTAATCAGATAGCGAGATAATAACATATATGGCATCTCCAGCTGATCCTCTAGCCACTGCTCATAATCTAAGTATGGCCGCCATGTGACAGTCTCCAAATCATCCAAAACATGCCTCCAATAAGCAATCTTGCCCAACTTATGTTGGACATGTGGACCACTATAACTAAAAACATAGAATCTCCCAGGAGGTCGATGTCTCTCTCCCATGGGCCAAGTGATGGCTATATGCTCCCATGCCCAAGTCTATAGTAATGTGACACCACATGACAAACTTGTCACCCTATAATAGACAACCTCGTGCAAATCTCAATATAAGTGGGCTAACATACAAGAACCCCAAGCATACCTTGTGCCATCAAGTGTCATCCTCAATAGCACATGACCCCAACCTACTGAAAATCCCTTTGACCTACGATCAGGACAAAGGAATCCACCAATGAATCCAGAAAGCACACATGGCAAAGGGGCATATCTATTGATCATCTCTGTCTAAGGGATCCATCAACCCATAACATACTCATCTCGACATAATCTCCACAATGCAGCTATCCCACCCTGCTCTCTCTTATCATACACTACTATCTCTCCCATCACTAGGATCCATAGAATACAATAGACATCCTCAAGAGTCACAGTCATCTCTCTAGACGATAAATGAAATGTGTTATGATCATTGTGCCATCTCTCTACCAAAGTTGTCAATAAACCTCTGTTGATTCTATATTGTGGAATGTCTAACAAGGAAGTCAACCCACAACGAGAGATAATCTCTAAGTCGGCTGATGACAACCGACGGACCATGTTCCAGGTCTTTAGGAATTGCTCTCGAGACTGGAGTACATCTCCATCTCCCTAATCATGAATGCAAATTAGTCAATTAATGTCATGTTCACTCAAAATCATTAGTCAATCAAACTAATGTGCAGTCATTCAAATCCACTCAATTAGAACAACCAACATCTTGATCAATCCTACCCATCGTTCCTTGCCTATCATGAGGACAATCTGCTATCAATCCTATCATCGTTCCTTGCCTATCATGAGGACGATATGCTATCAATCTTACCCATCGTTCCTTGCCTATCATGAGGACAATCTACTATCAATCCTATCATCATTCCTTGCCTATCATGAGGACAATCTTCTATCAATCCTATCATCATTCCTCACCTATCATGAGGAAGATATGCTATCAATCTCACCCATCGTTCCTCTCCTATCATGAGGACAATCTGCTATCAATCAACCCATCGTTCCTCGCCTATCATGAGGATGATATGCTATCAATCCTATTATCATTCCTCACCTATTATGAGGATGATACAACACTGGTTCTATCATTTGATTCTCGCCTATCATGAGATCAAATCATCACGCAAAACATCAATCAAACACTGCACATACCACAATCTGACTGAAATCAATCCAAAACATGACAAACCAATGACTCCTAGGCTTCAAGAACATCTTGCGAACATCACCTTGAAGGCTTTCCGCAATCACACCTCGCAAAATGGGTCAAACGACAAGCTAAACCACTTCAAATCACCAAAAATGACAACTTTCCAAGGCAACAAGAGGTGCCATTTAGGACCCCAAAGGTGCCAAAACAGAGTATGCAACTCAAAACAAGGTTTTCAAGGATTATAAGAGGTGCCACTTGGGACCCCAAAGGTGCCAAAACTCTCACAAGGCTCAAAAACACCCATTTCAAGCTTACAATAGGTGCCACTTGGGACCCCAAAGGCGCCAGCACTCTAAAAAGGCTCAAAAACATCAATTTTAACCTTGCAAGAGGCACCATTTGGGACCCCAAAGGTGCCAAAACTATTAAAACACATGAAAACTTGAATTTCAAGCTTACAAGAGGTGCCATTTAGGACCCCAAAGGTGCCAAAACTCTTAAAACACATCAAAACTTGAATTTCAAGCTTACAAGAGGCACCATTCGGGACCCCAAAGGCGCCAAAACTCTTAAACATGCTAAAAAACACTCAAAAATGACAAAAACATCCCCTGAAAGTGCATCAATAGCATCCCATAAGCTACAACATCTATCTATGACATTCTAAAAGGCAAGAAAATGACTAAAGAGGTTTCTCATAAAGCATACCCTAGGTCTAGAGGCAGCAGGCTGATTAGGTTGGCAAAGATGTTCGAAATGATGCTTCTGGTATGGGATCACCATCTTCCTCTAAGCTCTCCAATCTTCAACTTCTCCAAACTCAAAATGTGCAAATGAATCCCATTTTACCCATTTTCCCCTTTTTGGGGTAAAATGGAGGGAATTATGGTGGGTTTTATTTCCCATTTTTACCACAAAGGAGGGGTAATTAATCAACACTATTCAAAGAAAGAGCTTGCAATGAACTTTCGAGAGATAAACTGTCTCTGACATCAAACCTTCACCTAATCGACATTGGATCATTATTGCATCATCACAACACTTATCACATCATTTAACACTTCATTTTCTCATCCTTGTATTCACCGATTTATCTCTCGAGGGGGCATAATATCCATCAATACCTAAAATTCAAAATCTGGGGCATCGAAATCTCGCATCATCTAAACATCAACATCAAAATCTTCTTTGAAGTAACATGTAAACACATCACTTCAAATAGGGGAAAATTGTATACACTTGAAAATGGTCATCGCATTCAATTAATTAAATACAACCTATTTGATTAATGCTTTGACTACATATAAATAAGGTATTACTTTATTTATATTGTTCACTTTCCTTTTAATTCTCCTAATTCACATTCTTCTAAATTAAATAAACAAAAAACTCTAAACGTGTTTATTTAATTAATCTTCCCTAATCCTGATTAAGAATTAGAGCACATTTCTACAAAAAAAATTATGTGCCACCTCATAAAGGTCACATGAAAATAAATAAGCCTAATTAGTAATTAGAATTATCCTCACACACTTCCACCAATAAGAAAAAGCACATGGCTTTATTCCCCCACACTTCCAACAAATTTGGAGCACATGGGTCTTTGTTTCACACACTTGGAATCTCATACATTTGGCATGCTTTCAATTGGTCAAGAGGATTCTATTCACACACATGGCATGTTGTCCTTGGTCAAGGGGAAAACATCCTGATTCCTTTCATCTCCACCATCTATCTTGTCTCCTTTGAATCTGAACCGTTGATAGGTGCCACCTCACAAAATGCTTGCAAAACTCTATAAATACACCCCTCATCCTTTGCATTATCATCCACCTTTTGAGTAATGTTATAATGCTATTTTGAAATACAAATTGGAATAGTGTTATAATGCCATTTTCCATCCACACTTTAAGTATTGTTACCATGCAGGTTTTTCGTAGGAGCTTGGAGCTTTCATGGAGTCTTATACTTAGCTTACATATCATATGTTACTTTGCATTCTCATCTTAGATTACTTACTTGGTTCATAGTTACATTTTATCATCCTCATTGCATCATAGTGACATTTTAGGTTAGTTTGTTTTATGTTTGCATTTGAGCATATGCATAATCATAGATAGCTCATTATAGTTGTATATCATCTCACTCATCTCCACTTGTTCATCCATCACCAACATCATCCTTCATTTATCATTGCATTCATCATCAATTCCATCATCTTGTTTCATTTAAGAGCATACCATTAATCCTTCCACCACACATTTGCACATAGAAATCATCTTAGCTTGCAAATTAAGCATAAAATCTCATTTTCTAGGTAGTCATTTTAATAACCTTTGTGCTCATAGAAATATGGGGGCCAAACTATTTAATAAATCCCTAGAATTAGAGAATAATGGTACGTATTTGAAAAGTTTGATTGTATTACGAAATAGATTAGTTTTACTTGCTTCAAACTTTGAATGTAAACCGTTTCATTAAGGTTTGTGTTGACATTAAAATAACTAACTCACTCTACACATTTTGACACATGCACACCTTCTTTACATTAGGACTTCTTGTTTCTAACATTTTGATTCCCTCTAGCAAAATTTATGTACCTCTCACCTACCATTGCAAGATCTCTTCCCTAGCATAGGAGTGGAAAATTTCACCAAATTGCAACTTCTGAAGAGGTGGGATACTAGACAATTTAACGTGTCCATCTAACACTAGAAATTGTAGTAGGTTTTGGGAAATCATAATTTGAATCTATTTTTTTATTACAAAAAATCCTTGATGCAGTCAATAGGGGAGGCAGAGGAAGAGGCCCTTGGACTATTTTGAACATTTTCTCACAAACTATTGTACCTTGTTTCATATGTTGATATGAAGGAGGACTTTTCTGCACAACATTATGATTAGGAGATGAGTTTCTATCATCTTGTGCAACATTCTCTTCTTGCTTCTTTTGAGGAATCTATGTTCAATGTTATGCAGAGGAGATATGTGTGGTTTCTCCACATTTTCAGCTTCTTTTACTTCATCAAGAATTTTATTTGTTACTTCTTCAATCTCCTATATTTTATTTTTGTCCTCCTTTTCTAGGATCATAAGGACATATACCCTACACTTTCTCTTTAACTTCCAAGGTTTCTTTTGGTATATTTTATCTTTCTCTTCTTGAGAGACAGAGGATTTAGCTTTTTCAAGAGCCTTATGTTTTAGTTCTTCATCCATTTCTATGGCTTTTTCTCATTTTCTTCCTCAGAGCATGAACAAGACTTTTCAGAACCTTTTCAATAATGTGAGTGAGAGGAACATTGTATTTGACCATGTGCATGACTATTTCCTTCTCATTAGTCTTCTGATCTATAGGAGGTACATCTATATGAATTTATATAATTTCCTTTAGCACACCATGATGTACAATACCATTGAATATTTCCTCTAATTGGAGAGGTTCATGTGGAGGTTCCACTAAAGAAGTTTGTTTAGTATTATTTTCTTTCCTCTTCATCTTAGAGGTACCTTTCTCTCCTTCTTCTCCTTCCTCAATTTTTTTTTTTAATCTTCTTTCTTTTGGAAGGATGCTTAGGCCTTGCATGCTTCTTTTCTGTTGTTTTCATTTGAGCCATTTTTTTATGCAACTCTTCTTCTAGTAGAAACAATCTAAGCTAATATTGTGGGTTGTGGAGCATTAATAGTTGTAGAAGTTGATATGCCAGACCTTCTTATAATTTACTCCAGGATGCTTTCTTTAGGGTCTGAGGGAATGTCTTGAGGATCCTTGATAGAGGTTTGAGGTGCCTTCTTGGTCAACTATAGAATTCCATCTTCTCATGTGTTTCATCCACCTTTTTCTAAATTATTTTTCCCATGATCTCCCTATAGGTGCCAAATATTTTTATAGATGGATACTTTTTCTTGTTCAATAAGTTTACAACATAAGCCTTAATTTTTGTAGGTGATACCTCATATGCAAATTTTAGAATCCAATAAGTTCTTGGTTCCATAGATTTTATGTAACAATAGTCCTGATCAACAAGAAAAGATATTTCATCCTTATACTTCCTCACCATATCAAAGGGAATTATTTCTACTTAAAAATTCTTAAAGAATCCCTAGTAGATTATGTTGTAAGCTTGTCTATCTAAATACCCTAATGTGATATTTTATTTGGGTAGCAACCGAAGTGTGATTTTTCCATATTTTTCCCTTAAACCCAAGTAACTCGTTTAGAAAATAAAATGTCATACAAATGATTAAGGACCCATACCTAAAACTATATCCAATCTCTTTGGTTCTCTTGAGATTTTCAAACACTTTTTCCCTTAGTAACTCACACAAATCAAATTATTTTCCTTCTTTAAAAATTTGGTACACATTATGGATTATGGTACCAATTGTTGAACCTTCTCTATTTGTGAAGTATACTTTGTATGAAATTCCCATGGAGGCATACTTAACCCCTAGATCAATTATTTCATTGACACTTAGGGTTCTCTTGTCAAACCTTTCCCCAGTCAATTTTGTAGCCTTCTCATTTTTTATGGTTTTCATCACCAGAACTGGTTCGGTAGAACACAAACCACTAACAATCCTAATTTCATATATTGTTATCTAGTAGGGTTTATCTAAGTGAATGAATTCATGATGAATCTGGATTGGAATAATTCTTACCCATTCATGATTTTTGTAGAAGTCGAAGATATCCTTCCACACATCTAACCCTTTTGCCACCACATTTTCAAAATCTAGTTTATGTCTAGTATCATATAGTACATTGGAGAAAGAACCATCCTTATCCACCTCCATTTCTTTAAAAGGATACTTATTGTATTTTGGCCTTGGTTTCTTAGTAATATAAACCAATTGAGGAGTTTGATGAGTCCAATTTATGGCTCAATTTTGATAGAGTTTATTATCCATTTGTTATCATTTCATAGACTTTGATACTTGGATGTTGACATTCCATGTTATTTCCTAAAAACCATCGACATTGGACATAAGCTTATTTTTGTAACTTTTAAATGACACTAAAATGCTATGTGAACTATCTATGTTAATTTTACATGTGGATTAATGAATGTTACTTTAAAATAGTTATAGATATGCAATTGTTGTGCATGCTAATGTTGTCATGCATCTATATAATTAGAGCCTACAAAATTGAGGAAGATTCTACCAGATGATCATTCACCATTAAATTCAAAAAGGTGATCATTCAAAGGTCAATGCAGGGAAGACTCTCAATGGAGGGAAATTCCCAGTTCAAATCGAAGATTGTAACTGCCTTTTAAATGGTCATAATAGTTTGTTGAGAAAATATAGGAGCTATTGTTACGCTATATCTATGTTAAGGAAAACTGGCTTGACCAGATTCCACACATGCATAACCTCCTTTCCACTTTCTATGCTTTCCATAGAGTGGTGTCCTTCTAATCTGTTGAAGTTGACCGCCTTGCTAGGTAGTTAGTTAGTAGTTTTTCCTTCTATAAATAATATTCAGATACTCCTCATAAGGTTGATTAATCTAATGTTGTACTCACATTATTAGTTTTTCAGTAATAAATTTATGTTGCTCTATTGTAATCATTCTTTTCAATGAATAAAATGAAGTTATAAGTGTTAACACTATGATTTGCACCCAAGTTGAAATTTGACATAGGTAATCATGTGTAACATGGGAAATTTTCTAAGGTTGTGTGTGACCTTATGGCAGAAAATGACTTCAAGAGAAAGTTGGTTCTTTATTGGATCTCACCTAAAACTTCTACCCTTTTTACAGAGGAAAGGGGAAAGAAAACTAAAAAATGAAAATTGAAACTAAAATAAAATGATGATTCACCAGCCGATAAGGGTTATAATGATTCAGAATTACATACACTTGGCTACCAATGATAAAGCTAAACTATACAACTTATTTTTGTAAGTTCATACATAAAAATTTCACAAGGGGGTTTGAAAACATTAGCCCTTAAAGAGGAAAAATAACTTTCATAGTTTAAGGGTACATGCAACTTAACAGGACTTATAACCTACAAAAACCTACTTTTATAGAAAAGACATGAAAGTATGAGACAAAGCTTTATGGAGATTAAGATACTCACAAATAGCTTGATCAATCATTCAATTATGCACCGGTACTGCAACAATAAGGAGGCAAAGCTTCATAATTAGAAGAATCCAAGGCACTCACGGTATATCATTCTCCCCAAATGAGTTACAAAGTATATCAAATCTGAGAAAGGATTATAGAAATCACTAACTTCAGAAATTGCATTATCTGAACTCTCTCCCAAAAATGAGTTACATGAGTGAATATAAAATACAACCCAAGTGGTTGCACCAAAATAGGAGAAAATCACCACCTTGGGGCGGATTCCCTAGAAAATCCTAGAAATGAGGCATTAGATTCCTCATAAAACCACCTCCAACATGTGGGGAGAAATGGTTTTGGTCATACCAAAAACCTAAGCACATAAAACCACCAACAAAGTGCATTAATGACCCTACAAATGTGGGTACATGTCTTCAAACTAAAAATAACTCCCCCTATATTCCCTCCACTGGCTTCAAAGCACAAATTTCATCTCCTATTTTTGCATTAAAGGATAACAAAATGGCTTAAGGTTTATAAATAAACCTTAAAGTCATTTTTCTTACAATAGAATTTATGGAAACAAAAAATTACAAAAGCACCTTCCAAAGTATGCACATATAACTGAGGTGGCAATCTCAAAATGAGGTGGACTCCATGTCGGCACCTTCATGGGGTTGCAAAGACACATAAGGCACAAAGATTTCCTAAGGCACAACACATACTCCCTTGGCCGCGGGGTCATACATTTTTTGGATTGTATTATTCATAAAATAATGCCATAAAATGTCATTTCACTCATATTGGCATTTTTAGGGTAAAAAACCCTAAAATCAAAAGAAGGAAAAGAGGAATATTTTTTTATTCTTCTTCGAATCTTCATGAAGAAGCTAAGATGTTGACACAAGGGTTTGAACTGGAGATTTCATGGAGGACCTTTCATCTCAAACATTACAGTCGATTTTCTTCTCATGAAATCTAACAAGCAGTGACCTCCTTGGGTAAGTGTTTGAAAGTAAATCTGAATCAAACTTTTCTACTCCTTTCTGATTTCACAAGTTGCAGCCATCATTATATTACTTACCCATTCTTATTTTCCTATGATCATTTACTCCTTTGTTGGCCACCATGATAGTTTGAAAATATATCTCCAGAGTTTTGAAGAAACAAGATTCGATCATAGAGGGACAAGCCCATTCACCAGCTAACAAAGAATCATGGGTAAGTCATCTCAAAACATGCCTCTTGAGTTATTTTATCTTAAAACCTATAAGGGTTTTCCTCTTTCAATTTCTACAAAACCCTTACTCTACTCTTATTTTCTTGGTGTACCAAATTTGTAAGAGATTCTCCTATTAATTCCTTTGTAAAAGGTATAGCCATGCAGTTGTATGCACTCTTCTGTAGACACACTTACTTTTCTGCTTGACTTCTAGATTTTTCTATTGTATATAAATATATCTATTTGGACTGTGACCCTTTAGCATTCTTGTGATATCTCTTCTTTTACAAGGGACAAAACCCAAATGGTTTTGATAGCTGCGACTTCATCTCATAGGCACCCAAAAATTATGCCACCTTTTGTTACTTCCATGAAATTTTTGGTATACAGGGCTTTGTATTCAAGCTCTTTTTCTTCATTTTTTGGAGGTCTTTTATGGATATCTTCTTGTTTTTGGAAAAAACCCCAGATGGGTTTCAAGAAAACTACATTTTAGTTATATACTACCCATGGCTAATTCTTTCCTTGTAGGTATCAAGACTTGTGAATGAGTTATCAAAACCCATAGTCTCTATTAATCTCTCACTTTGCACATTTGGCCTTTAGTTATGTCTACAAGTATTCCAGGGTTTGTTTGTCTTCTCCACAACTATTCGTGCTCATTGTATTTGTATAGCCACAACCTTGAGGTATTTAGGTATAGGAATTCAAGGCAGATTTTTATGCACCTATTTATTGCTTCTCCATCTTCATGATAATTCTAAAATCCAGATACATTAGAATGAGAAAATCATGGTGTCCTCTACTACAACAGGGGTTATAATAGCGAGATCCCTTGAAAGAGTTTTTTCTTGAAATCCTAAGACACAAGTCTTGAAGTTTAAAACCGAGGTCTTCATTACAGTATGTTATGGACCTTTTCCAACAATTTTTTCTATCAGGTTCATTTACATTTTGTTCTACATGATCCTTGTCAACAAAGTCTTCCAAGTAGTTTTGATAGAAATAATGTATAATACAAGGTTGTTCCTGTCCACTATAATTATCTAATTTTGTGTATAAACATGAGAGTCCCTACAGTATGTGATAACCCTTTTTTGCTAAATCTCCAAGCTTTGTCCTTGCAACTTCGAGTTCTTCTAAAGGATAGAATTGTGATGCAAGTTCTCTTTTTGTGCTTTCTCCAATATTGACTGCAAGTGTCTTTGAACCTCTAGTTCATTTAAACTCCCCTGTACCTCTATCTGTGCATTCAGGACCTCTGCAATATACATTGCCTCCTAATGGCTTGGTGTGTTATTGTTGTCCTTAGCCATAATGTCTTGGTCATGCTCTTTCAAGCCTCTCCCATTTTTAGATGTCTCAATGTTGACTTCTTTGTGTGGTTGTTTTCCAAGCCCTAATTTTTGAAGATGGCTCTTTAGATGATATAGTGTAAGTCCTTTTACACCCACCATTCTCATAAATGATTTTGGAGTAGCTTCTAAATCTTGATAGCTCACAGTCATATTTATTATGATCATGACTATGTTTATAACATGGAATTACTATCACCATTATAAAAGCAATACAATATTTTTTGTAAAAAATGTGAATCCCCTACAGGAAAAAGCATCTTGTGATTGGAACCTTCATATATATTGCAGCCTTATGTGATCATCTTTCCTTTGAAAATGTTGTCCTTCACACTTAGTCATAAACTATTCCTTGCTTATGTATGCATATATGTTCATTGCTTTGCAATATTGAGTCACTATACATATTTCATTGTGATTTCATGTACACCTACTTGCATTTTCATTGCACCTCATATAGCTCATGTACTTAAGTTGTTTACTTATTCAAGACTATTCTCCAAACATTTATTTTTGACAAATGCCATATCTTGCATCAAAAAATGCCATTCACAACTTTATATAAGGACTACTCTAATGTACCCATTCCAGACTACGAATTTGCACTACTATTGTGCCCCATATGCACTTTGTTTTCATAACTATTATCCTTGCATACCACACCAAAGCTCTATACCTTACTTCCCATGAGATGCGACCATCTTTTAGGAATTCTATTAAGCAGTTCATATTCCTTGCCTATGCCTCCACCTAATAACTTGAGTAGAGATTTAATGCTATTGAAGCTCATTATATTTATTAAATGAGTCATTGTATCTTAGAAAAATATCAGCTATTATCACATTCTATCACCACTTTATCCATTATACTCCTCTAATATATAACAATTGACTTCCAGGTACATCACCTCATTTGGGAATTATGTTGACATTTAAAGGTGACACAATTTCTTCTGACATTTCCTACCCTTTTCGTTAGAGATTCCCCTTGTTGGCACTAAAAAGCTAGATTGGAAACCTCTAGAGGAAAGGAAGGAAATGTCAAGACAAAATTGTATGATGAGACAACAAAAGCATAATAAGGTATCATGCTGAGCTCAACCCTTGTGGGAGCCACATTTACACCATGTGTTGAAACTTGATAAAACAAAAACATGGCTTATCCTGCATCTAGAAATGGAGAAAAGAATTAGAAAAAATGTGCATATGCCTAAAAGGCTTGATGATTTCTTTTCTTTCTTTGGACATGTACAACTTTTTTGTTTAATGTATGTGAAGGATAGTTTATACACTGGTGGGTGCATGTACATGTAGCGTTAGAGACTGTTATTGCTTAGATAATTTCTCTAACATCATTGCAATTTTCTTTTCAGATGCAAGGGCTAGAAACAGGGAGCTACTAAGGACACAAAGTAACTTGAAGTAGAAGACCAAGCAGGAAAATAGACTCTGACCAGTCATCAGCCAATGACTGGCCTCTTCCCCTATATGTGCATTTTTTGTTCTTTTAATCCATCAATGTACAAATTGTAATTTATTTCCATTGAACAAGCTAAGTGTCATGGCTTGTGTGAGGAAAATATGTACTCTTGAATCAATAAAGATTACTTTCAACAAGATTTATGTAGATCTTTTCAATATTTCTGGTGACTTATACTACATGTTTTCCTGCTAAACATTAAGACCAGATGCCTAGACTATCCATTGGGCATGGGATCACTTAGAAACTTAGATCATATCTAAAAATAACCTAACTCAATGTTGTAACTCAATAAAGATGACTCAAAACACCTTGGAATTTATTGAAAACTATAACAGTAGCAATAAACTAACTAACTATGTTGAAAAGCACTTAGGGAAACTGAAAACAACAACTAAACTAAGGTGTAGCAACACCTATTAAAAACAAAAACTTAAAAACTAATAGAAATGGGATAGATAAAACCTCAAATCAACGCTTGAGGTGTATCCCATTGAATGGGATAGGCAGAATCTCCCCATCCATCTTGGAAAATTGGAACTTATTATGTTCTTTGCACTCTGTGATAACAAATGGGCCACTTCAGAAGCTGTCAAACTTTGTATGCTTCCTTGGCCTACTTTTTAGCTCATCCCATTTGAGTACAATATCACCTTCTCTAAAAACTCTGGCAATTTCCCTTTTATCAAAACTCTTTTAGTTTGAATTTGATGGTTCTCCAAAGACTCCATAGCTTTGTCTCTTGCCTCTTCCAACTCCATGAGCTGAGAAAATATGACCGCTAATGGATCTTGCTCTTTGAACATTTCCAATTGATGCATAATGTCAAAAGTTGGTAGCTCCAAAGACAAAGGTAATCTAGCTTCCTTTCCATAAACTAGCACATATGGAGAATTTCCAATAGACCGCTTGGGAGTTATCCTATCTGCCCATAAGGTAGATTTCAGCTTGGTGTGCCAAGCTCTTTAATTGTCTTCCATTATTCATTTAATGATTATGATCAAGTTCTTATTTGTGCTTTCCGCCAAACCATTACCCTGAGGGTAATAATTTGATGAATTATTCAAATATATTCCATTTTTCACTACCCAATCAGCCACTCTGAGTCCCACAAATGCCAAGGAATTATCTAAAATGATCGATTCTAGAACACCAAACCTAGTTATTATCTCATCATAAAAGTTCAAAACAGATGTTTCATTAGCCTTTTTCAGGGCTACTGCCTCAGTCCACCTTGTGAAATAATTTGTAGCAGTGAGTACCCACTTGTGCCCAACACTAGAAGGTGGGTTTATGGATCCAATAAAGTCAATGGCCCATCTCATGAAGGGTTGCTCAACTTGAATTGGCTACAAGGGTAATGTTGATAGCTTTTCCTTTCCTACAAATATTGCACACTTCACACACTTTGTGGCCCATGCATGGGAATCCTTAAACATGGTTAGCTAGTAATAGCCAGCTCTCATAATTTTCCATGTTGTTTTTGGGAAAAAATGACCCCTTGCAATTCCATCATGGAACTCATGAAGCATCTTTTCGATCTGATCCTAATCAATACACCTCAATAGAACACCATTGAGGTCTTTCCTAAATAAAACATTATCAATCAAGACATATGGAATGGACTATAACCTAAAATATCTTCTCTTAGCTCTGTCTAAACCTGGTGGACATTCACCAGTCTACAAAAAATGAGTCATATCCTAAGCCCAACTTGCTGCTAATGTAGGTGCAACATTCTAATCCTGATCATCAGTGACTAAAACAACCTTTGTTTCTGCTTTCTCTTCACTTTCTGGTGTTGAAGCAAGTTGCTCACAAAGTCCCTAGCCTCTTACAAGATTTATGATCTTGATATCCACATCAATTCCATAACTTTAGTGATCCATCTAGCTCTCTTTTCATTGAGATATTTACTCAATAGGAACTCTTTTACACTCAGATGTGCTACCATCAAGTGAATCTTATTATTGGAAATCAATGGCTTAATTTTTTCCGGGCTCCTTATGACAACTAGAACATGTTTCTCCACAAATGAATATCTGTGTTCATAATCTACCAATCCTTGGCTAAAAAATGCATGGGTTGTTCTAAGCCTTCACTATTTTGCTAAACAAGCATTGTAGAAACAAAATTCACACTGCCAAATGCATACAGAATAAATTCTTTTGTGAAATCTGGGTTTACTAGTGTGGGAGTTGATGCTAAAGCTTCTTTAATGGCTTCAAAACTATGTTTAGCTTCTCTAGTCCAACCGAAAACTACATACTTTCTTAACATAGCAGTCAAAGGTTGTAAAAGGTTTGCAACATCTAGTATAAACCTTCTCAAAAAATTAATTCTTCCTAAGAAACTCTGCAACCCTTTCTTGTGATTGGGTAATGGCAGTTCCAAAATGGCTTTGACTCTCTCGGGATCAATAGTGATTCCTTGCTTTGACACTATGTGTCCTAACAACTTACTCTCATGAACAACAAAGATAATTTTCTTGGTACTAAGGGATATTCCATATTCCTTGCAACTTTCAAACACTTTCTTTAAATGTTGTAGATGTTCACCAGCATTTTTTGAGAATATAGCGATATCATCTAGATATATGAGCACAATTTTATTGATTAAGCCTTGAAAATCCATGTCCATATCCCTTTGAAAAGTGGCTCCAATGTTGCATAGGCTGAAAGGCATTCTCTTGTAGGCCATAGTGCCCCATTTTATTGTAAAGGAAGTCTTGTATTGGTCCTCTTCTTTGACCAATACCTGGTTATAACCAGAGTATCCATCAAGCAGGGAAAATCTCTTTGAACCAATAACCACTTGTAGGATCTTCTCCATGGAAGGTAATGGATAATGGTCTTTTAGAGATTCTCTATTAAGATCCATAAAGTCTACACATAATCTAATCTCACCATTTTTTTTTCTAACTAGAACCAAGTTAGAACCCAGGAGGTGTGTTTAATTGAAATATAATACCCCATTCAACTAACTTAGTCAGTTCCTTAATCATTAAAGGTTCAAGGTTGGGGTTTAAAGGTCTCTACTTTTGTCTTACAGCCTTTGCATTGGGTTCTAACTCTATTGTGTGTTGAGCAATTCTAGGATCAAACCCTTTCAAATTACAATAATCACAAGCAAAAACATCCTGAAATTATTGGCATAAAGCAATTAAAGCCTTCCTATCTTCAACTAAACAAATTTTTCCTATCTTAAGAAGCTTACCTTTAAAGATCTCCAGTTCTTTGTAATGCTCCTCTTTAATCTAAATGTTGGTTTTTTTTCTTTTTCAGCTGATCATCAGCACTAAAAATGGATTCTAATGTAACTAGACCTATGGGAAACTTGTTTTTCTTAAGCTAAATAGTTTGATCCTCGTATTGTTATTTTAACTTTTCCTAATTTACAATAGAAAATTGATCTTCCTCAAGAAAAAAACTTAGAATCTACTCATCACTTTCAAAGACTTTCCAATTAATATTGTTGTCAGTGATAGAGGGCATAACAACTACTTTAACATATTATTGTACCTTCTCCTTTCTAATCTCATTGGGTATGTCAAATTGGGCACCAATTGCAGCCAATTTGTCTGTGTGCTTATTCTGACTCCTAGGGACTGAAATTGGATTGAAAGCATCAAACTCCTCTATCATATCCCATACCCTATGTTTATAAGATTTCAAGGTATCATTCTTTGTTACATTTGACCCTCTTACCTGATTAACAATCAATTCACTATCCCCAAACACTTGCAAGCAGCTGATTCCTCTTCTCCTTGCCCATTCTAAGCCCTATATCAATCCTTCATACTCATCAAAATTGTTAGAATAGGAAAAATAAAATCTAAAAGCAGCATAATACCTATCACCCTGTGGTGAGATCAACATTTCACCTCCACCAGCTCCATTTCTGCTTCTAGAGCCATCAAAGTACATCTTCCACAGCTCATCTTGTTGTCGTAACTATTGTTATGCTTTCTTTTCAATGTTTGGCATCTCTGATTCTAGTTCATGCAACACATAAATTCCTAATACAACTTCCTGAATGAGTTCATTTGGATTTTCCACTATATTTTTTTGCTACCCACTCATTTAGCAATACCTCTGGTATGCTTTTAGCTTGTAGCCCTTGAGCTGCAACAAGCTCATTGTCTTCAAAAACAACACAGTTAAAATTAACCACACTTGGCACATAAGGTCCAATGTGATCCTTTTCCAGTGACTCTAATTTTATTGCTACTTTTGTTCCATACCTGGTCCTAAAAATCATATGGGACCAGTCAGAAGATAGATATCCTCCAATCTTTGCAGTGAAGTCCCTTGATAAACATAGGGAAAATAAAGGAGGTAAGTCAATGATGAAGACATCCTAGGGAATTGAAAAATTTAGACAGGCATGCAATGTGAGTCCCAAATATTTGATAACACCAACAGTGTTAACTATTGTACCATCTAGCTAAAGCAGTCCTTTTTCAAGGGGTTGGTATTTCAGTCCTAACTGGTCTACAATCTTCTTTGGCATGACTGAACTACTGGCTCCACTGTCAACCATATAATTATGAACTAGTTTGTCTCCTACAATCAATGTCACATAGAAACAAGGAGGCTTGACACCTTTTTTAGACTCTTTACTTGGCTATTTTCTTTGTTGTTTATCATTATCCTAGGATACATTTGTGAAAACAACCTTAACTGTATCAACTAAAGGTTCACTAGTCACTACTTTTTCATTTAAGGTAGAGTGTAACAACTCTTTTTGTCCTAGGATTTCCAAACAGTCCCACATAGACATTGTGATATTCATCTTTTTCATATTCTCAACTATATTGAAGGGAGCAGCAAAATTTACCTTTTGGTGTATCCTTGCAGCAGTAGGCTCAATTTGCAAGTGGGGTTGCTCCTTAGCAGCTTGCAGATTCCTCTACAAAAAGCAAGGCACTTGTGATGTAGATGGTTATGTAGCTATTGCTTTTCCTTTGGCAGCTGCTTGCTCAAGTTCAAAGGCTCTTTTCTTTACTCTTTTGTTTACAATAATTGGAGAATCATTTGCATTGACTCCACATAACTCCTCTCCCTACCAATTTAACAGAGTAGCATCACTTGAAGGTTGATCTTGTTGTTGTAAGGCTCCATCATTAGGTGTATTTTGTTGTGAATTTGAAAAACTCCACACCATTAGAGCTTGATTGATGATTCCATTTGAACAGGTAGCCTGATTATGAGGCTAGTTGCAAGGATAACACCATTCATAATCTACAGGCAAGTTGTTCTAAATAGGGACAATTTCCTTAGCTACACTAATAGGAGCAAGATTATATACTTGAAAAGGCCTTGTATTAATATTTTTTCTTGGCCCTTGGTAGTTGTCTTGATAAGGCTGCCTATTACCTTGATACTATTGTTGATGACCCTGATAAACTAATTTGTAGTCTGATTCTATTGTTGATAAGGTCTATTATATGTTTGTTGCTTCTCTAAGCTTACCAATTTATTACCAAAAGTCTGAAGCAAACTTTTGATCTCTTGCAGCTCCTGAGATGAGCTTGGAGTAGCATTTTCTTGACTTGTAGTGGCTGGAACAGTAGTTGATGGCATTGGAACAATTGGAAAAGGTGTAAAAGGTTGTATTTGTAGAGGCATATTGGGTTGAATCTCAAGAAAGATAGGCATTGGTGGTCTAGGAGCAATCTTACCTACCTGAATTAAATAGTTTTCAACCTTGATTGCTACCTCATAAGCATCTGGTAAAGACACCCCTCCCATTGACTATGTCATAACTTCTATTTCACTATTTATGGCTTTTACATAGTACAAGAAGGCATGTTCAGGAGAAGGCCTCACAATAGCTAGGATTCTATCCCAAGTTTTCTAAAATCTAAAATTAAAGTTTGTCATTTGTTCCTGAGGGGCTCTTTTTATAGTTTTTAATTGCTCAACTAGTGACAGATGGTCAGACTTATCCTAAAATTGCTTCTGTAGCTTATCTCCTAATTCATCCTAAGTTGCAATAGACCCAACTTGCAGACCTCTAAACCACTGTAATGCCTTTCCTTTAAACAAGGCTGCAAGCAATATGATAGCTACATTTTCTTGGGTTATATGGTGAAACCTACAGAGAGATGCTACATCTCTGATGTGTTCAATAGGAGTTGTTTGATCTTCTCCTATGAAATATGGAAAACTCTTTAAGGCTATTACAGGGATATCATCATGTTGGGCCAAATTCAATGGACTACCTCCATTGAATGGCATAAAGGTTGATTCATAGCCATTTGCACAACTGGAGGTTGATTGACCTATAATGAAATAGTAAGAATTGAGAATGTAACTATAGCTAAATTGGCTTTAAAGGTTGTTTTCAAACTTGGTGGGGTTGATTGAACCCTTTTCAAGATGGAAACTCTTTTAACAGACCTACTTTTCCTTCTAGGTGGAGATAATTGTAAATACTCAAAAGACTCTGAACTCTTGGTCTGAATATTTTTCATGTAAAGCTTAACAACACTAGTTTTTTAAATTTTACCCACATTGGAAGCCACTAGATATGCAAAAATATGCCTCTTAAAGGATTGAAATGCTAGAAGCATATCAAAACCAGCAATATCTTATGTTTTTTTTGAACTGTTTGATTCAACAATCCCACTGAGCGTGCCAAAACTGTTAACACCATGATTTTCACCCAACCTAAAATTTGACATAGGTAATCATGTGTAACATGTGAACTTTTCTAAGGTTGTGGATGACCTTATGGTAGAAAGGGACCTCTAAAGAAATTTGGTTCTTTATTGAATCTCACCTAAAACTACTACCCTTTTTACAGTGGAAAGGGGAAAGAAAACTAAAACTAAAAGAAAATAGTGATTCACCAACTGATAAGGGTTATAATGATTCAAAATTACAGACACTTGACCACTAATGATAAGGCTAAACTGCACAACTTATTTTTATAAGTTCATACATAAACATTTCACAAGAGGGTTTGAAAACATTAGCCCTTCAAGAGGAAAAATAACTTTCACAGTTTAAGGGTACATGAAACTTGACTTATAACCTGCACAAACCTACTTTTGCAAAAAAGGAATGAAATTTTGAGACAAAGCTTTATGGAGATTAAGATACCTCACAAATAGCTTGATCAATCATTCAATAATGCACCGACAATGCAACAATAAGGAGGCAAAGCTTCATAATTAGAAGAATCCAAGGCACTGACTGTATATCATTCTCCCCAAATGAGTTACAAAGTATATCAAATATGAGAAAGGATTATAGAAATCACTAACTTCAAACATTCCATTATCTGAACTCTCTCTCGAAAATGAGTTACATGAGTGAATATAAAATACAACCCAAGTGGTTGCACCAAAATAGGAGCAAGCAACCACCTTGGGTCGGATGCCCTAGAAAAGACTAAAAATGATGCATTGGATTCCTCATAAAACCACCCACAACATGTGGGGAGAAATGGTTTTGTCCATACCAAACACCTAAGCACACAAAACCACCAACAAAGTGCATTAATGACCCTACAAATGTGGGTACATGTCTTCAAACTAAAAATAACTCCCCCTATATTCCCTCCACTTGCTTCAAAGAACAACTTTCATCTCTTGTTTTTGCATTAAAGGATAAAAAAATGGCCTAAGGTTTATAAATACACCTTAAAGTCATTTGTCTTACAATAGAATTTATGCAAACAAAAAATTACAAAAACACCTTCCAAAGTACGCACATATAGCTAAGGCGGTAATCTCAAAATGAGGTGGACTCCATGTTGGCACCTTCATGGGGTTGCAAAGACACATAAGGCACAAAGATTGCCTAAGGCACAAAACATACTTTGTTGGTTGCAGGGTCATACATTATTTGGATTGTTTTATTCATAAAACAATGGCATAAAATTCCATTTCACTCCTATCGGCATTTTTAGGATAAAAAACCCTAAAATCAAAACAGGGAAAAGAAGAATATTTTTTTCATTCTTCTTCGAAGCTTCACGAGGAAGATAAGTTGTTGACACAAGGGTTTAAACTGGAGAGTTCATGGAGGGCCTTTCATCTCAAACATTACAGTGGAATTTCTTCTCATGAAATCTAACAAGCAGTGACCTCCTTGGGTAAGTGTTTAAAAGTAAATTTGAATGAAACTTTTCTACTGCTTTCTGATTTCATGAGTCGCGACCATCATTATTTTACTTACCCATTCTTATTTTCCTGTGATCATTTACTCCTCTGTTGGCCACCATGATAGTTTGAGAATATATCTCCATAGTTTTGAGGAAACAAGATTTGGTCACAGAGGGACAAGGCCATTCACCAGCTAACAAAGAATCATGGGTAAGTCATCTCAAAACATGCCTCCTGAGTTATTTTATCATAAAAACCATAAGGGTTTTCCTCTATCAATTTCTACAAAACCCTTACTCTACTCTTATTGTCTGGGTGTACCAAATTTTTATGAGATTCTCCTATTAATTCCTTTGTAAAAGGTATAGCCACACAGTTGTATGCACTCTTCTACACACTTACTTTTCTCCTTGACTTTTAGTTTTTTCTATTGTAAATAAATATATCTATTTGGACTGTGGCCCTTTAGCATTCTTGTGATATCTCTTCTTTTACAAGGGACAAAACCTAGATGGTTTTGATAGTTGTGGCTTCATCTCACAGGAACCAAAAACTTATGCTACCATCTGTTACTTCTATGCACTTTTTGGACCTTTTCCAACAATTTTTTCTATTAGGTTCATTTACCTTTTGTTCTACATGATCCTTGTCAACAAAGTCTTCCAAGTAGCTTTAGGAATAATGTGTAATACAAGGTTGTTCCTATCCACAATAATTATCTAATTTTGTGTATAAACATGAGAGTCCTTGCAATTTGTGATAACCCTTTTTTTCTAAATCTGCAAGCTTTGTCCTTGCAACTTCAAGTCCTTCTAAAGGACATAATTTTGATGCAATTGATCTTTCTGTGCTTTCTCCAATATTGACTACAATTACTTTCCTTGTGACTCAAACCACAACTACAAGTGTCTTTGTGCCTCTAGTTGTTCATGTAACCTCCCTTGTACCTCTATCTGAGCATTCAAGTCCTCTACAATCTGTGTTGCCTCATGATGACTTGGTGTGCTATTATTGTCTTTAGCCACAATGTCTTGATCATGCTCTTTCAAGCCTCTCCCATTTTTAGTTGTCTCGATGTTGACTTCTTTGTGTGGTTCTTTTCCAAGCCTGAATTTTTGAAGATGGCTCTTCAGATGATATAGTGTAAGTCCTTTTACTCCCACTATTCTCATAACTGATTTTGGAGTAGCTTCTAGATCTTGATAGCTCATAGTCATATTTATTATGATCATGACTATGTTTATAACATGGAATTACTATCACCATTATAAAAGAAATGTAATACTTTTTGTAAAAATTGTGAATCCCCTACAGGAAAAATCATCTTGTGATTGAAACTTTCATATATACTGCAACCTTATGTGATCATCTTTCCTTTGAAAATGATGTCCTTCACACTTAGTCATAGACTATTCCTTGCTTTGTAATATTGAGTCACTATACATATTTCATTTTGATTTCATGTACACCTGCTTGCATTTGCATTGCACCTCATATAGCTCATGTACTTAACTTGTTTTCTTCTTCAAGACTATTCTCCAAACATTTATTTTTGACAACTGCCATATCTTGCATCAAAAAATTCCATTCATAGCTTTATATAAGGACTACTCTAATGTACTCATTCTAGACTATGAATTTGCACTGCTACTGTGCCCCATATGCACTATGTTTTCATAATTTTCATCCTTGCATACTACACCAAATCTTTGTACCTTACTTCCCATGAGATGACACCATCTTTTAGGCATTTTGTTAAGAAGTTCATATACCTTGCCTATGCCTCCATCTAATAACTTGAGCAGAGTTTTAATGCTATTGAAGCTCATTATATTTACTGAATGAGTCATTGTATCTTAGAAAAATATCAAGTATTATCACATGCTATCACCACTTTATCCATTATGCTCCTCTAATAAATAACAATTGACTTCTAGGTACATCACCTCATTTGGGAATTATGTTAACATTTAATGGTGACAATTTCTTCTAGTGTTTCCTACTCTTTTCTTTAGAGATTCCCCTTGTTGGCACTAAAAAGCCAGATTGGAAACCTCTAGAGGAAAGGTAGGAAATTTCAGGACAAAATTATATGATGAGACAACAAAATCATAATAAGGCAGCACGCTAAGCTCAACCCTTGTTGGAGCCATGTTTACACCATGTGCTAAAACTTTATAAAACAAAGACATGGCTTATCCTGTATCTGCACATGGAGCAAATAGTTAGAAAAAATGTGCATATGCCTAAAGCCTTTGATGATTTCTTTTCTTTGTTTGGACATGTACAACTTGTTGTTTGTTTAATGTATGTGAAGGACATTTTATACACTGGTGGTTGCTTGTACATGTAGCATTAGAGACCATTATTGCTTAGAGCACTGCTCTAACATCATTGCAATTCGCTTTTCAAATGTAGGGGCTAGAAATAGGGAGCTATGGAGGAAAAAAAGCAACTTGAAGTAGAAGACCAAGCAGGACAACAAACTCTGACCAATCATCAAGCAATGACTGGCCTCTTCCCCTATATGTGCATTTTTTGTTTTTTTAGTCCATTAATGTATAAGTTGTACTTTATTTCCATTGAACAAGCTAAGTCTCATGGCTTGTGTGAGGTAAACATGTACACTTTAATCAATAAAGATTACTTTCAGCAAGATTTGTGTAGATCTTCTCAATATTGTATGCACTTGTATAAATCCAATAATCTATTACTGAAAATTGTAATCTCTTTGATTCTTATGTTTATACAATTGAATGCAATATAGTGAAGATAGATGAGAAATGCACTTCACTTTTAGTTTGTAAACACTCTATAGCTCACTTAGTTTGACAAGAAACAAAAATGAGTAACAATAAGCTCATTGCATCTAAGTATGTCTTAAGGGATACTCATCCAAGGAGGCCTACTTGGTGAGCATTCCATCCTTTAGTTCAGTTATTACTTTTTTTGTTCAACAAATATTTACAAATTTTTGGGAAATTGTTGGATGGTGTGATGTGATGCTAATACGTGGTTGTCATTGATGTCAACACTATTAGCATTTGATATTCTAAGTGTTGTGTAATGGGATATTCAAAATTATAGTGAATGTGTTCAGGACTTCAATTTTCCTGAGCTGCGGTCGCGAAATTCTTCTTTCTCGCGCAAAGGATTTCCCGGTGGTCGAACGTGCGTTCGCCCTGTTGCGGTATGTCGCCGATATCTCACAGAAGTTTCAAAGATTACGATATTACACCGACCACATGCGGTCTACGGTCGCTTTTAAACCGTGCTGCGCTCCCAAAGTTTGAGTGAGAATTTAAACATGGCTCCTGGATTCTCTTGGTTGTCACTGATGTCTCTCTACTATTTCTTGGTGTTTTCAGATGTCTCTAGTTCATCCTCTATCTTTGTGGTATGTCCACATGATCTAGTGAAGCTCGTGATTGAAAATATTTTCTTGTGCATGTTCAATTTTTCTTGTTCTTGGATGACATGTTGATGCTAGCGTGTTGTGGATTTTTGAGGCATTATTAATTGGAGTATTCTTGTTTTGGAGAAGTGAATTTGGGTCCCCACTATGTTATGGCCGACCTTCCGGTAGATTAGCATTAAAGAGTAATTTTGATTGCAGGCAATTGAATATATTCCGATTGGCTTTTGGCGGCCTTCGAAATCTTTGCGGCCGATCTGCCAAAAACCAATTTTGCAGAGTGGCTCCCCAAAAGTTAGCAGATGTGTTAAGGCAACGCTTTATTTCTCTTATTAACTGCACTACGTAAAATGCCATTGACATCATTGGCGGGAAGAAATTAAACGTATTGGTTGAGTGGAGGTAGCCTCTGAGTATTGTGCCTATTCTGGAAGCATGTCGGGCTTGGATAGAAGCCATTCTCTTAAAGTTCAGATGGTTTTCGTGGCATCGACCTGCTATATAAGACCGACCAATTATTTTAACTTGTGAATGACATTGAGGCTCACAAAGAGAGTAGAGGCTTTACAGACTACCATTGCATTCCCATATTCTTTACCGCAAAAGCTTTTTAACAAAATTATAATCTTGTGTGGGAAGAATGACATACGATGGTTTTTCCCCTAACAAGGTTTCCACACAAAAATCTTGGTGTTCTTTGTCTCTCTGATGTGTCAATTGCTTATGGTTAATTGTTCATTCATCAGATTTGAGATTAAAGTTAAGTTTGTAAAGTTTAAATTTTTGTGACAGCTGATTCACCCCCCCTCTTAGTTGTTTGTCCTTTCTTTTGACAACAATTGGTATCAGAGCTAGTTCCTCTTAAGAAAAGTCTAAAAACTTGAGGTGATCCAGGATGGCAACATTCAAGAAGGACAACCCTAGATTTGATGGAAAAAACTACTCACTATGGAAAGTTAGGATGTAATTTCATTTATAGTGCATTGGAGATGCTATCTGGAAGATTACAAAGAATCAATACATTATTCTTACAAATGGACCCTCCACTCCTGATGAGATCAAGGATGCAAAAAGAAACACTAGAGCCATTGAAGCATTGGTGAGTGCTCTGAAAAATTCAGAGATGGCTAATGTGGTAGGCCTGCAGACAACTCATGAGATCTGGATAAAGCTAGAAAATTTGTATGGAGGAGATACACAGGTAAATATGGCTAAGCTACAAAGTCTGAAAGGTAAGTATGAAAACCTGAAGATGGGTGAAGATGAGAATATTACTTCTTTTATGCAAAGAGTAAATGAGATAGTGCTAGGTATTAAATGTGTTGGTGGTTCAGTAAGTGAAGATGAAAATGTTGCTAAGATACTCAGATCCTTACCTCCCTCCTACAAGTCAAAATTTCATGCTATTAAAGAGTTTATGTCTGTAAACAAGATGACAAGAGACACGTTGATAGGAAATCTTTATGCTTTTGAAATAAGTGAATTTGGTGAATCCACACCGAAGACTAAATCTGCATTCAAGGCTATTGCATCTGGAAGCTACAGGTGAAGTTATAGTCCTGGAGAGAGTTATAGAAGGGCATCCAAATATGATGAAGAAATGAAATAGATCGAAGACCAAGATAGAGAAGTTATAGAACTAGAAGCACTCATTGAAAAACAAGAAGGAAGAGGAAAAGGTAAGTATGAAGATGTATTACCTATTAAATGTTTTTCATGTAGTAAAATAGGTCACTTTGCATCAAGATGTCCTGAAAGAGTTCCTAGCTCTAAACCTAGAAAACCTAGATTTTAGAAGAAATGCTACTTTGTTGAAGAATCAGTAATAGATGATGATTCTGATAAAGATGTTGGAAATGAGGATGATTGGGCTTTTATTGTTACCATTGAAAATAAGCTTGAACCTACTAAATCCACTGAAGAAAAGAAAGCTCTTGTAGCTCGTGTCGAGGAGAAAGGTGAATGGGTCATTGATAGTGGATGATCACATCATATGACCGGTGACAAAATCAAGTTTGTGAATCTAGAAGAGTATGATGGTGGGATTGTGAGATTTGGAGACAATAATGCTTGTGTGATTTGTGGTAGAGGCTCTATTAGCCTTGGTGGTAAAGAAAATACTGATGATGTTCTCTATGTTGAAGGCTTGAAGCATAACTTGTTAAGTGTTGGACAGATGGTGCATAAGGGATATGATCTACAGTTCAAGGATAGAAAATGCCAGATTCGTGAAAAACTTGGAAACATGATTGCCACTGGTGTGTAGACTAAAGGTAACATCTTTCATTTGAATATTGCTAATGGTAGTTGCTTAATTTCTCAAGTAGATGAAAGTTGGTTATGGCATAGGATATTGTGTCATGTAAATTTTTACAACATCATTAAGATAAGTTCCACTCAAGCAGTAAGAGATCTGCCTAAATTAGTGAAGCTTGCTAATGTAATTTTTCAATAATGTCAAATGGGTAAACAAACTAGAGTTTCCTTCTGAAGCAAGCAATTTCACTCAAATAATGTGTTAGAACTATTACATACTGGTTTGCATGGTCCCTCTAGAGTTAAGAGCATTCATGGAGAAAGATATTTTATGCTTGTCATTGATGACTACTCTAGAATGATTTGGGTTTCCTTTTTGAGAGAGAAAAGTGAAGCATTAGATAAGTTCAAAAACTTTAAGGCCATGGAAGAAAATGAAAAAGGTCTAAAGATCAAATGCCTCAAATCTAACAGAGATGGAGAATTCCTTTCAAATGAATTCAATACTTACTATGAAGAGCATGGAATTAAAAGACAACTATCTGCTCCCCGAACCCCTCAACAAAATGGAGTTATAGAAAGAAAGAATAGAACAATTTTGGATGCTACCAGAACAATGATGGTGGAAGGAAATGTGCCTCAGATTTACTAGAGTGAAGCGGTAAGTACTATTGTATATACCTTGAATAGAGTAAATGTGAATGGTAATTTTGGTAAGACTCCTTATGAACTATGGTTTAGTCATAAGCCTACTATCAAATACTTCAAAATATTTGGAAGCAAATGCTATATCAAAAGAGATGATGACATAGGAAAGTCTGATGTTAGAAGTGATGAAGGAATCTTCCTAGGTTACTCCAAAAAGAGAAAGGCATACAGATTCTACAACATAAGACTGAGAAAATTAATTGAAAGTTCAAATGTCAAGGTGGATGAGGATTCAGTCAGTTCATCTAGAAGATGCAGCTATGATTCAGATGAAGACATCATGAACCAAGGGAAGAATTTACAATTACCAAATATACTTCAAATTATTCCATATGTTCTGATGAAGCAACCACAATTTGTTCTAGTAAATAAAGTCAGTCAAGAAGAGCAGTCAAGTACAACTACACAAGTAAGTTCAGAAAACACAGAAGTCTGAGAGAGTCCTAAAATTCCAAGGTATGTAAAGTTGAATCATTTTGAAAGTCAAATCATAGGAGACAATAGCAAAGGAGTGCAAACTAGAAAAAAAAATTTGAAGAATATCGTCTGATTTCCAAGATTGAACCTAAGAATGTCACTAAAGCCTATCAAGATGAACACTAGTTGGAAGCTATGAAAGAAGAACTGTCACAAATTGAAAAGAATGACACATGGAAACTGGTTCTTAGGCCCAAAGACAAGAATGTGATTGGCACTAAGTGGGTATTCAAAAAAAAATTGAATGAAGATGGTGAAGTGGTACGGAATAAGGCGAGATTGGTATGTAAAGGTTACGCCCAAATGTAAGGTATAGATTTTGAAGAGACCTTTGACCCTATTGCTAGAATTGAAGTAGTAAGACTATTTCTTGCTTATGCTGCTTACAAGAACTACAAATTTTACCAAATGGATGTAAAGTCTGCATTTCTAAATGGGGAACATGAAGAAGAAGTGTATATTGAACAACCAGATGGATTTCAGCTAACAGATGAGGAAGACATGGTTTGCAGGTTAAAGAAAGACTTGTATGGAATCAAACAAGCCCCTAGAGCCTTATATGCCACACTGGACAAATACCTACTGAAGCTTGGATTCTCAAAAGGTACTGCTGACAGTAACTTATATTTCAAGATAGATCATGATGAGGAGTTAATCATAGAAGTTTTTGTTGATGATATCATCTATAGTGGAGATGATAATTTGTGCATGAAGTTTGCTAATGAAATGAAGAATGAATTTGAGATGAGCATGATTGGTGAAATGAAGTTCTTTCTGGGATTGCAAATTTCACAATTGGATCAAGGGATTTTCGTATCTCAGTCCAAGTATGTGAAAGAATTGTTAAAGAAGTTTGGTATGGATGATTCCAAATCGGTTGGTACACCCATGGTAACTGGATATAAGTTGACACAAAATGAGGATTCTCCTAAGGAAAATAAAACTAGATATAGATCAATGATTGGAGGATTACTCTACTTGACACAAACAAGGCCAAATATTATCCATGTTGTATGTATGGTTGCAAGATTTCAAGTTGATCCGAAAGAATCACATGTAACTGTTGTCAAAAGAATTTTCAAATACTTGAAGGGCACTGTTGATTTTGGACTTTGGTATTCAAAGGATGATGATCTTACACTATGTTTGTATACAAATGTTGATTGGGATGGTGATGTGGATGACAAAAAAAGTACTATTGGTGGTGCTTTCTTCCTTGGGAAGAAGCTAGTATCCTAGTTAAGCAAGAAGCAAAGCTCTATTTCTCTATCCACTGTTGAAGCATAATATATTGTTACTACAAATAATTGTACTCAGGTGCTATGGATGAAACAAATACTAAAATATATCAAGGTGATATATGAGGAACCTATTGCAATATACTATGACAACTCAAGTGCAATAAATATATCAAGGAATTTGGTACTACACTCAAACACCAAGCATATATCAATCAAGTTTCACTTCTTAAGGGAGAAAGTGAATGAGAAGGAAGTTAGACTGGAGTATGTGCCTACAAAAGAACAGATTGTAGATATCTTTACAAAGCCATTGTTGAAATATACCTTTTAGTATCTTATAGGAATGCTAGGGGTAGTTACCCCTCCTAACAAGAACTAAATGATGCACTTCCTTGCATCAATTCGTGAGCTACATTGCTATATTTTAATACGGATTGATGTTTTTGTGGCTGCTACTTAGGGGGAGTAGTCAAGTGTGCAGAGATATGGTTCATAACATATGTGTGGAAAGGTCATAGTTACCTTTTCCATTGATGTCAAAGGGGGAGAAGTGTAATGTGAAAAATGTAAATATCTAAGGGGGAGAAGTGCAAAATGAAAAATCTTTCCAAGAAGAAGAGAAATTGTGCAGTGTGTTGGGTTGATGGTATTTTTCACATCATTTGTTGCAAACAATGACAAAGGGGGATATTGTTGGGAAATTGTTGGATGGCGTGATGTGATGCTAATACGTGGTTTTCATTGATGTCAACACTATTAGCATTTGATATTCTAAGTGTTGTATATGTCAAGGATATTGAGAAAATTATAAGTGAATGTGTTCCAGGTTCCTAGTGGAACTGTGCAGGTCATGAAGGAATTATGTTATGTACATAAAAGGTTAGTTGTTGTGGATAATTTTTTTTAATGTTGAGTATGTCTAGATCATCTACCAAAAGTTTCATAGGTCCGCATGAACTCATGTGCAAGTTGTGGTATGACAATGTCTTGCTGGTCTCTGTCAAAGTTTCTAAGTGAAGATTGTATGTTCTTGGTTATCTCGGTTGTCTTAGATGTCTCTCTTCTATTTATTGGTGTTTTCAGATGTCTCTAGTTCATCCTCTATCTTTGTGATATGTCCACATGATCCAGTGAAGCTCGTGATTGAAAATATTTTCTTGTGCATGTCTAGTTTTTCTTGTTCTTGGCCAACATGTTGATGCTAGTGTGTTGTGGATGTTCGAGGCATGATTAATTGGATTATTCTTGTTTTGGAGAAGTGAATTTGGGTCCCAACTATGTTGTGGCTGACCTTGGTGGGTGTGCATTGAAAATTTAATTATGAATTTAAGCCAACATTGAAAATATATTCTTTTCCTCTAGCCGACTTTGTTATGGTGAAATCTTTGTGGCGGATATATAAGAAGCAATTTTGTGGAGTATGTGAAGTGTGGTTAGTGTGTTGAGCATACATTGTGTGCTCTTGTGTGCATAAGTGAAAATATCATTGAAGATCAAGTGTGTGGAAGGTTGAGCGAAGTATGTAGAAGTATTGTGCCTAATTGGAACTGTAATCAGGTTTGGACAGAAGCCATTCTCTGAGTTCAAATTTATAGATGGTTTTAATCTGAATATTTATGTAAGACAGTGAATCTTCTATTTGTAATTGAGCAGTGAGCTCTAGGAAGTGAGCTTGAATGCATGTACATTTCCCTTATTATTTGTCTTTATACTTTTAACAGAGTATAATCTTGTGGACTGACATCCACCGTGGCTTTTCCCCTAACAGGGTTTCCATGCAAAAATCTTGGTGTTCTTTGTCTCTCTAATGTGTCAATTTCTTATGGTTAATTGTTTATTCATCAGATCTGAGATTAAATTTAAGTTAAGTTTGTAAAGTTTAAATTTCTGCGACAACTGATTCACCCCCCCTCTCAGTTGTCTATCCTTGATTTTTCCAACATGAATCTGGTAACTGTCTGTTTCTATAGCCACTAGAATTCCATTATGTGACTATTCCTACATCCAAAGCAAACAGAGTAGTTTCTTGTCTATTTACTCAGATTTTCATTTTTGTCATGCACCTCAGCTTAGTATAGTTTTTGGGTGATTTTCAATACTTATGTTACTTCTTTCTAAGAAATTTACTTTCAACATTGTGCCTTTCTTAGTTATAGGATGAATATGACTACTGGGATTCCTAGTGCACATACTATGCTAACCCATTTCAAGTCTACGTCCTTGGGTTTATAATTAAATTAACCTTCATGATGATTGAGATAGCTATTCATGTCAGATGTCTAATCTCTGAATCATAGCTTTAAGGGCTTAGTTGTTAAGTCATTGTAGGAGGCCAACATTTTTGGTGCTATTATCAATGATGGTGTCAAACTAGGGAGTTATTTGGAGTCATTGATAGTTTCTTTCTTGTTGTAGTATTTCGGAAAGTTTTTTCTTAGTATACCTCTCATTTAGGAGTAATGACCCCCCTATTCTTTTTCCAATTCTTTGTCTATGTTGGCTAATATAGAGTTGATACCATATGCATAGAGGAAGGAGGGGAGATGCTCATGGGAGATTCCTTCCTAATAACCCTAATCCATTGCAACTAGTTGAGCATCAAAATATTCTAAGATATGATGAAGAAGAAGCACCCCCTTTTGTTCATGCATTTCCCAATCTAACCAGTTTTGACACTTCCTATGAAGACCACAATTAGATTGAGAATCCCTTTTCTTTGGAACTCCATCAAGCAGGCATAGGTGGTCAAAGTCATCTTCTTAATCATCCCTTTGGTCCCTTAAATCGTCCTCTTTGCCGGTATTAATTAAATCATTCATTCAATTAATATTGTTTATCTTGCATAAGGTTTCCCAAAGTATTTAATTTAATAAATACTTTTCCCCCCTTTTCCTTTCTAAATTAAATAAATGTATCACTTTATTTAATTTAGTCATATCATCTTTTAAAATTTTAAATTTATTTTTCAAATTCCCTTTGTTTTCTCTCTCATTGTCACATCCTCCAACTTTTGCAAGTTGGTCTCTAATCCCTCTTAGCAATCTAACCCTATTTCTTAGTCATAATTAATTTATGATTAAGATGTGCACATCCCTAATCATCATTAGGGTCCCATCCTCCATAATTTCCTACTTGCCTCTAATGAGTCCTTAATTAGTCTAATCAAGTACTTGCACAACCTTAATCACCTAATTAGGTCATCTCTAATCCCCATATGATTTATGGAATGTGTCCTTAGTCAACTTCTTTAAAAGCTTTCTCCTTTTGAACAAGGCATCTCCATTCCCCATGTGAATTTTTAATTCACATTTAATCCCCCAATTAATTTAAAGGAATTTTAAATTCCTTCTCTCATCCCCATGAGAATATTTGAGGAATTTTTAATTCCCCACTTGTCCTCCCACCCACATGGGGAAAAGTACCTCCTTTATGAGGAGATATTGTCCCAATCCCAAGGTACTTTGTACTCCCTCCATGTCATGTACTATCTTTCCACCTCATGTACACATCACCCCTTTTAAGCCATATCACTTGCCACATGTCAATATGTGAGGGGTTGTGAGTTTTCAACTCACCTTAGCCCTACATCTTGATCTTGGTGGCTTAATCTTGACAATCCATTTCCCTAGATATTTCCAAAATCTCTATAAATACCCCCTCTCTTCTCTTATTTTGAGAGAGATCATGCATTGTAGCCAAACTCTTGCAAAAAAAAATTAGAATCCATACTTAGCTATTTTCACACTTGCATCCACTTTCATCCATTATCATATCATCATCTAGCTTGCATCTTGTGCCATCCAATGAGCATACAACACCAAATATTGAAGGGCCAACCAAAGGATCGATTCGAGACAGGGTATAAGGTTTCATTTTGTCACCTTTATTTTGCATTGAATCCAACTAGGCTAATCTTGAGGTGTAGGTTATTTTTAGTGTTATTTGCATTCTCTCATTTGCTACTCGTTTTCTAGCACTTAGATTTGACCTATCACAGAAACATACCTAACCAACTAGCTTTTCCTTTCCCCATTTCTCATTAGAATGAAGTTAACAACCTCAAAAATATCCCTACTTTAGTTCTTCCTAAGTTCTATGGACTTGTCACAAAAGACCTTGATACTTTCTTGTTTGATTTTGATATCCTCTACAAAAGCTATGACTATACCACTGATGCTCATAGGCTTAAGTTGTTTCCTACCACCTTCAAACAGGTTGCATTAAGATGGTTTATGAGCCTAGGCTGAAATACTATGGATACTTTGGATGACATGAAGACAAAGTTCCTTGAGAAGTATAAAGAATATTGTAGGGGTAGTGACATGAGAGGAGATGACATCTTTAAGATGCAACAAAAGGAAGATGAGAGTCTAGAGATTTACATTTCAAGGTTTCTTTTTTTCTTGTAGAAATCTCCACATCATACACTCAATGAAGAGTCCCAAAAGCTGCACTTCTTGAGAGGGATTAATGAGAGTTGAATTGAGGCTTTAGACCTTATGGGAGGAGGAGATATCACCTAAGCTCCTTGGAAAGATATTAAGAAGTTATGTCAGAACTATTCTAGGGAAGCTTCAAAGAAAGGGAGAGATTACCAATCCTCTATGGGTAAATAATCTACTAATAGAGTTTCAAGGATGGAGATTACTCACTTGTTGGTAGACTTCAAGCAAGAAATTATAAACAATCTGGATACTCAGCTTGATACACTTCAAGCTAAGAAGAAACAAGAGGAGGCCGAGGAAATGTTGGTAGAATATTGCCCTCATTTCAAACAAAAGAAGAAGGATTGTAGATGCAAGATGGTAGCTAACATTGATAGTAAGCATATTCCACTTGAGTTCAATCCAATCCAAGGTGAAGATGATAAAGTATACTACATTGTACAAAGAAGGCCATGGGCTCCAAGACAAGGTATGCCAACAAATCCATTATCTTTTGTTGGGTCTTATTTGAATTCTTATGCATCTAGTAACCAATGGCAACCCCCATTACCATCCAATTATGGAGGATATACACCTCAAGCTTGGAATAACCCTCCAAATACATGGACCAATAACCAAAACTCCCCACCCTAGTGGCAGCAACCTCAGGGGAACTAGAAACAGTTTCAGGGAAATTGGCAGCCACCTCCAAGAAACTGGAAGCAAACATCCCAATGGAGGGGAGGTCAACATTGGTCAAACTAGATAACTAGTTACATGCAACCACATTCTCCACCCCAACAACCTGCTATAATGCGTCCTCCTACTAGCTCAATTTCAAACACATCTAGACCTACTCAGCTACTAACTTAGCCCACACCTAACTCAAATAACAAACCATAGCAGTAGCCAGTCTATTCTACTAATCCAAATCAATTTCCTACATATGTTGTGAGTGTAAGTGACATTCAGGAACTACTTTTCTAGCTCCTTCCACACCCATTATCACTGAGCTTCCTATGGAAGAAGAGGAGCATCTAAATGTCCCCATTCAGCCAAGTGTACCTAAAAATCCTAAACCAGTCTTAGTCCAGCAGATTGAACAAGAACCAAAAAATTTTCAGAGGTTGGAAATTTTTAAACAAAAGGAAGAGGAGGAAACAACCTTTGAAATTCTAGATCAATAGAACATATGTGTGTCAAGATACCTCTATTTCAAGACATAAAAGATGTTCTCATATATGGAAAGGTAATTAAGGAAGCATGCCTCAAGAAGCCAAGTAGGAAGAAGAAAGACCCCACTATGGTTCATGTGGTGGGACAGTTGGCTAGCATCATGCTTGGGAAAGTGATTGTTCCCAAATACAATGACCTAGGTAGTCTTGTGGTAGGAGTTTTTATAAACGAGATCCAAATAAAGAATGCTCTGATTGATTTGGGAGCAGCAATAAGTGTGATGACTAAGGATATCCTGCAACAAATGAATGTTACAAGCATGAGACCTACTCCTATTCTCTTGTAGCTTTTTGATAGTTCCACTATTAAACCTGATCATATAGTAGAGGATCTTGTGGTAGCTCTACACTCTTGGGAGTACCCAGCATATTTCATGATTCTTTCTCCCAAAGCTACACTAAGTGGGTACCACATTATTCTAGGAAGACCATGGTTAGTAACAATAGATGCCTATGTTGGATTTTGATCAGGTGGCATGACCATTTCTAATCGGAAGAGAACCAAAAATATTGTTCTCTACCCTCTTCCTTATCCATCCCATGATATGGATAACCCCATATGGCCACATGTTGGTGAAGAGGCCCAGGAAGTCAATTTTGTGGCACAACTTATGATGTTAGGTAGAATTTCTTTCATGTAGCTTCAGGAAGAAGATGAATTATTGTCTAACATAATTCAGAACCATTGTGAGGTGTAGGAAGCATCATCCTCTCATGCATCTAGTTTTGCTAGTCTAGTGAAGACACTTCTACTTGCTCTTCCTATAGCTAAACTTCCTGCAACAATAGGTATGTCTCATACATTTCTGCCACATAAACTCAAGCTACCAAGCATTAGTGAAGCATTAGTGATGAGCAATATTTGTCATTGACAAACTTATTGAAGACCCACTAGCATGCATTTGCATGGGACTACCATGATATGAGGGGATTAGATCCTCAGATATACACTCATAGGATATACATCACAGATGATTTCCCACCAGTAAGGTAGCCACAAAGAAGAATTAAACCCTGCATTGAGGGAAATTGTAAAAGGGGGACTACAAAAATTGCTAGATGCAGGATTTATCTACCCTATTTCAGATAGCCAGTGGGTGTCCCCATTGGTCATTGTTCCCAAAAAGGGATGGAAGTGGAAAGTTTGTGTTGATTGCAAGGAACTCAACTCTGCCACTAAGAAGGATCATTTTCCCCTTTCTTTCATAGATCAAGTACTGGATTCCCTTGCAGGCAAGTAGTATTTCTCTTTTCTAGATTGATTCAACGGCTATAACCAGATACAAATTGCATCTAAGGACCAAGAGAATACCACCTTTACCTATCCATGGGGGACTTATGCCTACTCATTACTTCCATTTGGCTTATGCAATGCACCTACAACTTTTCATAGGGCAGTCATTAGCATATTTTCAGACATCTCACATAATTGCATGGAAATTTATATGGATGATTTTACTACCTATGGTGCTAATTTTAATGAAGCATTGGAAAATGTCAGGAGAGTCTTACAGAGATGTGAAGACCATAATCTATCTTTAAACAGTGAGAAGTGCTTCATGATTATTTAGGAAGGTGTAGTCCTTGCCCACTACATCTCTCACAAAAGAATTCAAGTAGATTCTGCCAAGATTAAGGTGATCACCAATCTGCCTATACCTACAACAAAAAAGATGTTAGGAGTTTCTTGGGACATGCAGGATACTATTAGAATTTCATCAAAGATTTCAACAAAATGGTAGCACCATTATACAATCTCCTAACTAAATATGTTGAGTTCCAATGGAAAGAATACTGTGAAAAGGCATTCTCTAATTTGAAAGAAGCTTTAACCCATGCTCATGTACTCAAAGGCCCTAATTGGGAGCTTCCTTTTCACATTCATACAAATGCATCAGACTATGCTATAGGAACTATCTTGGGACAAAAATAAGGAGAAATTGAGAATGCTATTTATTTTGTCATTAAAAACCTACAAAGAGTTGAATTCAATTATACATTGATAGAAAAGGAAATGTTGGCAGCATTCTATACCCTTAACAAATTCAGGAACTACATAACAGGCTATCAAATCTTTGTGCACACAGACCATGTAGCCATTAGGTACCTCGTGAATAAGCCCCTAATCTTATGTAGGCTAGCAAGATGTTTGTTGCTCATGCAATAATTTGACATAACCATTGTTGATAAACCAAGGAAGGCCAATGTTGTTGCATATTTTCTTTCTAGGTTGACTACATCAAAAGATATTCAAGTCATTGATGACTCTTTCCCTGATGAACATTTATTTTCTATCAGTGTGCATACACCCTAGTATACTAACATAGCTAATTACCTAGTCACAGGGAGAGTTCCTCCTCATTTCTCTCCAAAAGAGAGAAGGGTGCTCATTGATAAAAATTTTCCTTTCTCATGGATTATAGGATGTTTTCTCTACATTGGACCAGACCATGTCAGGAGGAGATGTGTGAGGGAAGATTAGATATATGATATATTGCATGCATGTCACAATGAACCTTGTGGAGGGAATTTTGTAGCCAAGAGGACAAAAAATAATATTCTAAACACAGGATATTACTGGCCCACACTCCACAAGGATGCAAGGAAATATACAAGGAAGTGTGATAGATGTTAGAGGATGGGCCAACCAACCAAATCTAATGAGATGCCCTTTACCCCCAGGTAGTAATCACTCCATTTGATAAATGGGGATTGGATTTTGTAGTACCCATTGATCCTCCATCAAATGGTAAATCCTATATCTTGGTTTGCACTGATTATATGACCAAGTGGGTTCAAGTTAAAGCAATGAAGAATGCAAGAGATTATAAGGTTGCAAAATTTCTTTATGAGGAAATTTTCACTCGTTATGGAGTTCCAAGAGAGATAGTGCCTAATCAAGGGGCTCAATTCACATCAACCCTTGTTACAACATTGGTTAATGAATACAATGTGCAGCATAGGAAGGCTACCCCTTATCATCCCCAGGCCAATGTCCAAGTTGAGGTGACCAACAGGGAAATTGAGGCCATTCTAACCAAAACAATGGCTATCCATAGGAAGGATTGGGCAACAGGCTACCAAAATCTATTTGGGCCTATCGGACCACTTGGAAAAAAACCATGGGCTTCACTTATTTTGAATTACTATATGGGAAGACAACTATGATTCCCATTGAATTTGAACATAAGACTCTTAGGACTGCACTAGACTTAGGGATGGATATCTTTGAGGCACAAAAGGACAAAATTATGTAGCTGAATAATTTGGATGAGATGAGAAAGACAACCTTGCATCATACTGAGGTAGTTTAGAATCAAAGGATCAAATGGCATGATAAGTACATAAAGGAAAAGAATTTTCAACCTAGTGACTAGACACTCCTTTATGACGCAAGGTATCAAGATAATGTGGGAAAATTATAGACAAGATGGCTAGGACCATATGAGGTTGTTGAAGTCTTCTCCAATGGTGTCATTCAACTCACTACCATTGACCCTGTCAAATTTAAGCTACTTGTCAATGGTCATCACTTAAGGTTGTATCACAAGCCAAATTCCAAGGAGGAATTCATGTCGTAATTCACTTAGCATGCAACACCTGTACTTCTTGTAATCAAAGGAAGCAGACCTAGTGTCCCTCCTTCTGGCTAACCAAGGTATGTAAATTTCCATAATAAAGAATTCCACTCTTGTGTGAGTCCACTTCTTCATTAATCCACCCATCTGCCCATCCATCTCCACGTCTCTCTCTCTTCCATCAATCTGCCATAACTTCACTTCATTCCATCTCCACTTTCATTAATTGCTCAATGAACTTCTTCAAAGGTGACCGATACTTCCTCAATATTCTTCACAATAGATATTCCAAGAATTCAAGTACATGTGCATCAATTTGTTACATCTTAATTATCTTTTAGTACATTTATTTAATTCTTGTACATTAATGTAGATGTTCTCCATAGCATGTAATTATTTTGTTCCCTATCAAATCATCATTACCACCTCGCATGTGAGGAAACATGCTCAAATTTAGGTTGAAAGGGGGGAATGTGAATAAGATGTCCATGTTTAAGTCCATGTTGGTCCATGTCAGCAAAATTTAAATTAAGCTAATTTAAATTTAGAGTGAGGTGATGGCTCACATGTGTGAGATGACACCACACCACCACCATTTTTCTTGATTATATCCTTCATTTATTATTCCTTACTACCTCTATTTCCTCAGTGATAATCCTAAGTAACCAAAAAGGTAAAATTCATACGACATTGGCATTGGAAATTCAGCAGTGTTGCAGGAAGGAGAAATTTGGCTTTCAGATGAAGATTGCAGGAAGGGAAACCTTGCAAAGTGCTTGCTTAATTGCAGACATCTAAAACAATGGGAGGTCAGTTAATTAGAAATGAACTCATGGTTCATGATCTAGTACTACAGGATGCACCTTCCCAAGTTGAGTTCAGAAACTACAGATGGTTAGATTATTTCCTGAAGCTTAATAGTTATAATTAAGACATTGTGTTGAAATTTATGCAAACATTTTATAAAGGAGAGGCCATGGTAAAAGGGTTGGAGATAATAGCTATTGAAGAGAGGATTGCAGAAGACAAGATTTCCTACTGATGGTGAACATTACCCTACTACCAAAGATGCAAGGTTAGCTAGGGCTAAATTTATTGAGCTTGGTGACCCTCCATTGGATGTGGACAAGCAAGGTGTGAAGAGAACCTCTCTACTTGAGCCATGGAAGCAAGTAGATATCCACATTGTGAAGTACATTACTTGTGAAGGCTGCCAGTCAAACTTGCATTCTGTGCACTTCAAACTTCTGAATCATATGAGGCATGGGAGAAGAATGAACGTGCCAAATGTGTTAAATCATCTTCTTTCAATCTTGGCAGCTAAAACCCAAAAAGGTAGGGATAATTTTGTCTCCCACCATTTTCTGATCAAATTATTAGTAGAGAAATCTCTACATGATGTGTCTGATATGACTTGGGAGGAATTTTTAAATATTGATCAATTTAGACCAAAGAATTTATGACCTATGGTTTTTCCTCAACCTTGTAGCGTTAGTAGGAGAGTGAGTATTGTTGAAGCCACTCCTGGAGCCTCAACCTCTGGTGCAAGCCCTAGTGTAAACCCTCCTACAGTTGAGCAAACGATAGAGATTAGTTCTTCTGAAACAGAACATTCAGACAAAGATAGTTCATCTTCAAACTCTGATGATGATGTTCCTCTTGAAACCCTAATTTGAACTAGGGCACAAAAGAAAGAGGAAAAAATGAGGAAGGAAAAATCTAAAAATCAAATGATAGAAAAAGAAGTTCCAAGCTCTATGGAGAAGGCTGAAACTATTCCTCTTATAGCCAAAGAAAAACATAAAATCCCTCCTACAAAATCAAGACTAGTTGTGCCAGTTGTTGGTGTGCCCCCGAAGAGAATCCCTAGCCCTTGAGGAACATCACAAGAGGACACAGAAGCCCTAATGGGGTAGGTGAACGTTGAGGAAAGGGAAATATTTGAGGAACATGAAAATATAAGGTTGGAAAATCTTGTTGCCATCAGAGAACAGGTTGAGAGTCAAGAGTATGATGAGAATCAAGAGCTCTTGCAACAAGAGAAAGAGTTCCTATAACAAGAACAAGAATCAGTGCTAGAAAATTTTTTGGTAGGAATACATAGACCCTTTGATTTTTCATGGAACATGGTAGCCATGAACCTATGGAATGAGATGCAAAGGAGGGAAGAAGAATGGAAAAAATAGAAACATAGGCTAAAGGAGGAGATTAAAAAGAAAGATGCAGAGATTGAAGAAAACAATACGGAAATTGTTGCCTTAAAGGAAAAGGTGGACAATGTAGTAGCCTTAGTGCCTTAGATGCTAGAGTGAAAAACTCCTCCAAGGGTCTATGCTCTATATTTGAAGGAGAGGAATCTTTCTTTTAAACTATCGAGGATCATTTCAGGTTTGAATCCTTCCATTGAGACTCCTCTTGATTTTTTCCAGGCTTATCAGATTGCTCCTCCTGAAGTGAAAAATTTGTTGTGAGAACTCTATTTGCATAATTATGTTGTGTCCCATGATCATGATTGGAATCTTGTTTAATGTTGGGGATCTTCAATTAAGGGAATTTATGTCCTAGATACAGAATGAAATTATTTGGGGACAACAGTTCAGGACTTATAGGAAAATAGAATCCAACACTCCCTTGCCCATGAGGACTAAATCTAGAAACCCTGGAGACATTTTCTGGGAATGGCACAAATTTCTTTACCAACCAAGCTATAGCAGAAAGATCCTACCTATGAGAGAAGCAACTTACAAAGAATATGAGAAGGTAGTAGAAACTACATGGAAATATGTAATGGGATATCTATCATAGAGGTGGAATAGTCTAACTAATGAGTTAAAACAAGTTGAACCTCACTCTCTACAGAACTATGTTGCAACATGCAAAAGAGTTGATAGATATATACAGATTGGAAGGATGAAGGGGGAATTTTGGCTTCCATTAACTTTTCAACCACCTACCATATTATGGCCTATGCCAAATTTGAGGTATTATCAATAAGATATAGCTACAAAAAGGAAAAGATGGAATAGGTTGGACAACAAGTAAGGGTTCTATTGGGACCCCAATTCATACACTGCAAGAACTGATGTGGGACAACTGGCAGTTGTAGATTTCATGGTATTGACCAAGAAAAGGAATAACTCTTCCTCTACTAGAGGACTAGCAAAACCTTAGGTTGGGGGGAGTGATGAGTCCAATTTATGGCTCAATTTTGATAGAGTATTACCCATTTGTTGTTTTTGTCATAGACTTTGATACTTGGATGTTGACATTTCCATGTTATTTCCTCAAAACCATAGACATTGGGCATAAGCTTATTTTTGTAACTTTTAAATGACACTAACATGCTATGTGAACTATCTATGTTAATTTTTCATGTGGATTAATGAATGTTACTTTAAGATAGTTATAGATATGAAATTGTTGTGTGTGCTAATGTTGTCATGCAGATATAATTAGAGCCTACAAAATTGAGGAAGATTATGCCAGTTGGTCATTCACCATAAAATTCAAAAAGGTGATTATTCAAAGGTCAATGGGGGGAAGATTCTCAATGGAGGCAAATTATCAGTTCAAATCGAAGATTGTAACTACCTTGTAAATGGTCATAATAGTTTGTTGAGCGAATATAGCAGCTATTGATATGCTAGATCTGTGTTAAGGAAAATCGGCTTGACCAGATTCCACACATGCATAAACTCCTTTCCACTTTTTATGCTTTCCATAAAGAGGTGTCCTCCTAATCTATTGGATTTCACCACCTTGCTAGGTAGTTAGTAGTTTTTCCTTCTATAAATAAGATTTAGATGCTCCTTCTTAGAAGGTTGATTAATCTGATGTTGTACTCACATTATTAGTTTTTCAGTAATATAGTTATGTTGCTCTATTTTAATCATGATTTTCAATGAATAAAATGAAATTATAAGCTTGTTGCATCTGAGTTTGTCTTAAGGGATACTCATCCAAGGGGGGCCACTTGGTGAGCATTCCATCCTTTAGTTTAGTTATTACTTTTTTGTTTAGCAAATAGCTACAATTTGGCAACTGTATGTTCCTACAGACACTAGAATTCCATTATGTGACTGTTTCTGCAGCCAAAGTAGACAGTACAATTTCCTATCTATTTGCTCAGATTTTCATTTTTGTCATGCACTTTAGCTTAGTATAGTTGTTGGTTGATGTTCAACACTTATGTTACTTCTTTTTAAGCAATTTAATTTTAGCATTGTTCCTTTCTTAGCTATAGGATGAATATGGCTATTGTGGATTCCTAGTGCACATACTGTGCTGACCCATTTCAAGTCTATGTCCCTGGGTTGATAATTAAATGAACCTTCATGATGATTGAGATAGCTACTTAGGTCAGATGTCCAATCTCTAAATCATAGCTTTAAGGGATTAGTTGTTAAGTCATTTTAGGAGGCCAACAAAGTCACCATTACAATTCCTTTTAAACTTAGAAACTAGGGTTTGATGAGTAAATTTGAAGAATACCTTTTTGTTTCATCGCAAGGGTTTCACCTTTAGCATGATTCCTCTCAAATTTACAAGTATTTTGAATGCCTTCTTCTCTTCTCATCTTTGGATGCAAATGCTTTGATTTCAAATGATATTAGATTATGTAAATGAATCAATATTTTCCCTAGCTTTTCACAATTAATGCACCTTTTCCTTGTTAGGTGAACACCTGTTGGAGTGTTTTTGTCTTAACAAAGATCCAAATTCATTCTCCAATCCTTCACTTATAATTTTTTTACTTTGAAAATTTGAGCTATAGATTCTAACTTACTAAACAATCATATACTTGCATGATGTAATATTCGACATTTATCCTTTCCAGGGAGCTAAAAGATTTTATGGATATTAGCTCCCCCTAAGCCAATTCTCTTATCATAATCTATCATGAGGTCTTGTGTATAATGTACAAGAATAGTATCATCCTTCATCTTATTATCTTTCTCTTGTTTCTTTCTCCAGACTTTTGCAATTTCCTTCTTCTACTTGTTTAAGGTATCCTTCATCATTTTGTACTAAATAGGTGGTTTCATAGAACTATTCTTGCAAAATCTTGATATTCCCAATACTATTACACTTGTAGCAAGAAAAAATTATATCCTAGGGCCAAACCATTTCTCCTTACTTTAGTTCTACAATCAACAGCCCTATGACCAAAATTATTGCATGCATAGCAATAACCATAAAAGAAATGAGAGATCATAGCATTATGTATTAAAGGAAAAAATGAGTTCTTACTCATGTAATCACTTCTTCTTGCCTTATTTATAAAATTATAGCTTTATAACCAAAATTATTGCAAGAGTAATAGTAACCATGAAAATATTGAGAGAACTTAGGAGTAGCAGTCTATCTAGGAGGAGATCTCTTGGAACCCTTCTAATCACTAACCTTTATGTAGTCATCATCCAACACCTTGTTCTCATCTTTAGTCTTCTTAAATTCCTCAGCATAGGCTCCCCCCTTTCTCATTTCAAATATTCTATTAGGGACATTTGTTTTGAGTTCTTCCCTTTTTCAAATCCAAGACCACCCTTATTCTTTAGAGGTCTTTGACTACTAATTATCTCATCAAGGATGTTGGTGCTTTTCTTGAGTTTTAGGCCTTTTTCTACTTGATCGCTTTATTTCTCCAATTCTTTCCTTAGACAATTTCTTCTTCAAGCATGGGGCATTCAATAGATTTATCATTGAGCATAGCATTTAGAAAATCTACAAGTCTCTTACCTTCTTGAACTTGAACTTTCAAATTGATGATTGTTTCTTTTGATTCTTTGAGTTTGATATTGAATTCTCCATTTTCTTTCATTGCTACATCCAAATCTTCTAGTGCATAAATAATCTCTCCTTCAAAATCAACCTTACAATCTTCGTCATTAAAGAATGTTATGTCATTATTTTTATCATCATTTGGAGGATTCTTATCATTAAGTATTACTTTAGTTCCCATGTGTTCCACTTAGAGATCTACATCAGTTGTTAGGTTATACCAAGGAACTTAGCTCTAATACAAATTGTTGAAAACACAAAAGTACAAAGAAGGGGGTGAATCAATAATTAATCAAATTATTTTCATCCAACAATAATTAATCAAGTGAAAAACATGATAATTAGAATAACACATAATAATGCAACCATAACACCATATTTACATGGAAAAACCCACAAGGGAAAACCCACAGTGAGAAACTAATGCAAGCAAAAAACCCTAAATGAGATGCAAATCAATGCAATGCAATAAAAAGTAATGCAAATACTAGATCGAGGGTTGAAAATGGACTCCAAAATTAGAAAATTGTGATGCTCAAAAGTCAGGTTCACCAAAATGAAACATCGGAAAAATGATTGGGGGGCTCACCAATCAACATGAAATGATAACAAAGGGGGTATGATGAACCCTATTTTCCTTTATTTCATTAGGAAATGAGATCCCCACAAAGAATTGACTAACAAACCTTAGGTGAATCAACTCAATGTGAGAATATTCATATTTCCTTATGCTTTGAGGATGGGGGTCAAGGTCAAACAACACTATTGGGAGAAAAAATAAAAATAGCAAACCAACCAAATTATGCCAATTCAAACTTGAAAGAACAATATGAAACTCAATATTAGCATAACCAAAAATAAGATTACAAATCTAAGAAGGGCATAAATGTGTTTACCAGTCACCATAAGTCAAATTTTGAAGGAAAACTAGGACTCATTCACCCATGGGTAAATGTGTCTTTTGTTAGGGCTTTTCAACAACTTTCGAGAGCCTTTAATACTAATTTGTAGCTTCTGATTTGTCTAGGTTTCAATGTTAGAAAGTTAGAAATCAGATCTGTAGGTTAGATTTTATGATTTGATAACAAATTTTGCAACCTTGAAAACTTTTCCAATCTTTTACTTCAAAAGGTCTTCAATCCTTCTTCAACCTAAATTTGCAACACAAACATAAGAGAGAAATTTTTTGTTTTTGGTGCATGGGGGTTTGCCTTGGTCAAACCCCATTTTGTTAATAAAACCTTGAATTGAAATGAAACATGAAAGAGGGAATGAAGAATGAAAAAATCCATGTTACCACACAAAAAATTCTTGAATGAACCTTGATAATGTAGATCTTGGAAGGTCTGCAACTTGCATGAAATGGAAAAAATGGATTTGGATCTTGATACTTGAAATAATGCTTTGAATACTTGACTTGAATCTTGAACATACATCACAATGTTAGCTCCAAAAACATGCATGATGCAAGAATAATTTGACATTATGAATGTATCTTGATTGCTACAATAAATCTCTAATATATATGCTCTTGAGCATCAAATTTTCTCTTGTGAAATTGCTCTCCAAAATTCTCTTGAAAAGGATACTTAGGCTAGGTGAAACTTAGAAAATAATCTTGTATATTTTATAGGTATGCATGCTTAACTTCCTAAAATTCAAATATCACAAGCCGACATTAAAATATGGATTTGGGGACCTCAAAAAACCACCAAAATACCAAAATATATATTTTAAATTTAGGTTCAAAGGCCTAGGGAGGACCCATTTTCCCACGGGTGAATGGGTCCCAGGTTCCTATTCTTGGAACACACATTACTCAATGTAAAGTGTTATGTATTGGCATTAATTATTGTTGAGTTTCCCTTTGGAAAATGTAATTTATTAGGCTTGTAAGTGAATAAAAGGGCTTATTAAGGCATAATTAAGCTCAATTTAATTAAGAGTTCCCAAACAAGTGTGAAAATGTAAAGGGATACATTTTTCAACATTAAATTAAGGAATTATTAAGTCTAATTTAATTAGGAGGGCCCAAAAAAGAGGAAATGCAAAGGGATACATTTTTCTACACTACACAAAGATGACTCACAGACACAAAATGATCTAGAATATTCCAAAAACACCCTAGAAACCAAAAAATTCCTTCACAACAACTTTCACTTGAAGAATGTACACACTTAGTACATTCAAACAACTTTTCCATACACTACAACTCAAAAAAATGACTTACAAAGCACCACACCTCAAACAACTTAAAATGAAGGAAGATACAAATACTCTCAGCACCCTTCCATATCCACAAGACCTAAAACCACTCTGCAAAGAAATACAAAGCAAAACAATTTCTCCTAGACACCTCTACAATATACAGTTCACACACTAGTTTCCTTTGCATAATGATCCAATACACAAAATTTGGATGCAACATATTTGAACACCTATGATCAACATATCCAAACCACACAAGTAGATCTTCACCCGAGAAGAACTATGGAGAAAAACTAGAACACTAATCTACAACATAGAACACCACTGTAACCTACTGTTTCCTCTTTTTATTCAGATTTTCTCAAAAAAACTTGGAAACCAAGCAATAGAGACACATCCCCAACATCTTCAGTACTTCCTTATCACCATCAAGCCAATTGAAACATAGCAAATCAACCATACATAGATAGATATAAACTTATCAAAGCAACACTAGAGGTTGACACCAATAGCTTACTAATGACAACATAATGAAACTAATCAAAGCATCATTAGAGACAACAACACCTCAATATCAACTACATGTCCTTGTAATAAACTCTTTCCCATATAGTTGACACTAATGACAACACCAAAGCTTGTTGACATCAATGACAACACCAACTACTCATACATGCAACATCTTATTCATCATATGCGGCAGGAAGATGACTAGCCAAAGGGGAAACAACTAGTGTCATACTAGGAAAACTACTAGACTCAATACATAGTTATGCACTCTTGTTAGGAGGATCATCACGGTTGTTATCATCTAATCTCATGGAAGAGGAAAATAATAAATTAAGCTCATTATGCATTTCCTCATAATCTTAACAATCTCATCATCATTATCCAAGTTAATCACAATAGGAGGTCTAATGAAACAAAGAAAAATAGGTTGGATTGGGTTAGGATTAAAAGGGGTTCAACAGAATGAAATGATGACTTAACATGCACCTACTTTTTTTTATTATCATTAGGAAAAAGGAGAGCTCTCCTAAGGATAGAATTGAATTTCAACCTTGAGGTGAGTCAACTCTATGGGAATGGGGCATCTCTATTTTTTCCTTATGACAAAAAATGACTGAAATGTGCTTTTGGGAGATGAAAATAAAATACTTAATTAACTCAATTATATGATGTAAAACTTGAAATACAGATTTAAAGGATAGCACAAATAGAAACAATGATTTTCTAACATATCTTACAAGGTCATACTGATGTGTACCTATCACCAAAAGTGGTTGTTGAGTGTCCTATTAGGATAGATTTTCCCTAGGGCAAATGGGTCTTTGTACAGGAGTCAAAAATCTGATCTCACAATCCTTTGATCTTGGATCTGCACTCTCAATTCCTCTAGATTCTACTATTGAAAGTTAGAAATAAATTTTGTATGTGAGTTTTCATGGCTTGACAACTTTAATGACAACTTTACAAAATCTCTTTTGCCCAATTCCAGTCCTTCTTCACCTACCAATCTGCACACACAAAGAGAGGGAAAAGATGTTTTTTTAGTGAATAGGTGTTTTCATTGGTCAAACCTTGATTTAATAAAATGGTGACAAATGAAATAAATTTGATGAATGAACAATTTTATGTCACATATCAAGCAAACCCTTAATGGATGCCCTTAAAGGACTGAAGTCTAACACATCTCTCTAAGAAGTGGATCTTACTTGAATTGGCTTGAATGATTGCTTAATTTGATGATTGAATGCTTGAAACCTACATCACAATGCTAGCTTCAAAATAAAATATGAAAACACATGAATCTTGATATGATGATATTATCTTGATTGCTATTGTAGATGACTGATAATTCTTTTGTTCAATGCTCTTGACAATAATATTTTCTCTTGGAATGCTTGCATAAAGTGTGTTAGTTTTGAATTGAAAAACCATGTATTATAGGTGTTTATCTAATTTCCCAAAAATTAGATTCCATAAGCCAAAATTTAAAACTTGAATTTGAATCAATAAAATGCTACCAAAAACATATTAAAAATTAGGTCTTGGCACTTAAGGAGGACCCATTCTCTCTTGGGCAAATGGGTTATGCGACCTAAATCTAAGACACACAATTTCCAAGGTGTTTAAAATAATGTTAGCATTTGTTTAATTTTTGTTTCCCTTAGATTGGAAAATGGGAATAATAAGGCTTAAGAATTTGCATAATTTAGTTCATTAGAAGCTTAATTAAGTATAATTAATTAAGGGGATGCAAACATAGTGTGAAAATGTAAAGGAGTGCATTTTCCAACACTCTAGTTACTAAATATAAGTAGTTGCAATTTATCTTGTATCAAACTAATAGTTCCATTGTGTGGTTCTTGTTAAGTGTGAGTAGCTATGAATGGGTGATATTCATATGATATATGTTTTCATAGATTGTAAGTGGCTATATATTGACCAATAGTATAAGGGAATTCAATTTAATTATGCATTATCATGTAGGTTTTTTTTCATGTACAATTAGAAATTAAAACTTTTTCTCAAATTATGTGATAGACAATACTCATTACATGATTTTCATATTTTGTAGGTTCTAAGGGAGCACTCATTCAAAAAATAATGCAAAAACAATTCATTTCTTTATATGGATCATATTGTTTTAGTATCTAAAATATTTAGTTTTATACATGTTGAGTTCTTGTTTACCTTGAGATACATTTGCCTAGTAATCTACATGCACATCAAATTTGGGGAAAAATATAGTGGTGAAAATTATATGCATATACCATTTTCTCTTATGTTTTTGGTCCAATTTAATTAGGGCATCATAAATCCAATAATTATCTTAAAAGTGACCTATTCACATGTAAATTCTAGTCATATCTCAATCCCTAGATCATTAATCCCTAAAGTTTAATGTCTCATCCCTAGATTTATTATTCCCATACTAGATTAGATTCATTGGTGTAAACTTGAACCAGTTTAGTACAATCATAATATATTTATCTCAAAACTTTCAAAATTCAAATTTAAATTCTGACCTTGATAACCATTTCATTGTCTATTATGAGTTGAACTAGCACACATTATCTTGATTTGTATGTTTGGTGGTTGTATTTAAGGAAATTGATTTATTTATTTAAAATAATGTTGAAGATCTTCTAACAATATGATATGAACATCTAGATCCAAGAGCTAAAAGGACTCTATATCTATTTTATTGATAAATCATCCTAGGTTTGTCAAATGTTTTCCTAGTATCATCAAATTGTCACTCAAAGCCACAAATACACTCCATTTATGGATCTAACCTAGAATAACATGAACCATGGAATCTAAAAATATTCTCAAAAATATTTATGAACACTCCCAATCCTTACAATATTTAAGATATTGGACATTAGGATGAGTAGGATTGAATAGTTTTCATCTTATTAGATTAGAACCATGAAACATTATTCTAGATCTACAAATAAATTTAGGTTCATGATCATAAAGAAACAAGCTCATTATCAAGATGAATCAAATTGATAGACAACCAATATTTAGAATGTATAATCTTCATCTAAATCAATCAATCCATCACAAATATCTAAAATATTAACAATTTGTTTTATATTGTTTATTATTACACTTCTCCATCATTAAAATATAATCATATATCACTTTTAATTTTATTTAACTGCATATATTTATATTTATAACAACAATCTAACTTGAACTAGAATCAATTAAATTAATTATATTTATAAAAAAATATTTAATATAAATATGTAAACCCTTTTGATGTAAAAACTAGTTAGCCAAGAGATGTGATGATTATCACCTCAAATTCATCACCCACGCTATGTTTTCAAACTTTGAACAATAGGAATGTTCTAAATACTTTAAATTTATTAGGCCATGAATATTTCTTCTACAAGTATCTTCTTATTGTCTCTCCTATATAATTATGTCAATTATATTATGTCCTTGTTAGTTTTCCTTTTTTCTAGAAGGTGACTTTGTGGGTCTAGTAGATTTAAAATTGTAACAATTTTTATTCAATATTTAAGAAGTCTATTTATTTAGAAGAATATAATGTCTTAAAAAAATTGATGTATTAGATTCAATATTGATGTAGTATTTTTTTATAATAAAAATTACTTATATCAACTATAAATTATCTAATGTTGAAACTCTTTGAAATAAAAATTACTCACAAAATTTTAAAAACTATACAATAATACAATATTTAGTGGATAGGCTTCCCCTATGAACCTGCAAGTCCAAAATTGATCCGTAACGGTAAACGGTAAACGTATCTCACACCTGAAAACAAGATTTACTCACCATTAAACCACTCTTGAGTTGTCCGAAAACAAGTTTTAGCTGCTAGTAAATCAGCTGCCATTTAAAAGTAAAATCCTCCAAAATATCATGTGAAATCCTCAAAAAATCAAAATCAAATCATACCCAATTTCTTAAAGGAAAATTTAGATTTATATAATGAAAATAAATCTATCGACATAATCCTTGAACCTTTTTAGATGCAAGTATTAGTATATAAATATTTATTTACTTACTCCTTTGTAATCATCTAAAACATTTAAATATTATTATTATTTTTCAATATTACTGATACTTGTTCCAGTTATAAACATGATATTAGAATAGTTTATCCTTCTAAGACTATGAGCTACTGTGAAGCAATGAGGTACAATGGTTCATAGCTTCATGCTCTTTCAGCCCCATCCTTGGTCAGACTGAATGGCCAGACCAGATCAGATCAGATATGTTCCAATCAGATCAGACCAGATAGGTTCCAAGCAGCTCAGATCAGATCAGATATGTTCCATTTGCTACAGATTTCTCTATCCATTTCTATTTTTGCATGGCCCTTTATCACTGTTAATTGGCTTCTGTCGCTTCCACCATTTGGATGTGTAGAACTGTCATTTTCAAGTTGACTAACTCAGAAAATCCATGGTAGCTGAGACCTTCCTCATGTGGGCGGCGCATTTTGCAATAAAAACACTTTGCAGTCCACCTCTGACCCAATTTTCCATTCAATAATTTAGACTTGGTAGGTAAGAATTTCTTGTTTTATAGATTACAAAAGGATTGCTGATTGCTAAGAATAACTAATTTTGTTATAAAATTGCATAGGTTTTTGGCTATATCTTGCAAATCATTGTTAATAGAACCTTGGGGCCATGGGTGGTGGTTGAGAATTTTGGGATCTTGTCTCCAATGCATATCTTAATGTTTCTCTCTATAAGTGGAAGATTTTGGGTTTGCAATCAGTAAATAGTAATTTGGGTATTGAGAAAACAATGTGTAAAAGGATTTCCTATTAATTTTTAGGAATGGATTCTATGATATGTGAACATATTAATTTGGGTATCTTAATAAATTAAAATGGTATTATAATTGAATCAATACATTAGTATTATTATTATAAGTTATGGATTTTTTAATTGAATCAATATAATATATATGAAATATTTTATTTGGATAATTATTGAAAGTTGGGATGGATCAATATGTGAAAATATCTAAATTTGGAAAATGGTTTCAAGTTAAGATAGATCAATAGTAAAAATATCTTGTTAGGATGGGTAATATAGTTGATTAGTGTGTGAAACCATCCATTCATGTGAAAGTGGACATTATAATTATATCAATATGTAAAAATGTCTATTTGGCTATTTTTGTAAGAAAGAATGGGTACTATAGTGAAAAACTAATCCACTATTGAAGGAGTTTTATCAATGGTGGCTTCATCTACAAGATTCAAATTTTAATGTTTATGAGGTATGCATTTAACTCATTCAAGAAAAAATTAGATCTAGTTGAACGAGAATCAACTTGAGTATGTTAGCCCAAGTATGAACAAATGAAAAATTCAAAAAATAATGATAGAGCTATACATTATAGTCTCTCTACAAAACTTATTTCAACATTAACTCACATAGATGTTGGGACTTATCTTTATGCCTTTAGAGTTATTTTCTAATCTTCTTTTTAGTTATAAATGCTTCATAGGAGTTGATGACTAATATAAGAGGTGCATTTCAAGTTGAACAAGTCAATATTGTCAAAGTTACATAAAGTCTTATGCTTGAGCTCTTAGCATTGTTAAAAATACATTAGCCCTACAAATTAATAAGATGGTGTGATTTTATTGACTTCATGAGCACATTACATCACACACTTCTTGTAATGATCTATTATTAAAAGTGTGTTTATATCACATTAAAAATATTATATCTCTATTTATTTTTCTAGTCACCATCTTTTTCTTGAATTATAATTAAATGGTTTTAAATATAAAATTAGAATGTTTATTATATCAATATTTACATCGATAGACATAACCTTACAATGACAGCACAATGTCTATAAGGGGTCATCACAATTCATCATAAAAAAACTAAAAAAAAAAAAACACATCTTAGAAACAAAACATATATATATAAACAAAAAATAAAAAAATTATTTAAAAAGTACATTTTTTATAATGTAATAATAATATAATATAATACTACTTAACCAAAACACAAAAAACAAACACATTTTAGAAACAAAATTTAAAAAATATATATATAGTATTGACGTATTTTATATAGATTATATTTAAGATATATACTAGTTATTACATGTTCGCAAAACAAAACTAAATAATTGGTATGTTATTTATTGGGAATATGAAGTTTAAAAAGTCATATTTTTAAAATTGTTGTTTTTTATTTTCAACTCAAAAAATTCAATAATTTTGATGTATAAGAGAGTTGCTTTAATAGTTTTCTTAGAGAAAAATCCTCCAATTTTTGTGATGAAAAAAAATACTTTAAAAAACATAAAGTTTAGTTTAGAAATTAATAATTTTATTAGATTAGTTGGAAAGATTTCAAGTCTAATTCAAGAGGCGATAATTTCAAATCTTGTGAGTTGCATAAGGGTGTGTTTTTCTTTTGGAGGTATAAGGTTTATATTTTTTATAATTCTAAAATATTGTTTATAACTAGAGATATAAGGTGATTAGTATATGGGTGTATTATTAATCAAAATTGATACCTATATCACATACACACCCCATATTTTTCTTAGGAAAATATAGGGACCCCATCTTTTCATTTTTGATTTTTTTGATTTTTATATTTTCAACTTTTTTTATTGTGCTTTTGATCCTTTCCACTCATCTTTTATTTTAGTTTTACATCTCTTTTCTATGTATTTTCATTATCCTTTGATCTTTTTAGCCCCCCTTTTTCACCTTACAATTGGTTCTTGGTTCTCAAATAAACCCAATACTTGAAGTTTTTGTAAAAGGTTGAAATCTTAGGGAATCAAGGAACTTTAGAACATAGTTCTAAAGTCCATTCTATCTTTTTCTACCTACCTTAAAATTTGTGTTTGTGTTTTGTGCCCTTTATCAAATTGTGGACTTTGATGAGAATTTGAAGCCTAAATTTCTAGGCTTCAATTACCTTCTAGAATCCAAGACACACCTAATCAAGGTCATTGATTTTCGAGTGTGCAAGGCTAGTAGGGTTTATAAACTCAAAATTTTCCCCATTTTTCCTTGTTTCTACACTTGAAAACCTTCATTTTGTCTCCCAAATCTCATCAACCATTTTTTCATTGTAATTAAGAAGCATTCAAGTTTTTCGTTTAATATTTCTTAAGGACTCTCATCCTTGAGTCGGCTTAGGGTTTTTGGACCTTGACTTACCTTGTGTAATCCATCATTTCCATTGTTTTACACTCAAATAAATTATCTCAAGTAGATCTAAAATCTCTTTTCATTCTTCTTATTTCTCTTAGTAATGGTACATGTTTTAGTGATTAGTTCCACATAATTATTCTATTATGTCTATTGTATTCAAGAATTATTATTTGGCTAGGGTTTTGGTTTGATTTTCCATAACTAGAACCAAATTATGTTTGTATTGTTTAAAGACTATTTTTTATGTCTATTTGATGTCAAAACCTTCATAATATGGGTTTCATGACTCAATTTTATTTTTAGGTAGATATATTCATAGGGTTTTAAATATGTGACCCCTAGGTCCAAGTTCCCTCTTCCCTTTCAATCCATAATCACCTTTCAAGTGTTGGACACTAGTAACATTGAGAGGGGGGGTGAATTAGTGTTACACAATATTTAGTTTTCAAGTCAGATCTTAAATTATCAACAAAAATAATTAAACCCTCAATAGTATTCACAACACATAAACAAAAGGAAGCATGCAATCACATTAAAGAACACCATAACACTAGGATTTTACAAGGAAACCCTATTATGGGAAAAACCACGGTGGAGATTAATCCACAAAGTATACTCTATTAAAAGTATGATGAAAGGAGAATGCACTTGCATTCAAGCACACTGCCTAGAGCTCACTACTCAAAAGAGAGAAAGGCTCACTACCTTACAAAGTATAATTGTGATTACAACAAAATCTTGAACTGAGAGAGTAGCATCTACAAATGCTTGGATTCAGTTCCAATTAAGTGCACAATCAGATTCTGGATCTTTCTATCCAGTTCGCACTTTTGCTCTACTTACAAAATCTTTTATAGTCTCAAAATAACTGATCTGTCCTTTTTTTCTCTCTTCTACATATATACTTCTATCTTTTTTCACAACTACTTCACACACCAAAATGAGTTTTTGATCTCCTTTATATACCCACTAATCAGGAATTCATTGTATGTCGACTTCACATCAAGAAATAATATTCTTGCTTATTTCGGCTCAAATCATTAATTAGATTTGATGTGTGCCCTCACTAGTTGGATAGACTTTTAGTAGGGACCCAAAAGAAAGCTCAAAATATAAGAAATAACTAAATACATACTCCTCATACATCTACAATACGCCATATAAAACATGTCAGCCATGATGAGAGAATAAACCATGAACCATACTACCGAACCTCTTAACTCGAACTCTGACTAATGCAACACCACAAAAACTCATCAATAGGATAATACACATGCTAGGAGGACTTCCCTAGAGATCCACACCACATAATAATGATCCGGTGAAGTGATCAAATCAACTTGTCAACCGGATGTCCTGTTCTTCATTCTATCCGTTGGAAGATTGCAAAATCTTACTTCCCTTGCCGGTAGGAGAAATACTAACACTATGGACCATACTTCTAACTCTAGTTTCCATCAATTACAATGCAAGTAACTAAAAATGATCTCTCAAAGCCATATGCCAAAAATCTCCCCCTTTGGCATTAATGGCAGCACTTAGTGAAAATTTGACTAAGTGTCAAAACCAAAATTGTTGCTCCCCCTTGGATGTCAAATAATTTTTTTGTTGCATTCTCTCCCCCTTTGACATCAATGACAAAGCTTCTATCTCTTTCGATCTCCTTGTAAAATATTACTATACTTCTCTTTCTATTCTTTCCCTTTTTCAAAGTTGAGAGTTGGATCAAAATTTTAGAAACTGTTGCAATAATCAGAAGATTATTTTATACTTAGCTTTAATTTTTGGAAGGAATTTCTTCCAAGAGTCCTCTGCAATCCTGATAGCTATAATCAAGCTATTATTCTTTGATGTTCTATTGATAATCTAGACAAGGGATTCAAGAATGGTGATTGCTTCTTCCATCTTTTCTCCTATCTTCAGCACTTCCATCATTTACTCTAGTTTACCTTCAGTCAGGTCTTTTACTCTCCAAAAGGTGTCCATGAGAGTATTTCTAGCATTTAAGTGAAACTTTGCATGCTTAGCCTATAGATCATGAACCTTTTTCTTAACCTTTTCATCCTTATCCAAAAGCATACTAAATTCCTATCCAATTCTAACAAGCTCTTTTTCAATTTCCTCCAACCTATCCTTATACTTGCCAACCACATGAGGCCACCTTAAATAGTAATTGAAGAATTTATTGGCCAAATCAATGCACTATCTTAGCACATTCATTTTATTTTTTAGTTTAGAAAGAGATAGCCTAAACTACATCTTCAAATGGGAAATCATTTCCTCCTCTTTCTTATCCAAATGCATAGATTTCATAGCCTCCTTAACACACTCAATCAGTTCTTCTAGGAGAACATCCTACAAACTCTCCAATTCAATATTGATATCAGCAAAGTATCTTCCCAAAGTGTCCTCAATGATATCTTTCTCATAGGATGGTCCATTCAACCATATATTAGTTATCTTCTGCATTCCATCCTCATCCTGAATAATCTGTAATATCTTTGCTTTAAACAAAGCACCTTCATCATCACTTATGCAATTTCCACAACCGGTTCAACTATTTTTGGTTCTTCTCATGGATTATATTCCTCAGAGTCTTCATCCTCTACATGCACAACCAACTGTCCTTTTCCTTTTTCTTCAACTCTTGCTGACTTGGGTGTTGGAGGAGTGACACCAACCAGATCTCTTCCTCTCTTTTGCTTTTTCTTTGCCTTTCTGGAGGATGATCCAACTTTAGTTATTTTTACCAGAAGAGGAATAACATTTTCCTCAAACTTTTCTAGCACCTTTCTAAAGAAGCTTTCATAGACTCGTTCCCTATTTTCAAAAGAGTTGTAATGCACAGATATTTTCTTGTAGACCAGTACATTTTTTTTCCAAACCCCATTGTCATTCAAAGGAAAGAATTTGAGAAAATACATCATAATACAAATTGCAAGAGTGAAAAACCTGAAGGAGTAGTCAATATCCTCTGTTAATTGTACATTCTCCATCAGTTGATCCTTTATCAGACTACATAGGTCAAAGTCTTCATTTTCTATTATCATTTTATGAGTGATATATAAAACACATGTTGAGGTTGATCCTTCTCGGTTTCTAAAGAATATCTTATATGAGATTCCATGTGCAACATACCTTGTCAAAGGATCTTTAATCGATGCAATTATTAGAGCCCTTTGATCTACCCTTATTCTGGTTAGGGCTTTGACCTCAACATTTCAAATCAATTTCTTCTTCAAAATATTACCAACATTGCATAGACCTGTTAAATTCTTGATTACATCCTCTAAGATTTGATAGGGTTTATCTAAAGTGAGGATATCACCATCCAATCTATTTAAGATAAACCAAATCACTTATGTATTGATGAAATGAGGAAATTCATTCCATATATCCAAATTCTTATGCTTTGATCCTTCAAGCCTCCTCAATTCAGTGGGAGACAAAAAAATTCTTTCATCCCTAACATTTTGATTGCTATACTCATCCAAGATTACTGTTCCTTTGGTTTGTTTCATTTTTGTGCCGAGTAATGTTCTACCAATCGCTAAATAGATATGAAATGTATAAGCAATAGAGATACTTGAAGAATTTTCCACTAGAATGACCTTTCGCACCTTCAAAATTTTGTTGAAAGTGTTCTCCAATTATTTCCTTTCAATGCACAATGGTGAATTAGGGTTTCAAATTCCCTTTTATAACTTCACATACTTAACTTTTTGTCACATTAAATGTGGTGCCCTAGAAGTTCTAGTTACACTGAAAACTTAGACAGCAAGTGAAGAAACCAACTTCAGACTTTCAACATTTCATCTAACACAACAAATGATTGTAGATATATTTATCAAAGAATAACACAATTGTTGATGGAATCCAACGATTCAGAGCCAATTATACATGGGGGAGCAAAGGATTTTTCATGAGAAACTCCCCCTAGGCCTCTGGCCTAAAATCAATTACCGAAAGAATTACTAGAGGGAGCTTCCATTACAGCCTTGTTTCCTTCATTAGATTCACTTTTCTTTACCCATGTTTTCTTCATTTGATCTCTTATCTCTTCCACGAATGCTTTTTCTTTTCCTTTGTTTTTTTTCTATGAATTTCTTCCTTGATAAACCAGACCTCTTTTGTTCATGTTTATGTTCTTGCAAAACTTTGCAATGTGCCCAAAATTGTTGCAATTGTAGCATATTGATTTCTTCTTGATCTACATTGATTAGCAACATGTCCAAATCTTCCACAAGTATAGCATTTAATTTTATTTTCATTAATAGACATACTTCTAAATTCTAATGCCTTATGACCAAACTTCTTGCATTTAAAACACTAACTAGAAAATGATGGAGCACTAGGATTTATCTTTCTTCTACACTGAGAAGCCATATCTCCAAATTTATTACAAATAAAGCAATATCCATTAATTTTTTTTAGCATTTGGTTGCCTTACTGGATGTCTTCTTCCTTTGTTCTTCTTTTCAAGGTTCTTATGTTTAGATCAAGAGCTATCACCCTTCTCATAGCCAAGACCTCACTTGTCATTTGTATCCTTTTGTCCTTTGGTTTTCTCATCAATCCTAGCAAAGCTTATCTTAAATTTCTCCTTGAATTCATTTGTAGTAGCAAGTTCATTTTCAAGGATAACTACCTATCTCTCAATTTCTTGTTCATTGTTTCTAGATTGTTGCAGTTCAAATTCTAACTAAATGAATCCAATGTTAATTTTGTTGCATTCTTCAAATTTTTCTTTCAAGGACTAGACCAGATTCTCCTCATTCTTCAATCTCTTTGGTGAACTTCATTGCCACATATTCCATTTCAAGCTTTAGAGCAGTATTGTCCTTAGCAAGATTTTCACATTCTTCTGTTACTTCCCTTAGGGTTTGATTCAGATGGATATTATCCGGACCTTTGCTTTATTTTTGCTTCAACTAATCACACAGTTCCTTCCTCTTTTCTCTTGACCCATTATCTTATCCTTTAGTGATTGAATGATTTTTTTGGCATCTACAAGATTTGCTTTTAGTTCCATGACCTTTTCTTTGGACTGATCAAGATCATCAAGTTCCACCATAAGCTATTGTTGAAGACCACCATTGTCCATTGCAATTCAAGATCCACCTCAAGTTGTTTTATTTCAAAAAAGGAACCAGCTCTAATACCAATTGTTGGACACTAGTAACACTAAGAGGGAAGGGGGTGAATCAATGTTACACAATATTTATTTTTCAAATCAAATCTTAAATTATCAACAAAAATAATTAAACCCTCAATAGAATTCACAACACATAAAAAAAAGGAAGCATGCAATCACATTAAAGAACACCATAACACCAGGATTTTACGTGGAAACCCTGTTAGGGGAAAAACCATGGTGGAGATTAATCCACAAAGTATACTCTGTTAAAAGTTTGATGAAAGGAGAATGCACTTGCATTTAGGCACACTACCTAGAGCTCACTGCTCAAAAGAGAGAAAGGCTCACTTACTTACAAAGTATAATTGTGATTAAAACAAAATCTTGAAGTGAGAGAGTAGCATCTACAAATGCTTGGATTCAATTCCAATTAAGTGCACAATCAAATTCTGGATCTTTCTATCTAGTTCGCACTTCTTCCCTACTCTGCTCTGCTTACAAAATATTTTATGTTCTCAAAATAACTGATCTATCCATTTTTGCTCTTCTAAATATACACTTCTATCTTTTTTCACAACTACTTCACACACCAAAATGATTTGTTGATCTCCTTTATATACCCCCTAATTAGGAATTCATTGTATGTTGGCTTCACATCAAGAAATAATATTCTTGCTTATTTCGGCTCAAATCATTAATTAGAGTTTATGTGTGCCTTCACAAGTTGGCTAGACTTTTAGTAGGGACCCAAAATAAAGTTCAAAACATAAGAAATAACTAAATACATACTCCTCATACATCCGCGATACACCATATAAAACATGTCAGCCATGATGAGAGAATAAACCATGAACCATACTACCAAACGTCTTAACTCAAACTCTGACTAGTTAATGCAACACCACATAAACTCATCAATAGGATAGTACACATGCTAGGAGGACTTCCCTAGAGATCCACACCATAGAATAATGATCCAGTGAAGTGATTAGATCAGCTTGTCAACCGGATGTCATGTTCTTCATTCTTTCTATTGGAAGATTGCAGAATCTTACTTCCCTTGCCAATAGGAGCAATACTAACACTGTGGACCATACTATTGACTCTAGTTGCCATCAATGACAACACAAGTAACCAAAAATGATCTCTCAAATCCATATGCCAACATCAAGGCCTTTGTATACCAAACCTTAGACTTTAGATTTCACTTCGAACATAGTGCCTAATTCCAAACTCCCAAGTTTCCCTCTATGTTTTGGTCTCTATGACACTATTAAAAATATTAAGTGTTGTAGGTGTCAAAAATTGATGTAAACTTGGAACCTTAAGTACCAATTTTTAGTTCCTATTTTCTCCTCACTCCAAAATTATAATTTATAGATTTTTAATGTTTAGATTTTGAGTTTTCATAAGAACTTAGAACCTTAAGTTCTAAGTTCCAAATTCATCCTAACCTTCACTCTTTCATGACTATAACCAAATTCTATTAAGAACTTAGATTCCTCTCTAGACTTTCTTCTAGCTTCTAAACCTTATAAAACATCCTAAAAATCATCATATAGTAGACATTAGACATAAGTTAGAACTTGGAACCTTAAGTTCCAACTTCTAGTTCCTCTCTACAACCCAAACTCAATCTAATAGAATTCAAACCTAGGTTCCAAGTTCGATTTCCTACCTAACCTTTGGGCCCTCCAAGGCTTAAAAACTTGAAGTATTCTTATTATAATTATGAGTTATTCTATGGATTAAAATACCTTCCTAATGGTTATTATAGATCAATTTCTTCCATAAATAAGTGATTAACTAAAACAGAGAAATTAAAGAATAGATAAATTGAAAAATTATGATAGATTATCTATATTTACTATGGAATCTTTCAAACTTGTAGAATGTCCAATAAAACTAATAAAGCTAAGAAACTTAATAATATTGATAAGCTCCATACCATGATTAACTACACATTTTAAGGGGTTGTGAAGGCATTCAATATAGATTCATTATTCCAAGACATCGTAGATACTAACTTGTGCTACATAAGTTTGTAGGAATTTCACCTAAGGAATTTTAGAGATCCATCAACAACTAGGTCTAGAATCATAGCAAACTCTAGATTGGGAAATATTATAAAAATTTCCATCAATATTATATAGTATAGAATTGATGTTAACACGTTCATAGGCATATGACCTTGTTTCAAGAACATCCAAAGATAATAATGGAAGCATTATTTTTTATATTACACCAAAAATGATTTCTCATGTTTTTTCCTTAATTCAAGTTTGAATTAACCACTATGATAGAAGCACAATCACTTGATGAAATTGAGAAATATGAAGTAAGAAAAATGGGAAATCTAAATAGACATTGGTTTCTCAAATAAAGAAAGGATGTTACCAATAATCTCAAGAATCTTACTAGGCCTATTCCATTAGGAAGTTTTTCATCTAATCACATTATTGAATGGAGAAATGGGTAAGAATGATCCTAGAATGCATCAGCTTTGGATGTTCAAATATATTAATACTATCTTCCAATAATAAGAATTCAGTGATTGAGACCAATTGCTCAATTTTCCATAGTTACTACTAACAAGAATTTCACAATGAGATCTTATATAGTCCATAATTTGTCAAGATAAGTGATTTTCTAGGCTTGACTACTAGATCGGTGTTAGGAGAAGGTGATGAAGAAATTAGAGTGTTAGGAATCAACCATTATATGTCAAAATTTGCTTGAGTCCTATCTACTTTATGTACTTAGGTTGTATTTTACCAATCACATATAACTAATTGGAGATTTTTTGTGTAGGTCTTCATTTTTTATTTTTTTCTAAGTATTATCTTTCATCATCATCCATGTGCTTACTCATGTGTTATATGTAGGTAGGCTCTTAAAAATCCTAATTCTAGAGGTTTTGGTTCAATTTCCTAGTTTTTTTTTTTGTTTGTAGGATTTCCTCTTGCAACCAAATGTAATTTTTTTCCAACCAAATATTGTTCACATCCACATCCCCTTCTCTTCCCTACAAAATTTTATCTTTGATATTTTAACCAATATCCCAATTTGTAAAATCCCAATCCCAACTAGATATTTTCCATCTATTATTGATGTTCACTTGGACATCAAGTTCCAACAAACTTCTTTTTCCATATATTTCTCCAATTTCATTCACTTCCCTATATGGCATTTTGAAGTGCAACCAAGCATTGTTGTGTCATTTCCATCATTCACTTCAATATATTTTCTTTCGATGTATCCACTTCCAAATGTTTTTTATTATTATTATGCTTCACTTGTTTATGGAACCTTAAGTCTTGCAAATATGTAGTTTAAAACCTTTTCCCTTCAAATCATTTTAAAAAATCAAGAAAATAAAAAAAAGGTGAATTTTTGGTGGTCTAGTTTCCATACGAATGGTCCCCATACTTCACTTCCATAGTAAATCCTTGCATTCCTTTCTCATGTCAAGTTGCACACTGAATTTTTATAAACTTTATGAAATTATATTTACTTGCTCCTACCACTCTAAGAACTGCTCCACAATTACCAATAATATTTGATTGGATGTTGCAACTAGATTAAAATTTTGTAGGTACATTTAAAATATTTAATCAAAGAGAATTGGTTTTCTTGTATTAGATCTGAATTATGGTACTCCTTCTACCATTGATAACTTTAAGAACCCCACCTTGAAGAAAATATATAAAATCTTGGCGAGTCTTTTTTTTTTTGGAAAAAAAGATAAATTTATATTGGCAAATATTTTACCTTTTCTCTTTTTTGAAAAATAATTAATTGTATTAGAATTTATGTTAAAATGACTAAAATTTTGTAGAAAATTTTGGAGAGTCTTAAAAAATAATAGGAAAATGTATTAATTATGATGGTGAATCCTTCCATTTAAAAATAATAATTCTTATAGAAAAGTAGGGGCTCGAGGATGGAAATGATTGATTGGTTTAAGGGGTAGAGTATAATATTTAGTTGCTTCCATTGATTTAAATTATAATCTAACAACCCTTATTGTATTCCATGAGGTAAAATGTACTCAATTTTTAATTCTCATGGGGCTTGAAATTAGTTTTTGATCATTGATCTCCATTGAGATCAACAATCTACAAATCATGGGTGTATGTTACCTTGTGGAATACAATGAGTGTTATTAGATTATATTTTAAATCAATGGAAAAACTAAATATTGGAAATGCATCCCTAAAGAAAATAATCATTATGATATAATATTAGCGAATTAATTTAGATTTCTACTATAACTTATAAATTTTAGGTGAATCTAATCTAATCATATATGGAATATTGTGGTGAATTTTTGAGTTAAGAAGTTTAATAAAATATTTTTTTGGTGATTTAAATAAGACTAATGTATTGTTGTAAATTGTTGACCCTAAAAATTTCACACTACATGGACACCCTATTTTTCCTATGGACATAATTATATTAATGATTTATTCAATCTAGATTAAGAAAATATATTAAAATCCCCAACATCCTGACAAATTTAGGCCTAAAGAACCCAATCAAGGGAAAGAGCACCCTTGACCTTAAAGGTGACCTATTTTAAATTTAATGTTTTTGGTGTTAGTCTTTGAAGAATTAAAATATCAAATTATCAATTAGGATATATATACATACAAGTGTTAATATCATTTCAACATTAGAAAGGAAGCAATTATTAACAAGAAGCTATTACATGATGCACTTATTCTAAAGATGTATTGAGTTATCATCTACATGCTATCTACAAAAAATTATGGTGTTTTATGAACTAATCTATTGCAGGTCTTCAAGAAATTTAAGAATTCATCAAACAACCTTTTGTGACAATTTTTGGTGCAAAAATCACTTTTATAGAGATTTCAAACCAAGGTAACATTACCATTTATCATTTATCATTTCAATCAATTATTGTTCATTTGGCCTCTACCCTACCTAGGGTAATCCCTCTCTACTATCATCATTTTTTGTACATGGAGATGAAAAGACCAAAATGGGGTTTGACTTAGGAAAGCCCCTATACAACACAACCTTTCCCACTTTTTTCATGTGTGTGGGCTAGATCTAGAATTTTCATCAGTAGCAAGTCACAAGAAACATAGAGCAAACTATAACCTACCATATGAAGTTTCTAGATCCCAAAAATTAGCTTTTGTGGCCTAGTTCACCAATGAACTTGATCCCCAAATTCAAGCTTAGGTTTTTGTAATAGGTGCACAAATATCTTCCCTTCAAAGATTTGTAAATGTTTCACCAATTTCCATTTTTTTTGTGTGATAAATTACATTTTCAAATCTATGGTTTATGTAAAATAGGATTGTTCAAATACATCAAAATTATCCTCTTTGAAACTCAAAAGAACCAAACCCTAGGAGATTTCCTATCCCTTGTGGTAACAAGCCAATCACCAAAACATAGTTGGTTTGTGTTTGAAAGTGGAGTCAAAGTGAAATGAAGTTGATCCTAGTTAATCTACTTGTTGGATCTAGGATCTATTTTCTTACTCTATATTTTGGTGAACCTGACATATCCTACACTTGCAATTTTCTAATTTTTATAACATAAATTTTGAAAATTGATTTAAAACCTAGGTTATTTGAAGGTATTACATTATTGAATTTTGTTTGTTTCATTTACAAAATTAAATGAATTCAACATTAAAACACCTTGGTGAATTCAATTTAGATCAAAACTTCAAAATATTTAGCTTTAATTATATTGTTTTAAATCTAATTTTTCTTTTTTAGGGATTAGACCTGAGTTACTTCATTTTAATTTACAAATTTCACATGTTTAGTTTGGAAAATAAAGCATTTAGAGAATTTTTTCCTTGCAAAAACATAAACTTAAACATAATTTGACACATTTTCTTTAGCATATTAGTGTTATCATAACCTCATACCTCCTAGGGACACCCATTTATGCAGTTAAATTCATCCATCGACTCCTTTGCATGTGCTCCTAATCATCAAATTAGGGTATATTGATATTTTGGGCTCTATCAGTTACAAGACCTAGGTTTTAAAATAATTAAACCTTCAAACTTTTGCACACCTATATAAGTTTTGAAGTTACAAAAGCCATGATTTACATTATAGGGCACCACCTCCTTGAATAGTCATTTTTACCTCAAATTTATATGTGGAACCTTGCTCTATGACCTTTTTTCAAATTCGGGTCCTATTTTTTATAGTTTGTCTTGAAAAGTTTCTAGATTTTGTTGTGCATTGTTAGTTTTTCCCTACTTCACCTCATTCATTGCATTTCCCCTAGAAAAACAAAAGTACATAAAAAGATGTTTTATTTTTATAAAATTTATTTTAACGTAGTAAAATATGGCTTGTATTAAAAGACATATTGGTTCATTACCCTAGACCCCATTCCATGTCATCAATAGGGATATATGTTGGCCTTCGAACGACCAAGAGTTTCCTACCCATGAGAATTTCTTTGTACGAAATAATAAAATGATTTATAACTTTCTTCACTTTCATTCTTCAAGTAATCATGAAACTCATGTTTGTGCCTCTCCCAATATCTCCCCTACTTGTGAGGATATCTTGGTGTAAGAGGATGCAACCTTTAATACCCCATTGATAGAATACTCCCAACAAATAGTCAACTCAATCAAAATTGTAGAACCACAATTGATCATCTATCCTCCTTCTCATGTTCCTAAATGTAAAACTATGCCTTCTCTCATTATTGGACCTCCCTCAAATGAATATAAATCTCCTATTCATATCTTAAGTTTTGTAAAACAACTCACTCTTGAAGTAATCATATACACCAAAATGTGTCACAAAAACCAAATTATCATGCAGTTTCTAACACATACAAAACTCAAACCAATGAACAACCAAAAAAATGCAAACCTCCATTCCACTTGCTCAACCATATATCCTCCTCACACCTCATATTCATCAACATAGCAACAAAGAGTATGATCTTGTTGAGAAACTTCATAATTCTCTAGCCACAATCTCTCTTTGGGATAATTCAAAATTCACTTACTTACCATGGTATGCTCCAATAGTCTTTGTAGAAGATTATTGTACTACCTTCTATCAAACTAAATGATGCAATAACCTTGTTAGATGGTATAAATGCAATAAACTTAGGTATTGTTTTCCATTAAAGTGAATTTCCTACTCTTGAGCTTCAAAAAAAATATAATGTTCTATCAATATTTGTCATCATCAATAAAACTAAGGTTAGATGTACTCTCATTGAAAATGGACCAGGTCTTAATGTTTGTTGCACTGACCTTTTAAATAAACTCGGTGTGGATAAGACTCTCATAAAACCAAATAGTCTTTCTATTTGTGGATTTAATAATGTTAGTAGGAAATTGTTAAGACAATAACAATACCCATTAAGTTAGGGCTTGTTATTTTTCCTACACTTATCCATGTCATGCCTAATCCTATTTCATATAATCTTCTTCTTGGTAGATTATGGATTCATGCCATGAAAGGAATCACATCTACTCTTCACTGAAAAGGAAGTGTGAATATAATAACAAGGTTTATATAGTAAAATCAAATGAAGAACCAACAACCAACAAAAAGCAAAACAAACAACAATATGACTAATTATATCTTTTAGAGTATCAACCACCTCTAACTCTTTGTTGTAGAAATTTTGATGCATGTTGACCAAGTCCAATAGTTCCTTCTATTCCTCCTTGATATTTTTCTTTTTACTTCCCATTGTTCTTGAACTTGGTCCCTTCGAATCTTTCGCCGCTTGTTTCTTCCCTTTTTTTTTATTATTATTATTTTTTTTTATCCTCTAGGGTCCCTTCAATCATCTTCTCCTCCCTTAGCTTTTTAAGCTTCTCTCTGAGGATCCTTATCCCTTCAAGGCTATTTTTAATGGAATGGTGACTTATCCTCAGGATATTCTCAAGATTAGTATTAATCCCTTAAATTTTCTTTTCCATATCTTTCATATGACTCTCATAATCTATTTTTAAAATAATAATGGATTATTCCATGTCATCCAACCTTTTTTATAATCCTTGTTAAAAATATTAGATCGGTCCCTCTCCTCATTAGTGATTTTCTCTTGCAATCCACAAAAATTGACATTGGTTTTATTAATCTCTAAAAATAACCACTTGGCCAATTTAAATTGACTAGAAACTCCCTCCCTGGCAAGCCCCAATATTTCATATATATCCTCTTTGTTTGCATGGAGGTAAGAAAAATATTCAAATAGAGGAGGAATATTAGCAACATCAATGTTATCCTTGGGAGAGCCTTTCTTCAAGGTCTGGATACCCTAGACATTCTATCTCCTACTTTCTCCTTTCCTTTCCTAGACTCTTCCCCATAGGGCTTAGAGACTTGTTTACCCTTCATAAATTTACCCATTCATCCTCCTCCCTAGTTTCAGAACCATCTGACTAGGAAATAACCTTCTTGGATTTGTTCTTAGGAGAGTTCTTCTTCCTAGCTCCATTTATTTTCTTTTTGTCTTCTCCATCAAAGGGAATAACAAAAACAACTTCAACTCAGTCATCACCCTCCTCATCCTCCCACCACTCCTCATCATCCTCATTTTCAATGGATTTTGAGATCTTATCAAAATAATGAACTACCATTGTTTTTTTTCTTTAAATTACCCTTCCCCCTTGAATTTAGCAATGGGGTTTTGATTTTCACATATTCCATTGTTAGTAAGATTAAACCCTCATGTAACATTAGCAATTTAGGGTTTTTCATGTGCTCCTTTGTGGAATAATCCAATGAGGCTAAGAGAAAATAAGGAAAAGACACTAGAAACATATGTGATTCAATAAAATAAAATGAACACCTAAGATAGTTGTGTACTTGTCATCTAGAATTATATAATGCATAATCACCTCTACACATCTATCTAAATGGGATTTATGGAGCACTGATCATAGCCCCAAGATGAAAGTTTCACAAGATTCTCTCATTCATCACCTTGAATAATTGGTTAAGGGATTCATCACTATCTTTTCTATCATGAAAGAACTTGGTTCCTTACAACAACAACCCTATAATTGTCACTATCATCTCATCTATTATAGAAATTTCCTTGCCATTCATGGTTAAAATTCTATTCATCTAGCCCTTGACAAAGAGCTTGGAGGCTTTTGAGTCATGTCCATGGAGCCTCCAAGTAGGGGGTCAGGCCCTTGTCCTCCATAATTATCCAAACCTTTGGATTCTTGCAAACCCCATTGCAAGATAAGGGCTCCACACAGATTCTCTTTCCACCCATAGTAGCAAAAACTCATTTGGTGTGTAAACCACAAATTATGATCCTAAAAAATCTTGATAGAAACAAAAGGGGAAAGAGGTACCCTTAATGCCTAGAAAGTGTGACACATTTAAGAGTAATTATCCCCACATCCCATCCTTTCTTATTATATGTGTTGACTATGATTGTTTAGAATTGTAAGGGATTCAATGGGTATTGAAGATTACCCATCCCACATTTTTAAAGAATCCATTCTCACACCTTTATTTGCAAACAATTTTTCCAAATAATTTCCCTCACAAAGGATATGAGTAATCTTTATGTCATCACATGAATTGAGCATAATTAAGGAATCGAAGAGTAAGGTTTCAATATACCAACTTGAGGGATGATTATTGCTAAGACATATTATAATATTTAGTGAATCTCCCTCCACCCACACCTTCTCATAACCTCTATCATAGGTAAGTTAAATACCATAATAAGAAACCACAACTTCAACATAATGATTGGTCTAGTTACCCAAGGAAGTTCCACCATTGAAACAAACCTATCATCCTTGTCTCTTAACGCTCCCCCACAACCAACTATCCCAAGATTCTCTTTAGCCTCCCCACTGAAATAAACTTTAATCCACCCTTTTGGTGGAAACTTCCACACCACATTCTCTCTAGAAGACTTCATATTTCTAAAATGAACAAAGATGTCAACATTGAGATTCCATTTTTCTAAAACTTGAGACTCATACTTTGATAACATGTGTTTTGGTCCTTCCATATGCTTCTCAAGTACCCTATACAAAAAATTGTCTTTCATATCTCTTAGGATTTTAATCAAAACACCTTCCTCCTTGAGATGTATATCTTTGAACACATGATTATTTCTCTCTTTCCAAAGACACCAAGAAAAATGTGTTTCTTTTGAATGCATCTTGCCTCATGTAATGTTTAACCATTCACATAAAATCTTCACATATTTAGCTCTTGTTGTTTATGACTTATCTCATACCTACAATAGTCCACATGAGCTCTTCTTCTTCACCGTGGTTCTCTATCCATCCACTAGTCCTAGTATAGGTTGTCTCACATTCAACATTTTTCCTATAAACTCAAAAAATCTAGCTTCACTCTCCACCCACAAGTCTTGGCATAGGTTTCCTCACATTAGAAACTCTGCTTATATGCTCAAAACCCCTTTCTTTGATACCAATTGATGAAAATGATCTCCCTCTCATTGTCGCAAACTGTTACACCTAAAATATGTAATTACTATTTACTATTACTATGTAGGGTAAATGTGAACATAATTGGTATTCTAATGGTGAATAAAATGTTCTTGTAGTTTGTTATCAATGCATTATGAATGAACATTATTTCATTTAATGTCATGTGAAGAAATGCATGTATGTGAAATGGAAGGTTATTGAATTGATATTCTAGCATTGGAGACATATTGTGTGTAATGCATGTTTTGTTGAATAGCTAACTACCTTGGACATATTTTGAGAATGTGGATGTAGCTATATGTTCATTCCTCCAGGCAGAGGGGAAGTATCACTCAGAAGGTCTTGGTTGGGTACTAGTAACATAACCTATCTAAGCTTACACACACACTCACAATAGATTGAGTTGAGTCAGTTTGTGAGAGGTTGGTAATTCATCCTTAGTTGATGTGTTTGCATTGGTAGAGTCTTGTTTACTATTACATGCATTATTGGGTGATGTTTATCTATTTGAGCTTTAGAGTTCTTTCTTGTACTATTACGATTATATATGTATTAATACATGCATACATTGGCGAATGGACACGCCCATACAAATGTATCGATATAGGTATACATACATATATGTGTACATAGAGGTATATACTTATATATATATATATATATATATATATATACATTCAATATATTGTGTTTATTATGTGTAAATACTATCTTGCATGTACTTATTTATATATATCAAATGTATACTTACATTAATGGCTTACGATATGTAAATATATATTAACGTATATATATATATGATGATAAATATATATATGTATATGTTATATTATATATATATATATATATATATATTAATATATATTTAAAATATTAGTTATTACTTGAGATCGACTATCATTTATCATGATAGAGGCTGATTTTAAGTTGCTTATGACTGTGTTTAGAGAAGCCAAGTTTTACTCTTGTTGTCATGCTTTATGGAACACATTTATTGCATTTAAGCTTGTTGCCTTATGTTGATGCATGGCATAGACTTAGTTGATGCCTATGGTCAAGATTATGTTTGACTTGGCAAACTTAAATTGTCATGTTTTTATACTTCAACCAACATCTGTTGAAACATAAGAAATAGTTGATGACTTTGTCAAAGAGAATAAATATCTAAATTGACTCATCCCCAGATTAATTTGATGAATGCATGGTGTTGCAAATTGGTAATTAACTATTTCTAATTGCATGGGAACCATGCCAACATTGAGAGGAGTGTGGAAGCTTTGGCGCCACCTCTGGAAACCCATTTTCTATAGATATCTATTGCTAGAGATGATTCAAATTATCCATGTACATATTTGAATAAGTCTCTATTTGTTGTTGATCTAGCAAGGTCGATATGTAGATGTTTTGTTGAGTATGAGCTTACATATTCAGCACCTTTATGTTGTGATATATGTGTAGTTGTGCATGATGTTTTTTGTCCATATCCATACCTAAACTATAGGATGTGTAGCCCCATGTTGTTATATGAATAGTAGAGAAATTTCATTTGAGAGGATGCATTCTTCTTGCAAGCCTTTAATCTACATAATTCTTAGGTTATCCTCAATTTTACTTGTGTGTGAGAGAGGGAATTATATCATATTGAGAGAAAGCTCATTGCTGTTTGAGTGAAGCAATCTATCAACTTGAGAGTTAGAAGTTCATTGTGACATTTCTTGAGAAGCTATTATCAAGCTTGTTGTTTAGGAGAGGTTGCATTGTTGTCAATTGATTGGATAAGTGATAATAGGGATGAGGATATTCTTCCTTGTTATTTTATTTATGAAATATTGTTCTCCATGAATGCTTGAAATGTCTTTTACAAGTAATTGCATTTAGGGAAACTAGAATGGATTTGAAAAGGAAATAGAAGCTTTTATCTTGTTTTTATGATGTGCTTGTATGTACTCCATAATAGGAGATTTGAGTTAACCATAAGTATTACATAATAAATATGATTTAGCATGAGTAGCTTATGTGCTACTCTTGGGTAAGTTATTAATTTAAATAGGATAGCTAGGGTCTATTCCTAGGATTGTTTATCCTAAGTTTGGGAAAGGAATTTTGAGTTTGAGACTCATCCACGTGGTTGTATAAATCACTTGAGTTTATGGAATTCTATATGTTTGGAAACATAGGTAGGATTACTTAATGAGTTAAAGTAGCTACTTGGTTATTTACTATACACTCTTGAAATGAAGTCACATTGTTGGCTAGACTCTACTTTGAATAGCTCTTTTATTGAGGGGTTACACTCTCGAAGAGAAGTACCTATTGCTATGAATATTATTTGATTGAGGTCAATCACTAATGTGGCTTTTCTCTTGATGAGAACCACTTATTATTTGATATATTATTGATTGGAGTCAGTTATTTATGAATAATTAATCTATGAATAGTGGAAGCTTATATAGCCATACTCTAGATTATAAGTTATACTTGGAACTAGATTGTCTTTTGTAGAGAATGGCTTGTCTATGTTTAGTCAACTCATGGACTAGGAAAGCTTATACAAAGGATGGGTATATCCATAAGATATTGTAGATATTTGGAAAGGGAAGTAGGTTATTTCTGAGGTTAAGGATTACCTAGGGAAGGCAATTACCTAAACATAGTATATGAACGATCAAGATCCATACCGAGCTTTTAGAAGTATATGTGAATAGAATGACCTTCACTCGATTATACTAAGTGAGAACACTTTGGCCAAAGTAGTGTAAGTGAAACTAATTACACTGTCAAATTCACCGTGATCTAGTATTACATGCTAGTTCCAGATTATGAGTTTACAAGTTCTAGAAGTGTAGGAAACAACACTAAGCTCAAATAGGCTATGGTTATGAGGTTTACCAACCAATCACTTCATCAAAGGGTAGGGCCATCTATCTTTGATATATGTGCAGGGGACTGCATATGAGTCTTGGTTGGCAAAAAGGTGCTTGAGTGATGCTTCTCCTCACCAGTTGATGACCAAGGTTTGCAAATATGTACACCAATATTGGGGACATCAGGACCAGTTTGTATAGCTATTGTTAGACAAAGCTCAGAGGAGCTATGCCATGTTCCCACTATATGGAAGGATGTAATCATGAATGTTATACTTGAATTCATTCAATATGGTATCTATGTATTTGGAAGATTTGTGAAATTACAATGGAATGCGATGGAAGTTTGGAAATAGTGTTATGCATGTAATTTACATAATTTTTTATTGCTATGTTATGACATCAAGAATATTCACTTAGTGTGAAATGTTGGAATTTTTACTAAGTAGAACACTAGGGTTGTTACACCAACTAAATTTTTTACACAAATTCATAGTTATAAATAGGAAACACTTTGTCCAAAATTTTCAATAAATATTCCTTTTATTTAATTTACTAGGTTTACAATTAGGTAAAAAAATCACAGAGATGTTAATATTAAAATTTAAAAATTTATTTACAAAATTTCACTCACAATTGGGCCTCTCTCTTCTTCAAACCAAGTCCTCTACTTTAATCTACATATTTTAAATTGTCATTAGTCACTTTTGACCCTTGATCATTTCCTATACTTTTCTTGTCATTTAATTTCTTCTTTGTACATGGTGCCACTCATCCTCATTGTTGTGTAGTATCATATGCCTATTCTCAGACTTTTCTTCATCTCTAAATTTTTCCTCCTATCTCGCACACCATTCCCCATCATGTTGTCCATCTACATTGAATTTATTTGTTTATAGAAGCTCCTTTGTCACATGTTGTGAATAAAAAATTTATTCCAACACAATTTATTGATTTATTACTCTTGTTTGTATCACCCACACCTATGTGTGGTGTTCCTACTCAAACATCAAGTTACAAATCTCTCCTAAAGTCACACAACTCATTTTAATATTCCATAATTGTTCTTATTTATATGTTGCCCACAATTTTGCATAGTCACTGTTGGTTCTTTTTCTAGCAGAACCTTAAAGTCCTCTAAAGGGTAGCCAACCCTTATGCTTAAGAAACCTCAAGGTCAGTGGCCAACAAATAGGAGCTTGATTTGTAACCTTTTCTCCCCTGCATTTCAAGCTCTATTAAACCTAGGAGGGTAATCACGATAGTATATTTATAGATACTTGTGTCCCAAAGTATCAAATACACTGTAAACAAATGTTTCTCCTTCAATTGTTTAAAAGACACAATACCCTAAAGGTTTGGCTAACCTTCATAGTGGTGACTAATCTAAATAAGAGAAAATATAATTCATTAATATTATCACACACCTGGAAAGAACTTTATAAGTAAGTTGATTATATTTTATGATCAGTAGTAGAATTGGTCACCATGACTGGAGTATGATTACTTCGCTAAACCAGTGCCATGTTCTTGGAATAGAGTCAAACTAGATACCAATATAACTAGATAACAATCTTGTAATTTAACAATACCTCAAGCCTTTAAAATATTGCATTAAAATACTTCCCCTAGTTATTTCCATAATTTACTTCTTACTAGCATTCTCACACAAGATTTATTTCAAACCCACTATTATGCTCAAGCATTTACATACATTCATTGAATGGATAAGAAAGAATAAAACAACACATCTATTGGAAACCAATAGAGACAAATAAGATAACCATTGATTATATTATTTATAGTCTGTATAATTTGTACATAGGAGAGTAATATATGAAAATTTTATGTTATTCTACTACTTGCATTGTCATTGTTGTTTATCAAAACAATATGCATATTGACTAAATTTTCCTATAACATACTACTAGAAAGTTTAGTATCTATTTTGTTCTTGTCTATAACTTCTCAAAAAAAAAGAACTACTTACTGACCTCTTGTGTAACCAGCCTTGAAATCCCTTTTATAAGATAAGGGAGCGACAAGCACAGGGCTGAATTACACTTACATTTCACATTTCACTTTCATTCCAAAATGAATTTCAATAGAAAGTGAAAATATTCCCCAATCAATTGCAAAACAATCATTTGTAAGTCAAGGGAGAATAAAAAGTAGAACTCAAATAATTGTTAGCAAGAGCAGCCCCACCATTCTTCAACAAGTGTCATTGTCGCAACACCAAAAATATGTAAATTCATTCCAACCCAAGAAAATTCACCATCAGTGCCAAAAGCATAAATAAACGAAGACCTGTATCATAACACACCAACCAAAGAAAGAAAATTATCACAAAGGACCCAAAAACCAAGCATCCACTAGGAAAATAAATAGGATGCTACTTTTTTTTGTCATCAGCAAAATAGGTGTTCCCACTCGGTGTCCTTATTTTAAGCAGAGTAGCCATCTCTACCTTGTCCTTAGAATCAACCAAATACTTCATAGCCATGAGATATTGATGATAACCAGAATCAGTCTCATCTCCATTGTCAAAGGAATCATTTGAGACTTCAATGGGAGAATGATGACGTCCCATGTAAACTCGGTGATACCTATTCCTCCTTGCAGCTTCCCTTTCTAGCCTCTCAACCTTCTTCTCCTTTCCTTTGGCTGATTCCCTTGAGACAATATGGCCCCTTAGATGATAGGCACATTTAAGAACACCCCGTGCTAAATTTTTGGCAACTCTTGCTTTCCTCTTTGGTGTCACAGGGATTTCTAGAATATCTCATTCACCTTGGGGAGAATTGTCCTGAGATTCAAGAGGGTTGAGCCTCTTTGATGTGTGGACCAAGGTAATGTTCACACTCACTTTTCCCATTTCCTCACTTAGCAACTTATCAAATTTTCTCAAAGAAAAGACACCACCCTACTTAGAAATAACAAGCTCAAAATCATGCCTACTTTCATACTCCTAATTATCATAAAAAATTAGATGGTGAGAATAATCTATAAATTTTAAGATCAAATTTACTGCACAGAAAATTAATTCAAAATCAGACACAATAAAATAGCAGATACCCTGGGAAAACCCTCCTCTTGAGGGAGAAAAATCCAGCAACAATATAACACTTATATATTGAATTGTCTCAAAAATGATCTTCTTACAATAGGCCGATATACAAGCCCAAAATTATGCACCAAGGAGTGGTGCAACATAGAACTATAATGCTGATAGAACTTAGCCTCCAATGAAATGCTCTCCTAAATAATTTTCTCTTCTATACAATTTGCACTTCTACTTCAATGACTAATATTCAACTAAACTTAACTTGATGATGAACAATGAGAATTCCATCAAGTATATACACAAATTGAAGGAGTGGATGCGTCTTTTCCAAGTACCAAGTTGGCCACCATCAAGAAGACATCTTATAGAAAATCGTACCTCTTGCAATAAGGTCAGCCTTGATAAGATAAATGTACCTTTTCATTAATAATTATACTCTTAACAAATAGAAGTGTCTTCTATAGAAAATTGCGCCTCTTGAGACTCCATAAATTAAATAGCTTAGAGATATTATTTAATTTATTCACCAATAAGAAGATTGCTAGAAGATTATTCTAGACGTTGCATGTAACATAAACACTCCCTCTTAGCTAGGGAGTAAACTTCCAACTACACAAGACATATCACCTCAACATGATGTCTATCACTATGGCTACAACCATAAGTGAAAAGAAGAATATCACCTCATCGTGATATTAGATATCGCCTCAACACGATATCAACCATAATGGCTACAACCATACTATGGTGTGTACAAGTGTTCATCACTTGTGTGATGTTGTCACCTCAACATGACTTTCACCATAGCTCTCCCAGAGGGTGAAACACAAGTACAAAATATTTCATGGAGTCTTACACATGACATCCACCATGACTCAGCTCAGAGGGTGGAAACAAGGGCTTTCACCTCAAATCTCAAAGAGAAATGCATTAGAAAGGGCTTGCACCTCAAATTCCTCTGTCTCAGAGGAAAACGCATTAACAAGGGATTTCACCTCAAACTTCTCTCATAGAGAAGAACTCATTAAACAATCTCACTGATACTGAGACTCTTTCTCAGTCAAGGCTGGATTCTCCACCATACCAAGCTTATCTCAAAAGTACACAAAATTTATCCTAGAGAGAGGCTTGGTGAGAATATCTATCATCTGCTCATCAATGTTGATGTACCTCAACTGTACAGCCTTCCATAGTACCATATCTCTAATATAGTGGTACTTGATCTCAACATGCTTGGTTTTTTCATGGAACACAGGATTGAAAAAAAGCTTCACACAACTCTGATTGTCATAATGAATGATAGTAGGCTCCATTGATTGTCCAAACAATCCTACAAGGAGCTTACAAAGCCACATTGCTTCCTAAGTTTCCATACAAGCTAATATATTCTACCTCTATTGTACTCAATGCTACAGATGACTGCTTCCTGTTGCACTAGGAAATCATAGTAGAACCCAAACTGAAGCAACAACCAGAGGTGATCTTCTGATCTGTGAGACACCTTGCCCAATCAAAATCTTTATAGCCATGTAACTCCAAGTCTGCATCTAAAGAATACCTCAACCCATATCCAACTATTCCACACAATTATCTCAAGATATGTTTAGCTGCAACAAGATGTATTTGTCTCAATTCACACATAAACTAGCTAAGTGCACTCATTGCATAACAAATGTTAGGTTTAGTGTTAACTAGATACATTAAGGATCCAATTAGTTGTCTGTACAATCTAGGATCCACTAAGTCTGAACTAGCTACAGCCTCCTTCAATTTATGTAGGTTGATCTCCATAGGTGTAGACATGGATTTGCAATCCATCATACCAAATATCTTAAGTATATCAATGGTGTACTTTCCTTGACTTATAATCATCTCATCTAGTTTCTTCCAGACTTCTAATCCAAGGAAGTAAGGCATGATCCCAAGGTCCTTCATCTCAAATTCCAAAGTCAACTCCTTCTTGCACTCGAGAATTAAGAGATCTTCTCCAGTAAGAATCAAATCATTAACATATAAGACCAATGTTAATGCATCACCATTGATTACCTTGAATTAGAGATTTGAATCAACATCATTCTTCAAGAAGCCCAAACTTGATAGGTAACGATCAATCCTTTCGTACCAAGCACGATGAGCCTGCTTAAGAGCATACAAGGCCTTCTTCAACTTGCAAACATGTGACTCCTTCCCATGAACCTCAAATCCATCAGGTTTCTCTATATAAACCTCTTCCTCAATCACTCCATTGGGAAAGGTTGTCTTCGCATCCATCTGGTGAATCTTCCATCCTCTAGATGTAGCAATAGCAATAATGGTTCTAACAAAAGTATAGCGAGCAACATGAGAAAATGTTTCTTCATAATCAACTCCCTCTTTCTAAGAAAACCCACAATCCACAAATCTTGCTTTGTACTTTTCAATGCTCCCATCTGCAACATGCTTGATCTTGAAGAGCCATTTAGAAGATACCATAGACTTTCCCTCAGGTCTAGGAACAATGTCCCAAGCATCATTCTTAAGAATTGATTCATACTCCTCTGCCATAGCATCTCTCCAAACCCGATGACTAGATGCTTCCTCTACATAGGTAGGCTCAAATTCTATAATCTAACTCATTAAGGCAACATAACTAGAGAACTTATGTGGCCTTTTACTTTCTCTGAATGTGCCTCTAGGAGCTAGAAAGCTTTCAACCTCTTGCATAGTATGCCTAGCCCATAGAGGTCTCTTTCTCCCAATAACAATGTCAGTAGGCCCATCAGTAGGTTCCAAGGGTTCAATAGGATCAATATCTTCTTTTGGTTCTAAAATCTCCCTCTGAATCTCAGGAGTATGGTCAACTTCCATATCCTAAGGAGACACTTCATTACCAATCTCCATATGAATTCCCCTGGATCTCCTAAATGCAACATCTTCCTCGAATGTGACATCCCTACTGATCTCGATCAACTTCTGTCCTAGAATGCATATTTTGTAGGCTTTTGATGTCTCACTGTAGCCCACAAATATTCCCTTCTTCCTAGAAGGCTCCAACTTAGTTCTCTTTTCCTTTGGAACATGAACATAGACAAGATATCCAAATATCCTCAAATGACTGACTTCGGGATTCTTCCTTGTAAAGGCTTCCTCCAGAGTCATATTCTCCAAGATCTTATGAGGAATTATGTTCTGAACATATACAACCATCCTAGAAGCTTCTACCCATAAGAGAGTTTGCAATCTTGATCATGGATCATGGCCTTCGTTGCTTCCATGATCGTCCTGTTCTTTCTTTCTACAACACAATTTTGTTGAGGATTATAGGGGACACAAAACTCCCTCTTAATCCCTGCATCAATACAAAAATTCTAAAAACTGCTAGAGGTGTATTCTCCACCATTATCAGATCTGAGGACCTTAATTCTTTTACCAAAAAGATTTTCAACCAAGGCTTTAAATTCCTTAAACCTATCTAACACTTCCTCAGACTCTTTAGTTTTCAAAAATTAAATCCAAGTCTTCCTAGAGTGGTCATCAATAAAAAGAACATAATACAAGAATCCACTCGAAGACAGAACAGACATAGGACCACATAAATCAGAATGAATAAGGACTAAAATACACTTAGATCTATTTTCTCTACTATGAAAAGGGGCTTTTATATTCTTACCCAAAGGAAAACCCTTACAAGTACCTTCATGTTCTTGGTTGAACTTAGGAAGGCCCGACACCATCTTCTCCATGATAGGTAAGGCTTGGAAGTGTAGGTGAGCCAATCTCTAATGCCAAAGGTCACATAGACTTGAAGAATCATGAACCAAGGCTTGTAGAGGATGTGTGCAGACCCTATAAAAGCTTTCATGTATAACTCCAATTACTTGAGCATCCTTGAAGCTAGAGTTCTCCATCCACACTAGAACTTTGCCTTTGGAGAAGGCAACTTGATATCCTTTATCTTCCAAGGCTGAAAAAAAATAAGATTGCGCTTGATTCCAGGAACATAAAGAACATTACTCAATTGAAGTGTGATGTTGGAATCCAAATGAAGTGTAGATGTCCCAATTCATTTCATGGAGTAGCTAGCATCATCTCCAATGATGACTTTCTCAGAAGACTCCTTCTCCACCAAACTTGATAAGTGCTCCTTAAAACTAGTGATGTGTCATGAAGCACCACTATCGATCAGCCAAGTGTTGGTGTTGGTAGGTACACTGCTTGACAATGTCATGTAGAAAAAATATTCACTTGAATCTTTTTGTGGAGAAGCATCATCAACATCTAAAATGGTGGCCTATTGCTTAGGTCTAGTTGGACAATGCTTAGCGAAGTGCCCAAACTTATCACACCTAAAGCATTGAATCTTGGACATGTCTCTTTTTCTTGAAGGGAGGTGCATCATCATTTCCCTTATCTCTATTCCTCTTGAAGAATCCTTTCCTTCCATCTTTTCCTTTCTTCTTTGAAGCACGGGAGGCGAGAACATGAATGTCTTCATTCTTTGAACTTTTACCAATGCCTCTTGCCAACAACCTTGATTCTTCTTGAATGCAATATGATCTTAGGTGATCAAACTTAGGCAATTTTGATCTTGCACTGATTCCCTGAATGTAGATTCCCAAGATAAAGGTAGACCATTTAGAGAAAGCATCATCAAGTCTTTTTCATCAACCATATGCCCAATTGTTGAGAGCTGATCTCTCAAATCTGAAATCCTTAAGAAATATGCAATCACCGATTCTTCTTTCGCCATCTTCACATGTTGTAGTTGTTGCTTCAGTGCAAGTGCTCGACTAGTATTGTTGATTTTGTACATTTCTTCCAATGTTTTGAACATATCTCATGTTGTCTTCAACTTAGAGACAATAGGAACAATGTGATCCTTGACAAAATCAACCAATATCTTCATTGCCTTAATATCTTTCTTCACCCACTACAACTTCGCTTCTTCCTCCTTAGGTTCAGGAACACTAGACTCCACAAAATCACCCAAGTCATTTTCACACAAGGTGAGCATGATCCTAAATCTCCATGAAGTGAATTTTGATGCTCCCTCGAGCCTATCCTCAATCTTCAAACTGTTCACCATCTTGACTAATGTAGAGAATGAACAAATAATATGAAGAAGAGAGTAGAGTATTGTTGTATAGGAACAAATTTGATCACGATCCTCTCAAACCCACTCTAATACCGTGTAAATTTTAAGATAAGATTTAATACATAGAAAATTAATTCAAAATCAGACACAAAAACACAACAGATACCTTGGGAAAACCCTCCTCTTGAGGGAGAAAAACCTAGCAACAATATAACAGTTATATATTGAATTGTCTCAAAAATGATCTTCTTACAAGAGGTCGATATACAGGCCCAGAATTATGCACCAAGGAGTGATGCAACACATAACTATAATGCTAATAGAACTCAGCCTCCAATGAAATGCTCTCCTCCAAAATTTGCTCTTTGAGACAATTTGCACTTCTACTTCAATGACTAATATTCAACTAAACTTAACTTGATGATGAACAATGAGAATGCCATCAAGTATATATACAAACTGAAGGAGTGGATGTGTCTTTTCCAAGTACCAAGTCAACCACTATCAAGAAGACGTCTTATAGAGAATCACGCCTTTTATAATAAGGTCAGCCTTGATAAGATAAACATGCCTTTTCATTAATAATTATACTCTTAACAAATAGAAGTGTCTTCTACAGAAAATTGCACCTCTTGAGACTCCATAAATTAAATAGTTTAGAGCTATTATTTAATTTATTCACCAATAAGAAGATCGCTGGAAGATTATTCCAAATGCTGCATGTAACATCAACATAATCAAGGAGGAGATCTTCATTAAATAGAGTAATTGGTGTGTTTTTGCATTAATTTTCCAGGAAAGCTTATGTGAGAGCATTGGCAATCAATTACCTTAATTTTGAATCTCAACCATTGATCATATTGTGAAGTGAATCAACAGTTTAGACAATCATGATTATTAATTATGACAAAATTAAAAGAATACATTTGATACTTGTTCCTAATCAAAACACTCAAGTGAGATAAGCATCCACATAATTTGCAAATTAACCATATGCTTAGTGCTTAATCAAACCTATCGTGTCACATTTATCCACTCGCCCGTAGGAAATAAATCACTTGTAATTAATTATAGAAAGATAGTGGGGAGCGATCATGATTTATCTTTAGAATATCTGCTCGTACCCTACCTTACTTCAATTTCACTTTCCCATGTGTACTAGCTTCTGTAAAATTTGATGGCCACAAAAAAATTACAAATTTCTCATGTGTGCCCAAGAATTAGTTCTAATTTTAACGCTATTTTTTATCAAAGAATGGTCTCAACCAATATCTCTAGTAGCCTCTATCGTTATCAAAAACTGTCTAAGTCCTTAGCAACTATATGTGTGGCACTTTCCTGTGTGATCATATTTTCTTAATGCATAATACAGACGGATGTGTGGGGAACGGTTCTGATGAGAACATGTGTTGCGACATCCATCATTGATCTTTCCCTAAACCATTTCACTAGCCTTGTAGAGACACTGGTCCCACCATTTGACAACAACATGTGGTCATCACTCAGTAGCTTGTGTGTTTAAAATTATATGAAATAAACCATCATGATCATGCGGGGAATGGTTAAGATGTGGCCACATCTCAAACCTGTTGCCATTGATCTTTTTTGAATAGTGCTAGCCATCTTTCACCAGGGAGACCAGGCCCACCAACGTACCAGACACATGGTTGAAGCCTATCAGCTTGTGTGAATATAAAATAATAAGCAATAAATCAGCATGGGTGCATGGGGAATGGTTGGGATCAACTCCTAACATTCGAACGGTTAGCACAAAATCTTAATTTTTCACATGACACAAAAGTTAATTTTAAAAAGGGGCCACCCCTAGGCAGACGATAATTTGACCCATCAATGACGAAGGCTAAGGATTTAAATCATTTATAAAATTTAAGCCTCAACCATAGGAAGATTCAATACTGAGAAGGACTAAGGTGACCAACAAACCTAAAATCAGGGTCCAATAAAAACAATGACCTCAATGGCATAAGAGGTAACTTAGACAACCGACGATCGAGAATATGAAGTCAATGCAATTTCAAAACAACCAAGGGTTTTTCAAAGCTTGTAGACCCATTTTGAAGGTTTTTAAATCATAAGACCCTAAAACATTTATGAGGAACATAAACCAAAGCCATACATAAGGGTCCAAGCCAAATTTTGCACAATCATAGACTAGAACCAAGAATTTTTTGAGGGGTTCCATTAGTCACCTAGCACTATCTACAATTTTTTAATCTTATTTTAAAATTTTAAGCTATCATTACATGGAACAATCCTCACATCCCTCTCTCTCCTACTAATCTACCTTTTCAATTGTCTTTTTCTTCACTTGGCCTCCTCCTCTCTAGCTACTCAAACCTCTCTATCTTGCCATGCCTTTATGTCTCTTCAATTCTCAACACCTTCTTCATTCACTAGCATGAAACCTCAATTTCCCTTATGTATTTTCACTTCTCTCACACCTCCCTCAACCTGGACATTAGAAAATGAATAATTCTTGTTTTCTTTTCATTTATTATTTCAATGAAATTCTTCATGTTGGAATAAAATAAAAATATGACTACTATGTAGGTGCACTGAATTTAATGAAATGATTATTTAAACAACTACTAGTAACCATTTACCACCATATAAAAAGTATTGAATTTACTCAAAACAATTGACTCATAACCAACATGCTAAAGGTGTTTTGAATTTAACTACATTGAATTCTATCATGATATTTTGTCAATTAACAAGTTTGGGTGTTAGCAGGTGGAAAATTGAAAGTTCTCCAATTCACATGAAAATTGGTGAGTAGGCCCAAATTGACATCCCATGGTCCCCTACAATTTTTTTTTTCTCCAGCATTCAATAATTTTTTAATATATTAAAATTTTGGTAACCCAATGAGCCTGAACAAGAAATTTTAATATCTCCCAAACAATGTGTGTGATGACCACAAAATGTTCAACATCAAATCCAAGATGCTTCTAACAATCTAAAACCTACTTTTGGGTGATGTCGATTGCTAGTCCACCTAGATGCTCTTGTATCAGTTACACTTAAGGGGGTTGTTAGAATTATTTAATCTTTAATTAATTATTATTTTAATTCTCATGCACTTAACCTAAACTTAGGATTGTTTTTTTAGTTAATTGGTACCTAAATTTTTGAATTGCATCTTACATGTTGAGTAGTGGAATTGGGGTCACTCGTGAAGATTCATGTACCATTTGTATCTTTAAAAAAAACATGGTACTTTTTTTCATAGTGCAAGTACATAAGGCACAATAGGATGTGTGAAATCCCAAAAAAATATTCACCAAAATGGCACTTTATCTCAGCGCATCTACAAAATATTAATGCTTACAATGGAAGCTCACAATGTTCAAAAAATTACCACATGCTGAAAATACAATTCTTTGACAAAAAAATGAGGAAATTGATAGTACCATGATGTACATGAAAAATCATGCACTTTTTAAAAAATGGGACCCAAGGAGTCTGGATGGAGAAGATATGGCATGTCAAAGTCTCCAAAATGAGGATTGCATAGGAATAACACTAAGAAAACTAATTTCTAGAAAAACTAGAAGCCAAAACTGAAAACCACCTACACCACTATGAAGAGCATGCAATTCCACTATGTTTTAAAAAAATGCACTAAGAAAGACCACCATATGTCTGAGATATCGACTCTAGAAGATGGAGTGCAAAATTGAAAATCCCAATGGAGATAGGTGTTTAGCTTATTCTCATGCACTTAAGCTAAACATCCCTCTCTATTGGGCTTCTCAATTTTGCACTCCATCTTCTAGAGTCGATATCTCAAAAATATGATGGTCTTTTTTAGTGCATATTTTTTTGAAATAGAGTACAATTTCATGCTCTTCATAGTGGTGTACATGTAGTTTTCAGTTTTGGCTTCTTGTTTTTTCCATAAATTATTTTTATCAATATTGTTCCTGTGTAATCATCATTTTGGAGACTTTGACAAGTCATATCTTCTACATCCAGACTCCTTTTTGGGTCCCATTTTTTGAAAGTGCATGATTTTTTATGTACTTCATCATGGTGCTATCAATTTCCTAATTTTATATTAGATAATTGTATTTTCAGCATGTGGTCCCTTTTTAGACATTATGAGCTTCCATTGTTAGAATTTATATTTTGTAGATGTGCTAAGATAAAATGCCATTTTGGTGAATTTTTTGGGGATTTCGCACATCCATTTGTGCCTTATGTACTTGAACTATGATATAAAGTGTCAAGGGTAGTATTTTGTGTGAGCCTTGTATTTGTAATCACAACCTTGTCTACCTTCATGTGTGTGTGCCCTGGTTTAAACACCCTTTTATTTGTAGGTACTCTTTCAATTACACATTCAAATGTTCTTTGTTCTCCTACATAAAATTTTTGGTTTCACATAGTTTCAGTGTACCTATCTTGGCTCTCCCTTTCTATATTATGGGGGGTTTCTACTGTTGGTGCTAATACTTTTGTGGTTTTGTTTCTTGAGTGATCTATGTATCTAGTTCTTGTTCCTATGTACTAGGTGGATGTAGTAGTTGCATTTCAATGAGATGGAGCATTTATTATTATTATTATTATTATTTATGGAGGTGACCTTCCATTTTTATTTGATTGGTGTTCTTCAGACTATTGGTACCTATACCATTTGTATCTTCAAGTTTTAGATGTATTGCCTTTATTTTCTATCTGATTTGAGTAGTGTTGTTGTGGGCACTCATACAAATTATTTTCTTCTTGATCCTAATCATCATCTTTTTCAAAGAAGGTTCTTCATTTCAACACTACATCAATCATATTTTGATAGTTTTTTATAGCTTCCTCATGCTTCAACAATGTTCTTCATGTTCCTATTTTTGGAATATTTTAAATTGGTTGGAGGATTCTTAGTCCTTCACATTTTTTTGGAGTATTTGTAGTCCTTCATTTTCCTTTCTCTCTTTTGAAGAGGAGTTTTTCCCATGTGTTTTTATCCTTTTTCTCCAATTGTAAGAGATTAGATTGTTTGTACGTGGGTACCTTATTAGGCCTTGTTTGTTGGGACCCATCATGCATTCTCTTTTTTAGTATTTATAGCTACTCCCTAAGTTCATCTTAAGGGGGGGGTGTTAGAGTAATCATGTATTAGCTAATAATTAATTGATATTTAATTGATTATTAGTCTAATTAACTTCATGCAGGAGTGTTTTTATGCTAACTGAAGTGAGCTATTATTAAATCATTCTATCTCATTGCATGTGATGGTGAAACTTGCCATGATCTATTATTTTTATCATTTAGGGTTTCTCCTATATAACACTTAGCCTTCATTACATTATCAATTTGGATATTTTGTAAGTATTTTCTTGTTGAGGAATTAAGAAAAAATACTTATAGAATATCCAAATTGATAATACAATGAGGGTTGAGTGCTATATAAGAGCAACCCTAAATGATAAAGGGGTTAGATCATGAAAAGTTTCAACATCACATGTTATGAGATAGAATGATCTAATAATAGCTCACTTTAGTTAACATAAAAAAGCACATAGTTAACAGAATAAAGAATTCCTAAGATTAGCTTAAGTGCATGAAATGAATTAGACTAATAATCAATTAAATATTAATTAATTATTAATTAATGCATGATTACTCTAACATTAAGGAGTCCATATAGGTTAAGATATTGTGTTGAGATGTGGGTTGAACTAGAGAGCTATCATAACTTTTGTGATAGTCAAACTGGAAAGTGTCTAGAAAATAACCCAAAATTTTATGCAAAGATGAAGCACATATATGTCTAGTACCATTTTGCTCATGACATGGTAGAGGATGGGAGGGTGTTGCTAGAAATTTTGAAACTTTGGATAATACTATAGATGCATTGATGAAGCCTATGAGCATAGAGAAATTTAGTTGTAGTAAGTCTTTATGTCTCATGCCCTGTACTAGTTATATTTCACTGTTAGGTTTTCCCTTTATTCTTTTCAAGCTATTTATTAAGTGGTAGAATGTTGGGAAAGTTGTCTCAAACTTTCATCCTAATATTTTTATTTATTAATTATTTATATTTATTTATTAGTTTTTTTCTTGTATGGATAATGGGCTATCCCACTTTGTGTTGTCATTATTTTACATGTTTTAGATACTTTAAGAAGTATATAAATTTGTATGATCATCTAATGTTATATGGAATTGTAAGATGGGAATTACTTATGACAATTTCTTATGACACATAAGATCATGATTATAGGGGAGTTATAATGTAATCTTGACCAACATTATGATAAGTTGAAATGAATATTTAAATGGGTTTAAATATTACCAAAACAGGCTGCCCAAATTGAGGAGTTACATATGGAAAAATATATGGCAAGCTATGATAGATATAAGGCCATCTTATAAAAATGCCTAAAATACCATGAACAACTTTGGAATGCAAATTTGGGCCAAATATGGTGGCAGTTTTGGTTAATTATTTTGACTCATGATTTTGGAAAACCAATTTTAATTTTTTGTTTACTATTTTCTTTTTTATTGGTTCTTGGAGATGGAGTATGTGATTGAATTGTAAGTGTTATACCCCTATAATGGCATACCCTTGAATATTGTATTGTAGCCTTTTTTTTTCCAATAATATAATTTATTCTTTGGACTTTGTTTTTTTTCTCTTGAAAGAGTTTTCCCCATGTAAGCCTATGCAGTATGTTATAAGTATTTTGTGTATTATTTCTATAATTATAAAGTTAATTATTTTTGCACACACCAACCCTCAAAAATTAGTGTAGGAAGAGTATTCTACACCAATGATTCATTTCAATAATAGATAAGTCACAACATATAAATTTAAAAGTGTAATGAAAAGGGATAAGGTATAATAATATGAATAGATATCTCTTTATATTGATTAGTGTATTGTATCTAACACTAACTATGTACCTAATTCTAGCTTTTGGAAAGATGTACAGATGAATGTGATAAGTTGATTATATTGCTCTATATTTTTTAACATAATTGTGCTTGAAATTTGAACCAATTCTTATGATCTCATACTTATATCATGATTCCATTCTTCACACTTGCAAACCCTATGATTATGAATTTACTTTACTAGATATCTAATGGAAAAATGGGGTGTTGAGGAAAACCTTGAAGAGTATATTATGTGAGTCTGACTCTTCTTTTTGTTCACATAATCAAATACTTGATTGATAAAAGATTCCTAACGTGAAGATCAATGTAATTTTTATTCATTGTATGGTGATGCAAACCAAGGATCTATATGATATGATTCCTTCTTAGATCAATATCTTTTGATACACTCAGTTAATTTTAGGATATATTTGTGTATAAAACTAGTGTCATAGGTCTTGTATTTAGATAAGATAACTGTAGACATCGAAAATATACTGATTGACATCGTGCACCTGATCCTGACTTACTAACATTGTTTCTTCCTAAATCATTCCTCGATCTAACCATTTAATCAAATTCCCTTATCTGATTCAATTCATCAGTATCCTCTCTTGGTTCAATAAATCACTTTATCTGAATCAAGTCATTTCTCTTTCTAATTAAATCAATCCATCTACTCTAATTATCCCTATTTAATTAAATAATAAATTTATTTGATTAAATAAATTAAAACCTTATTTGATTTAATCTAACACCATCCCTTTTAATTAAATAAATCAAAATCTTTATTTAATTAGCCTCTTATCATATTCCTCTATTATCCAATTTAAATAAATCCATAAATCTAAGTCAAATAAGTCACATCATCTAATCTCCTATTAAATTAATTAACCCTTGATTAATTTAATCTAATATCATGTCACATCCTCTAGATAATGCAAGTTGCACATGAAAATATATTTAATTCATTTATTAAATCTCTATTTTCCTCACAAGGTATCTTTTGGAATATTCTCTCAATTTGAATTCAAAAATTCCAAGTCAACATGTACATCCAACAGGGCATTTAAAACCTCTTACATGTCCTTTGCCTTGAGCCAAGTGGCATTTATTGCATTTTCCCTTTCCTCTTACATGTCATTTCAACAAATTTGAATTTCAAATATTGCATTTATTGGCACAAACCCCAAATCTTGCACAACCATCATCCATTCATAGTTTGACAAGTGGCACCATATCATTGGATGAATGTTAGTCCCACATTGCTCAAATTTGGGACATTCATCCATCTTGAAATCCTATAAATGAAGAGCTCCTCTCCTCATTTTATCATCCACAATCCAAGAAAAGTTACCATGCTAAAATACTTAGCCATTTCCATTCATCATTTGAATTCTTAGCTAGGATTTTTTGCAGATTTGGCTTGAAGTTCTCATCTTCTCATCAAAGTGGATCAACATCATCTTCAACATTCGAATCTTGCATCATAGGAATTGGGAAAGGGCCAATTTTCACATCAAATTGACACCAATTCCCCCATGGGATCAAGTGTTTTCTATTTGAATTAGGATTGAATCAATTTTCTATCATTTTCTTTGTGTTCTTCATTATTTTCATTCCTAGTTTAATTTGTAAATGGATTTCATGGGGAATCCTTGTTTTAGCTTGCAAATCCTTGTCTAACTCATTTATTCATGTTGTTTTGCAGGTACTAGGAAAAGGGTTCACACATTTGGCACTAGAAGGAGGGCTTGAAGTCATCATTTCTAACATTTCCTCAAAATTTATGCATTTTCTTGACACACAGGAAATTCCAACGCGGGCTTGTTAGCGTCGCTCTTTTAGCACCGCGAGCTAGTCAACGTCACTGTTTTAGCACTGTGGGCTTGTCAGCGTTGTTGTTTTAGCACCGTTGGACTCATCCCACCAAAAAAATTCAAATCCTAAACTCTGCCACTGGACTCACCAATTTGCATCAATTTCAAAAAATTCTAAACTCTGATGCTTTCGGAAACTGCGACGCTAGGTGAAAAGAGTGATTCAATCGTGCTCTCTATCCTGACACAGAGCACCATTGACTAGTAAGCGGCACTATAAGAGCGATACTGGAAGAAAAAAATAGTGATGCCTTCACAAGTTGCAATGCTAGAAGACAGTAAAAGGGAGAAATTTAATTTTTAGCACGTGCTTTAATTTATGATTGCTTCTTCCTCTATTTTCTGCTTTTTTAATTTCTGTATTTTTCCAGAACCTGACTATTTTTCTCCTTTGTAGGTTGGAAAACAAAAACTAAGGGAAGAGGAGCATGGGGATGATATTTTGTCCAACCAAAGTGTTTTTAAACACTTAAGTGTTTGTTTAAACACTTTCTTAGGAATTTTTCATCTTTTCATCTTTAGAATACTAGTTTTCATTTGGGCTTAAAAAGAACCTTTCAATTCCATTTCTTGCAAAGGTTAAAACAAACAATAGGATCAACAACTTACTAGATTTCGTTTATGGGATTAAAAAATTGAACAAATGTCTTTCACATGTGATTTAGTGCTCTAAAATGAACTCACATATTGCTTTGAGGATCTAAAAAGAACAAGTGTAGTGTTTTTTGTGAGGGCTTACTTAGACTAAAGGCATTGGAAAAGGACGTATACGCTTCTCTCGCGCTTTATAGAGATCTTGAGAATCAAAAATTATTTTCCATGACTTTGGCTTAAGATAAAGCAATCACCTCCACACTTTGATTTGGGCTTAAAATTGAACAATCTATTGTGCGAGTGTGAGTGGAGACTTTGTTGCATACATTCTCTCTCCTTCTTGCCAACAAGGATTGATCGAGTTACAAATATTGTTCTTCATTCGCTTTTTTTTATCCTAGAGGGCCTGCCTTGGGGAAAAAGTAATCACCCAATGGAACGACTCAACCAGTAACACTCTAAAGCCAAGAGTATTTCTAGCCGAGATATAAATGTGGATATTGGAAGAAATGCCAATATCACGTAGTTGACTCTGACAAGATGGATTTGAAAGGGGACTCTTGCCATGTTGGGTCAACTCCTACGAATGGAAAGTCCTTACTAAAACCCATGTGCTAGAATTTTCCAAAATCCTTTATCTATTTGTTGGTGCAAGAACGATCACTCTAAAGCCACCCCACACTTTTACGGTCTTCTAGTAGAGATGGAAAGTATGCCATGGGAGTTTCATGGGTGTTGATGCTTGGCTTCCCCATATAAGTGAGTTTCATGGAGGGGATCCAGTGGGGTCAATCATCTAACCATTCGCTAAAGATAAGCATAGCTGGACTTGTCCAAGTGGGAATCCAACAAATATTGTCTTACACATCCATAGGATTGTACTTATTCTTGGGTTACAAAATGCATTGCTTGATCAAAAACATCATGAAAATAAACAATTAACATCATCCAAATTTCAAACCCTTTTGAAGACAAATACCATTGACACAATCCATATGTTATTGCTTTCCCTTGGGATTCACATTCTTAGAGGTTTCTAAACATTGGATTAGATCTCAATTTGTCTCCTTAAGTAAACAATAGGGAAACCCTTTGCCTTAAGTTCATTAAATTTCCACATAACATATCTTGTGGGGTTTGAAGAAATTAAGACATAGGACATCTTAGTTTGAAAACCTAATTGAAGAAAGTGTTTTTGGTAAAATAAAGGCATTAAGTAAAGCTAAGAAAAATGAGCTTTCATATGTGTTGAAGATTCCAAATCCCAAAGCAAAAATCATTGATTGAAAATACAAAAATGAATGTTCAAATGAAATCATTTCTTGGTTACAAAGGTCATTAGGAATCATTTACATTCTCTTCAATACCTAGATCTAGGTAAATAAAGTGTCCTTTTTAGGTTCATCTTAGGATCAAAACATTATCAAAATCTTTTTCATCCATCCATCCAAAACATCAAAACAAAATCCATCTCATCATCACCTTTTGATAAATCTTGAAATCATCCTTGATACTAGGCTTTATGGAAAAATCAAAATCATCATTATCATTGAGACAAAATCCTTGAAAACATTTATCAAAACACCTTTGGCTAGGTATGTGTAAATGCATCCCTTTGCATATGCTTAGTCAAAGTTATCAAAATCATCTTGTCTAGCTCAATGTATGTAGATGAATCCTTCTCCATATGCTTAGTGAAACAATCATCTTGTTTGAATAGGTGTGGGTAGATGCATCCTTCTCTTCACACATATTCAAATTATCATCCTTTAGACAAAGCTATTCCTTAGATCATCATCCAACATCTTAGGGTCTTTTTGTTCAAAATCCAAATCTAAATCAAAAACAAAATCTCAAATCTCAAAATCAAAAATCAAAATCAAAATCCAAAAGTCCTAAAAAGCCTAGTGTCTCATTCAATATTGATCAAAAGCCAAAACATCCATATCATTCATCCATAAACATCATCATCGTATCATCACCTTTGATCCTCAACAGCATCCTAAATTTTTCACTTTGAGACATAAAATAGAGATCAATCCAAAGAATCAAGAGACTCATCTCCCATATTCTTGATCCTTGTTTTATGGTCCAAACAAGATCTCAATACAAGAAGAGTATGGAAGCCAACAAGGAAACACCCGCTTCAAGTGATCTTAGCCAAACCAACGTAGAAATGAATCCAACATAATCAAGCAACCCATTGACGCTCTCATCATCACAACAACCCCAAGAATAAAATCAAGGAGAGGACCTCACTTTCAGAATGTCTAGCGAAGAAATGATAGAAATGCTCCAAAATCTAGACAACCATAGAATCATCAACATCGTGACGAGACTTAACCCTTCATAGTACATGCTTGAACTAGCAAAACAAGGGGCCAAGTTGCCTTCGGATTTTAATGTGAGTACTATTGTGGACACATCATTTCCCCCAATCTCATCCACCATACCCATTTCATCTACACCACCATCTCAAAACGTCACACAAAACATTCCGCAAATCACAACATCATTTGCTCCAACCCAACCAAGTGTCAACAAGGGAAACACATTCCTCAATGCTCTTCAATCACATCCCCTTGTTAATAATCAAAGTTTAGACGCAAACACCACTTTGGAGCAAAACATACCCGAAAACCCATTGCACAAAAATGTTCCTCTCACATTTCATCACAATCCATCATCATCATTTTTTCATGCAACATCACAAACACCTCTCCTCACAAATTCACAAGAAGAGGGAGATACATTCGAACTAGGGGGCTTATTCGACACCACGACATTTTCACAACAACTCACACCCCTTACATTTCCACCTCTTCCACCATTGCCATTATCATCCGCACCACTCCTTGGTTTAGGGCTTCCTCCCCTACCAAGTATCAATCAAACCTACATCCCAACCATCAATCAAAGCATTGCACCAGACACTCAAAATTTATCATTGATATTGCAACAACAAACAATAAATACGCAAGCAATGGCAACATCATCAAACACACCCATAACATCACAAAACATGGTCTCACAAGGACCAATCACATCAATACCACTATCCAACACCCAAAACATCAACACAACATCATCATCTACCACCATTCCAAATCCACCACTACCAACTTTCACCACATCAAATCAATATGATGCAGCATTGCAAGCTACTTTCCAAAGAAGATACCAACAAGTCCAAAAACAAAAATCTATGTAACAAGCCACTCAAGCTGCACAAGCTTCCAAAGCCGCACAAGTTGTAATACAAGCACAACAAGTCGTGCAAGCTCAAGCTTTATTGCAACAGCAACAACAACAAGCCGCCCAAGCCGCACAAGCGTTGTAAGCACAAAGCGTCGTGCAAGAACAACTTTTATTATAGCAACAAGCTACACAAGCACAAGCAGTACAAGCTCAAGCCCAAGCGCAAGTGTAAGCTCAATATCAAACATAGCAAGCACAAGCACAAGCACAAGCACAACTTCTTGCACAAGTAGCACAATTGCAGGCATATCAACAAGCATTGAGGCAATACCAAGAGCAACAAGAAGTAGCAGAATTAGCAGCCCAACAACAAGTGTTGTTGGAACAACAGCAAGCACAACAGCAAGCCCAACAATAAGCATTGTTGGAGCAGCAACAAGTGCAACAACAAGCACAAATCCTAGTGCAACAACAGCAAGATCAACAACAGGCATCGTTCATACAAAAGCAAGTAGAAGCCTACTTCACTTGATAGAACATGCAGATACCATCAAACAATGCACCAAACAACCCATCTATCCAAACCACAATTCAAACACCTCAAAACACTTTCATCCCACCCCCTGACCCCCAGAATGATGTGATGACACAACTCAGGTTGCTCTAGCAATAAGTGCTTGACCTTCAATCGAGGCGGACAACCAAAATGCCAAGAAACTTGTGTCCTTATCCATTTGATAGGAGCCTAGACATGAAACCATTCTCCAAGGGATTTGAAATCCCCATATTTGACAAATATCGAGGGCTGGGAAACCCTAAAGATCACATCAGGGAATTCCAGGTTCATTGTATGGAAGTTGCATATGATGATACTTATCTGATGTAGCTATTCCCTAGGATCTTGGCAAGTCCCGCTATAGAATGGTTCTCTCGCTTACCTTTAGGCATTAGAACATTTGAAGAAATTAGAAATGCATTCATTAGGAATTACGCATGTAACATTGCAATGGATGTCAGTCTCGAAGAATTATCGGCTCTAAAACAAGGGAAGAATGAGTCTTTCGCTTCATTCCTTCAATGATGGTGATCCAAGGCCAATCGAAGCAAGTGAACCATGCCAAAAGAACAAGTCTACACAATCATAGCCAACCTTGAAAGCCGCTTGGCGTTTCATCTCAAGGTTCAGGGAATCACCACATATGAGCTATTGATCTCCAAGGCACTTAGCATCGAAAGAGCCCTTGTGACTCAACCCGCTGAATCAACGTCATATCATAAACAAAAAAACAATCACCCACCATAAAATTACAATGATAAACCTCAAACATGGGCAAGAAACAAGAACGTTACTAATGATGGTGTCATCAATGCCAAGGTGGTCATTAGTGATCCTTGACAACATACACCTACACCGCAAATCCAATCACAATGCCAAAACACTCATCACACAACATACCAAACCAATAATCCCACCATCAATAACCTCACTGACCAAAGGGGACCTCCCCAACACAAAAGTTATCCAAAACGCAAATACGCTATTTTGGGGGAACCATTGGAGGACATAATGAAAAAATTGATTGATGAAAAACTCATCAAACCTCCCACATTCAAAAATTACCAAGAACCCGATGTCAAACCCCCTTGGTATAATGAGAACCAACTTTGCGAATTTCACAAAATCAAAGGTCACACCATGAACAACTGCATGAGACTCAAAAATATCATCCAAGATTTGATTGACAAGAAAATCATAAACGTGGAACAACCTACTGGAAATCAAGACCTTAAAATCTACACAAATTTGATGTCGAATCATGGCAACAAAGGGAATAAAAATGATAAGGGGAAGGGCAGTGTAAATCATGTGTACGAAAAATTCATTGCTTCCCTAAATGAGGACTGCATGGTCATCACCATCAAGGGCACCCATGCCGAAGATTATGGAGTCACCACAAGAGGCAACAAAGTCACCATTGTAGGATCATCCCAACCTAACAGAGTCCCTTCATCTAGAGCCATTCTGTATACCTACAATGTTGTAGAACAACTCAAGAGAATGCCAGCACACATCTCCATCATGGAGTTGTTAAAAATCTCATCAACGCATAAAAAGATTCTTGAGGAAGCATTAGCCTCATCCATTGTCCCTGCAGATCTTGATGTAGACCAATTCCAAGCTATGGTCAGAAATATCATAACACCTAATCTCCTCACATTCTCTGACCAAGATTTCCCCACCCAACCATCTCACAACCGTGCACTTCACTTAGAAGCCATTGTCAACAAGAGAAAAATCAAAAGGGTGGTGGTGGATGGAGGTGCAGGTTTGAACTTCTGTTCTCTTAGCCTCATCAAGCAGTTGAAAATATTAGAAGATTCCATTGACAAAGGAAAGGGCATCACAATCAGAGCATATGATGACCAAGAAAGAGTGTCTTAGGGCACGATTAAACTCCCTATTCAAATAGGGCCAACGCTCATGGAAACTACCTGTCAGGTCTTAGACCTCAAATTGCCATATAATATCCTCCTAGGACGCCCATGGATCCATGCAATGAAAGCTGTAGCATCAACCTTCCACCAATGTGTGAAATTTACACATAATGGACAAGAGGTTACCGTCCATGGAGATCCTAAGCCATTTTCATATTGCAAAAATCTTGAAACCAAGTATTACAAAATCCCCCAAGTGCCAAAGAATGATGAGGGCCCATCCACATCGTATATCGACCCCGCCACTCTCATGTCCAGTTCTACGACAGAGACACCCACCATCCCTACCATCCCCACCATATCTGACATCAAGCTCATCATCTAGGAGGACAGTTGTGGAAGCTACAAACTCCCTAACAAGCTTTTGTGATAGGAGAGTTACCACAATCTCCTAGATCACGGGGACATCCACAGGAAAATCAAGCTTCCACATTGCAAACCTATCCTAAAAATTACCCCAAATTAACAAGATGGGGAGACCTTGGCCATGAGGTTATCGAAGCAAATCCATCTCACATGTTGTATCAAGATGAAAGAACAACAACTAATTTACCAATGGATGAAAGAAGTAAGGGCCTGCACATGATGCTTGCAATGGGTTACAACCAAAACCAAAGACTGGGACAAAATAACAATGGGCTCATAATACCTATCATGCCAGAGACATGACCCATAACAAATCTTGGTCTTGGATGTGCCACTCTGAGAATAACCATACATGGTCGAAGTCCTCCAGTTAGAATGGCTAATGTTTCTCCTCAGCCAATACTAGTACAAGTACACTCACCAATAGTCACAGGTAGGGACACACATAATTTTATAACTGAGCCCTATATTAGTAGTGATGATGAAGATACCTCATCCAACCTACCTAGGCTATTCAAAGATACCACCTTGTGCATTATTAGCACCATCTCCTTTGAACTAGACCATCCAAATCATGAAATCCGCTTAGTCTACCCCAGCTGATCGACTATGACCAACGAGGACCACCAGTTCTCGATACATTCAAAAATGATGAAGCACTCTCAGAATTCATAGGATTGAGGGATAACATTCCAGATGGAGATCACAAAGCGGGCTTTATAATAGAGTTGGACACACACGCCTATTACTTGGAAACGATTGAATCCTTCAGTTGCAAAAGTGAGAAACTAAGAATCATATCCAAGTCCTTGAGTGAAAACCACACTATGGCACTCTCTGACAAGAAAATAGTAAAAACAAAGGGCGTATCCAATGGTGAAAACCTCCCTGAGGCACCCAAGGATGAAAGATTCAATCTTCCCTTAAGAGCTATTCATCAAGAGAAATTAGTGGTCTTGGCTAAAAAATGCAATCTAGTCAACATAGGAACAGAGGAGACCCTGCATATCACATTATATGTGGAATCACTATTAACAAAAGAACAAGAACTCTGAGCAGCATTCCTAAAGGAAAGGAAAATAAACTTCACATGGAGTTACGCTGACATGCTAGGGCTAGATCCAGAGATTGTGGTCCATCATTTAGCAATGTATCTAGAAGCAAAACATGTCAAACAAAAGCTTCAAAAGATGCATCCTCAAATCACTTTGTTAGTCAAAATGGAGCTCAAAAAGTTGTTAGATGTAGGATTTATCCAACCAATTGACTATCCAAAATGGGTATCAAACTTGGTACCTGTTTCAAAACCTAATAGAGCCATCAGGATCTATACAGACTTCAGAGATTTGAACAAAGCATGTCCCAAGGATGATTTCCCACTTCCCTTTATCAACATGATAGTAGACATGATAGTAGGACATGAGATGCTATCACTAATGGACGGATTTTTAGGATACAACCAGATCATGATAGCAAAGTAAAATCAACATAAGACTTCTTTCACTTGTCCATGTGGGACCTACTGCTGGAACATGATGCCATTTGGCCTAAAGAATGTAGGAGCAACCTATCAAAGGGCCATGACACTAATATTCCACAACATGATCCAAAAAATAGTCGAAGGCTATGTTGACGACATTCTAGCTAAATCAAAGAAAAGACAAGATCATATAGCAACTGTAGGTGCTATCTTTGACAGACTGGAGGAATACAAAGTTAGACTAAATCCCAAGAAGTACATTTTCGGCATACAATTAGGTAAACTTCTAGGATACATAGTTTCCATGAGGGGTATCGAGGTGGATCCGGCAAAAGTAAAGAAAATCCTCGAGATGGAAGTGCCAAAGACATTAAAACAACTAAGAAGCCTCCAAGGCTGACTACAATCCATCTGACGGTTTATAGCACAACTGGAAGACAAGTAGAATCCATATTCTCACCTACTCCACAAGGGGGTAGCATATAAATGGGATACAAAATGTGAAGAGGAATTCAACAAAATTAAGGAATATCTACTGACACCACCAATTTTAATGCCACCTATTCCAAGAAAGCCATTGATCTTATACGTGTCAGCAACAACAACAGCCCTTGGGGCTCTTTTGGACCAACATGATGAAAATGGAATGGAGAGGGCTATCTACTATATTAGCAGAACAATGGTGGGTCATGAGCTAAACTACTCATTCATCGAGAAAGATTGCCTCGCCATAGTGTTTGCATCCCAAAAATTTAGACATTACATGTTGGCACACAATATAAAGCTCATTGCAAAAATTGATCCCCTCAAGTATCTACTATCAAAAGCAATGCTCACAGGCAAAATGGAAAAATGGGTAATGATATTATCAGAGTACGACATTGAGTATGTGGAGCGAAAAGCCATTAAAGGTCAGGTTATTGTAGATCAACTAACAGAAGCACCTATGTATTCTGAGAATCCCCTTGTCTCAGAGTTTCCAGATGAGTCTATTTTTAACCTCAATGTCATTGATCATTGGAAACTATACTTCGATAGCTCCTACATGTAGCACAAATCAGGAGCTGGTGTCTTCTTCATCACCCCACAGGGGGACTGCATACCAAGGTCATACAAACTAGCATTTCCTTGTATTAACAACATCATGGAATATGAGGCTTTGACTATAGGTCTTAGGATAGCAGTACAATGGAATATCATAGCCCTCAAAGTCTATGGAGACTCTCAGTTGATAATAAATCAAGTCAATAATGAATATCAGACTAAGGATGATAAGCTCACTCCATACAAGAAATTGGTGGAGACTCTAAAAGAATCCTTCATTGACATAACATTTGAGTAGATTCCAAGAACCAACAACAAAGCAGCAGATGTGATGGCGACAATTGGATCCTTGTTGAATATCCCTAACAATGTCCCAAGATATGAATTCTTGATTGAGCAACTTCTTGTTCCCGCATTTGATGTACCAGAATCAAAATTTGTGTGTGAAAAGGTGTTTACAATGTCAGTAGCATGGGGACCTCATCCATGCTCCAGCTCAAGAGCTTCATCCGATTATCACACCATGGCCCTTTTCGCAGTGGGGACTCGATCTCATTGGGAAAATCACACTCACCTCATCCAATGGCCACAAATTCATTATAACTATAATTGAGTACTTCACAAAGTGGGTGGAAGCCATACCCATATCACTGGGAAGCAAATCTAAAAATTCATCCTGAACTATCTCATCTATCGTTACGGTGTCCCACAAGCCATTATCTCAGATAATGGGACACCATTCAAGAACCAGGAGGTTCGTGACATGTGCAAGAAATTCAAAATCCAGCATCACTTCTCCACCCTGTACTATCCCTAAGGCAATGGCCAAGCAAAGGCCACGAACAAAAACATCCTCAAAATCCTTAAGAAAATAGTCAATGATCCAGGCGTGACTGGAACTTATAGCTTAATCCCACCCTTTGGGCTTATCGAACTAGCATCTGCACACCCACCAGTGCCACCCCCTTCTCCTTGGTCAATGGATCAGAAGTTGTACTCCCCATTAAGATCAAGCTCCCATCCCTTAGAATATCACTGAAAAACCTAATCACGGATGAAGAATATCAGGTATCAAGATTAAATGAGCTGGAGCTACTAGATGAGAGACGCATAGATGCTTTGAATCATCTGCAATTCTATCAAAATAGACTTAAACGGAGCTACAACAAGAAAATCAAAAGCAAGACTTTCCAAGTTGGAGAATTGGTCTTAAAAGAAAATCAAAAGAATATCCTGAATCCCAGCAGTAAAGCCAAGTTTGAACCTAATTGGTTAGGACCTTTCATCATAACAACAAGTTACAAATCAGGGGCATATCAGTTATCAACACCTGAAGGGGAACCTTTGTAGGAGCCCATGAATAGCTCCCATCTCAAAAAAAATGTATGCCTAATTCTTTCAAGGTATAGAACCAAAATCAAAAAAATCAAAAAAAATCCTTAAAAAATGGTTATTTCGGCGAAAACCTGGCAAACAGGCATCTTGGTGACAACAAAAAAATCAAAAAAACAAAAAATCCAAAAAAAATCAGAAAAGGGATCAAAAAAATCTTCCTATAGTGAAAACCACTTTGGTGGCACTTTGGGCAAGTACCTTGGTGAAAACCTGGAAAATAGGTGCCTTGCGTAAATAAGCATTGTCCATCCACTAGGATCTTTATGGCTTGATCTGCATCATCCCTTCATTTCGCTTCCATCATCCATCACATTCAAGTCTCCATCCATCACACATCCACTCGCATTTGCACCATAGCTTGGTCTTGCATTCGTATCATGATCCCTCCTAGTACTACTTGGCCCATCCTCAAGGTCAGTTTGTCCTACCTTTATCGAAGTAGTCTATTGCATCACGCTAGGGGAATGTTCTCGTCGAATCAAATTTGTGTATGGTCTTAAAGTCCTCAAAATCTCAAAAAATAAAAAAATGTCAAAAACATTGGAATCTAAACTATGTCATCTCTGAGCTTAAACGTAGGCAAGGCTCATCTCTGATAAGCCCCTGAGATATCAAAATCCAAAAACATCATAAAATTAGAAAAATTCAAAAACATCAAAACATCAGAAAATCCAAAAACATTCAAATCATATCAAATCCAAAAACAGGTCAAAAAGTCATTCAAAAAGCCAAAACAAGGTCATCTTATCGAACTATGTCATCTCTGAGCTTGAACGTAGGCAAGGTTGATCTTTGATCATCCCCCGAGACATTTAGGTCAGTCCTATAGGAGTCCGTCATAATAAACTGATATTTCATCATGTATATCATCATCTGTAAATTGGTCAAGTCATCAGTCGAACTACGTGGTCTATGCGTATATAACGTAGGCAAGGCTCATTTTTTTATCATCCCTCGAGACCCCTAGGATAGGTCTTTAGGTTAGTCTCTTGGTCAAAATCTCAAAAAATCCCAAAAACATCAAAAAATTAAAAATCAAAACATTTGCAAAATCTTGAAAATATCAAAAAAAAGCCTCAAAACATTCCAAAAAACATCAAAAACATCCAAATATTTGAAAAAATCCACCCATCTCATCTCGCTTGCACCTGCAATAACACCACTCATAATAAACTGATTGTCACCATCAACCTTTGGCAAAACAATTGGAAACAATTCTAGTAGTTTAATAGTAGAGCTCAAAAATGTCAAGTCTTAAGTCTAAGTTAGTACGTAAGCAAGCTGGTTATCTCTTCGTATCGGTAACACATCATCTGAAATGGTCCCATATCAATCATCTGATAACATCATGTCCTAGGATGAATCCTTCCTACAAGGGGCATTATTTATTAGAAAGAACACTTTGGATAAACAAAATGCCGTGTCACCATCCACTAACATGTCCTAGGATGAATCCTTCCTACAATGGGCATTATCTTTTGGCAATAAGTTTCGTTCATCATCTTAGAAAACACATCCTATTTCCATTAGCGATATTGAAGAGCATCAGTCTATTTGTTTACTTGGTCTTTATCTTTTAACTTATCTTATTTGCACTCATTCCAAGGACGTCTCGATGATATCCCAAAATAGAGGATTTAGAGAAATAGGAATGGGGCAATGATCATTATCTTTTGTCTGTTGTGCTTGTTGGACATTCTTGCAATATAACCTTGGCGAATACTTGCTTTGTTAGGTATGTATGGAAGAGGTCTAAGGCAACTTGTTGACTATTACGGGGATAGGTTTACCTTTCCATGTTTTGGTCTGAGGTGTCTAAAACTTCTGAGGTGCATCCTAGCAACATTTACGTATGTCAGGTGTGAACAAGAATACTCCTATCTGATTGTCGATTCAAAGTCCATCACACTAAGTACAATGCCATCCTGGTTTCCTATACCTTGATGCATCGTACCACGTGTGTTATCTAACATAAGAAAATTTGGCCCTTTGAAAATCCCAATTCCTCAGCAAGTAATCATTATCATCATCATCATCATCATTATTTGAATTTGTATCATCATGCATCTTGTTGAAATGACTTCTTCTTTTCTTACTAACCGCACTAACAAGGCTACTATGACAGTTGATCACTATCATCACCATCATCATCATTGATCCTACATCCACAAATCACTAGCACATCGCATAAGCATATCATATAGAAGTCATATGCATTGCATAAGCATATCATATAGGAAAAACATTCATTGCATTTTAATCATCATATAAATAGGTTATCATAAACATTTTTCATACATAGGTGCATACATGTCATCACATTTCACCCATTTGCATTGCATCACATAGCATTCATTTGCATTTCATAACCATTTCATATTACCATCTAAATCATCACATAGCATCTATAAAAGCATTCCATAATCATTTCTACATAATCATAAGCAAATAGGCATATAAACATTTAATTCATTACACATTAGCATATCACTTTGCATTAACATATCATTGCATCACATCATCATTTAGGATAATAACATTTGTTATTCTAAAGCATCTCATAAAACCATTTGCATCATATCACGACCATCACATCATATTACATCCATTCATAATTAAGTACTATTACACACATTATTGCACATCATAGCATCGCATACATCATTAGAAATAAATGCATCCATAGGAACATCATTACAAAACATATAGAAATAAACCATCCATGCATAAATAAAAGTACATGGTACATCTCATCAAAATCGGCTCATATATATATCATATCATCAACTGTCATAGTACAAATAATAATCAGATCACTGTACATATGTGTCAATCAGAACAAAATGCCCATCGGGCTATAAAAAATGAGCCCATAAAAGCACAAAAGGTACATCATAAAATCTGGATCAAGCCTGATCTTCATGGATGCTACCCTTGCCCCTGTCATCGTGACCCTCAAGTGGTCTCTGACTGGCCCACTCTGAGTACTCTGGGACCCAATATGCTCTAGGTACATGGTCATGGTAGGCCCGACGGTAGTACTCTGTCTCTTGGATAGCATCTCTATAAGATCGTACTGGCACTGTACCCTGAGATGAGGACATTGTCATGCTCTCAATTTGTTGCTTGCAACCTAGCTCTGTGGCTGCCTGTAGTTCTGCAACCTATCTCTACTGCATAGCCTGATCCCTCTCTGCTCTAAGTTGCTCCCTCTTAGCCTGTGCCTAGTCTCTCTCGGCCATCACTGCCTGTACCTGTGCCTATAACTGCAAAATCAAGGCATCCCGTGTGTCTTCCTGCCCTGCTGGCTGTGCTCGTGGCTGTGCATGAACCTAACCCTCACCCTCAGCTTGTGGTGGTGGGACTAGCAGATCCTGCTATTGGTCCTGCATGGGGACATCTCCCTGACCTGGTGGAACTGGGAGCACCTCTGGAAGATCCTGTCGGATCTTGATCCTCGTTCCTTGCCCTCATCCTCATCCTCTACCCCTGCCTCTAACCCTGTATGCCTCTGGATCCTCACCTAGAATAGTCAACCAGAGAGGAGGTCTAAACCAGTCTTTGTAGGCCTGTGTGGTGCCTAGATCTACCAAACCCTTATTGTAAGCCCAGGGTCAGACCACCAAGTGTCAAAAATTGTCAACCACCTCCGCAGTAGGAATACCAGGCCCCCATGATACCTGTGTCATGTTGCATGTAAAGATGGCCACATAACCATCATCAGGCCAATCTTGTGGCTCCCCAAACTGACACTGTACATGCCCAGGCAGGTATCTCTCTATCATTGTGTGTTCTCGCCCCTACATGTATCGATCCTAACGGTAGTAGAAGAGCTAATCTACATCATTAGCCCATCTAGGCTGACTGATGTATGGTCTCCAAGTGAACACAAGCATCTCATCTATGACCCACCTCTAGTAGGGGATCTCATGCTCTCAAGTGTGTGTGAAGGACACACCACCTCTGTATCATGTCACCGAGGCATCCTCTACCCCCATCAGAACTGGAACGACCCATGGACATAGCACAGAAATGTGCTCCCACGCGCAAACATGCAGTAAGGTCACTCTAGCTCCCAACACTTTCCCATCCACGTATGCATACTTGTGGAGATCCCTGTAAAGTGAGGCCAGAAGGACGAGCCACCACGCGAAACAAACTGGTCTATCTTGGACCATCCTCTCCCAGCAGTATCCCCATCTAGGACTGAAGTATCACCCTCATCTATTTGGGGCAACCAAACCCAAAATGATCACTGCAATAGCCCAGTAGAAGGGAGGTGTTATAACTTGGTACTGCTCCAACTCGATTTGCCCCTCGCAGTAGATAATATCTCGAGTGGTGAGGACTCGGGTACAATAATCGAATCCCTCCTACATATCGTAAATCACCCAACAGACATGAATGGGAAATCGTCGTATGTGCCAAACATCCTCCAATGTGACAGTCGCCTCACCAATGGGAAGATGAAATGACGACGTCTCGATGTGCCACCTCTCGGCCAGCGCTAATAGCATTCTAAGGTGTGTGCACACAGGCATTGCGTACACGATATGCCATAGTCCTATAGCTCCTAGCCGATCCTGGTCTCTGTCGCTAAAATCCTGTAGAATGCTCACTAGATCCCATGACCGGTGCTCCCAAGAATAAAGCTCCCTAGGCCCATCCTACATCACACAAAGTTGGCATGTTAATTTTTTTGAAAAATTCCTGACCTAATGCTCCAAACTCGTTCCCAGTGGTGCAGTTTGTGAAGGCGTCGCAGTTTGATTTTTCTCAAACTCCGACGCTAGACCCAGAATTTGGCCAAATAGCGCTTCCACAGCGCACATTATCCCCTAGCGTCGCAGTTTTCATGAAAAGGGTGCTGCTGCGGCGCACTTTTCCAAATTGGCCCGCTAAGTCTGAGCTGAGCCCAAGCCCAGCGGTGGAGTTTTTAAACTCTAAATTGCACCGCTATGGTGCTAAACAACACTGCTACAACGTAAAGAGGAAATTAGAGGTGCACTTTAAACACCAAGTGGTGCTATAATAGCGTCGCTTGAGGCGAGCTCTCCTTAAAAGCAGTAATCAATGCATTAAAATGCAAAAAATGAAGCTTTAGTTAGAGTCACATACTGGGGCACCAATGCCAAGTGGCTGCTGGTAGGTCTGAACTCGGTCCGAAATGTGTAGAGAAAGCTGTCATTGTGCCATATCATCAGGAGGTCAGAGCTCAAATCTCAAGGTTTACTAGCGGAGGTGTGTGAAAATGACTTAAAAGTGACCCCTCGGGCCCCTTTTAAGCCTAAAAATTAGGGTTTTTTGACCCTCTGGGGCTGTCCTGCTAAGGTTTTGGACCCCCAAACCTAGTTTTGTCTATTTGAGGCTTTTTTTCATCATTTTATTGTGTTTAGACATGTTTTTAGCCTCTGGACCCCTTTCGACCTGTCGGCACTTTGTCACTTTTTTTCAGGAGATCACCCAAAAAATTAAAATTTTCGTCTGATCTCTCAAGGGGGCATTATAATGACATGTTTTCTCTCGCCATCAATAGTGGGGCAAGTTTTTGAATATCAAATTTTTTTATTTTGATCGAGATTGTATTCTTTGAACCAACAAACGAGTGCATTGCTTCAAAGAGGGGCAAAATGTAGACATTGAAAATATACTGATTGACATCGTGCACCTAATCCCGACTTACTAACATCGTTTCTTCCTAAATCATTCATCGGTCTAACCATTTAATCAAATTCCCTATCTGATTAAATTCATCAGTATCCTCTCTTGGTTAAATAAATCACTTTATCTGAATCAAGTCATTTCTCTTGCTAATTAAATCAATCCATCTGATCTAATTATCCCTATTTAATTAAATAATCAATTTATTTGATTAAATTTCTAAAGTTTATCCATTAAATTAAATAAATTAAAACCTTATTTGATTTAATCTAACACCATCCCTTTTAATTAAATAAATCAAAATCTTTATTTAATTAGCCTCTTATTATATTCCTCTCTTATCTTATTTAAATAAATCCATAAATCTAAGTCAAATAAGTCACATCATCTAATCTCCTATTAAATTAATTAACCCTTGATTAATTTAATCTAATCTCATGTCACATCCTCTAGATAATGCAAGTTGCACATGAAAATAGATTTAATTCATTTATTAAATCTCTATTTTCCTCACAAGGTATCTTTTGGAATATTCTCTCAATTTGAATTCAAAAATTCCAAGTCAACATGTACATCCAACAAGGCAATTAAAACCTCTTACATGTCCTTTGCCTTGAGCCAAGTGGCATTTATTGCATTTTCCCTTCCCTCTTACATGTCATTTCAACAAATTTGAATTTCAAATATTGGCATTTATTGGCACAAACCCCAAATCTTGCACAACCATCATCCATTCATAGCTTGACAAGTGGCACCATATCATTGGATGAATGTTAGTCCCACATTGCTCAAATTTGGGCATTCATCCATCTTGAAATCCTATAAATGAAGAGTTCCTCTCCTCATTTTATCATCCACAATCCAAGCAAAGTTACCATGCTAAAATACTTAGCCATTTCCATTCATCATTCGAATTCTTAGCTAGGCTTTTTGCAGATTTGGCTTGGAGTTCTCATCTTCTCATCAAAGTGGATCAACATCATCTTCAACATTCGAATCTTGCATCATAGGAATTGGGAAAGGGCCAATTTTCACATCAAATTGGCACCAATTCCCCCATGGGATCAAGTGTTTGCTATTTGAATTAGGATTGAATCAAGTTTTTATCATTTTCTTTGTGTTCTTCATTATTTTCATTCCTAGTTTAATTTGTAAATGGATTTCATGGGGAATCCTTGTTTTAGCTTGCAAATCCTTGTCTAACTCATTTATTCATGTTGTTTTGCAGGTACTAGGAAAAGGGTTCACACAATAACTAGACCCCAATTTGAATGCCTAGACACACAAGTTTGTGGGTAATGATTGGAGTTCAACTTAGAATAAGGTGAGAAATGGATTTTAATCTAGGAGATAGTTATGTTGGAAATATTATCCAAGGGATAATATTACCCCAATGATTGTGTTCGACTGATTAAAATGATGTTGTTCCCATTAGGTCATTTCCTCTATGTTCTCACTATTGATTCCTTGGTCTACATATTCTTTTGAGACAAACATCTTGGACTAGTATTTGGCATCTTATTTCTTAGAAATTATTCATTCTCATTTGATTTATGATGACCTCCTTTTGATAGAATCATATTGTATTTTATAGGAATCTAGTTTCTTTATTCACAAGATTGAAAAATCCATGGCAAGGCACTCTCCTTCCCTAGATCCTTATTGAATGGACCTACAAAAACATGGTGTGACTAGTTATTACCTTGGGATACCCTTTGATTTTGGATTGGGGGTATCTCTAAATGATATGTGGAAATAGTTCATACATAAGCTCAAATCTAAATTCACACACCAATGGTAATAGGTTCCTCTCCTCAATTGGAAGAGTTCAAGTGGCTAATAGAATCTTCTAAGCTACTTATGTCTACTACTAGATTCTATCTAGAATATTGTGTAAAAAAATTATCACTTGTTGATTATAATTTTTTTTTTATCAATGTGGGATGATAATGTAGGTTTCACAACCACCTCATGACTTCATTATATGTATCCCTTGATACAAAAGGTGGTTTGGGAAAAGTTGAAACCAAAAATGAAGGTATCTATCTCATTTCCAAATGGATCACACATGTTATTTAGAGTGAGGAGCCTTTGAAAATCCTTATTAGATAAAAAATTATTTCAATTATTCTTAATTATCCTTCTACCCATCAATAAAAAATCATCACCAACTTCACCCCCAACATCTCCCTTGACTAATGCTAAAACATAAAATAAAGTCAACACATCAAAATTTTATTTTGGTCTAATTTGATCTCTTGTAATGCCCCGCCACGTAACCCTAGAGGATGATACAAACACAACAGAAGCATAACAATTTTTTTTTAAAAAAAGTGTAATTAATAACAAGTAAAGTGAACTACACTTAACGCATATATCCTCTAAGGTACGCAACAATGCTTACATTTGAATCCCATAACTTACAAAAGTAAACTAACCATAGCTTATAAAATTGAACTCATGGTATAAAGAACATAGATCCAAAAGCATTAAACTCATCACATAAGATACAAAGTACATTAAAGAATCATCCATAGATTGCATTTATTCAATATAGCAGTTACAAAGCTCATTTCCAAGATGAGGAAGATCATACAGTAATGTTATAATTACATTGATACAAGAATCATCCTCGAATACAAATGAGTAGTACTTATATAAAGTATCCAACTAATACAAAAGAACATAAAAAATAGTAAAAAAGCAACTAGTACATGTGAGCTCTCTAATCTGGAAGATCCTTCCATCACGAACATGAATGGGAACCCAACGGTGTAAGGTGCACATTCCACCCAACCAAGTGGTACCCGAAGGCCCACCCCATGTGCTAAGAGATAGTAAAAGGGATTCCTAGGAAAAACCAACAACCTGTAGACACAAGAAACACACAATACTATAATATACAAGAACAATACATACATAAAGTTTACATTGCTTCCAGAGTAAAATAATCAAGTATATCAACTACACAATACATATTGTTTTCATAGGAGTGTCATCACAAAGTTGTATGGGTTATCTTGGCAAATATTCCTAGGCCCCGACCCCCAACTTGGGTTATCCTGGTAGCCTCTCATGACCCCCAGCCCCACATACAAACTGGTGTGGAATCAAATATCTTTCAAATGGATAAGATAATGATCTTGCCATTTCAGGCCTTCCCATCTCATCTCAAGTCTAAACAAGCCCTTGAGCCAATGAGTGAGACACAATTATCTAGTTAAGTGTTTTAAGCCACCCTTTCCCCCAATATATTCATTTAATTTCCACTGAATTAACTAACTCTCACATGAGTTATCCTGACACCACTTTGTGTGTCATCCCCCATTGAGAGCCACTCCACTACTAGCAACACAAGGATCTAATCCACATCCAAGGGTAAACACAGTGCACAAAATGAATATTAAATCTCAATCCAAAATATAAGAGGCAACACATCCCGTTCAAAGTAACCAAGTGTTTAAACAAAATAACAACCAAGTACACTACCCAAGGAAAACAAAGGGTTGAACCATAAAACATAACAACCCCCTCATAAAATGACATCATCTGGAAGACTTACATACACAACTAACCAATTTTTCCAACTTACGAGAATAGAAGAAATCGTAATTAAATAGGCAATTCAAGTGGGAAATAAATCTACCATTAGGATCTCCTAAATCCAATTTTCTTTTCAATAAAATACAATAATACATTGCCCAAAATAAACTAACTTAATACAATTTCAATTATAGTCAATAAAAAAATTAAATCCATTTGTTTATTTCAATTTCCCAATTACATATAAATAAAAATCAACTTCCTCTTTTGTAACATTTCATTTAAAAATATCTAACTTGTGCTTTTGCATGCACCTATTATAGAAATACATCTTATATATATATATATATATATATATATATATATATATATATATATATATATATATATATATATATATATATATATATATATATATATATATATATATATATATATACATATATATACATATATATATAAATATATATGTATATTTCTAAATTAAAATTCATATTAAAAAACAAAATCAAAATTGAATAAACTAGGTAGACAAAAGTTTGAAAGCCATTATTAATGGATGGCTATGGGGGTGGTTGCATACACAACTGACTCCCATATGGGGCACGCGGCCTGTGAAGGCAGCGCTGGGCACTGCCTCCACACTCTGCCTCCCCCTATGGGGGCAGCAACGGGGGCAACCCCCCCAACCCCCATACGAATATAAACTCAAACTTTTGATTTAAAAATCATTGTATAGACATTATCCTAGGGTTTTCAAAATAGAAAAATTACAAGGATCTTCACAAATAATATATATATGTATATGTATGTGTATATGTATATGTATGTGTATATGTATATGTATATATATTTCTATATATATGTATATATGTATATATATATGTATATGTATATGTATATATATATGTATATGTATATGTATATGTATATGTATATGTATATGTATATATATATAAAAAGATTGCTCCAGTCGAGAAAATTATTTTCACAAAAAGTTTTCTATAGGAAGAGATTTACAAATTTACCAAAGGTTTTCAATTTCCCAGCCAAATAAAACTAATAGGAAGAAAAATAATAATCTTCTACAGGAAGATATTTTCTCATAAAACCAAGATTTTCACAAATTTTGATAGGAAGATTTTAAATCCATTCCTACAGAGGTTTTCCAAATCTTCTATTATTTTCCTTTTGGGATTTCTATTATTTAAAAACAATTTCCTACAGAGGCTCTCAGATTTCACTATAAAATCTTTCTGGGTATTCTATTTTTTTAAATCAATTTCTACAGAAGCTCTAAAATTTTCACGGAATTTTTTTTCAAACATGACAAGCTTTCAAATTTACAAAATATATTAAAGCTTCTAGACAAATAACATATTCTTCTTGTATTGGCAATCTTTCCAATTTGCATAAAAATAATAACAATTAAGAAACTTCTTTCCAAATGCTTGAGGAAATTATGTTTGAAGTAGAGCTTCGCCTTCAGATTCCAATTTACCAAAGCTTCTTCCAAATTATCCACTTTTCTGGAAAGATGAAAATAAAACCAGAGCCAAAATTTCCCAAGAGCTTTTTTCCAATTTTCAACAACCTATTATAAAAATATATTTTCTCATTGTCGTGAAGTAGCCTCTTTCCTCTTTCAATTAATGCAAATATTCTCTCCAAGAATTAATTCCTAACAACAATGTTTAATTCATTTTTTCTAACACATGTCCCAAATAAAATATCTTTTCAACCAAATCACAAATATTTCCTCTAAGATAATTACAAGATATTTATGCATTTAATAATTCATAAGTCACATATTAATTTCTAATTAAATTTAATCTAATTAATTTAATTACTTTATAAAATAAATTTAATCTTAGAGATTAAATCACTTTACAAAATAAATTAAATTTAATTAATTAAATCAAATATAAAGCTTCTAATCAACATTAATCAAAACTAGTGGGTGGTAGGGTGCCCCCCCCCCTCATTCCTACTCTTTTTCACCCACTTGCTTGGCAAAGAGCTATGGTGGATGATTTGTTGGTGGAGAGTGAGGACATTGGGGTGTAGGCGGGGGTGTGAAGGATGTCAGACATGTGGCATGGCCACATCACTTCTTCCCTTTTTCTTGTGGTAGCCCAAGGCATCGGTGTCAGGTGGCCGTCGATGGAAGGTTTTCTGTGGGGTTGGATTCAACTCAAAATAGGGTGCTTCATGGATTTGATCGACGTTTTAGTGAAATATGATGGCCTTGCCAAATGGAGAGGCATGAAGGGTACGAAGTTCATAGTAGATCATGTAAATCAGTCAAGTGGAAAATGCTTTTTATTACGAGGTGATGTTTGGGTTAAAGCTTGTTTTCGTAGGATGAAAACCACATGTAAGGATGGATAGCCTTTCATTTTCATTATTCCTAGCTCATGGTTATGGATCGGTCTTGTTATTTGGGGGCCTTTTAATGTTGGTGGGTGATGGCAGTTCATTCATGTGCTTTTCAAATTTTGTTTTCGTTGGTTGTCTTTATGTAGGGGGATTTTTCAACTAGAGTGTAGATAATGGAAAATCCAGGCCACTCAAAATTCATTATTTCAGTCTTCGTGGAGGGGCTGGAATGTTTCAGCACAGATACTCTTGTTTCTTTGGTGGTGACGAAGAGGCAAGCAGCGTTCATGGAGATCACAGACCAAAGGCTTAAATGTATTATGCTCGTGGGTGATCCCTTGGTCTTGGTAGTGGTTAAAATGGTTTTAGGAAAGGGTCACTTGGCCAGAAAGGAGTTTGCAAGGGATAATGCTTACATATCCTCACAGTTCTTGGCTGCTATTTTGGACATTGAAGTGTCCAAGGTGGATGCTAGAGAATTGACGATGAATTTATTCTATGGTGACTTGTTGGGTGGTCTGGAGAAGACCTTGAAAGCAACCTTCATGGGAAAAGGGATTTCGCATCCCTCTGACTTGGAGCTCATGTGGAAGACAGACGAAGCAGTGAAGGTCTACCCCTTTCTCTTGGACTTGAAGGGGGTTGAGCTCATAAGGCACAAGATGACCTCAGCAATGGTCATTGAATTTCTGAAAAGAAAGATTGGGTTGGTGGAAAAGGAGGGCTTGAAATGGGTAGAATATTTCTCTACATTTGCTAACTTGAATGGGTTCCTCTGAGGCTCGATCTTTGTGTCTGAATTTTCTTGTCTTAAGGTTATAGTTTTGGAGTTGGGTTTTGTGGTGGGCAGGGTGATTGTCAATTTTTCTCTGGTTGTGGAGTGTTTCCTGGAGTGGTAGGGTTTTAGTATTCTATGGTAGTTCGGTGGATTTTACCTGCATTGCAGATGATATGTATTTCTCTTCTGATATTTTAATATAAAATATAAACCTTACATATCAAAAAAAACATTAATCAAAATTAATTAAATAATCACTAAAAACCATTGTAAACATTAATTAACATTAATTTCCCACAAAATATTCCTTGCAAAATAAATAAATGACAAGGAAAATGTGGAAAAAATAACAACAAAGCATACCAAAACAAGGGCTGACAACACACTATGACTAGGGTTGTGGCTTGACAAGGAAAACCTATTATTATCTCCCAATTAACTATTCTGTTGGGCAATGGACACACTTAAACTTGTGAATTCAGGTGGAGTCAATGTCCTGTACTTGCAATCTTGCAATCAAAACATATGTCGTACATGTAAATAGATCATAAAAAATCACACTGTGAAGAGAAAATCGCAAAATTGCAGGGTGCTCGCAAGCGAGTGATGCAATCTCGTTCCCTTCACCAATACAGTGTCACATCAAAATTGATGAAACTAAAACACCAATTAACTACAGATGAGCATATATCAATATCAACTCAAATAATCAACTATGCTAACCAGAAAGCATGTCATAATCAATAATCATCCATAAAGTGTACCATCAAATCACAATATAAAAACTATCATCACTCCAATGTCAGCAATCAAATAACAACATAGTATCTGGTCTATCAAAGTAAAAGCACTGTCTAAAAACATAAGCACATTGGAGGGGTGCTACATCTCTCACCTATGAAACTCTAAATTTTACACCCCATTGTGTGTTTATCTATTTACTATTACTATGTTAGGGTAAATTATTACATATGTGAGTGTATTTAGAATTGTGATTAGAGAATATATATATATATATGTGTGTGTGTGTGTGTGTGTGTGTGTGGTTGCACTTTGCTTATCAGAATAATTGGAAAATTATGAATGAATGATTATCTCATTTAATGTTATATAATGGAATGAATGGTTATTGAATTTGATATTTTAACTATGAAGTGTAAATGTTTGTTTGACGAACTAACTACCATGGAAATGTGTTAAGTTGGATGCAGGTTCAGATTCAATCCTTTGGAAGTGAGGGGAAGTATCACTTAGGAGAAGAAATTTGTCGGGTAACTTGTAACGAAACCTAACTAAACTTACACACACACTCACTAATAGAATGGTTGATTTAATGCATAGTTTTTGGAATTGGTAAGTCATCCTTTAGTATGGTGTGTTTGCATTAGGAAGGATCTTGATTTCCATTAAGAGCATTCTTATATTATTTTTAGTGCTTGGTGCATGCAAGTTATTCTTCATATTACTACACTTAATTGATGAGATATATACATAGAATGTATATCTATATACATACATACATATATATATATATATGTATGTATACAAATATATCTGTATACATATGCATGTCGACAATAACCCATACACGTAAGGGAACACGTAGATGAGAGTACATAGATATACATACCTATGCATGCTTATGGACAGGTTGCTTATGGGCATGGTGATATCAAGAGGACAATGTGACATGAATGTATATATATATATATACATCACATGTATATATACCTATCAATAAGATAGTAGTTGTTTATGTGTTTGATTATGTAATAATATGTATATATATGAGATATATACATATATACATATGTATACATGTTTCGATATACGCATGTGTTAACAAATGGGAATGTCCATATGAATATGTCGATATATGTATACGTACGTATAAAATGTATATACATATATATATGTATATATATACAAACAATATTGTATACGAAATGTTAACTTGAGCTTATTCATTCGAATATCAAGTGTATATTTAGACAAAATTATTTGTCAAAGAATATATACATATATATATTTGAATAAATATATACATATATATAGCATTAAATGCTATTAGTTAATATGTATATATATATATATATTTATTATATAAGTATTAAAGGTTGATTCATAGAAAATATGTCATGGTCGATTAACTGAGAATGTAGTGCTTCATATAATAGTACATTAGTAAGTATTAAACCGCCATTATCATTATGGATAACAAGTGATGGAAATACATAAGTACTAAGGCTACTATATAAAGTTTAGTAAACACCATAATTAAATGCAGCACATTTTATTATGTAACATACTAAGTCTTAAATAGCGCTATAAATGATGGAAGTCGATTTTGTGATGTGTCAATCTCCATGCCTTGGACCAAGTCGACTTAGTAATATGCAGCCAAATAGTGATTGACTGAGTTCTTTGTTTAAAATAGTAAGCTTTTAGATAGGAAATGTGGTGAATACTTGGCACCATAATATGAATTATGTGTTTCTCTTAGAATTATTTTAAGCTTGGAATTCAATTACCTAAATGAAGCATGTGTTTTATGAAATAGTCAAACTATTGTTGGAAAGCATAGGATTGATTTACTGTATAGTTTTGATAAGTATTATGTTAGGAATATTCCACCTTTTCATTGATAAGTTGAGTCGATGGTACATTGTTTAGAAGTGTTATAGCTTAATCCTTGTTTGTAGGTTGTAGAAGTTGGTTTTTGGATATAAATATGAGGCATTCTCACCTCATTTGGATACAATTCTTCTTTGCATCATTGTACGCTACTCCATTCTATTGTATTTTCTGTTGAGATAATTCTTATTTTGCTAAGAGTTATTGTGAGGAATTTAGTGAGAGAAATTGAGAGGACTTGTTGCTAAGTTGATTCTAAGAGGAGGCTAAAGCGTGAGATCTAGTTGGTCAATTAGAATAAGCAATTATCAGGCATGTGATTCTATTCTCTTCATGTTTTTTTCTTTATTGAGAAAGAATGATTGCCATGTGTGTTTAATTTGGGTTTGCATTAGTTGCTTGAAATAGAATAAAAGTCTATTTACTTATAAGAAAGGAAAAGTATTATTGATATGATTTCCATATAAGTGTTTGTATTTACTAAATAATAAGGAGTGGTTGATTATCATCTATAGTATTACATACTAGGATTGAGAAATTGGAAATAGCTTGTTAAGTTATTTTATACAAAGTTGCTTTGTGGACTTAGAAAGCTTATATGTTATGCCTAGGGTTAGGCTATCCACTAAAGGGGGGTAACTTTTTTTTTTTTCTTATGTTTTATTGGTAGAGGTACCATTGTGATTTGGGAAAGGGAATAGGTTATATCTGAGGTTAATGATTACCTATTGAAGATTTACCTATGTATATTTTATAATGGTCTAAAGTCTAATCGAGCTAGGGTAGTGTATGTGAATAGGATAGTTATCACTCAAAGTAATGAGTGAGAATACTTTGGCCAAAGTAGTGTGATTTCCTTTGGCTCCATTGTCAATTCACCTTGTTCCTTTTTATGCATGCTATATTAGGATTCTAAGGTCTACAAGTTCTAGTTATGTAGGGCACAACACTAAGATCAATATGGTTATAGTTATGAGGTTACTCAACCAATCTCTTCATCGAAGGGAAGGGCCATCTATCCAATGATAGATGTACGAGGGACTGCATGATTCTATGGTTGGCAAAAAAGAACTTGCTTGATGCTTCTCCTCCTTAGCTAGCAACTAAGACTTGAAAGGGGATTCTTGGACCATCTATATCTATTGCTTTGAAGCTCAATCCAGCTATGTATGTACATTGTACACATTCTTTGGAAATATTGTAACATGTGGAATATGATATTTGAAATGGTATTTGTAATTTGATATGTCATATATGTTCATTTTTTCTCATTTGGAAAATAATTTTTTTATATCAATGTTTTAAATACATAGTTTATTTACTTGGAAGTAAAAACCTAGGAAATTTACTTGCATGAACAATTGGCAACTTACATGTGGTATCAGAGCTACCTAGTTTAGCTTTGGAACCTATGTGCTCACCATAATTACCATCCAACATTGAATGAGACTAATGTTTGGAAAATTCTTGTGCCAAGAGGGTGCGTCTCAGGTTAACTGCAAGAAATTTAGTAATCAGGAATGAGCACTACTTGAAAGCCAAGAAGGAAAAAGAGGATATTGTTCATACAATAGAGGCTATTGTTCATACAATAGAGGGTACCAACTATGATAATGTTGTCTAGTTAAGCGATACTAAAATTTTTATCACACTCTTTCTCAAATAAGTGAAGTAAAGAGAAGGATGAAGGAGGAGACCAATTTCAACTATCTACCTCTTATTTCACTAGCAAATTTTGATTCCTTGTCACTTTCTAGGGATATGCCCTCAAAAGAGAGTGTCATTCCAAGTTCATATTTAGAGACCCTAGAGTTCTTCCTATGTTGGAAGTGATTGTAATTTCCTCAAGAAATGAATTGATTGGTTATGTCCCTTGCAACTATGTATTGGATGATAAATCTAAAGGTTACTACCCATTTTTGGATAGAGAAGATCAATTAAGGGGAAAAAAATCTAAAGGGTATACCCAGTTGAGTTATGTGTCAAAGATAAAATCTGAGGGATACTCTCCACTCATCTATTTGAATAGCCACTCTATGTAAAAGAAAGGATATTTCAAGATCCTTATGAATAATAAAAATCATGTGTTTATCAAAAAATTGTGCTTAAATCTTATGTGAAAATTTCTTCTATGTGTGTGAATGAATGCTCATGTAAATGTTATCCATAAGATAGTAAAGCATGATTGAATCTAATAAAGATGGACCTTCAGGTGTGACCCTTTCTTGCAAGGATGGTGAGAACAAGGACTAATCCTAGAGGGAGTCAAGAAGTCAAACAAGGTCCAAAGGATGCTAAACCTAAATTGGATCAAATTTTGGCTATCATTCATGAGACTAATGCAAGGTTGGGAAATCTTGGGAAATAATTAAGGGAAAGAGATAGAGTAGAACAAGAGGTTTTGATTAATTAAGAAGTTCCTATCAATGAAGATGAGGGAGAGAACTCTCATGATCATGTTAAGACCCATGAACATGAGAATGATAAATCACACTCTCGATCAAAAGAAACTAGTAGGAATCATTTGGCTACTGAACTTTCTAGGGACATCAGGAAAATAACCCTACTAAAATTTAAAGGTAGCACCAGTAGGGAAGAAAATGAGGCATGGTTGATTCGGATGGAGAAATATTTTGAGATCAGAAACTATTTTGAAGTCACGAAAGTAGTATGGGGAGCCTATTAGTTAGCGAGAGAAGCCTCTAACTAGTGGATGAACAAGAAAATGGAACTCAAACTTAGTTCTTTGAAACTTACATGGAATGAGTTTATTGAAATCTTTTGGAAAAGATGGTTCCTCAACTCTTTTTCGATCATAAACTCACTGATTTTCAAAATTTAAGACAAGGAGAGATGTTAGTAAATGAATATTGGGAAAAGTTCACCCAATTGTTACAATATGTACCAATGTATTAGAAGGATGAACATTTCCACATAAGGAAATTCATTTTGGGGCTTAATAGCTAGATTGGTGGTGAAGTAGATGTTCATGGTACAACCACTATGGATCTGGTCTATCAGAAGTGTTTTAAGCAAGAGAAGAAGCTCAAATCCATCTCCATCTGCCAAGAGAATAGGAACCATAAGAAGTTTGTAGTAGTTCAAGTTTAAACAATACCAAGGAAGTTTGAAGGTGTGCAATATTTTCAGAAGCAAGGGGATAAGGGACTCTAAAATAATGGAAAATAATCAAGGAGGGAATGCAAAAGGAATCATTTCAATAGTGGTAATGTTTAAAATGTTGGAGGTAATGCCAATAGATTTGGTGAACTAGCAATCGGATGCTTCGCATGTGGTGGAGACCATTATGCTTCAAATTGTCCCAATAAGTCTTCTAGGTCACAACCTCATGGAAACCCACTTCCTTTCTAGCAAGCAATGTTCCAACAAAAGATTCATGCTACCTTGGATGATTTTCAAGCAGAGTATCAAGTTACTCTAGTGGAGACTCTAGGTATTTTATTTGGTTTTCCAATTTTCATAATTATAGATACTAGGGCTACTGGAAAAAAAATCACCCAGAATAGCAAAGCAAATATCTAGGAAATCCAGTTATATGGCGAAGTCATGGGTTGTAGAATATGAAAACTAGCTAAGAGCAACTATGGAAAAATGTTTTTTTGAAGCTAGGATTGAGCTACCTTGTGTCTCTATAGAGGTAAACCTATATGTAGTGCCCTTAGGATCCTATGATGTTATCCTGGGAATGAACTAGCTTTCAAAGCATAGGGCCAATGTAGACTATCAAGCCAAAACAATAGAGTGCTTGGATAATTTGGGTAACCAAGTGATGTTTCAAGGGATGCCTAGGGAAGTAAAATTACATCAAATCTTTGTCATGCAACTACTTAGGGCTAAGAATAAAGGATGTAAGCTCTTTGCAGTAAAAATGGAAAATATTGAAGAATATAAGGAATTTAACTCTCAAGATGATCTTGACAACTATGGACCACAGGGTTATCAAGAGATGGAAGAAGGTGAAATGATGGAAACAGGAGAGACGAATATGGAAAGATATCCCATTCTATGAAATTTTTCATATGTGTTTCCAAAAGAACTACCTAGACTACCATCGAAAAGGGTATTTTATTTCTCCATAGATATAGTGCCAAGATTGGAACCTATTTCTAAGGTTCCATACAAAATGAAAACAACTGAGTTAATGGAGCTTAAGGAACAACTAGATGAACTATTATCTAAGGGATTAATAAGACCCAGTGTATGACCCTGGGGAGCGCCACTAGTCTTTGTGAAAAATAAGGATGGTACATTGCAATTGTGTATAGATTATCTAATGCTTAACAAAGCTACGGTAAAGAAAAAGTATACATTGCCATGCATTGATGACCTTTTTTATCAAATGTGGGGAGTTGTGTTTTCTAAGATTGATCTATGATCTAGATACCACCAGTTAAGAATCAAAGATGAAGACATCTTCAAGACTACCTTTAGAACCAGATATGGGCATTATGAGTTTACAGTTATACCATTTGGACTAACTAATGCGTCAGATGCCTTTATGAACCTAATTAATGTGTTTAAGGATTGCCTAGATAAGTTTTTTCTGGTTTTCTTGGATGATATCCTAATTTATTCAAAGAATGAAGAGGATCATTACAATCATTTGGAGATAGTTCTACAAAAACTAAGAGAACATAAGTTATATTGGAAACTCTCTAAGTGTACCTTCTTTCATAATAAAGTGCAGTATCTTGGACATGTGATCTTAGTTAATGGTATCTCAGTCTATCCAACCAAGATCAAGGTAGTGCTAGAATGGTCATTACCCAAGAATGTTTTTGAGGTAAGAAGTTTTATGGGTTTGGTGGGGTATTATAGGAAGTTTTTCACAAACTTCTCTAGAATAGATTTTCCTATTACTTCTTTGTAGAGGAAAGGGAATAAGTTTTCAAGTGGACAGAAAAATGCGAAGAAGCATTCGAACTACTCAAGGAGAAGTTGACTACTACTCCAATTTTGAAACTACGAGATCTTGATGGTGACTTCACTATTATCACGGATGCATCAAGAGAAGGAAAGTAGGTGGAGTTTTAATGCATGAAGGACAATTAATTGGTTGTGAATCAAGGAAGATGAAACCCTACAAAAAAATTATTCTTTGCATGATTTAGAGCTAGCAGTGGTGGTTCATGCATTGCTAAAGTGGAGGCATTACTTGTTAGGAAAGACCTTTGAGATGAAAACCAGTCATCATAGGTTGAAATATCTATTTACTTAGCCTAATCTGAATGCACAATAGAGAAGGTGGTTGGAGTTGATATCTAATTATGACTTCAATATCAGCTACATCAAGGAAAAATAAAATTTGGTTGTCGATGCCTTAAGTCATAGACATCATATTGCCTCGATAGTGACAATCCAAATTGAATTTAAAGGCCAAGTGTTGCAAAAAAGCAAGGAGGATGAGTACTACTTTCAAGTTAAGCAAGCACTCACAAGTAATCTGCAAGATATAAGGTATGATGGATTTCATTTTGAACCCAATGGATTGCTTAGGTATAAGGGAAGAATGTGTGTACCTAACTCTAAAGTCGTTAAGAAATCTAGTATGGAAAGAATTTCATGAAGTATGGAAAGAATTTCATGAAGCACCATACTCTGAACATTCTAGTGTGACAAAAATGTTGGCCAATGTGAAGCCATTATATTTTTGGAAAGGGATGAAAGGGGAGGTTGTAGATTTGTGGCTAGATGTTTGGAATGTCAAAGGGTGAAAGATAAACATCATCATTCTACGGGCTTACTATATCCACATGATATTCTAGATACTAAGTGGAAGTTATTAGTATGGACTTTGTGCAAGGATTACCTGTGTCAAGGAATAAGAACAATGCCATTCTAGTAGTTGTGGATAAACTTACTAAGGTATTGTATTTCATACTTGGGAATTTAATTGATGGAGCTCCTATCATAGCTCAAAATTTTATTCAAGAGGTGTTTAGACTGCATGGAATTCCTAAGAAGATTATCTTGGATAGGGATGCACGTGTGACCTCAAGGTTTTGGCAAACCTTATTTTCTGCACTTGGGAATCAACTAAATATAAGTTTAGCATATCATCCAAAAATGTATGGGAAAACAGAAAGGGTGAATCAAGTACTCAAATACCTACTAAGAATGTATTGCATGGATTAGCAATACATGTGGGAAGATTACTTACCTTTAGTGGAATTCACTAATAACAATTCCTACCATTCTATAATTAAGATGGCTCCTTTCAAATCATTATGTGGCTAAAAGTTTCAAATTCTTATAAGTTGGGATAAACTTGAGGATAGGGTGAGTCTAGGGCCAAAGATGTTAGCTGAAATGGAGGAACAGGTTAAAATTGTTAAGAAAAGGCCAGTTGAAGCCAATGATAGACAAAAAAGTTATGCAGATGCAAAGAAAGTACCCAAGAATTTTGCAGTAGAAGGTAAGGTGTTGTTAAGGGTTAAACCCCATAAAATTTCCAACAAGTTTGGAAAGTCATCCAAAATAGTTTTGTGTTATGTAGGTCCTTTTGAGATTCTTGAGGCAGTGAATCTGGTAGCTTACCGAATTGAGTTGCCACTAGCTCTTGCTCGGATGCATAATTTCTTTCAAATTTCTTACCTAAAGAAGTATATATCAGGATATAATAATGTAATTGATTGGAATGCTTTACAGGTATAGGATCCCAAGTGGTAACATTCAATCCTATCAAGGTGCTCAAAATGCATAAGCTCTGCTTGCATAATAGGGAGGTTATGTAGTGCAAAGTCTAATGGGACAAGTACGCAGAAGATTTTGCCAGTTGGGAAGACTATGCAAAGATAGAGAAAAAGTTTCCACATGTCTTGCATGCTTTTGAAAGTGCTTGAAAAACAATTTTTTATTTTCTGACTAGTTTATGTTTGCTACATAAAATCATTGAGGATGATGATTCACAAGGGGGAAGTATGTTACACGTCGTTGTGCATTTATCTATTTACTATTACTATGTTAGGGTAAATTATTGCATATGTGAGTGTATTTGGAATTCTGATTGGAGAATATATATGTGTGTGTGTGTGTGTGGTTGCACTTTTCCTATCAAAATCATTGGAAAATTATGAATGAATGATTATATCATTTAATGTTATATAATGGAATGCATATTGGAATGAATGGTTATTTAATTTGATATTCTAACTATGAAGTGTAAATGTTTGTTTGATGAGCAGCCGACTACCATAGAAATGTGTTAAGTTGGATGGAGGTTCAAATTCAATCCTCTAGAAGCGAGGGGAAGTATCACTCAAGAGAAGAACTTGGTCAAGTAACCTATAACAAAACCTAACTGAGCTTACACACACACACTAATAGAATGGTTTAGTCAATACATAGTTTTGGGAATTGGTAAGTCATCCTTTAGTATGGTGTGTTTGCATTAGGAAGGATCTTCATTTTTGTTAAGAGCATTCTTGGATTGTGTTTAGTGCTTGGTGCCTACAAGTTATTATTCATATTACTACACTTAATTGATGAGGTATATACACATAGAATGTATATATATATACCATACACATAAGGGAACATGTACATGAGAGTACATAGGGAGACATACCTATGCACGCTTATGGATGGGTTGCTTATGGGCATGGTGATATCGAGAGGACAATGTGACATGAATGTATATATATACATCACATGTATATATACCTATCGATAACATAGCAATTATTTGTGTTTGACTGTGTAATCGTATGTATATATATATGAGATATATAAATATATGCATGTCTATACATGTGTCGATATACACATATGTGTTGACAAATGAGAATGTCCATACGAATATGTATATATGTATATATATATATACAAATGATATTGTCTATGAAATGTTAACTTGATCTTATCATTCGAATATCAAGTGTATATTTAGAAAAACTTATTTTTCAAAGAACATATATAAATATATATATATATATACATATATATAGCATTAAATGCTATTTGTTGATATATATGTGTACATATATATATACATATATATATGTTATTTGTTGATATATATTTGTACATATATATATATATCAACAAATAGCATTTAACACTATATATATGTTATATAAGTATTAAAGGTTGATTCATAGAAAATATGCCATGGTCAATTAAATAAGAATGTAGTGCTTCATGTAATAGTACATTATTAAGTATTAAACCGCAATTATCATTATGAATAATGAGTGATGGAAATACATAAGTATTAAGACTATTGTATAAATTTTTGTAAACACCACAATTAAATGCAACACATTTTAATATGCAACATACTAAGTCAACATTTAAATAGCACTATAAATGATAGAGGCCAATTCTTGTGATGTGTTGATTTCCATGCCTTGGACCAAGTCAACTAAATAATACACAACTAGATAGTGATTGATTGAGTTCTCTATTTAAAACAACAAGCTTGTAGATAGGAAATGTGATGAATACTTGGCACCATAATATGAATTATGTATTTCTCTTAGAAGTCTTTTAAGCTTGGAAGTTGATTTCCTGCACGGAGCATGTGCTTTATGAAATAGTCAAACTATTGTTCGAAAGCATAGGATCGATTTGTTGTATAGTTTTCATGAGTATTATGTTATGAATCTACAACCTTTTCATTGATAAGCTGATTGGGTGGTATATTATTGAGAAATGTCATAGCTTAAGCCTTGTTTTTAGGTTGTAGAAGATAGTTTTTGGGTATAAATATGAGGCATTCTCACCTCATTTGGATTCAATTCTTCTTTGGATTATTACACTGCTCCATTCTGCTTTATTTTCCATTGAGAGAATTCTTATTTTGTTGAGAGTTATTGTGAGGAATTTAGTGAGAGAAATTGAGAGGGTTTGTTGCTAAGTTAATTCTAAGAGGAGGCTAAAGCTTGAGATCCAGTAGGTCAATTGGAATAAGTGGTTATCAGGCATGAGATTCTATTATCTTCATGTTTTGTCTTTATTGAGAAAGATTGATTGCCATGTGTGTTTAATTTGGATTCACATTAATTGCTTGGCGTAGAATAAAATTCTATTTCCTTATAAAAAAAGGAAAATTCTTATTGATAAGATTTTTCGTATAAGTGTTTGTATTTACCCCATAATAAGGAATGGTTGATTATCGTCTATAGTATTACATACTAGGATTGATGAATTGGAAATAGCTTGTTAAGTTATTTTATGCAAAGTTGCTTTGTGGACTTAGAAAGCTTATATTTTATACCTAGGGTTAGGCTATCCATTGAAGCAGGGGGTAACTTGTGATTTTGCTTATGTTTTATTAGTAGAGTTACCATTGTTATTTTGGAAATAGAATAGGTTATATTTGAGGTTAATGATTTCCTATTGAAGGTTTACATATGCATAGTTTATAATGGTCTATAGTCTAATCAAGATAGGGTAGTGTATGTGAATAGGATGACTGTCACTCGAAGTACTGAGTGAGAATACTTTGGCCAAAGTAGTGTGATTTCCTTTGGATCCACTATCAATTCACTGTGTTCCTTGTATGCATGCTAGATTAGGATTGTAAGGTCGACAAGTTTTAGTTATGCAGGGCACAACACTAAGCTCAATATGGTTATAGTTATGAGGTTACTCAACCAATCTCTTCGTTGAAGGGAAGGTCCATCTATCCAATGATAGATGTGCAAGAGACTGCATATGAGTCTGTGGTTGGTGGAAAAGCACTAGAGTGATGCTTCTTCTCCTCAGCTGGTGACCAAGACTTGAAAGGAGATTCCTGGACCATCTATATCTATTGCTTTGAAGCTTGATTCAGCTATGTATGTATGTTTTATACATTCTTTGGAAATATTGTAATATGTGGAATATGATATTTGAAATGAAATTTGTAATTTGATATGTCATCTATGTTCACTCATTTGGAAAAGAAAATTTTTATAGCAATTTTTTAGATACATAGTTTATTTACTTGGAAGTAAAAACTTAGGAAATTTACTTGCATGAACAATTGGCATGTTACACTAAAATTGAATCTAATTCCTAACTTATATGTTAGACCTCCCTGATATTCTATCTAATGTTATGACCCTAATATAAGAATATATTATATATTCCTATGTATAATTAGTTAAGCACTTGTGGCATACTTAACATTAACATTAGTTTTAGTTAATACCTTAAATACTCTTTATTGGGATGAAGGGGTATGTCCCTACATGGTTAATCCTATAAATAAAGGGGAGATGTTCCTCCCTAATTATCATATCATTAATTATTCAATTCATATCATTTTTTTTAATTATTGGAGGTAACCCCCTCAAAATGGTCTACCATATTTCTGATTTTTTATAAATATTTTCAAGAAATATCCTAACATTCTAACTTGGAGGCTCTCACATTTTAAAATATTATTTAATGAGAAACTCATTTTATTCAGCCTATCCTCTCATGTTCTTTTTTGGCACTCTCACTAAAGATATCAAACTTCTCTTATGGAATTGTAATTTACATTGTTCCATTTGTAATCAATTTTTGAGACGTCCTAGTCATATTTTTTCACTCCCTTAACTAGAACACTACTTTTTTAATATAGTTTGAAAATCCATAAGACAAGTCATAATTTATTATTAATGTATTTTTAAAATCCATAAGACAAGACATAATTAGTTATATTTAGAAAGAATGTTATTTTCTGTGATGAATCACTCATGTTCTCCTCTAGAAGTTGTTTAGAAACTTTACTTTAACATCATTTTCTAGGTCACTTGTTAAATCAAGTGTAGAAGACTCTCAATGCCAATCACCAACTCATGATTCAAATATGGTAGGTTCAAGATTACATATTCAAACTTGAAGTCACTAAGACAACCTTGCCAAGGACATTGATCTCATCATTGTTGGGACCTTGTCCATGATAATTGTTAGTTACACATTATATGACAAGGAAGAAATTAATCAGCATACCTTGATTATATCAAAACTATAAACATAAGTATATAAATAATAACATCTAAGTTGAGAGTTAATTACTATATATTAATTATCAAAGAAAAATTATTTACTAATATATTGGCTTTGATACATCCTCGATCACCCTTGTTTTTGACCACCTATAATTTTTCATATTTTTTTTAAAACAATTCCAATCAAATTTTTAAAAATCTTCTTTTAATTTAGTACTTTAAGTCTAGTTTACTATTGATTGTCCATATCATTATGCAGGTTGTAATTACTTTATCATAAAATATCAATCATTTCTCTTGTCAATAATGAAAAATATCAATCATTTCCTTGTGAATTATAAAAAAATATTACAACTCAATAGAAACAATCATCTAGACCATTGGGTCAAGGGGCCTAGCCAATTGCCTAAAGCATCATGTTGTAGGAAAGAGGTCATGAGGTCTAGTCTCCTCCTGTCCCTGTGGTACCAAAAGGCGTGTCATGCTAGCATCACTGGTCACATGAAAAAAAGTTTAACAGACACACTGCAATTTATAGGGGGCGCTACCCAATTCTTGCAGTCTAAAAAAATAAAAATCATCTAGACTATTCAAAACTTCAAGAGACACCAAAGTCAAAACCATTCATCTCAATATCAATTCATAAAAATCGTCTAGACTATTCAAAACTTCAAGAGATACTAAAGTCAAATCCATTCATCTCAATACAAATTCTCTAACTTTCTCTATGTTTCTCAATATAAAATACCTTTGTCATGATATTCCCAAGCTCATCCTCTCATGAGAATATGATAAAGAGAATGAAGTTTTAAATGAAATTAGCTATAGTGTCCAATTCCATAGGTCCACCATAGTATCATTTCCAATTAATAAAAAATAACAAACACTTAAACTTAATTGGTCATTGTTTTTTTGTGATATTGTACTCAATGTCAAAGTCTCACCTACAACTGCTTTTCTATGTAAATGTGTGACCTCCTTCAATTTGGCATGTGAAAGGGATAAGGGATAAGTCCACACCATATTTAAAAGTAAATATTTATAATTTAAAATTATTTTTAATAAAAAATAATTTGACAATTATTTTAGAAAGGGAAATATAACCAATTATGAAAAGGACCCATAACAACTTTATTTCCTTTGAAGAATATGAAGCGGTGAAGATTCTGCCAACAAATAAATGCGTGATAATAGGAGGATTCCCCACATGTGACGTATTTTTGACTTTTATAAAGTGAGACCCCATATTTCTAATCAATAAAGTGGAAAATGGACTCAACTAATGTTTTTTTAAAAAGTTAAATTTTATTCTAACAAAACGTGTTAAAAGAGAAATTATCATTGATAATGTGCATTGAGTATTTATTCACCCATTCATAAATATAATTTAGTTTAATAGTTAACATAGATTTTTGAAATTTTTTATTAAAAAAAATTAATAAAGACGTAAAATTGTCAAATATTGTTTAATAATCAATTAAATATTGTTCAAATAAATATTTTTCTTTTCAGATTGGAGAATTGGGTAGCCCTCTTATTGTTTGGTAAACTTTTTTCACATGTTGGGGATGTTGGCACAACATGCCCTCCAATACCACGGGGTCGAAGGGAGAATAGACCTCATGACCTCTTGTCTACAACTTGATGCTTTAGTCAATTGAGGTAGGACCCTAGACCCATTGAAATTATAAAAAAAAAAAAATCATGAAATTATTATATTTGTATACGTTAAACATAAATAGTTTAACCTAAAGTCATAATGTTTTCTTGTAAACTAATATTAAAATACTTTTATGAAAAATGTATATATTAAAACAAATGTGTTAAAGCATACAATCAAATCTAAAAAGAGGGTAGTATGGGATCATACTTTAAAGATATATTGATAAAGTTGGAAACAAACTAAGCAAACATGTGACGTTAAATGGGAAAAAATATTATGACATAAAGCAATTTACATTCTTAAAAAGGAAACAACCATCAAATCAATAGTTTAACACAATTATATATAAAAATATTAAATTATAAGAATGATCTCAAAAATAATAGAAAATATGATTATTCTTCACCCAATAAGTCTTTACCACCATCTACTAATTCACATCAATTATAAAAATGATTTCTTCTTTTCTTAAAAAAAAATTGCATTCATTATTAAGAATGATTTCTTCTTCATCCTAAGAAAAAACCTAATCAATTTGAGAGGATTTTTTTTTTATTATTATTGAAATTGAGATATTTTTTCTAATCAAAAGGAGTCCATCCACACTACTTTAAAAAGTATTAGCAAAGACAATTTTAAGATTATCTATAACAACGAGGATGAAAATGAACTAAATTTATTTATATTATAATATATTTACAAATTAATTTTTTATTTAATCATTGTGTCTTATTATTTAATGTAATAAATATTTTAAAATATCAACTTTTGATTTGAAAGTTGAAATTTTGACATTAAATTTTTATTATTTTAATATATTATTTAATTTAAATTAATTTAATTTGCATGTTAATGTTTGATAAACGTTAGAAATATTTATAAGATTGCAAAAAGTATAATATTGAAAAACTAGAATGTAAAAATATATTTGATTTGAGAGGATTTACTATATGATAGTAGATATGGTAATATTTTTTTGTAGTTTGTGGTATATGTAGTAACATTAAGTATTGGTTAATGATTTATCAAAATATATTCTAGATGCTCATAACAACATAAAGACTAATCATTTATTTTTTAGCAAATATTATACATATTCTAATAATAGTGTAGAACTTTACATAAGATCAAACACTCTTGTGGTAATGATATTTCATCTAAACATTATAGTTTCTACCATGATTTTTACTGAGACCCAACTTTGTTATGTTATTTTTTTCTTGAGTCTTAGCCCCTTTGTGTACTTAGACCTCATTTTGTCCATTAAACCAAATTGAGAAATATTTATATAGGTCTTCATTTGTGATTTTTACCTAAGTGTTTTCCTTTTTCATCCCCCATGTACCTATCATATGCTAGAAGTTATAAAGATCCCAAAAAAATCTTTGTAATTTATTTTATGTTCAAAATTATAAGGGTTGTGCTTTTGTTGAAGCTTTAGAGTTTCTCTGAACCTATCATCCCTTTGGAGTTTCCCTTCTTGGCACTTATTTCTTCCTAAATATGCTATGTTCCTTTGTCTTTGTTAGGATATCAAACATTCTCATTCTGACATATATTTCATCTATCCCCTCCCTTTATCCCTTTTCCCTATCAAAATTACAAAGTTCCTTCCTAGCATCCCTTTAATATATTTCTTGCCTTTTCCCTTTCCTTTTGTCAATTGTTTGGGTTATTTGTTGTACCTACATGATTTTCCTTAGAATCATAACTCCCCAATCCTTTACACTAAGTTACCTTTCAAAGCCAAAGTTTCAACCATTTTTTTTACCCAATACTTGTTCCTTATTATTTGTGATCCCTGAATTTGACATTTTCTTCTATGTATTGTTTTAGAGTCAAAGATGCAAGGATACTTCTAATGTGGTACAAGGTATGAAGTATCCCCAACACTTTTCACTACACTATCTCATCAAGATCACAAGTTTGGACTTATTCCTATTTGTATACTTAAAGGGATGAATTATTTGGTATATTTGATTCTTGACTCCCAATAAGTCATTTCATATGTCTTTTTAGAGTTAGACATGTGGAGATACCCATACATTTCTAATTTAAGCATAAGGCATTCCTTACTCTCGATCCTTGACTTCCTAACAATGGTATCAATCATGAGTATCTCTAATCCCCAATCCTTGAAACTATAAAGTCTCGTATGTTTTGTATTGTTCACTTCCCCTACCTCCCTATTTGACCCAGGTCACCATTAATGACCATATTTTGCAAATTCTCCAATAGGGTTTTTCCTATGTATAACTAGTTTTTCATTGTAAGGGTGCAATTCAAATATACTTGTAGTGGTGAAGGATGAAGAAAACCATGCCACTTTTAATGTGATGCTTATTTTTATAATGTGAATATTTTTTGTGCAAGCTATAAGCCACCATTTTGAATATTTTCATGGGATCTCATTTTTTTCTATGCATTAAAATTAATGTGATGTGGGAAAAAATGATCTAAGATCTAAATCACACTTTCTCATACATCACATTAGATAAGGAACTAAAATTGATTACATACACCCACTTGGCTACTAACCTCAATGGAAGAGCTAGAATGGTGTATGAGGGTTTTGGTTATTTTTTTAGGGGGATGATATTGATTTGATTGATTAGGAGATAATGTGATTTAACCATGCAAATGTATATTTAGGTCAATTATGAGGATACATCAAACTGATGTAAATACAAACAACCGCATTATTGAAAGACATAAATGGACCATAAAACAATAGAGTACAATGATAGAGGAACCTAACATGTAAATTAGGGTTTATAATACTTGGATAGGGGCACTACCACCATAGTCTAGAGAATGTAGATCTCAAAAAGTAGTGAATAAATATTAGAGGGTCCCATTTTGTAGGTTCTTCCTTCTAGGACTTAGCTTCAAAACTTCATTTGTTGATTATTAATTCCACTTGCCCTAATTCATTGAAGTAGGGCACTTGAATGCTTGATCTTGCAATTAGGTCTTCAATATTATCCTAAATCCACTTCAGATATACCACTTGCATACAAGAGAGGGGAGAAATGGTTGTTCCATATAGGGGCATGCCTAAGTCAAACCTTGTTTGGTGTTTCCACCTCCACAATGGCTATGATGATTTAAAGAGTGCTTACCCTTGGTTTAGAAGAGGAAAAATAGATAAAAACATGTGATAAATTGACAAGTGTTGCAACTTACCACTCAAATATTCTTTCCTTGATGGAACGAAGTCATGGTACACATATCATACAAGGATAATTGGATGGTTGATTGAAGGTCCTACAAGTTTTATTACTCATAAAATAAATGAACATAAAACATGAATAAACTCACATATGAACTTGATGTATTGCAAACATGAATCTTGATTGATAATAAATGTTGTAAATTCTGCTTATTATACTCTTGACTCTTTTTAGGATGCTTAGTTACTCTCCATGTTTTCTAGTTTTTATTAGGATTTCAAATAGTGAAAAAGACATATTTATATGTAATTCTTCATTTACCGTAAATTAATTATCAAAGCCAACAAATGAATTTATATTTGTAAATCTTAAAATTCTAACAATGACATATTTAAAAATGGGCCAAAATAGATTGGAAAATGGAAATAACCACATCGTCCAAACCTATTTTAGGGGTTTTTTTGTCATTAAATGAATATTAAATATTAGTTCCTGATTTTATTTTGATTTCTCAAAAATGACTACAAAATAGGCAATTTAAGAGAATAATTGGGTCTGGGCACATAAGGGGGGCTAAACCTAGTGTGAAATTATAAGGGGTGATAATTTACAACACTATATTTAGCCCCCACTTTAGTGAGAGTATGAAATTATGTTCATTCTCACACTAAAGTAAGGATAAGCCAAGAAGGGGTCTTTTATCCAAACATTAGAGAGGTAGGATGGCATGGAATCTATGGGATGCACTAGCTTGCAACCTCAAGATCCTCTAGAAAAAAGTGTAAAGACAAAGGAACATAGACACATGAGGTATAATGCAGCATGACAAAAACAAAACATACACAACAAGGGCACAAAGCTAACATAATACAAAACAAACATAATGCAAAAAAAATGAAAGAATCATGCAAAAATGATGCAAACATAATTCAAACACAATGAAAACATGAAAAAAGGGGGTATGACATCATGGACTAGTAATCTCCATAGAATTCTTACTATGATCCATACCCAAGTCATTCATGAATCACAACGATAGAAAATTATGATATTTGCTAGGTGACTCGTGATTAAAAGTGTCAAAGGATAGTGAAGTTTGATATTCACTAGATGATCTTGATAAGAAACAACGCATGCTAGTGAAGTATGATATTCATTAGGTGAGTTTCTACAATAATAAAAAATAAAAACACACAAGGGAGCTAGTAAAGTCTAATATTCACTAGGTGAGTTTGCATGTCAACCATACCAAGAATTATAAGCAAATCTCATTGTTTGATAAATAACTATGATAAGACACTACAAAATGTGATCAATATTCCAAAGAAGAATCACAAATTTCAATATGTTTGAACAAAGTGAAGCACATAATGGAATGTATGACCCCACCTTAAAGTAATTGATAATGCCAACTGAGAGAAATTTCCTTTAAGGTAGAATATTATGATATGTGATAAGACATGAGAGCTTGTTGTGAAACCCTATGCCAAATTATATGTTCCCAACAAAGCTAACTCATGGAAAGGGGTTTCCCTAAAAAATAAAGCCATATAATTAGCAAAACAAAGATAGTACATGAGGGATCCACAATATGATCATGCTTAGAATTGACAACATTCCCCAAATACTTGTGGAACTATGAACACAAGGGAGGAACAACACATTAAGACAATATAAAATCTTTTGGGTCAACATGGAAGAGACCCAAATGTCTTAATTCTTTGCATCATTCCCAAAAGGAACAAAGATATTATGTTCACAACATAAAGATGAATAGAGACACAAATATATGAATGCCATGATATATTTTTCTATTTGTATCCTTGTGCCAACAAGAAAAAAATGGGTCATCCAAAAAAGCTAATAAACATCAAGACATGTCAAGCAACAAATTATTGGGATATCGCATTATGCAAAAGCAAACACACAAAGACACAAAATGGGTACTACACATGTAAGTCAATATATATAAAATCATTTGCATCACAATATTTCTCATCATAAATGGATGGTGAACAATAGGCTAAAGGAACTACAACATGTGTAATACATGGAGAAGTATTGGGTTCAACACATAGTGGGTCACTCGCATTAGGAGGATCATGTTGGTCGTCCCCATCCAAATTCATTTATTTTACAAACCTAAGAGATAATTCATTATCATATTCTTTTTTTTCCTCATCTTACCTTTTTAATCACTATTATAATGTATCATAGTAGGATGCATGTTAATACTATCATCATGATTGTGAGCACTAACATCCATATTTGTAACTAGTGATCTTTTTATTCTTTGTTTTGGTTGGGATAAATAAGGTTCATCTTTATGGGTTATCAAGGGTGGTGAGGTGGATTCAGGTGATGATGAAGGTGGATGGGTGGGAGGTATTTCATTGGAATTTGGTTGTATGGATGGATGATCACTATGTAAGGGTTTACGATCTTCAACAAGCTAACGACCCTTATTTATGCATAAAATAGATTATCTATTTATTTTTGTATCTCTATCTTTATTTAGGTTAATTATTTAACAATTTTATGTATACGTTATAGCTTATCTAGGTTCTCGTTTGTAAAGTTGTCCACCAAAATTTTACCCTTGGGCCCTAATAATAAGAGTATCAAAATAGCTTTTAGAATCGATGATCACAAAATTATTATTTTTAAAGTTTAAAATTACTAAGATGTCATGCATGACCACTCCATGTATGGCTTAAGCTAGGCACTATTTACCCTATACCTTAAAATAATACCATCCAATATATCTTAACTCACAACACCATTCTGCATGATGTGATGTACCAAATATGGGCCCATCCTACACATTTTTAACTTAATAGCATGTTGTTAGAACAAATTCTTAAAGTACCATTCCTCTTGAGTAGAATTAATGTTACTTAAAATAGTTGTCATGTTATTACTTCTATAATTATTTTTTCATGTGTTGACTCTATAGTGCCAAGATTCATTTTTTCTCCATATTTTTAAAATTTGTTAGGAGTAGTTACAATGATTCTTTTTCATCCAATTATACATTATGTGTAATATATAGAGTAGGAAACATGAACTCCACTATTAAAATTGCATCTTAATCATAGAATAGGAAAAATAACATGTATCATATGAACCTCTTGGTAGGCAAGCAATATGCCCATAACACAATAGGTTCTCTATCAACCCAATCTTAGTGATTGACATACAAAACTTTAGTAAAATTTTACCTAGTATTTTGCTAAAGGATACCATTGTTCCATTGTCTCATGGATGGTAAGGTATGCTCCAATTATGTTGAATAATAAAAATGTATAGCAACAAGTTTAGACTATTGAAGTATTAAATTTTACCACCTATTTAATGGTCAAGCTCAATGAAAAAGAAAAACTTGTGATGATGTTATAAAAGTGAAGAACATAGCCATTTTAGTTGTATAATATTTTGTTAGCATGAATTCAACCTAAAAAATTAGGTAATTTATGGTCATAGTGGTGTAGTTACACTAGATAAATATATAATAGGTTGAATCAGTCCCATAAAATCCATTACCTACTTTCAAAGAATTTGTGGGATAGAACTAGGTTTAAAGGTGGTTCATCTCACCTCTTGGGTTTCTCTATGTGATCTCAAAATCTAAAATTTAATGAATCAATAATCCCATACTTAATAAATATAGTGTTAAACTCACTAGCCTCAATTATGAAATGATTTGAAAAAATCATGTTTAGAAAGGCATACAAAAGTAGAGAAGTAAAAAATATTGGAATATGATCAACCATCAATAAATTCGGCTATGGAGCACAATCTTATTAACTAGGATTTTAATTGTTGGTTTCTAGTGAAAAACATAAATTTTATAGCTAGGAGGTATTGTCTAAACCTCTATAGGGCATGCATCATTGATAAAACTCACATTTGGTCATTGTATAATTTTGTTCTATAGAAATTAGTTTCATAAATGTAAAATATATTGGATGGTCTAGGTTTCCTTCATTAATTTGCATAAGAATAACTCCAATTGAAGTTCCTAAGGCATCAACATGAATGCATGAACTAGTGAATTGTAACTCAAAAATTATAGAATTGATATAGTGGCCAAGTTATCCTTTAGATTTTTGAAAGCCTAATGATGTGTACTTTCCCAAACAATTAGTTCTTCCTTCTTGAACAAATCTTCCAAGGGCATAAACGTACACACAATGTTTTTGATAAATTTGTGATAATACCTCATGTGTCTAGGGAAGATGAACACTATGTGTAGAGAATATGTAGGTACAACCTAAAGAATAGCTTACCCTATTTGTAAATTATTTTCCCCAACAATTACCAAAAATTTTCATAAAGGTTCACCTTTCTAGGTTCAACATAATAATCAATTGATAATATTGATCAAACGTTAGGCACAAAACATCAAAGTGGTCAATTACAATACCATATGCAATCCAATCATTTAGTTACACATATAAATTTATGAAAGAAATATTTAATTACACTTACCATAATCCATGAGAAGATTATAGGTGTGCTCTTTAGATTGAACAATATTACCTTGTAGGAAAAATTTCCCCATATTGTGATAAAGTTTTTTCCCTTATTGTTTAATTTGCTCTTGATGTCATCCAAAAAACCCATGTATGAAGGCATAAGCCTCCCTGTTAGAAACTCCTTCCACTTATTTTTTTGTGAAGGGAATTAGGAAGGGATCAATGTGTAAGAGAGGGGGACCAACCACATCAAGGATCCAAGTCACAGAGAGCCAAGAGTGGAGGGATTCCCTAACTTACCTCACTCTAAAGGGATGTTTTAGGGTGATAATCAAGAATGAAGAGCACCATGTAGTAATTTTGTCACTCTACAGACCCAAAAATCTACTTGGGGCTAGACAAGTTGATTTTTGGAGTCCTAGTTGTACCTTAGAAAACTCTTTGTCTAAGTACGGTAGTGTGGGTGTGGGACAACAGTGTGGTACACTGGCATCTCTCTAGCGTGTTGGTGCCCGTATGACCAAAAAACAAGAAGGTACCAAAAAACTTACTCGCATCTTAGCTAGTTGATCATGATGGAAAGAAAAAATGATGAAGTACAAGAAATAAAGACAGAGATGATAAAGTAAGTAAATAAAAGCTAGGGTGGTGAAGATTATCTCACAAAAGTTCCTATCCACCAGCTAGCTCCACACACACGTTCTCCTACACACAAATGAGAAGGGGGAAATTGTTGGGGCTGTATAGGTTCCTACCTTAGTCAGACCCCCATTTTGGTGTTTCCACCTCCATGGACAACCAGAAATCAATGAAGTAGAAAAATGTGATAAAGAAGATGAGAAGTGCAATGAACACTACAAAAGAAAATGCTACTTTACCAAATCACAAAGGAGAGGAATAAAGAATTACCACCTCCACCGAAAGGTTATCAAGGAGAATGAAGGGAGAATGCAAGCAAAAAACTTGGCAAAGTCACCATCATTGCAACCATGGTGAAGGTAGGTCTCGCAAGACTCCAAGCTCGCAACTTATGTGATAGCCTCATACTTGCAATGTGGAGTTGATGGAGTGTCAATGCTACTACAATGCTCACAATGGAGTGCTAGGTGAAAATTCTAAGAGAGAGTGATAGAATGTGTAGAGGATCAAATGGATGTGAATATGGATCATTTTGAAGGTAGGATGAGAAGGAATAAGGAATTTTTAGGTCAGTTGGTCAAAGAGGGATGTTACAATTCATCCCAAATGAGGAGTGTAATTCCTTTACTAACTTTAGATGCAAGAATCTATCAGGGATGATATCACACCATGCAAATGTCCACACACAGCGCTTGCATCTCTAACAAATATTCTCTCACTGACACATAAGACAAATGGCAAGTGGATGGAAGGTAGGTGGGTGATGTCAAAATTTTCCTTCGCATTTAATTTTTTAAGGTAAGGGTATGTGAAAGGGGAATTTTCTTAAAGCGGTGAAAATTCACTCCTATACATTTTTCCCCCACTTTAGTAAGCACACATATTGATGAGCATTCAGTAAAGTAGATTAAAGAGTTAGAAATGTATACCTGAACCATCAACGAAGCAGACCACGATCTAGAAAACTCAAAACTGTAGGGCAGACAAAGGACTCCATAGGTACTCTCTCCTAAGGAGTTGCAAACAAAAGGGCTCCATAGCTCCGCAAAACCATGAAGTTGCACAAAGTACATCAAAGGCCCTTAGACCAATGATGGACAAATCCCATAGGATGTAAGTGCCTTAGAGGCCCGCAGACCTATAAGAAGGCAACCCCCAAGTACTCTCTCATGAAGGAAGCCAAGTGAAAGATGTAAGCACCTCATAGGGTCATAGACCTACAAGAAGGAAACCCCCAAGTACTCTCTTATGAATGAAGCCCATTGAAAGATGTAAGCACCTCATAGGCCCCATAAACCTGCAAGAATTCAGCCCCCAAGTACTCTCTCATGAAGGAATCCCAATGAAAGGGGACTCTGCAGAGTCGTACTAGAAAGCAGCTTCACAGGTGCACCTGCAAAGCAACATGTTAATCCACAGGTAAAACATGCCAAGAAACAAAAAGTAGCCACATAGGAAAACAAGTAGACAATCACACAGATAGTCAATAAATTGAAAGACTTTCAAAAGGGTCCCTCAGGAACCCTTCAAAAGGAGAGGGGTCCACTCAAGGTACGCATTGTTTGAAAGTGCTAAAGAGACATTTTTTCTCAAGTCAATTCATCATCAAGGAATTCAAAAGGAAGAAAATTCACACTCATGAGGGGAAGGTCGAGGCTTCTACCATAGGAAAATTTTCTCCCTCCTTGGAGGAGAGCTCTCAAGTTCTTTCTTTGCAAACCCATGACAAAGGAAACACATTTTGTTAGGGTTCCAAGTTGAGAATGCGATCTTTCAAAAAGTTTGCAAATATTTTCAAGACAATATTCATTGGCAACAAATTCATTTTCTGAAAATCAAAGTAATGTGGAAGTGATGTTGTCACACATACAAGGGAAAACTCAAGCAAAGAAGAGAGAAAGATAAAAGAGAAAAAGAGAAGTAGCAACATCACGAACAAGGGACATAGGGGTGATCTAATATTTCAGGGTCGGAGCTGCTCATAAATATATATAAGTATAGTAATAGTATATAGATGAACTATCATCAACCCCCTACTATATCAAACCATGTGAAGAATGCATGAGAAGACAAAGTAAAAACAAAAAATTGGGTCAATATGGAAGGGAAGCCTAAATTCCCCCAACACTTTGCATCATCCCCAATTTGTCGAAAACCATTACATATAGGAGAGGAAGAATGATGATACAAATGGAGGAAGTTTATGACACATAATCACTCATGTATCCAAGCACCTACAAGGGTGACAAGGGTCATCCAAAAACACAAAATACAAGCATGGGGGAACACATCACAACAAACACACAACTAATCTAAAGATAAAGAAGATGCCTCCCCCTAACACTCATCGACCAAGAGGTTGTTTGCTTCCCAATCTAAGTCATTATAAGGGGAAGGTGGACGATCTTGCAATAGTGGAATATTAAGGGGAGGTGCTTCTAACCCTCCCATAAAAAGGGCTAAGGAAGAAGGCCTCTCAAGGTCTTCTCCACTAAGCTCTTGTGGAGCGATGGTCAACAACTTTACAAAGATTGCTGACAAGGTTGGGACCTCATCTAGAGAGTTAAACATGCACTTTATAGGATTTCCATGTGGTACCTCAATGGATAGGGAAGATAGCACCCGAAATTCACTGCTTGGTTCGTCGAGTGACTTGGGAGCAGTGACAAACTCAGGAGAATCTAGAACTTGCTCCATCACAAGGATGGAACAATCTATCATAGGGCCACCCTTTGAATAAGGTGGGATCCTCTTATGCCCTCCATTGCTAGAAGGTCCAACCTCTACTTCTGCTTTTTTAGAGGATGTGAAATCCCCATAGATGAGGTGAGAGGCATGGAAGAGGAAGAGAAAACTATGGCAGACACCACCGAGGTATTCAGCATGTCCACAGGTATAGAAAATGGTGGGAAATTTGGAAGGGACATTAAAAGAGGTGACTCAAACAAGGGGGTGATAAACACCTACACCTTTTTGCGATCAAGTGCGCCCATGCTCACAATAAGAGCCAAAAGTAGGATTGAATTCAATTGAATAGAAGCAAAGGGGAGGAGAGAGGAGGATGCATCAGGAGGCCGTAAAAAAAGGGTGGTTGACTCCTCTTCCTTTCTCTATAAAGAGGTATGCTCAACTGCCAAAGCCTTTCACTAATGCTTGTGTTCTTGCACAAGGAAGTTTATATGACTCTTTAAGCTAGAGGCTTGTTATGCCTTGCATAACCACCCCATTTTGATTTGGATCAAAATGGGTCTCACTTTGTTTTTGTTTTGTCCTTGGTGTTTTGTTTGGATCTTAGGAGTTGTTCATTTTTCTCCTAATTCCTTGTTTCTTTTGGTTTGGTGGAATCAGAGTCAGAATAGAAACTGAACTTAGAAATTTTTTAAGGTTCCAAGTCCGAATTTGGTCTTAGTTCCAACCCTGCCCTTGTTTGGTCTTCTTTTCATTGTCCATTGGTTGGTCTTGTGCTCTTGGGTTCATTTCTCCCTTGATTTTTTTCTCATTTCCTTGTGTTTTGTTTTTTCTCTACCGGAAACAAAACCAAACTTGGAACTTTGTAAAAGTTTCAAATTCTATTTCCATTCTGCCCCCACTCCTGCTCACTTGCTTTGTGTTTTGGTCTTCGTTGGTGTCTCGGTCTGGCCTAATTTTTGTTTCGGTCCCGCTTCCTACCATTCCTTTTGTCCTCAACTCGATTTTGTTCCTTTGTTGGGATCGGAGCTGAAATCATAAATGAACTCAAAATTTTTGGGCCCAGTTTTGGTTCTGACTCTACCCTATTTCCCTTTGTGGTCTATCCCTTTTGTGGGACCAAAACCTGGTTGGGAGTTTGATAAGAGACTTGGTAAAGGATTTGTATTCTATTCCAAATCCGGGTCCATGCCCACCCTACCTTTAATTTCCACACTGGTTGATTACTCTTTTTACATTGTTCGCTTTTCCCCCGATCGACCACATTTATTGCATTAATTTTTTCCTTCTCACATGCGTGAAATTATTTTAAAACCTTAATTGAGGTTAACTGGCTCATTATCTTTGTTATCTAAGTTTTTCTAGTGAACCAAAGCTAGGATAATGTCAAGAGGAGCATGATTTTATTATGGAGGTGCATTGGTGAATAGATTCTTATCAAGTCTCAACCTTTCCTTGTTGGCATTTCAAGGTAGGGTCTTTTTCCCATTCTTTTTCCTTTTTGTTTGTCATTTTGTGTTTGTGTTCATGTTCATCATGTTCTTGCGTGTTCACGGGACCTTTCCTGTGAATCTTTGCTTGTTCCTTTGTGTCTTTTTGGTTTCATTTTTGTCCCTTTTGTTTTCCATTTTTTACTTTTTTTATCTTTATGTTTGCTTCTTTTTTCCATTTTGTTGTAGCTTTTGTGGCAGGTTCATTCTATCATGCCCTAGTTTCTAACTAGGGTTCCATTTGATGGGGTCCTCTGTGCTTTAAATTCATTAGGATCCATTTGGTGACCCCTTTGATTTTATTCCTGTGTCGATTCAATTATTTTCATCTCGAGTTCTTGATTCCCTAAATATCTAAGTCAACGCATCATGCAAACTAGGATTTGTTTGACGACCTTTACAATATCTAACCCTTAGAGCTAAATTTGGTATTTATTTTGTTAATGGGTGAGGCTAAGCCCCTTTGACTGAAGTTCCCTTATGATTCCATGTGACCCAAGTCCAAAAGCTCATGTGACTGTGTTATTAAGAAACGGCTTCATTTTGAATGTTAAATTGGCAGAAGCGGACTCGAGAATGAACTCTTCCCATGAGTATTTGCATTGGGGTTCATTCCCAAATTGATCTTGTTTCCTGATGACCATTGACTTTGATCTTCATCCTTTCCCTTTGGTAGAAGCGAAACCAGAGTGGAGGTCAAACTTGGAACTATTGATTAGTTTCAAGTCCGGTTTCCATTCTGATCTAGTTTCTGATCTTGTTCTGGTTCTAGTCCTAATCATAGTTAGTATTGAAATTATTTCCTGTTCCTGATTCTTCTTTGATTCCACTTCTAATGAATATGAAATTTGGCTAAGTATGGAAATTTTTCCTAAGGAAGTAGAGATTGGTATTGGATGATGGATTGATTCTCATGCTTTTGTTCATCTAATCCAGGGTTTTATTATAGAAATAGAAGATGTTTGGAGCATTAGAGGAGGCTTCTCAAAGGAGCCAACCTGCAGAGAGCTCAAAACAAGGAGCCAAGCCTAAGTAGATCAAGGTGGAACAACTCCCATATACTTTGAGGTATAAGCATCAAATTCCTACCATTACAACTAGCAAGGTGGACTCAGATTGGGCACACATTACAAATACAAACTTGGGCTCATTAAACTATGAAGAGTTGTATGAAGAAAAATTCAGTGAAGATGTAGCTGGGAGAACTCAGAGGATTGTTCAGTCTAGTTTGGCACATGTTGCCCTCTTCCCTTTATCTGTCTAGTGTCTAGAGTTAATACTCACTGTAGCTGGAGCCTACAAACCTACTACTAGACAATGCGTGGACTTGTAGGGGAACATCATTATTGACCTTACACCACATATGATAAGGTTCCTGTTCAATGCACCTACTCCACATAACCCCAGGTAGCTCAATGAGGCTGAAGCCCTTCAACTCTATAGCAACAAGGAGTCTAGTACGACTCACATGAACAAGAACTGGATGAGGGTTCAAAATAAGTCCCTAGCCAAGCTTCCTAATTAGCCTAAAAGATCATATTTCTACAAGGAGATTGGAGATATAATTATGATGCTCTCTAGAGTGTTTGGGACGAGAGATGCTTCCCAGTTCAAGGAATGGATGTTTCCATTCATTCAAACCATCCTAGATGGAAGGTAGCAGTTTGATTGGCCTATGATTGTATCAGAATGCATACATAACTAGATGCTTAGAGTGAGAGAAACCAAGAGTTTCTTTATGACCTCTTATGTGATATATGTAGTTGCCAGGAGGGGAATCTTTCCTAGATTGAATATAGTGGGAATATTGGGAGAAGCTCAAGGAGAGAAAAGGGTGTGGGATCACTATGATCAGCTCACCTTGCAGACTTCTGAGTCACACTATAGAAGAGTTAATGATGCATTTTTGTATGTTATCATTAACCAGATCATAGGAGATGCAAGCTACAAATTGAGCAAGGATGTTATGGTGTTTATTGCAGAGTGGGGAAACTAGTATATCCAATACCCTAGGTTCACTTATTTTAGGTTGGTTGGTTTTTATGGCCACCCTCATCTACTCCCTAGATGTTGCAACAACAAAACTATCTTGATTGAATTCATCTATCAAGCTATAGCAGTTAATCTTAAGTTTTCCAATAAGCATAAGACTTGTTGCCACAAATTCACCATGAAGTTGGGTGAGCATAGTTGTGCACAAAATGTAGCAACCAAGATAATTTATGATGAGTTAATCCACTTGAACTTGGGTTTGTACACCTCTAGGAAGCATTTTGATCCCAAACACAAGATGCAAGCCTTGCTTCCTATTTTTTTTATAAACACTTCAATTTGTTGGAATAATTTTGGGTGAATCTACAATATGACTATGATCTGAGAAGAAGAAACTATGAAATATTACCCATCCCACTCATGGTTGATTATGGGGTAAAGGAGGACATTCCTGACACATTTTCAGATGATGGGGTAACCTTGGATCCCTAATATGATGCCTAAAATATAGGCACAAAGGACTTAGATCCAATAGATTGGAATGTAGAGGAGTCCATTGACATCAACCAAATTGCAAGGTTGGTATTGGATTGGCGCATCCAATGGGTGGTTATGAGAATCAAGGAGCTAGAGGCTCAAACCTCTAAAAAGAGAAGGGCTACAGGCACCACCCAAGGGTACAAAAGAAAAAAAAGAAGAATGGCTCCTAAGGATCCCTTAGAGTTTTTCCCTCCCAATTTTGGGGAGGAGATTGAAAATGTAATCCCTACTCAGGATATTCTTGAAGCACATGGAGAAGAGGCCACAACGGAACTTGGTGCCTCAACAACTGCTTAATGAGAAACATCAACTCAGCCTCTTATCACAGAGTAGCCAAGTGGAGAGATGCCTATGGGAACCCTTCACAGAGAAGTTGAATCCTTGAAAGAGGAGACTGAAATTGAGATTCATGACATTGAAACAAATTATGATGCTACCCCATCTGATAAGGATACCCATGTGGTTGCATCCCTTGATGAAACTGAGGATGCGAGAACTAAGCATGTTTTCACAGAGGAAGATCAATGGAAGTTGTTTGAGGATGCTAAGAGAGAAGCAGATGCCAAGGCACAAGATGAGGCACTTTCCAAATAGAAGGAGATTGATGCTAAGGAACAAGTTGATGCATTAAATAAACAACAAGAATTGGAGACTAAAGCCAAGGTTGATGAACTAGCTAAGTAACAATAGCAAAAAGAGCAAGAATTCAAAGCTAAAGAGGAGAGAGATAAATTGGCAATGCTACAGAAAATCCATGATATTGAGGAGGAAAAATCCAGACAGAGAAGAGAAAGAGAAGCCCTTGAGGCTAAATTCAAGGTTGTTGAGGAAGCCCACAGAAGGAAGGAAGAGGAAGAATGCCTACAAAGAGAAAAAGACGCTAAATAACTTTCTCTACATGAACAAAGGTCTAAATAGGCATGGGACAAGGTCAAGGAGCTTGAGAAACAGAGAGACCAAATGTATGAGGAGAAGAGGTTGGAAGAAGAATGTTTGAAAAATGAATTAGAAGCCAAAAGGTTGCAGAAGAAAAAGGATAAGGAAGAAGTTGAGAGGTTGGCACAAGAGGCTACACAAAGAGAACAACAGAATGTACAAGAGGTTGATTCTCAACCTAGGACCACCATATCGCAACCTCTATATTCTACCACTGTTTCCTTGTCTTCAACACAAGTGGTCACTACTCTTGCTGCTCCAACATGGTTAAAACTTGATCTTGAGAGAAAGTAGATAGTTCAACCTCAGCCTATGAATTGGGATGAGATGATGAAGGAAATAGAGAAGGAAAGACCCAAGAAGAAGGCTAGAGTTCTTCATTCCACTAAGCTCACATATGCAGGGGAGATTATTGGTGAATGTGTAATTTTGATGGTGGATAAAGAAAGAAAAGACATGAAAATAACTGATTACCAATTAGGCACTGTTAATTTGGGGATACCTACAAGGAACTAACAGATGAATCTCATTGATATTGTAGCATCCTCCAGCAAATCTAGAATGATTAAAGATAAGAAGAGGAAGGATGAACTTAAAGCTCAATTGGATTAGTTACACAAATTCTTGAAGGATGTCTCCACTCCAGTTTCTCAACAAGTTGTTGCTCTAGAGACCCCAATCCTACTAAGTAAGAAAGAGGCTAATGACTTAGTATAGATGAGGAGTAATGTGGGGATGCTTGATAGGTGGATTGATAGGCTCAATTAGGAGATTAGTGAAGTGTTGGCTAACAGTTTTAAAGTTCATGAAGGTGCACTTGAGTTGGTTGAAGAGATGAATCAACATGCTGAGGTCCTGGAGAAACAAGATGAGGAGTATAGAGAACATGTTAAGAAATTTAAGGACATCAACAAGGTGCCTAAGCCTACTCTTCTAGAACAATCAATCCTTGATAATGATAATGTAGATCTCATTGAGAAGACCTTGAGCATAATCCAATTCAAATCCAAATTCATCTATGAGCATAAGAATGAAGTTTAGAAGGCTAGTAAGGGCTTGAATGAACAAATTGATGAATTGGAGGTGGTGTTTTCTATTTTTCTCAATGTGGACATCCCGGTCAAAGAACATCTTCCTTTGGATAAGTTGAAGGATAAATGGAGCAAAAAATTTGAGGAAGTGATGCAAAAAGAAGATGATGGAGAATACTTGTTATTGGATAAACTCATAGATATCAAGGATGAGAAAATTTTCTAGGAGGGAATTAATCAAATTGAAATATATGCAAGAATTTTCCTTAGTAGAGTTGAAGAGAATTAAATTTGAGGATAATTGGGTAGATGGACCTGATCTAGACATTCTTCAACAAGTATTCTCCAGTTATGATGAGTATCTCCTTGACCAAGCAACACATGAATGAGTTGGCAGCAAAACATTCTCTTTTTGGTGGGAAACTTCCTCTCCTCTCCTATTTTGCAGGGTTTTGACATGAGTTCAACTTAAGCTCTCATCCACCAGTTCTATAGGTTTCTCCTGGGGCATCATATTTTGGACAACAGGGCAATCAATTGTTGAACTGAAGATTAGCCAGTATAGTTCCTTCATACAGTTCTAACTCCTTGATTAGTGGATCTGAGTTTCTAATTAAGAGAAATTTATGCATTGTGTGGCTATATGTAATTTTGGGCTCCATTTTGTAAAGGTTGGCTAATTGAAGAAGGATTAGCCACGTAATATGATTGTAGATAGGCATCATAGTCTTAGGATTTCATAAGCTTTAGCAAGATAATTTGAAAGTTATGTTGAACTTGGATACTTTTTTTACAGTTTTATACAATTTCATGCTATTGTTAAGTTTGAACCTCAATGATAATGTTAATGAATTATAATCATGTGTATGCCAGTGAGTTGTTGTGCCTAAATGTTTTCTATTTGATGAAAATCAATAGAGTAAACCGGATTTAATATTATTTCATTGAATTATCCATGAATGGAATTACTTTTATGTATATTTGATATGATTTTAGCAATGAGTGAGTGATTTGTTTCAATCTAAAGTGAAATTTTCATGAATGGTTGTGATTATTGAATTAGCACTATGAATGTATGCAATGGTGTAGGTTATGCTATGGATTGCATCATATTATGGTTTTGGTTAGTTAAAGAAACACTCATTGTTAAAATACATGTCTAGATGTGAAGAAGTTTTATTCATATTATGTTGTTCTGAAGCCTTGATTTATCTTTTTCTATTTATTTACACCCCCAACAACATAGGTTAATTGATACAATATAGTTTGTGTTCCTTTATACTAGCAAAGTCCCTTGAATATTACAGTTACATTGGCCATTGAGTAACATTAGCACATTTGAGAACCAATTACCAGGACCTTGGGAGATAGATTACTTTATGGTAACTTTCTTTTTCAAGAGAAATACGATAGTGATATTTTGTTTAATGTTGTGTTATTTTGAACATCAACAAGGTTGAGAGTTATGAAGGGAATGAAGACTCATACTCAGCCATCGGAGTATCCATCACATCTATCTCTGACGGAGGGATAAACTAGACTGAATGGGAGTAGGAGGAAGAGGTTGAGAGATAGCGAGGGGAGTCGGCTCTAGCACCTTAGTAGTGGGCCTCTTCCCATTCACTACTTTAGGAGCAAGAATGGTGGGAGATCACAGAGGCCGAGACATAGAGGATTCCCTATGGGGACCCTTTCTTCTACCATATAGGTAGGGCCAAGGTCCAGGAGACACAGTAGGAAGGTATGATATCCTAATCTTAGCCTTGCACTAAGTAGGCACCATCAGAATTCTCATGTAGAATCTAGGAGTAGACATCCAAAATTATTCTTCAGAAAGAGGAGTGGAAGAGGCACCTTGAAGACAAGCAAGCCTCTCCTTTCCTTTTCAAGAAGAGGAGGTAGCTTGTTGTGGCACTACTGGAGGAGTCAATTTCAATTGTCCTTTACCCCTGATCTTATACTTCACGTAGTTCTAGTAAAGTAGGTCCATTCTTGGGGGAAGTGAACCAAAAGGGGTGGTCAAAAATGATCCAGTGAGTATCCCCCATGGAACACCAATGACTGGTATCTAGTGTCATGCACAACATACACAACACCTTCGTGGGAGAATTTCAAACACTTATGAATGATGAAAGTGATTTTTTTATGGAAGCTAGCCAAGGTATGCCTAACTTCACCCTAAACAAATTAGATTCTGGGATAACATCAAAAGTTGTGTTCACAGTCCTAGGTCCAACTAGGGTGGAAAGAGTTATTGAGCCATATAGTTTGAGAGAGGTCATCATGTGTACGAATGGTAGATTTTTTTCTTCATACTCATCCCTTTGCAATGAATTCATCCATAATGTCTCTTCTATGATAACATTCACTTAGCTCACGGGGTCGACTAAGACCCTTGTCACAATGTTCCCATTGAGGCGAGTGGGAATATAAAGGGGAGAGGGATTTTTATTAAAGGAAATGTCTTGTGAGGTGAATGTCACGTCTAGAAAACTAGTTGTAGTATGTGTGGAAGGAGTAATCGTGACCATGTTAATGTATACCAAGGGCTAGGTGGTAGAATCAGAGGGTTCAATAATTGAGTTAGCAGAATGTGATGGAAATGGGTTTGTGTATATCAACAACTCACTATTTTCTTTCACCACTAATTTATTTGCATTTTTTTTACTCCCATCGAGGTGAATAGTACCATCCTCGATGTAGTCATGTATATCATGATGTAGGCACATACAACATTCGACATCATGTCCATGAACTCAATGGTACTAACAGAAGCAATTTGCATCGTACCAATTAGGGTAAGGCTCCTTGAGAGGTCGAGGGTTCTCCAAGATTATGATCTAATCCTTCAACAACTTCTACAAGATGGAAGAATAAGATTTTTCTAACTTTGTGAACTTTCTATTGCATCTGAGGTTGTTATTATTCATTCTGGCTACTACATTCACAACAGATTTACCTTTTCTTGAGATTGATACAATAGATTTTCCTTTTAAATGGGAGCACAAGGAGGATCTCCCAAACTAAACTATTGTTTGTTGATATTCTCATAGTGAAAAAGAAGGGTACTTCATGAGGGAAAACTTTTCCTACCAAGGTCTCTACAGGTTTCCTATGAACACCTTCTGCACATTAGAATCGGGAAGCAAGTACGAGCTCTAAGAAGAGAGTGCTTGATATTGCACTATGAAATCAATTATCTTCTTGTTACCTCCATGCTTGGATTAGATCAGATCTAAGAAGGTCATCTTTGATCCAATGTTGGCTTGGAACTGTCGAAGAAACTAATTTACAAGTTAATCAAATGAGAAGATAGAGTTGTCAAGCAAGGAAAAGTCCACTCGAGCATTGTATCCTTAAGAGATCAAGGAAAATAAAATTCCATCAACACATCATGATGGAAGAAGTCTGTACACATGGAATTAAAGGCAGAAACATGCATTTGTGGGTCCCCTTTACCACCATACTTCTCAAATTTGGGAATCTCCATTCCCTGTGGGAAGGGAGTACTTAGGATTGATACCAACAATGGGCTATGTCAAAATAAGGGCTGAAAGATAGGCTAGGAAAAGGCCTAGGAGAGACTCACCAGTTGGTTTTTCATTCGACCCATGTTCTAAAGCAAGGTGTTCAAGATAGGGTCAAAGATAATAGAGGACTAGTGGAACCTCTAGAGCCACCACCACCAAAACCACCTCTGGAACCACCTTCGGAGCCACTGTTGTGACCATTTTCAGAGCCACCACCATTGGTAGGGCCTCCACAGGAGCCACCTCCACTACGGAAACCACTACCATGACCTCCACCAAGGCCTCCTCTGCTAGTACCAACTCTGGAACCAAATCCACCACCATTAATTCCACTGGAGCCCCTACCATCGGGGGAAGTAGGAGGGGTGAAATTGAACCCAAGGGGCATATTACTCACCTTGAGAGTGTCAGGCCTTTGAGAAGCAGAAGAGACACTAATTGAGGTCCCTATTTTGGTCATGCACATGAATGTGGTGTGCATTGAAACTCCTATTTTTCTTTCATAGGCATCAAGCACTTCGCCCTGGGTGGTACCTAATCTAGGCTTATACAAGGGGATATAAGCTTCAGTTAGATTGGAAAGGCTTCATAGAAGCCTGTTCAATCCTTCCCTAATAAATGTCTCACTTCGCCAGTAAGCTTAGCAGCTCTTGCCATGCTCAGTACTTTTTCTAAATGATTTACAAGGTCTAGTTGTCTATTATCTAATGCCATAAGGTTTTCCATGGGAATCCACACAGCCTCATCCTCATCTATAGAAGAAGGCATGGTAGATGTTGGGGGGATAGGCACATGAGTGGTCTCTTCCATGAAACCTATCTCTTCATCATAGTTTGTAGGAAAACCAGTAGTAAACTCATTAGCTAAACCAATGGAGAAACTAGAGGCGAAACTAGAATTGACCTTTATCTTCTCCATCAGTAAGTGTCACACGCTTCTTCTAACAATGTATCCAAAAATTTTGGACGAGGTTGTGATGCTCATAAACCTTCACAACACTTAGGATAATGACAACCACTAGATGTGGGGGAAAAGTCTCAACACAGGTGAGTGGATGGACATTGTTCACATAAGGTTCACCAAAAATGTAAGAGAGGGGGACCAACCACATCAAGGCTCCAAGTCACGGAGAGCCTAGAGCAAAGATCTGCCTTAACTTATCTCATTCTAAAGAGATGTTTTGGGGTGAAGATAGAGAATGAAGAGCAAGTCATGTAGTACTTTTATCACTCTATAGACCCAAAAATCTACTTGGGGCTAGACGAGCCATTTTTTGGAGTCTTGATTGTACCTTAGATAGATCTCTATCTAAGGACAATAGTGTGGGCCTAAGATGACAGTGCGGCATGTTGGCATCTCTTTGGCATGTTGGCATCCATACAACTAGAAAATGAGAAGCACGGTGAAGAAACTACCAAAAAACCTACTTGCAGCCTAGCTAGTTGATCATGATGGAAAGAACAGAATGATGAAGTATGAGAAATAAAGATGGAGATAATAAAGTAAGTAAATAAAAGCTAGGGTGATGAATATTATCTCACAAAAGCTCCTTTTTGCCAACTAGCTCCATGCACACGTTCTCCTACACACAAATGAGAAGGGGAAAATTTTTAGGGCTATATAGGGGCTTGCCTTAGTCAGACCCCATTTTGGTGTTTCCACCTCCATGAACATCTAGAAAGCAAAGAAGTATAAAAATGTGATAAATAAGATGAGAAGTGCAATGAACACTAAAAAAGACAAATTCTACTCTACCAAATCACAAAGGAGAGGAATGAAGTGTTATCACCTCCACCCAAAGGCTCTTAAGGCCAATGAAGGGAGAATGCAAGCAACGAACTTGGAAAAGTCACCACCACCACAACCATGGTGAAGGGAGTTCTCGCAAGACTCCAAGCTCACAACTTCTATGATAGCCTCACACTTGCAATGTGGAGTTGATGGAGTGTCAATGTTGTTGCAATGCTCACAATGGAGTACCAGAATGTTGCTTGAAAATGTGAAGAAGTTGAGTGAAAATGCTAAGAGAGAGTGATAGAATGTGTAGAGGATCAAATGGATGTGAAGATGGATCATTTTGAAGGTGGGATGAGAAGGAATAAGGCATTTTCAGGTTGATTGGTTGAAGAGGGACATTACAATTCATCCCCAATGAAGGAGTGTAATGCCTCTTCCAACTTCAAATGTAGGAATCCGTCAAGGGTGGTAGTGCACTGCACAAACATCCATGTCCCACCCTTGCATCTCCGACAAATATTCTCTCACTAACACACAGGAAAAATGCCAAGTGGATGGAAGGAAAGTGGGTGATGTGGAATTTCACCTTCAGATTTGATTTTCTAGGTGAGGGTATGTGAAAGGGGAATTTGTGTAAAGGGGTGAAAATTCGCTCCTATACATAATGATGAAAGCCTCATTAGGTTACACAAATCAATGCATAAATGGATGTAATATACTTCTTCAAGAAAATAACTATAGTAATTACCCACTCATTTTCTTTAACTACAAAAATCATGTCAAATTTAAGCATTTTATTATTCTCTTCTTTGACTTTTGTTAGCATATTAAGGTTTAGTCAATATGATTTCTTCTTTATAAGATATGTTCCTAGTTTGAACTATATTTTTATCTTACTTGGGGATGAATGCAAATCCTTCATTTTATGGTATCCTTATGGCAAGAGGTCCTCATATTCATGAAACTAGCTATTCACTTGTGCTAGAGCCTATTCTCCCTATAATAGTTTTCAATAGTGGAAATATTTGATGTTTCTTTAGTTCTAGTGTTCAATTGAACTTCTTTAAGAGGATCATTGTAGTAAAAATATTTCTTAACTTTTATTTCTTTAACAATGCACTCTCCCTTCATCCTAGGGACTTGGAAATTTTAAAGGGTGTTATTTTCTATATTTACTCTTTTTATGTTATTGTAGAGGAGGTTGAGTTACAAGGGTTTTGTTACCTAAAAGATGTGAGCTTGGTCCCTAAGGCTAGGCCATTGATTAATGCATAAACCATATATTCATATTTTTTAAAATGTTAAAGAACATATTTTTGGTATTTCCTAGCCCACAATTAATGTTGAAAATTGGATCGTTGAAGCTAAATATGTGCAAATATTAGGATTAGTGTGTTATTCACTTACAAACCTATGTATTATGTATGTGTCTCCAAAATTCTTAGAATGGTATATGTGGATTCCTATGAGATGTTTAGAGATTAATATACTATATCATTATTCTCCTAGGGACTAGAATATTGTTTATTTTTACAATAGTATTGAATAAAGGATTTTATATAAAAAGGTAAAAAATGGGAATTATAGTCATCCTCATCATAAGAGTAATTGATAATCTTCCTTATGGGTCACTTGGGAGTTACTTTTGTGATATTGGAGCATATCTTCACAATAGTGAATCTCTAGGAGTTATCATCCTCATCATGTGGATTCTTAGACTTGGTGAAGTATGCCTATTGAGAATATCTATCTTGATTACTTGAGTAATTACATGATGGGACATCTAGGTTATTTTCTTGTGTGACATATTTTCAATGGCCACTAATTTATAAAACCATTTATGGTTTCCTATTTCCCTTTTCTATATAAATTGGAGGTATGAGATAGAGGTTTTGTAGCATTATATATGTGAAGCTATTATGATGTCAAAACATAAGCAAAATGAAGAGTCAGATTGGATTAGATTGATGTACTTACTTTGTTAAGATTAATATAATATTGGTCTTTTAGTGGTATATTTTTTTCCTAAAGGGATTTCTCCATTTAAATGTAGTGTTATGTGTTATTATTGATTTTACTTTGTTACTATATGTATTTCATCATGTTTTATTTCATATTTGATGGTTAATCACATGTTAATATAATTACTTAATCAAATTTGCACACTTTATGATTGTGATATCCCTATATATTACCTTGTTTTCAACATTTGTTATCAAATCTATGCTTGATTAGAGAGAGGGGTGCCTTTATTGGAGTTTTATGGGTTTTTGGGGTTGTAGCGCGAGTGGTTGATTTAGAAATTTTGGAAATTTGTGTGTGTTAGAATATATAGATAACATATATGATTAGAGATTGAGAAATTCAATTACTTTGAATATGAGTCATGTAAACTTAAAATAGAATCTCTTAGAGGAAAGAGATTAATGGAGAGATATGAAAAAGAAGGAAAATCATAAGAGAATGTTAGTTGAAGACTAGACAAATCTTGATAAAAAGGATCAAGGAACCATAAGGTTGTGTCTATATGACCATGTCCTCTTAAATTTTTTTGATCGAAACTATCACATTTAACTTGTAGAAGAGGGTAGGTGAAATTTATCAAACCAGGAATCTATTAAAAATAAATAAAAAAGAAAATTGTATTCCTTGAAAATCAAAGGAGACTTAGACATAAAGCATCTTAATGATTTTGATTCAATTTTGAGTTACCTAGGAAGTAGGATGTTAGTCTTGATAAAGAGGATAAATGTATTTTGTTAGTTTGTTCTTTTCCGAATTCATGAGAAAATTTTATCATTGTTATCAATAGTTGTACTACAAAGCCCAAAATGGATGCCTTCTTGCCACTTAACAAATAAATGAGGAGGGAATCCATGGGGTTATAAGGATGGACTATATGTTCAAGGAAGGCCTAAAGAAAAATATGGTACAAAGGGGGAATTCAATAAATCTAAGGATATATTAAAATATAAGCGAATGTCTAAAATCCTTTGAAAGAGAGTGAAACATTATAATTGTGAGAAGTGGGTCAATGTGAATAAGGAATACAAAGATAAGAAGAATAAATTTGATGATTCTCATAGTAAAAGGTCCTCTGGTGATGATGATGCAATTGATACATTGTTTATTTTTACTAAAATTACTAGTGATGACTCATGGCTAATTTATTCAAGTGCCTCCTACCCTATAACTTCTCAAGGAGTGGTATTCTTATTGTAGAGAATGTGATTGAAATGAGGTGTTCCTTGGTGATAATCATTTTCTCAAGATTATTGGTCTAGGAAAGGTAAAAATATTTTTTTATGATAGGAGAGTTAAAAATATTATTTTATGATAGGAGAGTAAAAAATAGTATTAGTGTGTTGCACATTCCAAGGGCTATGTTGTAGGAGACATGAATAAAATACAATCCCCATTTATATTGCAAATGGATTTTTGTGAGTAAATATAGTCCCTACACTGCAAAGGGTTTGTGGTATCATACAAGAAGAGTCCCACATCCTATAAAGACAGAAGAATATGGTGAAATACCACACACTACATTAAGAGCCTTAGAGCCATATGAGCATTAGACACTCAACAGAGGGATATAGAAGGTTGTGTGCCATCAAAAAAACTATGCACATTTCATTTGGACCCATATATGGGTTATTTTTTAATCCTTCACAAAACACCCATAATTCTCACCAAATTGGAGATTCTTAATTTTTCAAGTCTTGTGAGTCACATCATTAACACCACTCCATGGTCACATGCAACTAACTATATTGATACTTTGTTCTTTGTCATATATTGTCACAACTTCTCTTTGGTCTACAAATTCTCATTTGAGTTTATAAATCACCTTGGTATTTTATCACATTTGGTTATGTCTTATTGTATTTGTTGCATTTTTGTTGTGTTGTGTTTAGTTTGGTTTGACACATCATATTTGATTTTTGTTAATCACATTACAATTTTTATTAGATTGCACTTTATCAAATTGATTATTTTATCACCATCTTTTTATGATTTCATGTTTTGAGTTGTCTTCCAAGTTTGATTTCACTAGTTACACCCAAATTCCTAAATATTAAAAGTTTTGATTTAATTATTTCAAATTTAAATCTTTATAATCTTTTGACAATTTTTGAAAGCTTATGTTTGAAAGCATTTAAATTTAATAATTAAGAATCTAAATTTTGCTTTTATTAAATTTAAAGCGGAATGTGAGCAAGTTAACAAAAACAAAAATATATTAAGATGCCAACATATATTAAAATTACAAAAATATATTGAGGTGCCAACATATATTAAAAATTAAATATATAAAGGTGTGGACCAAAAAAATTGAAGAGGGGAAGAAGAAAAGAAAAATTAATTTCAAATTAAGAAAAAATCTAAGAAGAAGAAGGTACATCAATAATTTTAAGAAGAAATTAAGTGATAATGAGAAAAAAAAATAACAAGTTTGAACATTTTAATAGTTTTAAAAAAATCCATATCAAAAATATTTTTATTATTAAAAAAAAAATGTATTTAATAAATAAATAAATAAAATTCTATTATTTGCATATATTTTGTTTTTAATAGTTTTTGAAAGACACATTTTTTAAAAGATTTAAATATTTTGATTGTAGTCACAAATGTTTTTTCAGTTTTTTAAAGTAATTAAGTTACAAAAGTTTTTTGAAACCCTAAAAGTCACAGTTGTAAGTTCGAAACTTTTTCCAAAAGATTGGAGGTTACAATTGCAAGTCGTAAATGCTTTTCAAAATCCTAAAGGTTACAGTTGCAAAAACTTTCTGAAACCCTAGAAAGCACAAGCACGCACATAGTACAATTTTTTTGGAACCCTAGAATACATACCTAGGTAAGTGCAAATTGTGAAGATTTTCCATATCCCGAAATTGCTGCATATATGAAAAAAATTTCCTAGCCCGAGCAAAAATCAATGAAAGTGTTGGGAAGAAAGTTGAAGTGCATGAGTTTTAAATATGAATCATTTCAAAACTACTTTAGCCAAATGAAAGGTCAAAGGGTGCCTGAATCCCCACGCCCAGCAATCTCCATGTCCTCCTAGATTAGACCCATTTGCACAGTGACCAAGCAAGACACCATACAGAAGAATCCAAGAAATGATTTCTCATGAATACAATGACTGATGAATTTGTTACAGTTGTAGCAACCATAAGAGAGGTCATACAGTTGTTATAAGACATCCTTAAGTCTTATCAAGGCCCTCCTAGCCTCTGAGAACTTTGGACCAGGTTTTGGGCATCTATTAATGGAAGGGAGAGGAGATAGAACTAAAGATGATAGTAATAAGAGCTCTGGAAAATAGGTATGCATAAAAAATGTATGGCACAGACTAGAAGGATTGAAAGGATGTTTTTGTGTAGGTTGAATAGATAGGGCATGCAAACAAGAAATGTAACATCAACATCCTCCTAGCCTACATTGAAATAGGTTATAGTGTCAGGGGAAATGGTTTATTTTTGTCAATTCCTACTAGACATGTATGCAAAATGTGGAGCCATAGACCAGGTGCATGAGCTATTAACAGAGTTAATAGCATGTAGTTTTGATAGTCTATGATAATGTATATGTTGAGATTTCTGGTTTGACACTGTGATTTTTAGCATCGACGTTTTGGATCAAACTGCATGATCCATCATTAGGATAATATAGTAAGAGAGAGAAAAAAAGAATTTCTAAAGAAAATGTGAGCTCATGGAATTCCACAAATCATAGATCTAAAATAAAAATACCACTTTATCAGCATTCTCCATGCTTGTACCAATATGCAGATAAGAAATCATAGAGCAAGCATGCATTTTTTGATAAAATGGCTCAAGATGAAATATGCAATTAATTGAAGGATTTGTAGTGGCATCTTTGCGAAGGAAAACACACTCTTTTGAAGAAGATGATGTAGGTGCAAAGTTTCTGGATTTGATTATGTAAGTTTATTTTGCATCAAAGTTTCTGATCACATTCTGCGATCCATCATCAGAATGAAGTAGAAAGCACAAGAATGAAGATGATATAGATCCTATTTTTTCTATGATTCTTCTAAGGCTTTTAAAAAAATTACAAATGGTCATAACTTTATGATAGAACCTACTCAAGCTTTAGCATCTTGTTTTTACAAAGAAGTGAAAATTCCCCAACTGCTACAAGATCAAAAGAAGAATATATTCTCATTGTGCTATCAAATTCCTTGAAGAAATTAGGTTGTGGTCAATATTCATGTGCCTTAGATGGAATCCTAATTCAAACTATTCAAAATAACAATCAGAGGCCTCAGGAGAAAGTTAACAAATAAGTTGATAATAGAGTATCCATCTATATCATCAGAGAAGAAATGTTAATATGCAAATCAAAACATGCTGAGAAATGTGAAGTGACAATATCATAATGTAATTGAAAAATATCTAACCTAGTATCTAAATTTGGTGGTTTTCTCGTGGAACTTCATCCACAGAGCTTCAAATAGAGATTGAAATTTCATCTGCAAGTACTAAGGAAGAGAAATTGGCACAATGTATACAAGAAATATTCAAAACTCAAAAGTTCTTATGATGAAAACTAAGAAAGGAAAGAGCACATCTTTATACCATTGATCCTAATCAAGCTTCTTGTCATGGTAAGATTGATATAGTTAATTGCATTTGAAGTTTCTAGGAATCTCTTAAGGAAGCAATTGCAAATTAGTGCTCATGAATTGAATTAGAGGTGAAGGTTAAGAATCATACCCTAGTTAAGAATCATCAAATTAAATCAAGCTCTTGCTCAAAGGCATAAATATGGTTACAAAATGGAAGATGTAAAATTAAGAATTGAAACTTTGCAACTTGGAAATACAAATTAAGGATGAAAGTTGTTTAAAATAAAAACATTGGTTTGAAGGTTAAGTATTTCATATTTTTTAATGAAAAGGTAAATATAAGATGAAGAGCTCTTTGAAATTGTGAATTATTTTGAAGGGGAGGGAAAAAACAAAGGGAAAGTGCAAAATGTGAAGGGATAACATATGATCTTTTATCTTTAAGGTTTTTGTTTTGTCATTGTGAAATTTTTGGGGGGAAGGGTTGTTTTCTTCCTTTCCAAATTTTCTTATTTATACTTGTGGAAAGTTTATTATAACTCATTGGAAAGGTTATTGGGGTTTGGAAACACTTATATTTGAATGATTTTTTTCACTTTTACTCTAATTTCCCAAATTTCTTTGTTCAATGGTGTTTTCCAACCTCTGAATTTTATTTTTCTCTATTTAAGCTTACTTGTTTAATTCATTGGATGTTGATGAAAATTTGACTACATGCTTATACCATTGACATATTGTTGATTGTAAAACTTTTTGTGGGGTTGATTGATGATGCAAGAGCATCCTGGATGCAAGGGAAATCTTCCATTAACCAAAAACAATATAATTTTCAGAAAAGTTTTAATTTGCTTTTGTTGGATTTTGGGTTGTTGCTTCAAGAGGATTCTTAGAGAATTTATTCAAATTAAGGGCATCACCTTGTAGAAGATCTTAAAGGGTATTTTCAGTTTAGATTTTGTGAAGATTGCATGAAATTTGGTTGTTAAATGGATTTGTGGATTTCTAATCTATTACTAGATTTGCAAACTTGTGAACTATAACTGGACTTGTAGGATTTTGGTGTTAAACTAGATAAGTTTACTTCTTATGACAAATTTAGATGAACTCATCCATATTTACAGGAAACTCGTGGCCAAATAGCTTTGCAAGAACTTCTTACCCATCTAACTTTTTTTGGAACTTCACATCTAATTGGAGTTTGTAGGGATCTCATGACCAAGTAGATTTGTAGGTCAAGTGAATTGGACTTATTTCATTTAAAGAACTAGTTCAAATGAAAAAATATGATGATGATGCCAACATTGTACAGTTGTAGATGAATGCAACTAAACTAGATAAGTGCACTATTTAAAAGGTTCAATTGAGTAAGCAAAGGAACTTCCACAAAAAAGACAAAGATGAAGTAATATGACATCAACCAGGTACAAAGCGTAGGCTTTTCTCTGCCACCAAATCTCATTCTATTATTAAATTATTTGGATGGATATTAGACCTCTACAAGATGATGTAAGCATAATGTAATGATGGCATTACCATGTACGAATTGTGGAATTTTTTTGGTCAACTAAACATGAAAAATTTCCAATTTGAACTAGTTGTTTGTGGAACTTTTTCTTTATATTACATTTGTAAAACTTCAGCCTACTATTGTACTTTTTTTTGTAACAATTTAGTTGTTGTAATGGCTAAAATCTGATTTGATCCAATTTCCTAGTCACTAAAGCATAAAGAGATATTGATACACACATGAGGGGTTATCCATTAGAGGAGGAGATGGTTCATCATTAGAGAAAACACAACATAGAGAGAGTGACTGAGGAGGAAGGGAAATGATAGAATTTATCCAACTTGGAGAGTGAGTCAACGGTTGACATGGGAAGAGGTTGGCTAAGTGATTCAAATCCATAATGCAATAGAGAGAAAGGCCATGAGAAGGAAAAATTTGTATTGTGAGAATGTGATGTATGTAATACCTTGAAGCAGATTTTGTCTTACATTGTATTCATGTAAGGAATTAATAAAGTCAAATAAATTTTCTTATTTTATTTGTCTTTCACTGTTCTAAGAGTTGTGTGGGCTATGTGAGCAAGCTATTTGATAAGACCCCTTGATCTTGTTTGCATCAATTGAACATGTTTGTGCATATTACAACTCACCAACACTCACACATATTTACACAAAAGATTGTACCTTTTCACATTGGGAGTTTGGGATTGTTGCAATGGTTACTATTGAGCATGTCCATTCACCAAATGGCACGTAGGAGTAAATGCAAGTTTGTATTTTTATTTATTCCTTCTCTCTACCCTTTCTTTTGTGTTTTTTATTTCACATGGTTAGTTTTCAATTAAGTTTTGATGATGAATTTTACTCATGCAAGGTAGAAAATTCAATCAATTTTCAACTTTTGACTGTAATTTTTGTTAGGAAAAGGTGTGTTGTACACCTTGCATAATATTATTACTGTAATTATTCTTGGGGCCACTTTATGTTGCAAGTAACATTGGGACATAAGTTAAGTTGCTAAAATATAATTATTTATTATTGGGGAAAATAAATAAATAAAGTACCCAATATTAAATAAGGGGACATGGTTTTATCATCTAATGGTTTTAGTCACATGGTTTTGTGTAATACCACTTGGTGGTTTTGTGGGAGCTTATTTCTATAAAAGAAACCACAACCTGTAGTTGGTTAGGTTGAGAGAAGTTCGCATGTAAGCTCTTGTTAGCATTTGTGAGGGTTTGAAGCATGGCATGGGATGTGTGGTTACATGCTTGTTCACATGGACTGCTTGGAGAGGGCTTGATACTTCAATGGTGTTCATGGAGACTCTAAAGATGTATTGTAATTTTTATTGTTGAATAATATATGAGAGATGGATGCTTTTGAAGGCTAGGTTTTTTTCCTCTTGATGGTTTTCCTAGGGTATATCTTGTGTCATATTTTCATGGGTATGTTGTCTATTCTCATGCATGTGGATTTTGAATACTTAGTTGCATAGATTTATCTTTTGGGTTATGTGGAAATTGTCTTTAAATGGTTGCAAGTTTCCAACAAGTGGTATCAGAGCCATGGTTGTGGTTGTATAACCCTTGGTTGAGAAAAATCTTGTTTAAGTTTGAATCTATGCATTACATGAGAGAATCAAAGAGATGGTAAGATATGAGGGTTTTGTAGGTTGTTTATTGCAGATCTAAGGGCTTTGGGTTTGTTGTTTTGATGGGTTGTTTATAGATTTGGAGTGTAAGAAATTTTGGGTGAAAAGGGTTTTTTGGCTATGTATTCAAATGGGGGTTTTGTTGGGGAAAATTTACATAAGACCTCCTAAAACAGAATAGACCTCATAATTAGATCTGGGTCAGTCAAGAGATGAATTCTGATATATATTTTTCCCTATTTTGGTTACTGGAAAAAAATGCAAATTGTTTTTTTTGTAAAAGGCCCTATTTGGAGTGTATGGATCTTTAGAAAATTAAAAATTAATAAAAAATCCAAAATGAAAATATTTTTCTCTCGTCACATGAAAATTACCCTGCAAAATTAAAAAAAAAAGTCGAAAAAAAATTAAAATCAGGTTGAAAAGGCTTTTGAAAAAGTTTGAAAAAAATAATAATAAACAAATTGTGGGGGTGGGGGGTCGTCTGGGAGGGGCAGTCTGTAAACCAATCCACCCACTATACATCATACCTGCTGCTGCAACCTGCCAATGGTAGGTACTACCACTATTGTTGGCTATGGCTGACAATCCTTGCCACCGACGTGGTTGGCCCCACCCTACAAGGTGTGAACACAAAGCCACCGCCCCCATGTGGGGATAAATTTTATTATTAAAATTTTGCCTAAGTTTATTTCAAAAGGGTACCCCATAAAAATTTCTAAAATGCAAAATTTAATTTTTTTGAAATGCTTTTTCGAGTCTGCCACCCAAGGAGTGGTGCCGCCCAACCACCAAGAATGGCTAAAAAAATAAATTGCCTTAGGAGTAAACTAAAAAAATTCTTTCGACGGGCATATCTTTCACCCAAGGGCTCCATTTTTTGACTTCTTGGATTTGTTGGAAATTTAACTCAGTGCTTTACACTGTGATGCTAGTGATTTTCTGATATTTTTTAGTTTTGATAGTGTTTTGAATGTTGGAAGTGAAGTGTTTTTTTTGAGCTTTGAGAGGTGATATCGGGTGCATAAGGAGTCAGATTTTGGACTTCGAATAGTCAATGGAAAGCTTGTTCAAAGCACTACATAGTGGATAAGGTTTTGAGATATTATGGCATGGTTTATTTGTTGTTTTCCTTATCTAATATGTTTATGGGTTTCTTTGACTATGGTGATATTATGAGTTTATGGATGATCGGATCTTGGAGATTTAATGTTGGATTAATTGTATGCTCAGTTGTACATCTCAAATAATTCCTATCATTTGACATGGTTATTAGTATATGTTTGTATTTGTATGTTGCATTGTTGTATCTACAAGTTGTGCAATGTTGTAGGTGGTCTATACTTACATGTTGCATTTATGACTTGAACATGGGTTACATATTTTCCCATAGATACTTCAGTGTTGATGCATTTTCAATTTTGTGGCTTGGTTTAGTCACTTGGTTTGTTGGTTTTGATGTTATATTGAGGAGGTGAGATGGTATTACCAAGTACAGTCATGATATGAGACCTATGTAGTTGACTATGTTATGCAGATATGTGGGACACGGCTGGGTTGAGTTTTTGGTACATTTGGTGGTGATCATGGTGTCATGGATGTTTCTTGTGCATTAGAGATTTTGGCATCTCATGATGGTTTATACAGGTGCATTGTTGGTGGTGTTGGATTGGTTCTTTATTATGGTTGTGGCAATGTATCTTCTTGGTATGAGGATCATGTTTTACTTTTCCTTTTGGGATCTCTTGTTACATTTGAGTTATTTGATTGTGTGAGGGCCTTTTCTTTGATCTTCATGAGGAGATTGTTATCATGATGTCATGGATATTTTGATTACACTTTTTAGTGGGAGCTTTTGATAGTGATGGTTTGGTGGTGATTTATATTTTTATGATGGTTTGGCGGTTGTAGGTATCTTCTTGGCTTGGAGATTTTGATTCTACTTGTTATGTTATTGGCAGTTCAGTTGTGTGTGTAGACCTGGATGATCTTCATGGAGAGGATGGTTGTCACGATGCCATGTGTGACTCGGTACCACAGTATAGTGGGAATTGTTGGTAGTAATGTGGATTCACCATTGGATGGTGGATAATCTTCTACATCATTTGTTGGTGTCATGGATGGACTCTTGGTTTCTACTTCTATGCAGTAAGGGTTCATTGATAGGCGAAGGTTATATTCATATTGATTAGTGATGTTTCTTGGTTTAGAGTGTTTTTGGTATTGTGTCATGGTTTACTCTTGATTACATGTTATATTTTTGGCATGATACTTGTTCTCTTGAGATGAGGATGTATGCATTGTTGTATGTGATCTCCTAGGAGGAGATGGTTAGATCATGATTTCATGGTTATGTTCTTGATTCAGTTGTTAGGACTTTGACTATTGATCTTGGTGGTTCTCTTGGTATTGGGTACATTGATCATTTGCTTAATTACTTCATGATGGTGCTATGTTGCATTTGGAGTTTGGCATGGGTTGGTTGGTTACAGGTACTCATGAATACTTGGAGACATAGGTGAGGCTTCAGTTCTCTTATGGTTAGAGACATGGGTTGAGATGGTTACTCTTGATGAGATTTCAGCAAGAAGTTTGAGGATCCTATACCTTGGTTGGACATGAGTTCAACATGGACCTATAAGGAGAGTTTTCTTGGATGAGTCATGATGACTTGGATATCTTGGAGGAGCGAGCATTCCTATTCCCCACTCTTGGTCTTCTCGGCAGTTTCACTTGAGAGGTATTGCTCATTGTTACTTTCAGGTGCTTTATGTTTTATGCTTTATCTTCTCATGCATATAGATGTTAAGCTATGTACATATGGTTTTGGAGGGTTCATTTGAGGAGTGTTGGCATGTTTATCTCCTTATTCATTGTGATTATATTCATTGATATTGAGTTTAGGAGATGTATTGGGCTTATCTCCTTCATCAAGAATGGATTTAGTTTGATCTTCTTTGGTTATGAGAGTCTTACATCCATGTTGATTACATGATACATATGTTATGTTTGATCTTGGTGATTTAACAGTTGGATGTTTTCATGGATTTCATTTTGGGGTGTAGTGGAGGAGATCATACTTGACATAGTTGGCATTTAGAGGTGTATGTAGGGTGTTTTTCTACAGGTATATGATGTGCAGAGTTTCTCTCTTTGGTCTTGTTCATTTTCCTAGATGTTTGATTTCATGTTACATTGGTTTGAGGTTTGGCTAGAGCTATTATGATGACTAGGTTGTGGTCAAGTGTTTTCACTTATGTTCTTGGGTGATGACATGGAGGTTCCTTTATCTTTTTGCTTTGTTGGGTGTGGAGAACTTTGGAGAGCTATGGAGAATTGTGGTGAGAGTTGTTCTTACAGGTTATTGATTTACAAGTTTGCATATCATTGTGGATGATTCCTTGGTTCTACATGATTTTTTTTTCACTTTCTATATGATGCTATTTGTATACTTTGTATACCTTGATATTTTTCATATTTGCATTACCCATGCAGTGGGAGATCTTGGATGTGTATGTCATTCTTTGATAGGTTTTGCACATGGAGTTTATGATTGCAGTTTATGGGTGTATATGTTTATGGAATAAGTTTACCATGTTTTGTATACCTTGGAGGTATGGATAGTTGGACGTATTGTCACTTGTTGTGGGTGTTATTTCAGCTTTGGGTTTGTGTATCTTGATAGCTTTTGGTGCATATTGATACCTTTGGATTGAGTGTTTGTGTTTGGGATATCAGTTGAGCAGGACTTATGCCTCATTCTAACAGATTGTGTGGCTTCTCTATTGGATATTTTCTTATCTTTGTGCATTGGAATTATGGAGGATGAGAGCATTCATGCTTGAGATGGTGGTCACTTTGATTCTTGTTGTAGGTATCCTTGATGGAGCACATGGAGCACTTTGATTCCATGATGGTATATGTGGCTATATGGATTGTTCATTTGATTCATGTATTGAGGTTACTTGTTCCCCTTATGCAATGTATACAACAAGTGGGAGAATGTTAGGAAAAGGTTTGTTGTACACCTTGCATAATATATTTAATGTAATTATTCTTGGGGCCACTTTATGTTGCATGTAACATTGGGACATAAGTTAAGTTGCTAAAATGTAATTATTTATTATTTGGGAAAATGAATAAATAAAGTACCCAATATTAAATAAGGGGACATGGTTTTGTAATAAAATGGTTTTAGTCACATGGTTTTGTGTAATACCACTTGGTGGTTTTGTGGGAGCTTATTTCTATAAAATCAACCACAAGGGTAGTTTCTTAGGTTGAGAGAAGCTTGCAAGTGAACTCTTGTTAGCATTTGTGAGGGTTTGAAGCATGGCATGGGATGTTTGGTTACATGCTTCTTCACATGGATTGCTTGGAGAGGGCTTGATACTTCAATGGTGTTCATGGAGACTCTGAAGATGTATTGTAATCTTTGTTGCTGAATGATACATGAGAGATGGATTCTTTTGGAGGATGGGTTTTTGTTGGGAAATTTTGATCATATTGGAGAAACCTCCAAGAACAATAGTGCCTTCGGTAACTTTTAATTTTATTAGATTGCCTCAAAGACACGTACAATTGTGCCACAAAGCAGAATCATACATAATACATTTCCCACATTAACCCTTCTGAGAGAAACTCATGCAAATCCAATTTCAACAACAACCATTAATAGATTCCAACCAAGAAACATGAAACATGAAAGATGAGACAGAACACACAAATTAACGTGGGGAAAAACCCTTTCGGGTAAAAAATGCCACCCTCCAAAAGATCCAATCCATTATATTATTCAGCAACAAATAGAGTTACAATACAATCTTAGGCTCATAGCCTTTTCACAAAGTTTACATCTTGTTCCATTTGGAGACATACTGGATAGCATAACCCCTTATATGATCTTCACATTACAATACCCTCTCATAGTATATAGTGTAGATCCTCTCTCTCATGGACCTCTGATCAACCTCTCAAGTGTTTACAATCCTCATTTTGTTACAAAACTCTCTCACACCATACAAAGTAGATTCACATAGAGGGAGGTTTCACATTCTATCCACAGAGAGAGAGAGTGGATGAGTTACCACCTTCAGAACAAAATTTCCTTCTCCCAGTCTAGCCCTTGAATTTCTCTCTCCTAGCTCAGCCTCATGGCCTCAACCTTCCTCATGGAACTCAACCCCACAACCTCAGCCTTCCTCATGACACCGAACAATTTTGTACAACCAATTCTTATTCCAATCCAAAACTGTTTAACAAGGAAACTGCCAAATAGACTTGGACAATGAATAGTCTCCTCAACAAACAATTGACACATCAATAGGTCATAAAAATCATCGTTCATTCAACTGAGTCCACCTTCACTTCCATTAGCCTAACTTTTTCTATCATTCACATTCATGAAGGACACAACGATCTCCAAAGTATCCCTGATGTCTCGACTAGGCCTATCAGTAAGACAATGTCCATCGACAAGGGTTCATAATGTCACATCGAACAAACTTGTCTCCTTGATGTCATTAAGTTCAAACACCTCTTGAACCATCTTGTCAGCCTGAGTCACCCCAATATAAACCATTGGCCATACTTACCCTGATGATCAACATGAGCACCAACTATCACTGGATCAGCCTTATCAGCAAGAGAACAAGCATTGGAGAAGGTTTCACCAAAGTCCCAAGTCACACTAACGACCTTACACTCAGCTGCAGTTTGGAACACCTCATCAGAAAGAGTCACACCAAAAGCAAACCTATCAGAAAAACCAACACTATCACCATGAGATTTTAATTTCATTCTGACGGTTCTATTCATACCAACAACCATCGAACATTTCATCGGTAGGAGTCACACCAAAGGAACCATCAGCCAAACACACTATGTCATTAAGACTCTTTCATAACCTTGATGTCACCCTAACCAAAGAACCATCAACCAAATAACCACTATCGACAACAAACTAGAATCTCATAACGATAGTTCAAGTCACACCAACCACTTCCATCAAAAAGATAGACCAAAGGTCACACCAACATCGGCTAGACTTTTATTGTTGGAAGGAGTTAGGAAACTTGCACCAATAGTTCAAGTCACACCGACAACCTTCATCGCTAGGACATACTAGAGGTCACACCGATGTGGTCATGAAGGAACTTCACAAGGAGAACTCATATGGAGCTAAGTCATGCCAATCACATAGAGAGTTCAGGATCACTTAAGCAGATTGGCCATACATCTCAGCGGTCACACCAAAATTGCTCACTTAGAGGTTTAGGCCAGTGGGATTGAGGCACACAATTCCAACAATCTCCCACTTGATGAAGATCACACTGGAACCTCCAGAGCACTCAGGAACTACTAAGATCACATTGGCTCCACTGGTTTAGACCCTGCTCTGTTCAAGTCTCTAATCAACAGCATTTAGGACACCCAATCAATAGGTTTCCATAGATAATAGTCCACCAGACAATCTGCAACCAAGATCAAGTATCCAACTACAACTTACTATCCAACATTGCAACCAATGATAGTCATCCATAAAACCACAAAAATCCAAACATGCTCTCATGCTCCATCAAGACTTCTACAACATCTAAGATGTCCACTAATTAGGAAAAAAACTGTGTCATCGTCCAACATGCCACCTATGGAAGAAAGGGTACAATCCAAGGTGAATATGCACCTATCCAATGAACACAAGCAAAAGATCCCAGTGATATCAACAACAAAACACTGCCATCACTCCAAAAAACAAGATAGAACATTAGCTAGAACAACAACCAGAAAACTAACTGCTCCCATCCAACAGATCAACCCACATGAATTAAAATAGCACCCACAACATGTGCTAGAACATTCATTCAACCATACCTCGAAGGTATCCATAACATCAAACTCATGCCACTAATATCTCCACCACAGAAACAAGCTCCATGTTCCAACTAGTCAAAAAAAGACAAAGCACAACCAGGAACTCCCACTACATGGGTAATGTCTAGATGAATGCAAACCTGGAATGAGTGCATTCAACATGTCACTTTGTTAACATTCCAAAAATAAGGCACCATCCCAAAGGCATACCAAGTCTACTAACAACATCACATAGAGAGTGTAAACATGTAGTTTCAAGGAACCATCCACAATGATATGCACAACCTATAAATACAACTCTCACAACAAGTCTTCACAACTCTCCCAAGTTCTTTACACAACCAACAAAGGAAAGAGATAGAGAACAACCTCAAACCAATGTAATGTGAAACCAAACATCCAGGAAGAGAACCAAGACCAAAGAGAGAACCTTTGCACATCATGAACCTATAGAAAATCCTCCTACATACACCTCTAAATGTCAACTATGTCAAGTAAGATCTTCTTTACATCCCCAATAGGAAATCCTTAACATCCAACCATATGAATATAAGCTTCTTAAAGAAGATCAAACTAATCCATTTCCCAACTCAGGAAATCAGCCCACTACCATCCCCTATGACCATCATAGATGAAAAAACAAACCCAAGGAGATAAACATGCTATCCATGTCTCACAATGAATCCTCTAGAACCATCTAACATCAACTCAAGATCCATGTCAAAGAAAGAAAGCATAAAGTACCTGAGAGAAACAATGGGAAATACCTCTTAAGTAATAAACCACTGAGCAGACCAAGAGTGGGGAATGAGAACACTCCTCCAAGACATGCAAGTCATCATGACTAATCCAAGAGCAATATACTCATAGGTCTTTGTTGATCTCACGTCCAACCAAGGTGTAGGCTTCTTGGAATTTCTATTGAAATATCATCAAGAGCAACCATCAAATACAACCTCACCTCATTCTCCATGCATCCATGGGTACTAGCAACCGATCATATCATGCTAAACTCCAAATGCATCATTACACTATCATGAAGTATCAAGCAAATGATCAAAGTACCCAATACACAAAGAATTACTAGACCATTTTCAAAGCTCCAATCATCTGAATCAAGAACTTATTATGACAACATGATCTTACCATCCCCCTTCAGAGATCTCATGCTCCAAGTGAACATACCATGGTCTCAAGAGCAATGCATCATGCCAAAACTCCAAACTAGAATTAAGAGTTTATCATCACATAAAAGCAACATACTCTAAACCAACATCACCTATCAAGCACCACCAACACCTTAGCCAAAGACTCCAGATGTCCTTCATGGCTCCAAGACATTGCACATCCTTAAATAGTGTCCCTGCAAATGCAAAATAACCCTTCTATAGCAACAGGATCAAAGGGTTCCTCCTAGAAACATCTGCAACACTAAAGAATATTATTCACCACATAGTGATGAATTTCAAATCATTTCTAAAGCTCCCTTTGAACAGTGATACCAAGCTTTCCAAACATCATGACCACCAATCTCCAAAACATAAAAGAACTTCCAGGTCCACAAACATATAGTTGTATTGCTAATTATCTCAAGTGAAACCAAGATCTCATAAGGAGATTCACCATGCTACAGGACTCCATAAACAACTATCTAGGGACTCACTTATCATCCATCCTCTCAATCCCGAAACAACCTACCAATGCACAAATGACCACAAACAAGGCCAACTAATGAAATCTGCAACATCAATAAATCAAACCTAGTGGACATAGGCAATCCATATCTGAGTCATCCCATTGTAAATGAATGACTGGAAAACCCACAAACCTGCATAACTCATAGATCCAATCACTGAAACATACAAACTCATTATCATATTATTAATCATAAATTGAGATATCAAAGAAGATAACCATGTGGACACCAATACTCCAACACCAGATCATGACCAAATCCGATTTTCCAAACATCTCCACAACAAGCACCATAGTCTAGGAATCCATCAAGCAAACAACAAGTTTTCGTGACCATGTAAAACCTGAAAAATATCATAGAACATGCAAGTACAACACATCCTTAAAAGGAACAACAGTTTAGGAACTCTAGGCCTATTTCAAACCAACTCCAAAACCACCAATATGCACATGCATCTGAGAAAGAGATAGGCTATTTCAAAAGCTTTCAAATCATCTAATGATTAACTCCATAGCCTTCATGCATTCAAGGTTAACAGAAAATAATGCCTTCCAACATTAGGAAACACCACCCAGCATAAGCACTATCTTCCATGGCTGAGAAATAACCCAATATTCTCCATATCACTAAGGATCCTCTCACACAGACACCTAATATGAAATCTTTGATGTAACACAACCAAAAAGCAAAAAATTCCACCTCATGCATCAAAGTTATACCACTACCAACTAGGAGACACAAATCAATTCAACATAACCAACTCATTTTTCTCCAACTTCACCACCCTTCATTATGCATGTTATCTCTAAATACCACAAGACTTCCACTCACCAAAGGATCAATATATCAGACAATTCCTCCAGATTTCCTCAAGCCTGTCAGACTAAGAAATCTCCATAGGAGAAACACCTAGAACCTTAAACACCAAGAAATCTTACATGTAAGCACATGCAAGCCACATGTAAGTCCATGCAAGTACATGAAATTCACACACCTGCACATGCAAGCAAATCCTAGAACCAAGCTCTGATACCACTTGTTGGGAAATTTTGATCATCTCAAAGAAACCTCCAAGAACAGTAGTTCCTTCGGTAACTTTTAATTTCATTAGATTGCCTCAAAGACACATACAACTATGCCACAAAGTGGAATTAGACACAGTGCATTTCCCACATTAACCCTTTTGAGAGAAACTCATGCAAATCCAATCTCAACAACAAGCATTAATAGATTCTAACCAAGAAACATGAAACATGAAACATGAGACAAAACACATAGATTTACGTGGGGAAAACCCTTTCAGATAAAAAACCCCACCCTCTAAAATATCCAATCCATTATATTATTTAACAACAAACAGAGTTACAATATAATCTTAGGCCCATATCCTTTTCACAAAGTTTACATCTTGTTCCATCTAGAGACATATTGGATAGCATAACCCCTTATACAATCTTCACACTGTTACAATACCCTCTCACAGTATACAGTGTAGATCCTCTCTCTCATGGACCTCTGATCAACCTCTCAAGTTCTTACAATCCTCACTCTATTACAACACTCTCTCATAGCATATAGAGGAGATTCACATAGAGGGAGGTTTCACATTTGATCCACAGAGAGAGAGAGAGTGGATGAGTTACCACCTTTAGAATAGAATTTCCTTCTCCTGCTCTAGCCCTTGAATTTCTCTCTCCCAGCTCAGCCTCACAGCCTCGACCTTCCTCACGACACTCATCCCCACAACCTTGGCCTTACTCATGGAACTAAACAATTTTGTGCAACCAAATCTTATTTCAATCTAGAATCGTTTAGTAGGGAAACTATCTAACAGACTTGGACAACGAGCAATTTCGTTAGTGAACAATTGACACATCAACAAATCAGAAAAATCATTGTTCATTCATCCAAGTCTACCTTCAATTCCATTGGCCTAACTTTGTCTATCGGTCACATTCATGAAGGACACACTAATCTCCAATGTCTCCCTAATGTCTTCATCATCTTGACATCTCAACCAGGCCTATTGGCAAGACAGCGTCCATCAGCAGGGGTTCATAATGTCACATTGAACACACTTGTCTCCCCAATTTCATTAAGTTTGACCACCTCTCGAACCATCTTGTCAACCTGAGTCACCCCAATAAAGACCATCGGCCATACTTACCTCGACAATCAACAGGAGGATCAACTATCACTGGATCAGCCTTATTGACAAGAGAACAAGCATCAAAGAAAGTTTCACTAAAGTCCCAAGTCACACTGATGACCTCATGCTCAGCTGTAGTTTGAAATACCTCATCAGACAGAGTCACACTGAAAGTAAACCCATCAGCCAGACCAACACTATCACTATGAGATTTGAATTTTATTATGACAATTCTAGTCATACCGATTGACCATCGAACATTTCATCGGTAGGAGTCACACTGAAGGAACCGTCGACCAGACATGCTCTATCGTTAAGACTCTTTCAAAACCTTCATGTCACCCTAACCAAGTACCATTAGCCAGAGTCACACCGATGTCCAGACCCATCAACCAAAGAACCACTATCGACAACAAACTAGAATCTCACAACAATAGTTCAAGTCACATCGATCACTTTCGTCGGCAAGATAGACCAAAGGTCACACCGACGTCAACCAGACTTCTATTGTCGAAAGGAGTTAGGAAACTTGCATCGATAGTTCAGGTCACACCGACAACCTTCATTGCTAGGACATACTAGACGTCACACCGATATGGTCATGAAGGAACTTCACAAGAAGAACTCAGATTGGGCTGAGTCATGTTGATCACACAGACAGTTCAAGATTACTTAAGCATATCGTCCTGACATCTCAGTAGTCACACCGAAATTGCTCACTCAAAAGTTTAGGCTAGTGGGATTGAGGCACACAATTCCAACAGTTTTTTCCCTCTTGAGGGTTTTCGTAGCGTATATCTTGTGTCATATTTTCATGGGTATGTTGTATATTCTCTTGCATGTGGATTCTGAATACTTAGTTGCATAGATTTCTCTTTTGGGTTATGTGGAAATTGTCTTAATATGTTTTCTTGCTGTTATAATAATTTGAATTAAATTATATTGTAAATGAATGAACTTAATGTAAAATTAATCAAAATTTATACATATAAATTATAATTTTTAAGGGCATATTATTGCTTTTAAGATTTTAAAACATGTGTAATGTAATCTTAATGCATTTTCAACTTTCTTACAATGAAATTTTATAATTTTAAAATGTTATATTACTTCAAAATTTAGTTTCTCTAAAAATAAATAAATTATAATAAGTAAACTTTTCAAATTTCATAATTAAATTCTGATTTTAATGACCAAGTTGTTGTTTTGCAAGTTTTTAACCAATTTCAAAGTCAATTTAAAGTTGAGAACCAAATGTAAAGGGTTCAATAAAGATTGTTAATGTGTTTAATAACAAAATAGAAAGTTTGCATGGATAATTAATTATTTAATTCACTAAGAATAATTTTATTTCAAATTGAGTAACTCCTAATTACTCCCCATTGCCCCTTGAACAAACTAGCCAAAACATTCTTTAACTAAGGATTTTGGTAAACTCACAATTATTTGATGACAGACTCTTGAAGCTAGCAACCTCTCAAACAAGGGAACCTTTTCCTTTCCATCATATAGGCTTCATGACTTGCAAGTATGTTTGTGTGTAAAAACATACATCAGTAGGTTATATAACCCTTAAATGGGTATGTGCATGGAAATGGGAGACCAAAACGGGGTTTTAAGTGGCCACTTCTTTTTTTAAATGAGCAAAAATTGATCTTGGATGAGAAATTGAAGATAGTTACACTCAAATTTTGAAAACATGACAAAAGCAAAATTTTATGCTCAAAATCTACTTTTTAAACTACATTTTTTTTATAAATGGTGGAGATTAAGGGGTTTAATTAGGGGGAGCACACAAATTTCTCTTGTTTTTTCCAAAAGAACATAACACAGTGTCTTGTGCGTTCCCCTTAAAATGGTAACCATTTTTCAGTATTTCAAAAATTATTTCAATAAAAATTTAGCTAACACCATGTAGTTTATGCTTGATTTTTCTATTAATTTTTAATGAATATATGATTTTTTACTAATTTTCAAAGTGAACACATCTTGATAAAAATTGAGTGTGTACCCCTAATTTTTTTGGAAACTAATTGAAAATAAAAATAAAAATTGACTGTATAGAATAGAGTCTAGTTTGTAAAAATGTAATTTGTTTCAAATTTCAATGAATGGGTAAAAAATGAGACCAAAATACCATACATATGTTTTTGATAACAAAATAGAAACAATAACAAAAGAAATTAAAGATCAAAATTTTGACATAATTGAAACAAAAAAAAATATACATGGTTAGAAAGCTAAGAGAGAGCTCAACATTACTATGTTATTTTTTGACTTGATATTGAAAGACGTGAAAACCTAAAATGAGAGCATACTTGAGATTGTGTAACGTACTAACCCTTTGATAAAGTTAAAATTTCTAATTTTACACCATATGAGTAAATAAACTATGTAACAAGTCATTGCAATAAAAAATTTCTTTCTTTTATTGAGAATATATGATCAAAATGCCATATCATATTTCAATAAAGATTCCACTTCATTACAATAACTTCACAAGTACAAGAAATAAGAATACATACATAGCTCCAATGAGCTTTAGAACTAATAGTTGTAAGACGGTCCAAGATCTTCCCTTTCAAATCTTGGTTCTTCTATTGCCTGCTGTGGAGGAGAAGCATCACTCAGGAACTTTTCCACCAACCTCGAACTCATAATACGGTCCCCCGCACATCTATAATTTGATAGATGACCCTTCCCTTCGACGAAGAGATTAGTAGAGTAATCAATAACGACAACCAACTGAGAATAGTGTTGTGTCCTACATAACTAGAACTTGTAACCCCACAATCTCAAATTAGCATGCAATAATGGATCACGGTGAACTGACAATGTAGTCTCAATAGTCACACAATCTTTAGTGGATTCTTAGACATTGCACTACTTTGGCCAAAGTTTTATATTCAATAAACAATTGAGAGTCATCTATCACATGCACTACTCATGGCCAATTTGACTTAACTCTATCTTAAGCTACGCATAGGTATTGTCCTTCAATGAATAATTTATCATCCCAAACTAACCAACAACATACTAATCTACTTGTAATGAATATATTTAGCAAGCAAGTACATAAGTTGTCTCCCATACTGTATTACTATCCTAGGAGTAACACAAGCTTTCCTAGTTAATTTAATAACTTAGTTGGGTGTACCTCAAGTGACTCTTGCATTCAATCAAGCTTAGTAGATAATAACTAATATAAACACCCATCTCCTACTATGGAGAAAATACAAACACATTGCATCCCATGTTCAAACATATCTAGTATAGTTCAATACCTATGTTGTACCACATGTAACATAATTAAATACCTATGTCAAGTAATCTCTTCAACATATCATAATTAAATATTTGTGTCAAGCAATCTCTCCTATCATGGAGTACTTAAAAACACATTATAAAAACAACCTAAAAGCTCCAATTCCCTTTTTCAAAGACAATTGTATGTACTTCTATCGCACAAACATAAAATATATTTCAAACAACATAGAAAACACATTAAATCCAAGTAAATAATAAAAAGAATAAATCCCCTTGCCTGTTATCATTTATCCCAAATAATGATGATAGTGCAACCTTCTCCAACAGTAATTCAACTTGATTCAACTTCCCAAAACAATTCCTTCTTTGTCTCTTGTTGATAGCACACTTCTCTCACACAATAAGATAACTCTTTCTCACAAAAGCTCACTCTTTTCTCAATCATAAAATAGATGAAAATGGTTAGTAACAACTTAGATATGATAAACAACAAGTGATGTATAACTCTAGATATGATATGTCCCTCACAAGTGAATGGAAGAATGGAGATAATTTTCACACAAGAGAATGAGAATGAATGTGTTCCAAATGAAATGGTGTGACTATTTAAAGAGAAGCCAAGCATTCTAAAACCATACTATTTAGGCATCAAGAATGACACCAGTTTCATGCAATTTGAATCATTATAAAGGTGGCGATGATAAAAGCTCAGACTCAACACAAATCATCAACAGATCAAAATTTCTTATTGACAACATTCAAAAGACCATTTCAATCAACACATGGAGAATTTGAATATTCTTCATAAATGACATCTACAGAAAAATGCAATCAAAGGTGGCGCCAAAACCTCTTTACCAGATTAAGTTGGCGTGATTCTTAGGGAAAGAGAATTAGTTAATGATAATTCTGCAACACATAAAGTGAATCAGTTGGTTTATGGGTTGAGTTGACTAAACCATATAAATGTGTTGGACTAAGTCTACGTCTTTCTCATTTTCTATATCGACCAAGTCAAAGCCTGCACATTTTAAACATATTGCTACGTTTCTCTCATACGTGTGTTGGCTAGTGATACGTAGCTCTTACACAGTGTCGGGTGAATTTCCTAGTCCACTTCTAATTTGATGTCCAACATCAACACATATTAGCCATGGTCATTTAACGTCAAATGTAGTCTTCAATAAATTGACTTCTTATTCAATAAGAATAAGTCAAATTCTTATTACATATTCAATATGCCAAATATATATATATATATATTGTATATATCATATACATATATATATATAAATACCTTACGTATAAATATATATATAATATTTTAATATATATTTACATATAATATATATAATAGATATATATATCATAAGCTAGTCAGCATACATATGATATATATAAGCATACAGGGAGAATAATTATAATAAACACATTATACAAGATGTAAGCATATATGTATAAGTGTATATGCCTCTATGTACACGTATATATAGGTATACCATATCAATGTATCTGTATGCACATGTTCATTTTCCAATGTACACTTGTATCGATATGCATATACATATGGATACGTGTATATATATATATATGTTCACGTCTGATTCACTTACATCCATTTACATTACTATCATATTGATAAGTGTGTACGTGCGGTATATCTATACATATGCATATACATGTTGTTAGATCCAATTGACATGCATGTGCATACATATAAAGATACTTCCACCTACATCCTACTTATCCATCTGATCGTAATAACACAAGAAAGATCTCAAAAAGTCAAATAGATAAACATCACCCGCAAATGCATGCAAAAGTAAACAAGACTCCTAATGCAAAAATACAAGCTATGGATGACTTACCTATAACCTGTAAACTAATTCAGTTCAATCACTCTAATGCGGTGTGTGTATGCTTAGATAGTTTACTTTTACCACTTACCCAACCAAGATCTTCTCCCAAGTGATACTTCCCCTCCACCTGGAGAATGAACATTTACTTACAACCATTATCACATGCTTTTGGCAGTCAATTGTTCACAACATATGCAGTATAAATTAACATTTATGTGGATTTTAAATCCTTAAAGCTCCCTCCAGGTGGTTATTGTTGATTTTTCATCGGGCTCAACTTGTACTTCATATGTTTGAATATTTTCAAGCACCCTTTTTATAGCGCCTTTGTCCTCTTATGCCATGTGTCAGTCATGCATGCCTTTAAAAGTTCTCTTCCCTTGCTTCTCCTTTGAGCTCCAGCCTTACGCCACGTGTCTGCAGCGTGTGCCTTTGAGGATCCTCTATCCTTTGTTTCCCCTCCAAGCTCCGAACGTGTGCCACATTGCATCCTACCGCAGGCACCTTTTTGGGCAGGCCCAACAGTCAAAGCTTAATGCATTCGTTGTGCCACATGTCTTCTTCAGGGGATTTTGATTGCAAGGGAGGGATGAATGAATGTGAAGCCCCATCATTGTGCCATGTGTCCTAACCACGTGTACCCTCCTCTTAGTAGTTTTTGGCTACAAGATAATATTTTCATAAATTTTAGAGAATTTTGAGGTAAATTTAAAGTATTATTGGCCTCTTTGAAGAATAGTCTAAGAATTTAGTGGTTTTCTAAACGATAGTGATTTCTCATTTACTAATAGTTATTTTTTCTTAGCATTTCATCAATGAAATTATCCCCAACCTTGCCCCATCCTCCATTGGTAGTTTTATTTTGACACATGCAATTTTTCAACATTGTTCATGGGCATTTGGACTTTGATTTTTAAGCATTATTTTATTTGGGATTGAGTTGTTGTTTCTTTTTAGTGGTGATTCTTTTTTTATATATTTTCTATAAATTATAGTTTTTCATAGGTATTTATATCACTTTTATTTTAAGAAATTTTGAGGTTCCATTTAGGCTCATACAAGCTCCTTTTTAGGAACCTTTTTGGAAAATGTGTGATTTTTTAATATTTGGTAGGGGTAAATTTAATTTTGATATTAGTCTCAATTTTTGAGCCTCTTTGATATTTCTAATTTTATAACATCAAATCCTTTATTACATATTTGGAAATGTTATTTTACATGCACTAATTATAAATTTTCATAATCATATTTAATTGGAGATATCTTGATTGAATGTTTTGGGGGTTCATGCACTTTTTCTAAGATAATATTGTGTTTTATTAATTTTGGTAGTTTCATCATAGTTTTCATTACCTTAATTTCACCCTTTAGTTGTGAAAATGACTCTATGGAACTATTACTCCTAGTTTACAATTATAAATAATAATTCCATATAGGTGGATCTCTTACTCAAACATGAGCAAGGAGAATTCAAGTGAAATTATAAATTGCATCATGATAATGATCCAATTCATAGAATAATTAGTCATAATATTTGTAAACATTTTAAATATCGTATTAAGGACTACACTCCTTCATAATACTTGAAACACCATCTAAAATTTGTCTGGAGACTCCAATCATCTCCCATATAATTTGTAATGTTTATTGTTGAATAATACATTAGTGATGGATGATTTTGGAGGTTGGGTTTTTCCCTCTTAATGTTTTTTCCAAGGTATATCATGTATCATATTTTCATGGGTATGTTGTCTATTCTCTTTCATATGGATTATGAGTACTTATTTGCATAAATTTTCTTTTTGGGTTATGTGGAAATTATCATTAGATGGCTACAAGTTTCCTTTCATGCCCCCCCTTAGTGGACAACCCAGAAACAAGGTGAAAAATACTAAATGATCACATGGCCTTCACATGGGTGCCTAACCCATATCCAATGAGAATTGGTCAATCTCGAGTGCTCCATATCTCTCTAATGGCTCTGAAAACTAAAACCTAGAACATGCAAGCTTGGCCACCCAACCTAGGATAACATGCAAATAACATGAAAGAGCATGGACTTCTAGTTGGCCCCCACTCAAAAGTTTGACACCCAAAAGGAAAATTCTCTTGGGATGCTCTCTAACCATCATCGTAGTGGGTCCACCTCTATGAATGCAATTACAATTTGTCATAGCAAAATAAATAATAAATATTTTTCCTCTCATGTCCTCTAGGAAACTTTCCAAAGAATGTGGAGACACATAAAATCAACTTAGGATGGCAATTATAATGTCACCTATCCTAACATATGGTACATATGAAGTTTCACCCCCATTCTAATGTAATATTCATATATTGCATCTTCAATTTTTAGATGTTATGTGCAATTGGGATTGTGTTGCTTGTTCTTGTCATTTGGATCTTGGGTGTGCACAAGCATCTATGTCAATCAAATACACAATACTAGAGAATTTTGTACTTTATTTGATATGGTATCATAGAAACCTATGCATCATTCTATATAGAATAGTCACAACCTAGTTCACTAGATTAAAACTTCAAATTTCCCACCATATGACTAGCTTTCATGAAATTTGACCTTTACTCTCTCACCTTGAATGTCAAATGCCTTAATTTAAATAACTATGATATTATATTATAAATATTGATAAATTATTATTTATCTTTGGAAAAATATTAATTTAATTTGAATATCATTTATAAAAATAATATATCATAAAGTATTACATCATCACTACATCAATGTTACATCAAAAAGTACATCTTAGGAATTTCATTGCATTAGATTGTATGGAGTATCTTTAAATTTTGTATTACTAGAAAAGGGAGTTGACTCTCATAAAGGAAATTTAGAATATTCCTTTTTCTTTTATTAAGTAGGTAGGGAAAGGGCCCTAATCCCATGGTTACAAAGCTAGAACAACAAATAGAGAAACAGGTTGGGGAGAACAACACTAGCCGCCACCAAAAAATACCACCAAAATGGCACATAGGCCAAGTAACCAAAATTGCAACCACAAAACCATCATCAGCATAATAAAAAGAAAAATATCTAAATTAATCCCCAAAATAGTATGTAGACCATTTATGAGATTAACCAAAGTCCAACAAGTTTGAAACCATAAAATAGTTATCATGAAATAGCAGTTCGGGATAATAAAACTAAGCACCAAGAGATTTAGAGTAGATATATAACTAGAGCAAAAGGATAAGAAGGAAAAAAGTTCAAAACCCAATCATCCATCAAAACAAGCCTCTCATCTAGCAAAATAGGCTTCTCAACCAAAAAAAATGCCAAAAGGGGCCTGAAACCCAAATAACCTTCAAACCAAGCTTCTTAGCCAACATAACAGGCCAACAAGCCACCCTCCCAATTGCCAAAGTAGCAGCCTGTAATAGCAGCCACCCCAAGGGTGGAAGAGACAAACCATACTTCAAACCCACACAAGAAAGGTTTAGCGGATCTTGGAACCCCAACTACCATAAAACAACAAAGTCCATCAAAACCCCATGGAAGAACCATCCAACAACATGACTGTAACTTAGAGCATCCAAATCTAAGCCAAGAATAGCAATAGCACTAATGGATCAGAGATCCCCCGTCAACCAGCTTGTCACTCTCCCTCTATAGGAGATGATAAAATTGGAAAGTGGAACCTCCCAAACAATAACACTTCTAATACACCAACCCCGAATAATAAGCAATTCAAGTACAACAAAACTCCCATTCACCATAGGGAATGAAAAATCCCAACAAGACTCAAAGGAACCAATAACCTCCAACAACACCACCCTATCTGGAACACCAACTCAGCCTCCACCTCAATAGGAGCGAGCTCCCCTCTAAAAGAGAGGATGAAGTGAGAACCTAGACCACGAGTGCCACCAACCTCCTTCGCCCATGACCATCACCTCAAAAGGAGCCAATAGAAGGAAAGGGAGCTTCCTACCAACCAACTCTACCTCAAAAGGAGAGGCTCCACCTTTAAAGGAGCAGTCTCCCCTCCATAGGAGACCTTCATTGTAAAAACCAACAGGAAGCCGACACACCCATAGAAAAATTTGTCACCTCACCCCATGGCAGCCCAAATAGGTAGTACAAGAAGGAAGCAAAAGGAAAAATCTCATTCTAAAGTTGAGAAAAAAAACTTCCTCGAGTCATCAGAAAGAACCATTGGAGCAACTCCAACCAACATAAGGCCATAACAAGAGTAGAAGCGACCATCAAGGAGAAAGTAGAGCCAATCAGTAACTTCACATGCAACAAAGGTAGAATACATAACCACCACAACAAAGAAAGCTCAAAACTCCCCACTACGCAGCCCTCAAAAGTTAACCAAGGGAGGTCAAGGGGCAACATAAACGTCAAGAAAATAGTCAAACTTCACACCAAAACTAGAAGCAAGGAAAACTTTGGCCAAACCACAAGAGCAGAAACCTTCACAAGGAAATCAAACTGCTAAAAGAAAGAGAGGCTTGTCTCCTCAGTAGTAGAACAAGGTATCCAAAACCCCAACTCACTACAAAAAGCGTCATTATTTTCAGCAAACCACAAAAGCATAATGACCACATTAAAAACCAAATCACCATCAACAACTCCCCCAAAATCCAAACCACCTCCATGACTCCCCTTCCCACCCAAACTCTCCATTTCACAATTTGAAATTATTCCTCTATGATCTTCATAGATAACAAGAACACCCAAAGCATACACCAAAGCAATTCCAAAGTCCAAAAAACATTGGCAAAGGAAACGAAGGGAAAAAATAAGACTAAAGGTGACACAAGAGAAAGAAGACTGACCAAAGAGACCCAAATTTTCCATCCAAATATCGGCCATTAGTGGGGCGAATGACAAAGAGCAGAGCTCTATTAGAGGAGAACATAGCTAAATGCATAACAAGAGCTTCCCACAAAAATAAAGGGAGCTACACAAGCCGACGTAAGAAAACAAAGCCAATCAACAACTCACAGCAACACAATATCACTAAAATCCCAAGGCCCGACCAAGAGGCACATGACATAGCCTCAGTAAAAAAACCCTTGTCAACCCAAAAACAATAGGACAACCATAGAACATCACCCAATAGCAAGAAATGAGCTAGGAGAAAGGAAAAATAGGAGGCCCCAACTTAGCTCAACACCAACCCTGGCCTATAAGCACTCACCCAAAGTAGCACCAAGCACCAAGCAAAATTTGTGTAGCCCAGAGCTATGTTGAGCACCATGCACATCCCACACAAAGAGAGGAGGTAACAAAAAAAATATACAAAAAAAGGCAAGGTAGAGGCGCAGAATTCTCCCACACACCCAGTCATTCCAAATCTAGGAGAAGGATGGAAGAAAACCAACAAGAATCACCATTGTTGTTCTCATCTCCATCGCCATCGCCATCCTCAGCAGAAAAATTCAAACACCTTCCATGGCTCCAATTCCCACTCAGAGGCATTACCCTAATTCACATTTCATGAAAGCTATATCATAATATTCCTTTTATTTATAACATGATTAACTATTATTTAATAACCCTTTTTTAGAAGTAGATAACAAATATAGGAGTGAAATGTTGAAGGTCATATTAGTAGGGGATAAATTTATGGTAGGAGGATGAAGTTTTATGGTAGAAAATAAATTCTAAACTAAATTATTGGTGTAACCTAGCCCTACATTATTATAATCTATTTCCATAATTTATCATATGTTCTAGAGTGTGGATTCAATTTCAAGTGTCAATCATAATAAAATAACATAATCTTCACACATTGACACGTTGAAATTGATAAATATTTAATCACCTCTTTTCTATTTTTAATTTATCATTGCACTTTTCTTTCAACTCTTATAATTTGTCTATTTTCAATATTTAAAAAGAGGGGGTCTAGGTCTAAATGCAATAGAACACTAAGACTAAGGATTATTTTTCTAGGGTTTCATTAGAATGCAAATCAACAAGGTAATTAGATTTACTTTCAACCATGAAGGTGAGTCAATAAGACCTGGATATGTTTCTATGTGGGCCTTGGAAATGAATTTGATTTTACTTTCTTTGATTAACCTAGTTACACTATGTGCCCTAATATGAAAATACAATATTTTGACAATTGAAATATTGTAACGAAAAATTGCAAGCAGATCTAAGAAAGGAAAAACTCTATGCACCTATCCTATAAATTTGGAAACGATCGGAGTAGGAGAATAGATCCACCCAAGGGAATCTATGTCTTTGTAGGAGTATTCCAAATCTACTTTTGTAGTCCTCTAATGTCAGATCTAAGATTTTTTATTCTTCCTACAAATTTATTGGATCGTTGTCGAGTAATTTTGTGAGTTTTCATGGCTTTTCAAGGTGTATGGCTTTGAATGAAAGAATGGAAAGTGTATCTTCAAGCTTCATTTAATCTTCTTCAAACCTAAAATCTACACATTCAAAGAGAGAAGAAAGGTTGTGTCATTTAGGGGCTTACCTTATCCAAACTCCATGTTAGTGTTTCCACTTCCACAATGGTAATGTCAATGATATGAATGATAAATGATAGGAGGAATGTTGAATCAAAAAAGTGTGATAACTCACCACCCTTCAATGGATTCATTAAAGGATTGAAGTCATGCAAATCACCTCAAGGTCTTGGATCTTTCTTGAATTTCTTGAATTACTTGGAGATCTACAAATGGGATAACCTTCACAAACAATGGTAACATAAACATGCATAAACTCACATTAGATTTGACATGATGATTGGATCTTGAATTGTTGCAATAAACCACTGAAATTCTACTCTTGAATTCTCTTGAGTTTCTCTTGATAATATTTTTCATCTCTTGCCTATTTTTGAATTTCAAATGATGCAATAACTAGGTATTTATAAGAATTTATTCAAATTCCCACAAACAATATCTCGTTAACAAACAGTTACAACTTGAATTGGAAATGATAAAATGTTGACAATGATTACTCAAATTTCGGACCAAGAAAAATAGGGGGACATTGCCACCATAGGGCATCTCTATCCTTGCCCTATTTTCTAGAAATTAAGGTGTTAGGGGAAAGTACCAAATAAATGCATTTTTTTGTGCTTGCAATTTGTCATAAAGTGCTAAAAATAGGCCATAGAATGCATAATTTGGTAAATTAAGTACTCAATCAAGTCCAGTAAATGAAGGGGAGCAAAACATAGTGTGAAATTGTCAAGAGTGACAATTTACGATGCTACATTTAGCCCCCACATTAGTGAGAATATGAATTTATGCTCAGAATCACACTAAAGTAGAAAATATATGTCAAGAGGCGTCAGATTGTCCAAATGTTGAAGAGATAGGATGACTAAGGATCAAGGGGGGGTGCACAAGCCCCTAGGATCCAAGATCCCATGGTAAGACAACATAAGAAAAAAAGAACACACACATGTATGAAATGCAACAAGACAACATACACAATGTCAGCACAAAATGCAAAGGAGCGTATGGATAATCATAGAGTAGCAAGTTGTGTTCTGCTAGGATCCACACAAAAAAGTATTTATGACTCACATACTAGAAAATACTGATATTTTATAGGTGAATCATAAATAGAAGGCACCACAAGCTAGTGAAGTCTTATATTTACTAGGTGAGCCCCTAATACAAAGTAGCAAAATTAGAAACACACAAGGTCTAGTGAAGTATAATATTCGCTAGGTGTTACCCATTGACAACCATACCGAGAGTTATACTCCCTAATAACTCTAATAAGGTGCTACAAAAATGATCAAGATACTATTCCAATGCAACACTAAGTCTAGTGCATGTGAATAAAGTGAAGCAAAGAAAATTCCAATGTAAACGCACCATTAAGTCCAACATGTGTGAATAAAGTGAAGCAAAAATGTCAATGTCAATGCACCACTAATTCCAACGTGTGTGAACAAAGTGAAGAAAAAATATCAATGTAAACACACCACTAAGTCCAACGCATGTGAATAAAGTGAAGAAAAATTCCAATGTAAACACACCATGAATTCCAACATGTGTGAACAAATTGAAGGAAAAATGCCAATGTATGCCCCCACCTTAAAGAAATTGCTAAACACCATGCCGTGAGAAATTTCTTTAAGGTAGTAAAATGATAAATGCCATGTGATAAGGACATGAGAGATTATTTGGAAATCACTATGTCAATGATATGTTTCCAAAAAAAGTTGCCTCATGATAAGGGATTGACCCCAAATGCAATACAATCAACATAAAGGATGAACACATACAAGATCCATGGATCCAAGGTCAATATACGTCTTTGCTATAATTATATAATAGAGCTCAAAACTGAAATCATTCCTCACAATGAAAATAGTGGATGAATGACACAAATATTGAGAATAAACAATATTTTGGGTCAACATGAAAGAGGCATAAACATCTCAATGCCTTGCATCGTCCCCAAAATAAAAAACATGAGACAAAACAAATTTGATGACATATAAGAGAATGAAGATATAAATAGTTCAAAATGTTATGACAATTGTTTTCTTTGTATCATTTCACCAACAGAGCAACAAGGGTCATCCAAAGAAAACTTATAAACATAAAGGCATGCCAAGCAGCACAACACAAGATATCACATCACATGTAAGAAAACACAAAAAATGTGTGAAACAAACACAAAGGAGTACCACACATGAAAGCTGATCTAAAGAAAATCATCTACATCCCAATCTTGCTCATCATATAAGGAAGGTGAACAACTAGCCAAAGGGAATACAACAAGTGTCATACTAGGAGAATCTCTAGGTTCAACACGTGGTGGGTCACTCTCATCAGGAGGATCGTCACTGTTTCCCCCATCTAAATTCATAGACTTTGAAAATAACACATTTAGCTCATTATGCACTTGTTCATCAATTTTAGCAATTCCATCTTCATCATCCAATTTAATCACAATGGGAGGTTTTATGATAATGTCAATTTTATGTTCTTATTTCACTTCATGTTTTGGTTCCATGTCATTTTGGTGAAAGTTTATAATTATTCTTAATTTCTTTGCATAGGTGTTTGATTGTCAAGTACTATTTATTCATTTCTTCCAACTGACAGGCAATAGCACTACATCTATGCCTATTATCTTTAGTATTTTGGTAAACCACTGTCTCTCTAGGTCTATAGACTTGTTTTACCTTTGGAGGTACAAAATGAATTATATGATTGTAGCTTGGTCTTTTATATGATATGGGTGGAGAAACTATGGCATATTTACCTTGGTTACTTGGAAGGGTCCTTGCTTCAAGTGCATAGGTTAATCCACAACTGGTGGAGGAGGAGAAATAACCATAGTCTTGTCATTCTCAGGAATATTGGTAATGGATAACTCTGTTATGTGCTTTGCCTTAAAATTTTGGTATGAACTGAATAATAAATTCTCACGAGGCTTAATAGGTTCCATAGGTTGAGGACAAAATAAATATAATGAAAATTTTCCACGAGAGGAAAAATTACTAAACTCACTATGATGCACTATAAAAATTTGGTTTTCAAATGGGAACTTTATGCACTTTTGAATAACTGACTAGACAAAATTCATGGAACATAGCCATGGGTAGCCTAGCTTCAAATGGAATTGGTCTGATGTTGGGATGATGGAGAATGATACTTCTAATTGTTTTGGTCCAACTTTAAGAGGAAGAGTGATCAAACCTATCATAGGAAGAGAAAAAGCATCATGAGTTTTCAACCATGCTTTCGATTGTTCATAAGAACCCTAATAAATTTTATGCACAATCAAGAATTCCTCAATGATCAAATTCTTACACATGGGATCAATGAGAATCCCAATTGTAGGCTTGACATTAATATGTTTGGCAATATAGAGAGGACCATCAAGTGCATGTATGTATGTGTCAATATGGGTGAAAGCAATGTCGAGTAACAAAGTGATTTGGCCCTTACAAGGTTGAACATCTATGAGAGTGACCATATCTTGTAAACGACCCTCCTCATCACTCTTATTATTATCTTTATCATTATTCATGTCATCAATTTTATCAACATTCATCTCATCATTCTTAAAATCACAAGCTTGCACAAGGTTGGATGAATGATTTGGAATTGGATTGGTAAAATTTGTAAGTTCTAGTTAGGTGGGGCAATAGACATATTCCCTTAATCATTAACACCACCCAACTGGGTGTGATTAGAATCAATGAGGTCTTGAATTTGATGTTTAAGACACATGAATCATTTTGTATCATGTTCATTTGTGTGATGATATTGGTAAAATTGTTTTGGATTGAAACTTGGAGGTACATGTTTGGTTATGTCCACGAGTCTAATCAGAGGAAATTAGATTAATTTCTTCTTCAAAAGTTGCAACATGATTAAATGGAGGGAATCAAGCATTGGGTAAATTGTCTCTCTCACTCTAAATTGATATGGGGTTGAGGTTATGGTTGTAACTTGTGGCTCAATGTGGTTGGTTGTTTACCAGGTGTACTTATCTTGATAAAGTTATTGTTTTTCTTTTTAAATGGTTGATAGTTGTTTTGAAGTATGCATTCGGTTTTCTTTGTAGGAGTTGATGAATATGTTTCTTCATACTAACTAATTGAATTCTGATAATCCTAAGGGTCATACACAAGTGTATAAGGATGGATATTTCATGAACAATATTTTATCCTTTATGCTAGGTTATAAATTTTCAATAATACTCTTTGAACATCCACATAAGGGAGAGTAAGATTTATTTGTGAATAAAGCAACTAATAGTGACCAATAAAGTCTATTACCTTTTCATTTTTACTTTGTTACATTGTACTAAATCAGTTACTATAATTTTAGGTCCAACGTTTACTTGGAAATGTTGGAGGAATGCATCAACAAGTTCATTGAAAGAGTGGATTGAGTTATTTGGTAATGAAAAAAACTATTCCAAAGCCATGTCTTTCAATGACCTAGGAAAGAGTTTAGCCAGGAGTTTATCTTTGAAATTGAAATCACTACACAAGGTAGTATATGTCGATATATGATTGCTATGGTCTCCGTTACTAGTGTACTTGTCAAATCAGGTATCTCTATTTTTATTGGCATCAATGTTTTCAAGATTTCAAGTGAAAATGGGCTTCTGTTGATATATTACAATGGTTATTCATTTTGGTTTTTCTTAAATGTGGAGATTTATTATTGAAGTGAGGTTACATTTTGCAAAATTTGGTTAATGATTGAATTATTGGTTGACATGTTTTGGGAATGTGGTGAATATGGTGGGATTGTGTATGTGCTTAGTGCACTACTATGTTGTGAATTTATGAGAGGCGATGAAATTTGAGGTGTAACATGTTAGGACCCAAAACCATAAGGATTCCCAGTTGAAAGGCCTAGGGTTGGAGTTATGCCAATTTTTTGTTGTATTGTTAAAGAAACAGTTGGATTTTTGTATGTAGTACTAGAGGCTATACTTGTGAGGAAGGAGATTTGACTTCCTCCTTAACTTTGAGTGTATCCCAAAGCTTGAGTGCAACTAGCCATCATAGGTATGTTAGAATCAACTCTATGGGTTAGGCTACACAAAACCTCTAATCCTTGAACGTCAATAATCAATTTCCTCAAATTATCCACTATAGGAACCGATAGGCTAACTAGAGATTCAGTCCTCAAATCGGTTGAGTATTGTCAACACTTTGCATGAAAGAGTTGGAAGACTCAAGATCCATAGCATATGTAATAACAGCATAGGATGTCATAAGTCTACAACTATGTCTCACTAAAGTATTAACAATATTACACCAAGTTGTGAAGCTCGTGCGACTTTCAAAACACTAAGTGTACCCAAGATGAACACTAAATAGTCAAATAATCACATTAGAACAAGCAAAAAGTAGATAGAGCACATAGAAACACAAACCTAAGAAAAAAAAATTGAGTCAAAGTAGTAGGAGAAAGCCAACCAAGGGCATCTATGTCCTAGACATGGTTTCAAGAAATTCAAATTTTGATTATGTATGTTCTTGTTTAAGGTTTCTAGGTCTGTTTGCAAACAAGTCTGATAGTGGCTATTTTTCTAGAATTTTCTCAATTTATGCCAATGCAAGTGTATAACAATGTTGAAAATGTTTGAACAATAAATGACAATTTTGAATGCAATTTTCTAATCTAAAATACAATAATTGACTAATTTTTCACCTTTTGAGCTATATGAAAGATGTCTAAATGAATGCAATTAAGAATTCCAAATCAACAATCAACAAGCAAAAATAGGCTGAGGACACAAAAATAGAGATATGGGAAAATTTTGGTTGAGCCAAGATTAGCAGGACAAAGCCGCCCAAGGGCGTCCTTGTCCTAGACAAGATTTCTGGAAACTAAAAACTTGATTGTTTGTTAGACTATTTAAGGACTCTGTATTTGTGTGCACACAGGTTTGAAAGTGAATAATTTTCTAGAATTTGTTAAATTTAAGACAATGTAGCTCAAATGCAAATTTAAAACAATAAATGACAATTGTGAATGCAATTTTGAATGTAGATCTGATCTAAATGACTAAAAAAAATCCTATTTCAACCTATGATGCAATATGATATGCAAATTTTTATTTTTTGTCTTTTTTATGATGCAAAAGGATGAAACCCTACATGAACAATGCAAAACTTAGATTTAAGATGAATTTTTAAAAGGCATATAATGTTAACGAGTGAGTTTTACCAAAATGAAATATTGAAAAAGAGGGGGTCTAGGTCTAAATGCAATAGAACACTAAGACTAAGGCTTCTTTTTCTATGGTTTCAATAGAATGCAAATCAACAAGGTGATTAGATTGAATTTCAACCATGAAGGTGAGTCAATAAGACCTAGATTTGTATCTTTGTGGGCCTTGGAAATAAATTGGAATTGATTTTTCTTGATTAACCTAGTTAAACTGGATGTGCCCTAATATGAAAATGCAAGATTCCAACAATTGAAAGACTATAACAAAAATTTGCAAGAAAATATAAGAAAGGCAGAACTTTGTGCACCTATCTTGTAAATTTGGAGATGGTCTAAATAAGAGGAAAAATCCACTCAAGGGCGTTTACGTCCTTGTAGGGGTATTTCAAATCTGTTTTCACAATCCTCTAATGTCAAATATGAGATTCCAGATTCTACCTAAAAATTTATTGGATCGCTATCAAATAACTTTTTAAGTGAGTTTTTGTGGATTTTTAAGGTGTAGGGATTTGAATACAAGAATGGAAAATAGATCTTCAAGCTTCATTTAATCTTCTTCAAACCTGAAATCTAAACATTTAAAGAGAGAAGAAAGGATGTGCGATTTAGGGGCTTTCCTTAGTGTATCGTAGAAAAAAGGAAATTTGCTTGATTTGGGGAATAATTAATGATAAATTGGACTTAAGAGGCCTTGATTTGGTGTTGTGAGGTGTTTTTCACATCCACACTAGGTCTTGGACCCTTGCAAACAGAATAAAATACATCTAACAATGTCTTGTAAAGGTGTTGTAAAGTGTTGTAAAAGACTTTCGCACTTTTCTAGACTTAATGAACTCATCTCCCCTTAATTCAACATTATAAAATGTATTTAATTAGATTCTCACATTAATCTAGAAGGCTTGTAAACTAAAATTGACTTTAATCTAGTGTTGTAATGTGTCTTACACATTCACGTTGGATGTTGCGCCTTTCTAGACTATGCAGACCTCATTTTAATGATGTAAAGTGTATTTAATCACACTTTCACATTGAATTATGTGTCCCAAGCCCTAATTGACCTTCACATCATCATTAATAGGCCCCTATGACCCCATATTGTGCATCCCAAGGCATAATTTGATCAAATACTCGATGAAATCAACATAAGAACTAAAATTCCTCATTCCCCAACAACCCTGCTGGCAAATGGGCCCCTCTAGGACTAATTAGCCATCTGTGGTGAATGAGTCCCTGCCAAGTGGGACTAATTTTCCCAAGGTGGCGAATCAGTCCCATTTGGGCTATTTTTGAGTTTTGAGTGGGAAAAACAAGAATTTAAGTTTATTATTCTTTCATGTCGGCCTTAGGGATCCAATTAACGGGAAAATAAGGTGAATTTCCTATAAATATAAGTCTCTAAACCCTAATTTACATATCTTAACTCATAACTCAACTCATTCATTACTTGTCTTCCACCTCAAGTCAAGCAAGTTAGGGTTTTTACATTCTAAGTTATCAAGATAGCTTCCAAAGAAATTCAAGGGCATATTCTTCATGTTTTGTTGTAGAAATTAAAGATCAAACATCATGGAAAGGTACTAACACCATTGTTTCATGATTCTTTACATTCTTTCTTCATTTTGGTTTAATTACCTAAAAGGGGTTTGACCAAGGCAAACCCCTTATGCCCTCACAATCAACAAGTTTCCCTCTTTACATGTGATTTGTAGGTCTTGTATGTAGATTTGGAAAAGAACAAAAGGTGGAAAAGTGTTCATCAATTTTTCAAAGCTATTCAAGGTGTTAAAAGCCCTAAAAGAGGTTGGAGAACACTTACAGGTAAGATTATATAGTTTCGGATTCAACAACCTATCAGGAACAAAAAGGAAAACTGAAAGCTACAATTTCCAACCCTGAATCTTCATAAATTTAGAGGTGGACTAATTTTCCATTAGTGGTTAATTATTCCCACTATTAATCTTGAAAAAATGGTTTTTGCAAATCTAAATACTGAGTATCTAGAAACCTGTTCCGATAGACTTTGTCAAAAACAGGACTAATTCGCCATACTAATTCACCTAGAATGGCGAATTAGTCCTAGTGGGATTTTTCAGTGTCTTCTACAACATTTCAAACCTCCATCCCATCACTTTTCAACCTCCAGGTGCACTTCATTCAATTTCACTAAGTTTTGTTTCAGTTTGTTTATATTTCTAGTGCATTTCTACATATCATAATGTGCTTTCAAACCACTTGCATTTCTTTAGTTTTAATTCAATAATCAATATATTTCTTTAGTTTTCTAAATTTATACCATCTCATCTAGGAATATTTCATTCATATTTCCATTATGCTTGCATTATTTTGAGTGAACCACCTAGGTTTTTGGCCTATCTCTCTCGTTTTAGGTGAAAAACTGTAAGAGTGCAAGAGAAGTACATAGACCCAAAAATATATGGTTACTTAGTAAAACTCCATTTAGTGTTTCCACTTCTAGAATGGAAATTTCAAAGATATGAAAGGTAAATGATAGGAAGTGATGATGAATAAACAAAGTGTTGCAACTCACCACCCTTGAATGGCTTTGTTGAAGGACTAAAGTCATGCACATCACCTCAAGTTCTTGCATCTTTCTTGAATTTCTTGAATTGTTTGGAGACCTACATAAGGGTTAGCCTTCACAAACAATGGTAACATAAACATGCATAAACTCACATAGGTTTTGACATGATTTTTGGATCTTTAATTGTTGCGATAAACCACTAAAATATTCCTCTTTAATGCTCTTGACTTGCTCTTGACAATAATTTCACCTCTTTCTTCTTGTTAGATTTCAAATGATGCAATAACTAGGTATTTATAGGTATTTATTCAATTTCCTAAAAATTAGATCTTGATAGCCAACTATTGATGATGATGTCACTCGCTGCAACAATGTAGATAAATTCCTCACAAGAAAACTGAGAAGAGCCTATCCTTCTTGAAAGATCTCAAATAGAGGCAACCTAGGCGTGTCTGTTTAATAGGAAAAAGTTGGCTCAGTTTAATCGCAAGTCTTTAGTAGTTAGGTCTTCACCATACTACGTTCACTTCAGGGTATGATGTGATATATTTGTTAGCCTCAAGGGGAATAATTTTTTTTGATATCATATGTACCAGATACAAAGTTTTAGTTCAATCATAAGATAATATCATGAAATTGAAAGATTTGAAATAATATTTCATGAACATCCACAAATTTTGTTGTCACTTAAGTAGATTTAGCTTTAAGCATTCAACAATTTCATAGAAAATGAAATATTTTCAGTAAATTTCCATTCATTTTTCTATTTTTTAGAACAATTTCAAGAATTTAAACATCTATTCTAAAATAAAGCATAAAAAATTCTATAAATTAAAATTTCTCCTAGTTACTCTCCACGCATGCCCCAAAGAGTTAATCAAATCAAAGCTAACCACTTTATACTTCACCAAATTGCTTCATAGCTACATATAAAATGGTGTGAGCTTTTAAAGAGAGGGGTTTTAGTTTGGACACCAAGTAGGTTATGCATGCACCCTTAAACGACCTAGCACACAATCTTGTTCAACTGAATGAACAAAACCAACTACAAAGATTCATGAGATAGGTAGCTATCAAATTGGCTCTGATATTGATTAATTTTTATGTGCATACTTGTTTTTAGACCAGAATGATTTAGAAAATAGGAAAAAAGAACAAAACTTCTCTAAGTTTTGGCTCTTCCGACATCACAAATTATGAACTTAACTTAAAAAATGGTATCCTCTGGCCTTTTATAGGAATAAGACACAAATAGGATAAAACAAATACATGAGAGGAAATCCAAGGGACAAATCACATCAAGGCATGTGGAATATAGTGGCTGGTAAGAGAATTGCAACCGAAGTCAACGAAGGTCAACTCCAATATGCACATTGAAGCACTTCAGGTTTTTCATCATTTTATTATCAAGGTTCCTTCTTGGAACCAAAAAAATCTGCTCAAACAAAATGTAGGAACTTCCCATACATTCAGAATGTATAGGTGGAATTTTTGTTCCTATATTCAAGTTCATCCTTGGTTTGAACATTCCATGAGTAAGTAACCCCTGGGACATATATACTTCTTTGTTGCATGCTTAAACTCCAAAGTCTTGGTTTCCCGATATCTAATGTATCTTCACAACGAACTCTATTCCAACATGAGCTTTTGAAACATATCATTGAACCTTGTAACATTGTTGGATTTGTCTATAACTTCGATTTTCCTGACCGTCCATACCCAAACTCTAAATCATAATTTGCATCTCCTACAATCACAAATTACACTCATTAAATCCCTTTTTTTTAAATATTAAAACAAAATCTCATGTAAATAAAAACCATCATTAAATTGATTATCATTAAAATTTCCCATAAATAACATGATTTTCAGCATATCACAAATCCTTGCATAGTTATCTTTTATATACCGGGTTATTAGACTATCAGAATCATTAGATAACCTTAATATTTAAACTTCATTTTACATTGTTACTCAGTACCCAATACCGGCTATTCAGCTTTACCCATGAATTTTCCCCCGACTTCAGTTTTACTAGAATTTCCATCTTACTAGACCTCGACTATCGAACCAGGACACTTTGCTCAACATTTTCATTACCTTTTTCATTTCTAACATTCTCATTCCTAATATTCGGTACCCGGGACACTACATTATGAATTACTCTTTTACTAAATATTTCTTTTTTCTCTTCATTTCTGATGACCTCTTCAACTGGCCAACATCTACCATAAGTGTTAGTTTTCACTTGGGTCCCCAAGTCTTACAATCTTGCGGTGTGTTGTGAGACCACACAACACCAACATTTGCAACTTGAAATGGAAATGATAAAATGCCAACATCCATATATTAAAATTTGGGATTAGGAAAAATAGGGGGCATTGTCGCCATAGAGTGTCTCTTTCCTTGCCCTATTTTCTAGAAATTAAGGTATTGGGGGAAAAGTTCTAGATAAAATCATTTCTTTTGTGCTTGCAATTTGTCAAAAACTATTAAAAATAGGCCATAGAATGCATAATTTGGGAAATTAGGTGCTCAATCAGGTTCAATAAGTTAAGGGGAGCAAAATATAGTGTGAAATTTTCAAGGGTGACAATTTATGATGCTACATTATTAATTATTTATTTAATTATTTTAAATTAATGTTAAATGAGTTTTTTATTTCATTGGAGTGAATAATGTCCATATAAATATATGACTATTGGTAGTAATATGCTAAAAGTGTACCAAAATGAGAAAGTAATATTTTAACAAAATTGTAAGAGAGGGGGACCACCGCATGCAAGACCCCAGGTCATGGAGGTTCAAGATGCAAGAGGCTTCCATAAATTACCTTAGATAAGTGCAACATGTAGGGTATGAGGATGAGAATGATGAGGATTATGAGGTCCTACAATCACTCTACAATCTCAAGTTCTAAGGTGGGGCTAGGTGAGTCAGTTTTTAGGTTCAACTTTGCGCCTTAGGGAGCTCTCTGCCAGAGGATGTTAGCACGGTTTCTAGACAACAGCACGGTGCACTGGCATCTCTAAAGTGTGTTGTCATCTGTATGGCTAGACAACAATAGAGACAAGGTCGAACTCACCAAAACAACTAACTACCTAGCTACTCAACTAAAAGGCCAGGATGAAATGAGTAAATAAACAAAGTATTCTAATGTTATAAAGTAGAAAAGCAAGTGTAAGAAGGGTAAGAAGGATCTCACCAAGGAATTCGTTCACCATTTGATCTTCCTCACAACATACACACCTACACACAACAATAGGGAAAATTTTGGGTGGATGAATAGGGGCCTACCTCAATTAGACCCCCGTTTAGGTGTTTCCACCTCCACGGACAGCCAAGGAAACAAGATAAAGAAATAGTGTAGTAAAGAAAACACAAACACAACAAAGTAGTACTATGCTACTCAACCAAGTGATAGAGGATAGGAGAGGGAAGTTTACCACCTCCACAAAGAGCACTCAAGGCTACTTGGGGGAGAAATTAGTGAAGCTTTTGTTGCAATGGAATGCTTGAATGCTTGAAGTGAGTGAGAATGGATGGAAGGGTGTGAGTATGGAAGCTTGAAGAGTGCAAGAATGAAGGCTTGATCTGTTGAAGAGTTGTAGATAATTCTAAAGAGTTTCAAATGCTTGTTGAAGGACTGAATATGAATAAGGAAAGAAGAAAATGACCATATTTGGGTCGATTGGCTGAAGGGGGCATTACAACTTCACTACCAATGAGAAGTGTAACACCTTTGTAGGTTCAGTCATAGGAATCTGCCAAAGATGTAAGTGTGTCATGCAGACATCTACGCATCGCACAAGCATCCTCGATAGAAATTCCCCCACTGATGCTCAAAATAGGTGCCAAGTAGACTACCAACAGTGGGCTTAAGTGGAATTAAGCCTCTAAACTAGGTTTTCTAAAGTGGATAAGGAAAAAAAAGGGATTTGCATAGGGGGTGAAAATTCACTCTTATACATTTTTCCCCCACTTTAGCGAGCATGAGTACTAATGAGTTCTTGGTAAAGTAGATCAAGAGGAGTATAAGGTTAGAAATGTATACTTGAACCCTCGAGGAAGTAGTACTCGGTCTGGTGTACCTGAAGGTGTAGGAAAAGCAAGGGACTCCATAGCTACTCAGAACTATGGAGTTAGAAAAATAAAGTGTCGTACAGGCCCATAGACCTACAAGGAGGAAACCCCCAAGATCTCTCGATGAATGAAGCCCAAAGGAAGCACCCTACAACATCTTGGTTCTACAGGGAAGGTATTCTCCATGAACTCAAGCATGAAGAATACCAAAGGAAGCACACTATAGGTTCTGGGTCCTATAGGGAAGGTATTCTCCATGAACTGAAGCATGAAGAATACTGAAGGAAGTGCCCTATAGGCTCTCAACTTCCTATAGGAAAGGTATTCTCCATGAACTCAAGCTTTAAGAACACTGAAGAAGCACCCTATAGGTTCTCGATCCTACAGGGGAGGTATTCTCCATGAACTCAAGCATGAAGAAAACCTAAAGAACCACCCTACATGTTCTCAATCCTATAGGGGAGGTATTCTTCATGAACTCAAGCATGAAGAACACAAAAAGAAGCACCCTGAAGGTTCTTGGTCCTGCAAGGGAGGTATTCTCCATGAACTCAAGCATGAAGAACACCCAAAGAAGCACCCTATAAGTTCTCAGTCCTACAGGGGAGCCACCTCCAAGATCTCTCACATGGAGGAAGCTCAAAGGAAAGCACCCTACAAGTTCTTGGTCTTGTAGGGAGGTATCCCCCAAGATCTCTTGCATGGAGGAACCTAAGAAAGAAAACTTCGTAGAGTCAAGAAGCAGTGACACGTCTACACACAAATAGAACATATCAAAAGTGGTGAGTCACGTAGACTATCAATAAGTAAAACTTTCAAAGGGGTCCCTCAAGAACCCTTCAAAAGGAGAGGGGTCCACTTAAGGGACGTCTTCTTTGAAAAGTAAGGTCTAGCTAGGCTACCCCCAAGCTAGACATTAAAGAGCAAATGGAATTAGTCTAGTCACATTTCCCCCTAGCTAGTCATGAAAGAATTCCATTCAGAATAGACACTCTAAAAGAAGGGCCCCTTGAGAACCCATCGTGAGGAAGAAGGAGGGGTCCACTCAAGGGACACACAATTCAAAGAATCCATCCATCTTAGAGTTATTCGTCATCAAGGAATCCTTTCAAAAGATGTTCACTTCATCAAGAAATTTGAAAGGAAGGATATGCCCCCATGTGAGGGGAAATAAAATCTATTCCCACTTCAGAGGAAGGTCCTCAAATCCTTTCTTTATGAACCTGTCATGAAGGAAACACATTTTTTTAGGGTTCCCAGTTCAGAATGTGATTCTAAGGAAAAATTTGTGAAGACTTTTGAGAAAATATTCATTGGCAATGAATTCGTTTTCTAAAAATCAAAGTGTTGAAGAAGAGGCATTATCACACATAGAAGGGACAACTCAAGCAAAGAAGAGAGAGAGATAAAGAGAAAGAAAAAGAGAAAGGAAAGATACAAACAAAGGACACAGGGGGGTCTGGTTTAGCGGGGTCAGATCTGTCTAAGTTCATATAATAATAGGTAACCGCAATGTGAGGTGAAAGATCATCAATCCCCAACCAGATCAATAAGAATGCATGGAAAACAAAGTAAAAATAAAAAATTGGGTCAACATGGAAGGGAAGCCTAAATGCCCCCAATGCTTTGCATCATCCCCAATTTATCGAAAATTAGGCACAAACATGGAAGAATGATGATACAAATAGAATAAGGTTTATGACATTAAAACCATGCATGTATTCATGCCCCAATGAGGGTGATGAGGGTCATCTAGGCACACATAACACAAGCACGAGGGGAACACATCAAAACACACACACACAAGATCAAGAAAGGGCCTCCTCCTAACATTGATTGGCCAAGAGGTCATCCACTTTTGAATCTAAATCCTCATAAGGGGAAGGAGGATGAGCCTACAATGGTGGAATGTTAAGAAGAGGAGCATTCGGCCCTCCCACAACAAGAGCCAAGGAAGAGGTCCCCTCGAGGTCCTCTCCACCAAGTTCCTATGGAGTCAAATTCAGTGATTTTGTGAAGATTTCCAACAAGGTTGGAACCTCATCCACTAAGTTAAACATGCACCCCACTGGAGCGCCATGTCTTACTTCAACAGATGGGATAGGTTGTGCCTAAGATTCACCACTAAGCTCACTAAATGACTCAAGAGTGGTGATGAACTCAAGAGAAGTCTGGACTTGTTTTGTTACAAGGACAAAATAAGTCAGCATAGGACTACCTTGCAAGGAAGGTGGAATCCTCTTATGCCCTTCATTACTAGAAGGACCAGCCTCCACCTCTTTCTTTGTTGGAGGAGATGAACTCCCCACAGACAAAGCTAGGGGTGCGGAGGAAGAGGAAGAGAGAACCGCAATGGATATGACTGAGGTATTGACCATATCCACGGGCTTTGGGAAGGGCTAAATACCTCTAATGGACATTAACAAAGGGGGCTCCATCGAAGGAGCGATGAACACATACACTCGTTTAGGGTTAGGTGTATTTGTGCTCACAACAGAAGCTGGGAGTGGACCAAACTGGAGAGAAGCAGAAGGAAGGGAGGAAGAAGATGATACAGGAGGTCCTGAAGTAGGAGCAATCATTTCTTCCTCCTTCTGCTATGAAGCGGCCTGCTTGGCCAGGAGAGCCTTTCATTGATGCTTGCGTTCACGTGCAAGGTAGTTTTTGTGACTCTTGGAGCTAGAGGCTAGAGTTTTCGAAGAGACAATGTGAAGAGACAAGAGGTTCTTTCTCAACCATAGGAATGTCCACTACGACCGTTTCAGGTGGAGGAACATGTTCTTGTATGGGAGTAAGGGGAACAGGCTAAGGAGTGACAAGAGGAATCAACTCGAGAGCCTTGGCAGTGAGCCTCTTTCCACTCACTTCCTTAGAAGTAGGAGTGGTAGGAGGCCATGGAGGTCGAGACAAGGAGAACTCTCCTTAGGAGACCTTCTTCCTATCATACCAAATGGGTCTAGGCTCTGTTGACATAACAAGAAGCTCGAATGCAGGACACTTTAGCTTTCGCCAAGTGGGCACTAAAGGGTTCTACAAATGAGGAGCATATCATGACGATACCACAACTGAGCGAGAAGAAGATTCAAACTAGGAAATGGAGGAAGGAGGATCCCAAGACCGCTTCTCTTATTTCCTCTTTTGAGCCTTCAGGGCATCGATGTCAACCTTCAAGAAAGCCCTATGTGAAATAACATAAGGTGAGGGAGGGTACCTTACTTTTGGCCTTACACATCCTTTCTTGTAGTTCTGATATGTCTTGTGCAAAAGGTCCATCCTAAACAAAAGAGGACCAATAGATGTAGGCCACAGGTGATCCAAGGAGTAGTTACCACATGCAACCAGTGGTCTATAACTGGTGTCGTGGATTACATGCATGGAACCTCCATGGATAAATTTTAAACATTTATGCACAATGGAGGGTACCGCATTCATTTCCACCAACCAATGGATACCCAATTTCACTCTAAAGAGTTCAAATCTAGGAATGATATGAAACAGGAGATTCACGGACTTAGGTTCAACTAAGATCGATAGGACAATACTACCCAAACGGGGTACAGAAATCCTATCATGTGTGTGGATGAAACTCACAGGAGCATCATATCGATCCTTATGTAAAAAAATTATTACCATAATCTTCTTCATTATTATGTTCGCTTGTGATGTCGGGTCAATGAGAACACTAGCTATGATGTTTCCATTGATCTGTGCAGGAATGTAAAGAGGATACGGTTCCTTGTTAAAACCCACTGGCAGGTCCTGTGAAGTGAAATTTATACCAGTACCACTATTAACAAGTTGTGTAGAGGGGATGGGTTGATACAGGAAGGAGGCCAGTATGCACACTAGACAATGCTTTCATAGAATCCCTAAAGGTTAGCGGATAAGACAGTGACCCAATTAAGGTTTCATCATGCAATACATTTGGAACCTTCCAACTACACCAACTAGGGGTCACAGGTTGGGTTGCAAGGTGAAAACCTTACAACACTCACACCTACAACACTCCTAGAGTATGAGGGAAGGGACTTCCAGTATCACAAGAACGAAACTAAAATGGCTCACGTCGGGTTCACCAAAAATGTAAGAGAGGGGGACCACTGAATGCAAGACCCCAGGTCATGGAGGGTCAAGATGTGAGAGGCTGCCCTAACTTACCTCAGCTAAGTGCAACGTGTAGGGTATGAGGATGAGAATGATGAGGATTATGAGGTCCTACAATCACTCTACAATCTTGAGCTTTAAGGTGGGGCTAGGAAAGTCAGTTTTTAGGTTCAACTCTATGTCTAAGGGAGCTCTCTGCCCAAGGACGTCCGTGCGGTCTCTGGACGACAGTGCAGTGTGCTGCAATCTCTAAAGTGCACTATAGTCTATACATCCAGACAATAGTAGAGACAAGGTCGAACTCACCAAAATGACTAACGACCTAGCTACTCAACTAAAAGGCCAAGATGAAATGAGTAAATAAATGAAGTATTCTCTAATGTTATTAAGTAGAAAAGCAAGTGCAAGAAGGGTAAGAAGGATATCACCAAGGAATTCATTCATCAATTGATATTCCTCACAACACAAACACCTACACATAGCAAGAAGGAAAATTTTGGGTGGTTGAATAGGGGCCTGCCTCAGTCAAACACCTTTTTAGGTGTTTCTACCTCCATGGATAGCCAAGGAAATGAGATAAAGAAATAGTGTAGTAAAGAAAACAAAAACACAACAAAGCAGTACTATGCTACTCAACCAAGTGATAGAGGAGAGAAGAGGGAAGCTTACCACCTCCACCAAGAGCACTCAAGGCTACTTGGGGGAGAAATGAGAGGAACTCAAGCCTCTACTGCAATGGTGTGGTCCCAATCATACTCTACCAAAGTGACGAAGTGAAGCTTTTGCTACAATGGAATGCTTGAATGTTTGAAGTGAGTGAGAATGGATGCAAGGGTGTAAGTATGGAAGCTTGAAGTGTGCGGGAATGAAGGAATGATCTATTGAAGAGATGTGGAGAATTTTGAAGAGTTCCCAAATGCTTGTTGAAGGACTAAATATGAAGAAGGAAAGAAGAAAATGACCATATTTGGGGTGGTTGGCCAAAGGGGGCGTTACAACTTCGTTGCCAAAGAGAAGTGTAATGCCTCCATAGGTTCAGCAACAAGAATCTTCCATAGATGTAAGTAGCGCCACATGGACATCTGTGTGTCGCACGAGTGTCCCTAGTAGAAATGCCCCCACTAATGCTTAAAACAGGCACCAAGTGGACTGCCAACATCAGGCTTAAGTGGAATTAAGCCTCTAAACTTGGTTTTCTAAAGTTGATAAGGGAAAAAAGGGGATTTGCATAGGGGGTGCTAATTCACTCTTATACAAAAATATATCTCATTAAAGAGTGTTTATATTTATATTTTACTATTATTTTAATTACTATGAAAATAAAAATTACAAAGAAGATTAGTAAATCTAATTCAAGTAATTGTTATAACATAAAAATCAAGGAAATTATTTATAAATGAATTATTAATAGAAATATAAATTTTCAAACTTGATTCTTATCATATTCTTGACTATCATAATTCAACAATATTTAAAGTATCATTGAAAAAAGTGGGTAGAATATGTGACACCTTAAAGCAACGCCAATCATTAATTCCAAATCTAAAGAGATAAATAATAAATAGGATTGTTTAGCAACAAGAACTAAAATATTACAAGGTGGAAGAGGACCCCAGTCATTTAGATTTCCCTAGGAATTATGAAGGTCTTGGCCATCAATAATAGGCTCCCAAATAGTAATCAAATCCTTATTTTCTCCTTTAATAGTATTAAAGAAAGGTAAGGAATTTTTCCATTATCTATCCATCCATAAGCACCTTGATCATTAGGATTAGAAGAGGCTATAGAAGGTTGAGACAAACCATGAGTAGATTGATTTTTTAACTCTTCTTATAGGGTTCTAGGAATCACGTGATGAAGAATCATGTCCACCAAATATATTTTATTATTTTCACATTGGCATCCACAAGCAGGGGAATGACCCCTACTAGAAGGTGGGGTTAACTCAAAATTTGGAAATTATACATAGTTATTAACCTAATTTATCAAGAAACACATATAGGTGCACTGCTTCAATGGTGATTTCTTTTATGACTCCTTTCTCACTCTCCTAAAAGAGAAAAATAACATTGAAGAATAACCATTTTTAAATAAATAATATATACTAATTTTAAAATTACTTTTTTAATACTAAATTTGTTTACATATTTAATTTTATTATCATTTTAAAATCTTATAATAATTTTTAAATTTTAAATATTTGATGAATGTTTGTTTGTTCAATTTCTTAAAAAATATATCTTCATAAATGTTAAAGGATGGAAGAAAAATGAGAGGGGGGGTGAATCAATTGTCATAGAAATTCAACTTTAAAACTTCAACACATCAATTCCACAAATCCATAGTTTTGTTATTAAGCATAAGCAAGAGATATAGAGCAAAAAGAAAGATAACACATTGAACACCAAATTTACATGCAAAACCCAATGAGGGAAAAACCACGGTGAGGATTAACTCACAATATAAAGTTTGTTCTATAACAGAAAAGATAAGGCTCATTGCCCAAATAAAAAAGTTCAATGCGTATAGGGAGGCTCACTACCTACAGAAAGATTTACAGAACAAAAGAAGGCTTTACAACCAAAATAAACTGAGAATAGTGCACCCAAAAAGTGATGATACATTCCAATGATGCTCAGAATATTGAATTGACACACTTCATTATATTCACTCATTTTCATACTTTCTCACAACAACTATCATTCACATTCCATCTTTAACTCTCCCTTCTTTCAATCTTCAACCTTGTTTATTATATATACTTGATCTTTTTGCAAGAATCAATTAGGTCGGCCTAATTAGATGCACATCATATTTACCAAAAATGTTAGTAGTTAGCTTCAAGCAATTCCAAAATATTCCCAACATGCTTTATCAAGTTAGCATTGACCTAGGATAGGTCCCACATATATCCGCATACCAAAAAATTATTTCACCATTCTTTGGTTCAGCCAAGGATAGACCTAATAAAACTTTTACAAACACCAGAGAAATGTCAATACACCATATGAACATCTAGATATGTAAGATTTTGTAAGTACATGCTTGTAACACCTATGAACCATTTCCCAAAACTGCAAGTGATTATAGTTAACTATGGAGGAGTGCAGACAGGAATACTAGAGAGAGCAACACAAATATCAATTAAGACACCAGACCAAAATACTGGATCAGTCACAACCTTAGGCTTGTAGTCACAATCATGGTGACATCAATGACAACACAAAAATTGTAGAGATAGTCAATCTTCTTCATGTTTCCAACAATATCCCCCTTTGTCATTAATGGAAACATGTAACAAAAAGCTTCTACATCAAACTCTCCCATCATATCAAAAACTCTCCAATTCCAATTTCTCCCCCGAACTCCAATCTCTCCCCCTTTGACATCAATGGAAAAGAGTGTCCAAAAATTTGTATGCAAAGATTTGAAAATGGTGACATCAAGAGTCATAAAGATTTCAAAAACTTCACTTTGCTTCCCCTTCTCTTCTTCTATACCATAAAAACAACATAAATAAAACATTAAGGATTCAAGTAAAGATAACACTCTTCACTTGAAAAAATTTCTTATATCTCTTCTCAGGAACTGGATGCAACTTCTTCCATATGAAAGTAGCAGACTCTATTTGAGTACAAATGATTTCTAATACGCCAAATAAAGTAAAATACAATGAAAAGTGTGAACTTTGTCCTTCAACATCTTCAGCATCAGCAAGAATCCCTGATAGATGTTCTAACCAGACCTCAGCAATTTCCTTAAGAATCCAAAAGGTCTTCACTACATCATCTATCTACCTTTGCACAACAACTAGCTCATCTTGTATTTCACCAACTCTCAACCTCTTCTTTCCTTCTTTATCTTTCCAATACTGTTTACTTCAGACTCAATTGCTTCAATTTTGCTCCTGAAATTGTCTACCGCAATAGGCCACCAGAGACAATACTTGTAAATATAAAATTATCTTTTTAATACACTTCTTTTTTTCCACAATCAGTTCAGCTAATCTCCCTATAGTTTTATTATACCTCTTCTAAACCAAAGCTTCAAATTTATGTCCTTTCGGACCTTCAAGCAACATTCTTTCTTCAACAATCTCAACAAGATTTTTTGGCAAGAAATTAGAAATAGTTGATACATCAATACCATTTTGAAGTAGGTATTCTACCAATGCATCATCAATCTTCAATCTATCAATAGGAGAGGTTTCACTCCATAATTCACCAAGCTTCTTCATCTTCCCCTTAACCAACATAGACTGGATATCATCAAAAGGTTCATTCTCCTTTTCACCTTAAATGTCAATCATATCTTTAGTTATCACTTTCTTCTTCTTAGATTGTAGAGGGGATTCACTAATAACAATCTCCAATTCTCTTTTACCAAAGGAGGATCCCACCTAAAACTTGTCGATGGTTGTTTTAGAACTTTCTCAACAAAGGTAATGCATAGATGCACTACCTCTCTTGAAAGGTAATCTCCAACAACAAGTTGGTGAAAATCACCCCAAGGTCTCTCGGGTGTTAGGTCATGACATGCTTGGACTTTCTCAATTGGTTTTATGTGATTTTTCTGGTAATCACAGGGTAGACTTACAGAGTTAAGCTGATGGGAAGTTGGGTCTTAAAATGGAGTTCTTGAGATGGGGAAGTTGGTGTGCAATTGCTAAGGGTTCAAACAGTAGTCTTAAACTCCTATTTCAGATTGAAATTTGGCTTTACAATGTGCAATGAACCTTAGCATAGGTCATTTCTAAAAAAAAGAGAAAAGGGTAGGGAGAAGAAGAGGTTCCTAGATCTGAAACTAATAGTGAATAATGATCATGGAGGATTCTACTACGAACAACCTTCCTAAAACTATATTTCACTTAACCAGATTACCTCACAGTATCATGAAATTAGTCCAAGCTTCTAAGGACTGCAGATATTCAACCATTCATTCACCATAAGCATGAATAAAAGATAGAATTTTAGAGAAACTTTGAGATTATGCCTAGACTAACTTTACATAGCTATTTAACTTCAATAAACAACAAAAAGTATGGACAAGGAAAGTTGCCAACACACAGTAGAGTTCTTCAAAATTAGTGAACAACATCAACTAATCTACTAGAACAAGCTAAAACATGTAAATAGAAAAGTAAATCTACTCAAATGAACTAACTATGGGAGAAGAACCACGTAACATGCAACTAAAACTCAAGAATTCACTAAAATCCAATGAACTTCTATTAAAATTTTAGCAACATGCCTTTACAACAACTCAGCTCTCTCTTGAAAATGAGAGGAGACCCCCTATTTATAGTGTCCAAAATGTAGAATGAATGGACAAGATTCACTAAAAACTATGGTTTCACCTACCCCCAAATATCTTACAATTTAAGATTACATCTTTGTCATTTTCCCTATTTCATCTTCTTGTGGCAGCACTGTAGCTCTTTTGTATTTTTTTTATTTTCCTTTGTTGTAGATACACTATAAGGAATTCATCATCAATCATAGGAATTCTTTCATTTCTCTTCAACATGGCGTACTCCACAAATTTACCAGTCAATCCATGGAGCTTATCCCACTCCAATATATCTGATTGGATCACCTGGAAGTTGAATCTTCTGGACTTATTCATGAGGTCATCCTAGTCACTGTCATATTTTTGTGCATTATTTATCACTTCTTCAGACTAAGCAAAGGCTCGAGTAGTAAATACCATGAAATATGGCATTAATTTATCTGTGGTGTCATTCTCCATTTTCTTGTGAAAGTAGGGCTTTATCTTTTTTGGATCCAACTCGACTGCGGGCACATCAAAGTCAGTCATCAGCTTCGATGTATTCTTCACAAGTAGCCCATACTTCCTTGATCCAATCAATTTCCAACTCCACCTCACAGAGCACTTTCTTTAGCACTTCCTTTCTATGGTCAAGGATCAATTTCCAAGTCTCCATGAGCCAATGATCACCTTTTGCAAAAGCAAATTCCTTTTCCTAGGATCCATCAGGTACCTTGGGGATAGCCTCAAGTTTGGGATACGTGATCCTATATAACTTGGGAAAGTTAGTGCAGAATTTCCTTATTCCCTCAAGTACTTTCTTCAATTCCCAAAATTTGTTTGTTGTCCTGACAGCACGGCCTATGCCCATGTTACCATTGTAGAGGACTTGTCTGAACCAACCCTCGGTGGCCCTTGTCCAATTCTTCCTCTTCTCTAGCTAATCAATGTGGTCCTTTGATAGCAATAGTGGTAGTGTCGAGGATGTAGTGGGGAGTTCTTCCACTGATGACCACTACTAAATATGGGTTGTTAGATCAGCCACCTACACTTTTAGTACCTCGTATATTTTATCTTTGTTCATTTGATCATGATGGTGGCAATAGACTCTTGGAGATGGTCAATCTTCTACTCTCATGTGGTTGTTCCCAAATCAAGGTTGGAGATGTTATAGCTTACCCCTTTTTCATTCACCACTGGGGTGGCTATTTGCATAGTTCTAGATCCAGAGGTGTCCATTGTTAGCTGAAATCTGACCTTAGGTTTCTTCTCTTTCTTTGTGCTTATCTGGGCTTGGGCCAAGATGGCCTCTAGACTTTCCCTTGGATCCTTTGAGATTGGGGTTTTCTTTTCCAACTTTTTCTCTAGCCACTCTGACATCTGAAATTCCCCCTTTAGCAATTCATGACCACCTTTTCCCTCATGAGTGTGTTCAATATCAATTACCTTATTACCCAGAGTTTCTTATTCGGTCCTTCTTTCTTCCTCATCAAAATCTTGAATGAACATAGTTTCCTTCTATGGGGACTCGAAGGTTGTGTGCTCTATGGGGTTGTCTTCCCCTTCAGCAGCTTTCTTTTCTTCTTCATCATCATGCCCATGCTCTTTAGGCTATTCCGTTCCTAGGCTCTTTTGGGCTTTAGACTCTTCTTTAGGTTTATCTTATTCTTTCTTTTCCTCTTCCTCATGTTGAGGAAGCATCTTTTCATCATGCACAAGGATTTCTTCTTGCTCATTTTTTTCTTTCTATAATTTCCCTTCTAAAAGAGGCATTTCTTCATAATGCTTGTAACTTTTGTCATGTTCCCCAGTTGGAGGTTCAGATCTTCCTCCATTTCATCTTTTTCATGCTTTTCTTCATTAGAGGGTTTCCTTTCCACTTCCTCTCCAACATATTTTAGTTGGCGGGCCAACTCCTCATCAAGATCTACATCAAATGCTTCTACAATTTATTTGGCACTTGGCTCCTTAGTGTCTTCCTTCGATGATTATGTTTCTTCTCCCTCGTGCACCACCTTGTCAATTGTCAAATGCTGGTACTCGAGGTGCTCATGGTAATCATTGGCTTCCTCTTCCATCTCTTTTGTGGCTTCTCTTTCTTGTCACTCCAACTCTTCTGATATTTCCATGGTGGCCTTCATCTCCAATGGTTCAATTGGAGGATTATGGATAGGAATACTAGTAGTAATTTGTGTTGAAGAAGCTTGTATGGTTGGCTTCATCAACCCCAAAAATCTTTGATAGAATGTTCTGCACGTGACGAGCAAAGGCCTCTAGGAGTGAGAGAACGGACATTAGCATAGTTTTTGTTTCCAGTGGGAGTGATGTCAGATACATGGAGGTTGAGGAAAGTAGAGAGGTGGTGGCAGAATAAGAGTCTATTTTTATAACTTGGGTCATTGGTGGGGTGGAGGCAAGGTGGACGGAGATATCCACCGCAGGCAGGGAAGTAGCAACCATTGCTTGAGAAGCAGCGGTAGAAGCAACATCAATAGCAATAGTGGCTGCAAGAATGGAGGCAGTGGTTGGAGACTTTGGTTGCTTGACCTCTACTTCTTCTCCTTCTTGGAGAGGATCCTCCTGGATGGTTGGCATGCCTAATGTTTTCAGTCTCTTGGAGGATTCACCCTCAGCTACTTTTCTTGCATATACTTTAGGCCTAGACTATCTTTCATCCACCTCTTTTATCTTCCTTGACCTGGTGGTTGGAGGATATTTTGAAGTATCTCCAATAGCTATCCCAATCTCAGTTTTGCTTGCAGATCATCTTCGAGCTCCTCATAGGTCAAAGTGACCCCTTGTTGCTTCAATTGGTAAATTTTCACATCAATCCATTCCTTTTTTTTAGCCTCAATAGGCTTTGTTAGTATATTGAGGTCATTGACCTCTTGCTCATCCCAATCAATCAGCAGTAGCAGGAGATTAGCAACTGTATTGTACCGGGGATCAATTACTATATTTTCTTCTTCTACTGCCTGGTCTGACACTAGGAACAAGTTGACCCTCTTCACAAAATACATAGTCATGTGCATGTAGTGCCTCATTCACACTTTATTTTCGTCCTTGCAGTTGACCCAAAAATCTTCAACACTATGCAAATGGGTGTATTCAGCCACGACCATCTTCTTCAACTTACCATAGGGGTCCATTTGCAAGTGAGCATTGTGGAACCTCAGGTGATACTCCATGAGTTCCTTATCTAAGTTATCTACACATTGAGATGTGTGGAGTTTTTATAGCCTTTGGCTGAAGGAGAGGGGATAAGGAATCCCCACCTTATGTTTGCTCCTTAGGAGGGAATATTATCTGGTCATTCAGGTACCGGGGAAGCTTGTATGGTTTCTTTGAAAAGCCTTCAGCTTGGATGTAGGTAAACTTAGGGAATTGAATGAACAAGAAGGAAAATTGGTGGAGAAAGGAATTCGCACTATGGGAGACCCTTCTTTTGAAGTCACCCCCAAGCAATCTGATAATATGACCTATGAAAGCGTCATTGACCCTACAATAATCACTCTTAAAGTTCTAAAATTGGAGTTGAGGGTATCTATTGTAAACCTTCAATTCTCTGTCTGGTTCCTCATCAAGAGCCCAAAACAAGCCTCTATATTGTGTCTTGTCAGCCAACAAATAGACAAGATATCATGTAGAAGTGTGAGGTCTTCTTCACAACATGAATTTCCCATGCAAGCTATTACTAATTATCCCTGCCCAATAGAACTTCGTCTTACCACAGATAATCTCCTTTGTGAAATACAACATCCAATATTGGAAGTAGGTCATGGTCAGGAGGCCCATTACTCTGCTCAGCAAGGTTACCAAATCATATTAATCCTCATAAAAATCATTGTGGAAGAGTTCCTAGGGTACCTTTGCAGTACTGCCCCTCTTTTCTTTTAGCCAATATTGATTGATGAATTTTTTGCATTTGAGGGGGTCCTCATCCCACATTTGTTTCTCATACTCCATGGATGCTTCTTCCATCTCTCTGAAGGTGGAGATATGAAAAAATTTCCCTATTGACTTGGCAGATATATCAACCAATATGTTCCCATCTCTATCCACAATGTTTCTGGTCTCTTCATGGTATTCCTCTTTACAGGCCATTACGAGTTCAAGGCTAACAAGAGCGGGAGGGAAGCCTATAGCTTTGGCCAATCCACTACCTCTAATTTTTATTGCATTTTATGTTGTGGGGTTAATCCGGACCCTCTACTTGAATTCATCGATGTCTACATGTCTGTTGTTTGTGCCTGGAATTTCCTTCCAGTACATGGTGACCTTAGAGTTGAGAGGTTCCCCTTGGAACTTATACTTCATCTTATCTTTGTCTTCTTTTCCATGGGGTTCTTTGTCTATTTTCTTTCCTTTTTCTTTCTCCACGGCCACCTCCAAGGGTCTTGCACTTGATTCCATATATCCTGCAAGCAAGAAAGGGGTAAGTACATTCAAGCATGAAAACACAGGAAAGTTAGCCAAAATCCTACAAAATGACATTAGATTAGATAATTCATTAATTAAGAGTCCTAACATATCTTCCAAGTTGACATTAACCTTTTGCAAGAATGATTTTGAGTAATTAAAGTCTAGGGGATCAGACTTCCCTGGGCTAATGCTTATTTTGGAGTAGCTAGAAGAGTGATGGCAATCAGGGCACGTCAGCCCACCTATCCCGACCCACCTTAAGATTTAGTCTATATGTGAGGGTCCATCACAGAGGTTTCCCTATTTTAGCACATGGTTCAAAATCCTTTTGAAGATTTTAGGGCATCAAAATCATCATTTGAGCAGGCGAGATCACTAGGGAGCTTAGTTGTTTGAGGTCTATCGATGAACAACACTGGAAAGATGGCAGCTCGTGAGTAAAGTTTTGTCGAGTGAGACCCAATGCTCTAGAGAGCGGCAGCATGGCTCAATTTTCATTCAAGTATTTTTGGGTTGGAAGGAGCGGATGGTTGTTAGGTGATGGTCATTCAAAACAACAAAAGTCAATTAGTGGTCCAACAAGAGCAACCCATTGCATCGGGTCTGACAGGAGGTGGAGCCTTCATGTTTACTTTGTTTATCACTCAAAGAATCCATGGGCAATAGGGAAGTCGAGTTCCATCTTGCAGGAGGACAAGGACTCTTTTCCATTCAAGGACAGCAAAGTAAGGACTGAGTTTCAGTGGCAGCAACTCATGGGGAGAAACCCGTTGAAGATTCATCACTTAGAAATTTCCATCTTCACATACTGGCAACTAACATGGAGTCAGGACCTAGAAGGTGGAATGTTAGCCCTCAAAAGTGACTCAAGATAGTGGGTTCACCATGGTCGCCCATGAATGGAATTCTGTGGGGGTCTGAAAATAGGTTGTCACTTGGTTGTTTGGAGGGAAAATGGAGCTGACCAGCATAGATAGTTCTACGATCCAATGGTCGGGTGGACGGTTAGGTTTCGTTGTTTAAGATGGTCGCTCATGCAAAGGAAAAATGGGGATGGAAGTTCATGGTGGGTGACCTTCCCACTTAGGTTGTTCATTCTCATGGAGGTGAAGACAAGGGTGGGGCCTAAAATTCATAAGGATGAGGTGTCAAAGCCATTTGAAATGGTGGAATCTCGATGGCACTCTGCTAGCGACAATCCACAAGGGGCCCACAGATGGACCGAGACTTAAGGTTTTGGTAGAGTGGGTTTATGGGCAATCAAAGAGGCAAGACTTGACCACTAGAAGGTCATTAGTGATAATCCATTTGAAATGGAAAAGGCAGAGGGAATTTTGTGTGAGGAACTTCGTGCCTGGGGAACCGAAAAGGTCGAAAGCTCTTCAATTTCTTGTATGTGTTTATACTAAGTTTAGGCGGCTAAGGAATGGAATCCTCCCACACAGGTGGACCCAACAGAGGAGTTCACCATTGTTAGGTTCAATTCATTTTCAAAGGTCGGTGACAGTAATGGAAATTCAAGGGCATGCAAGAGGTGAAAGCCCTGGTTGATGAACAATGACAGAGACTGTGAGTTCAATGGGCGGCATATGGATCAATTTTTGAAGTTTTTAAAGATTTCATCATATGGGTATTATGCGCCTAGATTAGATCATCCTTGGAACTCGTCAAGCATGAAGGTGGAACTGGAGGTGGGCTCTGACTTTCTTTGATCTAACTAACAAGTGAAAATGATAGCTAGAAGTTGCCTATTTATAGAAAATGGGGAATTAAATGCACCCAATTAATGTTTGTATGACGAGGCAGAGAGTTGGTGATCGACAATTTTAAAATAGCTGCGGGAATCCTAGAGTCTGAAGGTCAGACTATAGTTGATGCTTGGTCATTTGGTCATTCAGTGATGAGGATATGGCATTGGAGGCTTCAGGTTCCACATGGCAGAAGGGCATTGAATGATAGCCATTCAAAAATTCAACAGTGAGGAAGCGACGAACAAGCATGCGGGTTCTGGCGGGTGGAAAGTTGCTAGAGCTTAGTCATTTGGAATGGCGACGATGTGATGAAAACCCAAAAGCGGTGGCCCGGCATGGTGGACCGGATGGGCTCCAAGGATGCCAGTATGAAAAGAAAAGGAAAAAAACCAAGGGAACTTCATGAAGGCCTAAAGCCTTGAAAATTTGGAGGGGGAAAAACATGGCCAACTCAAGATGACTTCTCTAAAGCTAATCGACCACTCAGAATACCAAAATAGGGAGCACGCAAAATGAGGAAATGACAAAAGTGACCCAATGAAGCAGAAAAAAGAGGTTCCCCATTTTCAACGAGGCATGTGTGTTGAAGGCACAACAAATGGTGACTCTATTGGAGAACTCTCCTGAGCACTCTAAGGATAAGTATTCATTCATAACCTAGAATCTCTGGTTTTATAGACCAGGGGCCGGTTTCAAGAAGTGAACTAGGAGAATGGGTAGCTAATCTAATTGAGCAAGCTAGATGAATCTTCCAACCCCAAAAGTAACCTAGACATCACCCCACTTCCAGTCAGGCATCCATAGCCCCAATGGAGTTGTCGTTGTGACCCCATGAACATTTCTCTACTACCAATCAGGCGTCCATAGCCCTAGTAGAGTTATCCACACACCCATACAGTTGTTTGATTTCAACATTTTCTTCTTTTCTTTTCTTTCTTTCAATACTTCTTTTAAGAATTTCTTCTTTTTCTCAACCGTTAAGCATCGAAGCCTACTATGGGATTGGGAACCATAGTGGTCATTGGAGTGGACTTGAGATTTTTCACTTAATAAGTCATCATAAGAAACCATTGTACAACTCTTTGGAAACAATTAATATGTGTTTTGTGCAAGATTTAAGATGAATGTAAAAGGAAGATTCAACCAAGGGTCGGGTTCCAAGTCAAAGTTTAAGTGAGGAAGCCATTTCATGATAGCTATCAGAGACCAATAGTTGAGAGTGAATATTTAGCCAAAGAACACTAAGAGTAGGAAAAAAAGTGAACCATTCATTGAATGAACATGGCCACTGTAGTAGAAACACAAAACACCCTCAGCAAGGTAGAAACAGCAGGGAGAAGAGCAAAACAAAAGCGACATGAAGTGACAAAATAAAGCAAACCAAAAGCAGCCTAAACTAACCTATATACAAGTATTTACATAAGCAACTCCAAAAGAGCTCAAGCTTGGAAATAATGCTTTAGGTGTTGACCATTGATAGGCAATGGTACATCTTCACCAGTTAATGTCTTGAGGCAAAAAGCATTATCTCCAAGGATTTTAGCAATCTGAAAGGGGCCAAGCTAGAGCTTGTCAAATTTGTCATGTCCCCCTTTCTTCACATGGGCCTTATCCCAGCATAGGACTAGATCAGAGATTCTAAAGGCCTTGATTTTGGCTCGTCAATCAAACCATCTCTTGACCATGCCCTAATGTTTGGAAAATTTTCCAATAGCACAATCACACACTTCTTCTAGGTGTAGTAGCTCAGCCAAGCGAGCTTCTCTTCAATCCCCTTCTTCGTAAAAATCATTGATGAATTGGAGGGTGGGGAGTTTCAAGTGAATGGAAAATATAGGTTGTAGGTCATAAACAAGGTGGAACGGTGAATCACCAAGGGCATCCTTGTGGCATGTGCGATCTTCCCAAAGGGAAAAGCGGAGTTGGGTATGCCAGTCCTTGGGATTCCTATCAAGGAATTTTTTTATCATCGTAACAAGATTGTTATTCACAGATTCTGCTAGGCCATTGCCCTGAGGATAATAGTTGGATGAGAACTTAAGGGAAATCCCATAATCAAAGGCCCAACTAGCAAATTTAAGTGAGGAAAAGGCAGGGCCATTATCACAAACTAAGGCATATGGGAAACCAAAATGATTTAGAATAAAACTTTTAAGAAAATTCATAACTACCTCTATTTTACATTGCCTACATGGAATAGCTTATGTCCATCTAGTGCAATAATCATAAGCAGTTAGAATGTACCTATGTCCTATAGATGATGGTGCGCTTACCGAACCAATGAATTCAAGACCCCATTGCACAAACGGCCTCACCTCTAGAACTTGTTGCAATAGGATAGTGATGTTCCTTTCTCTGGTTGAGGTGGTCTGGCATACATCGCATGTGCGAACATGGTTATGAGCATCCTTGAAGACCATCAGCCAATAGTAACCTACTCGTAGGATATGATGATCAGTCGAAGGGCCGGATCCATGACCAATGTCAAATTTGTCATGAAATTATGTTAGGACCCGATCTACTTCTTCTTTTCCAAGGCATCTCAGAAAGACACCTTCATGGTTCTTCTTGTAGAGTATGGATCCTTGCAGCATGTAGTTGCTTCTTTTTAGATAGAGAGCACATTTTTGGACTCCTTGCAAGCAAGGCGGGCATTTATTTTTCAGCAAGTAATAGACAATGTCATTGGACCTTTCCCCTGGGGAAACATCCTCAATCTGATACTACTGCACTATGAGTTCAAGTCTTGCTTCAGTTCTTGTCTCAGCTATGGTTTGGGTGAGGGCTTGTCTTCTTACCAATTTCATTGGCTAAATTTCCATTTCGTATTCCTATAGCAGGGTAACCCACTTGGATCTTCATTCTCCCAGCTCATCTTGTATTAGCAATGTCTTCACTATTGGGTCAAGGACAATGGTGAACACCTTATTGTGCAAGATGTAGTGTCTTAAATTCTTAACTCTTCTAACAAGAGTGTATACTTTTTTTTCCACATTGTAATACCACAGTTTAGTATCTTTCAAGAGAGAACTCATGAAGGCGATCAGGTGATCATTTCCTTTGTCATCCTTTTGGGTTAATATGTTGGCACATGAGTGATTTGAAGCAAAGGAATAAATGTAGAATGGCTTCAAACAGTCTAGGTTGACTAACACTAGTGCCTCAGCAAATGCTTTCTTGATTTCTTTGAAGGCATGATTTGCTTCTGGGGTCGACTCAATCTTAGCATCTTGCTTTAACATGGTGTTGAGTGGCTTGACAATTTCAGCAAAGCCTATGATGAATTTTCTGATGAAATTTATCTTTCCGAAGAAAGATTTTAGTTCTTTCTTGTTTCCTGGCAGCTAAATCTTTAGTAGAGATTGGATGTGCTCGAGGCCTATAGAAATTCCTCATTCCAAAATAACATGCCTAAGTAACTTTCCTTCAGTGACTCTGAAGATGCACTTCAGATTAAGAGAAACCCCAAATTCTCGGCACCTTTGGAAAACTTTGCATAGATCGAAAACATGATCACTTTGCTTCTTCAAGAACATGATCAAATCATCCATGTAGATGATTATACACTTTCCAATTAGGTCATTGAAGGCGATGTCCATTTCACATTGGAAAGTGGCACCAACTTTGTTGAGCCTGAATGGCATTCTTCTATAGGCAAAGGTGCCCCACTTGGTGGTGAATGTTGTCTTGTGGTGATCCTCATACTGCACCATCACTTGATTGTACCTGAAGTACCCATCAAGGAAGGACATCATTTGTGATCCATTTACAATTTGCAATACCTCATCCAATGAAGGCACTAGATAGTTGTCCTTCTCTGAAGGTCTGTTCAGATTGCGGAAGTCCATGCACAATCTAATTTTTCCATTATTTTTCCTAACCAGGAACAAATTAGACACCCATGTCGAGTGCCTAACTGGAAATATTATTCTGGCTGAAAGTAGTTTCTACACTTCCTTGTAAATGATAGGCTCCAATAAGGCATTGATGGGATGTTTCCTTTGTCAGAACGGTCGCACATCAGGCTTGAGAGGAATGGTATGTGTGATAATAGAGGTATCATAGGTCTTCAAATCTTCATAGCTCCATGCTACCACATCATGATACTTCCATAAAGCATCAATAATTCCTTTCTTTTCTTCTACGGTACATACCTTTCCAATGAATACATTTTTTACTTCCTCGATTGTCCCAAGGTTGTAGGCATCACACTGGTTGTTTATGGCATCCTTCTTTGCTTGTTGGTCCTAATGTTGAATCTAATCTAGGTCCAATATGCATTCAAGTTGAACCATACCTTGCGGAATAGTATTGGTTTTGAGGTTAGTAACCCCCTCTATATCTAATTTATCTTCCTCGGGATCAACTTCATCAATTATTTGTGTGGAAAATAGGTCAAAGGTTGTGATGAACTCCAGGATGTGCTTATCATCATTGAATACCTAGAAATGAGTGACATTATCTAGAACAAATGGAGTGGAGGTTAACTCAATAGTGAATCTCTTGAGTCCAGACAAAGAGAGGGGTTGCAAGGTGCTAGCTACTTGAGTGAAGGCATCAATAGTATGATTTTGAGAACGTGGGATCAGTTGTATATTAAATGTGTTTAGAATTTCTAATAGATCCCAGACTCTATTCCTAAAGTTTGCAAGCCTTCTGTCATGACATGAGTATGATTTTATGACTTGCTTCACTACTAGTTTAGAATCACCCAAAAAATTTAGCATTTTAACATTTTTCCTTAAAGCAATTAAAAGACCATGGACCAAAGCTTCATATTTCGCTACGTTGTTAGTACAATAAAATTGAAGTTTGTGGGTAGAAAAGTAGGTCTTACCCATGGGGCTGATGAGTTCAAACCTAACACCAGCTCCTTGTTTGGACTTGGATCCTTTGAAGCATAATGTCTAGAACTTGGAAGGCTCTTTGACTTTGGGACCAATCATGCGTTCATTCCTTTTTGGTTGTGTTATTGCATCCATAAACTCTGGAGTAGGTGTTGGTTCAGTATGATTGGGGGTAGGCAGCCCTGTTGGCATCTCCTTCTGAGGAGTAACTAATCCTTTGATATGTTCCACTGTTGTTTGGCACAAGCAACATTTGTACTCAAAGTGGGCAGCATTGTGAACTCTACACCAACTTGGCAGCAATAGGTCTTGGAAGTTCATCCTTTCCCCTAGGCTAAATTGATCTTGTACACATTTCTCCATGAAGTATTGGAATCCGTCTAGCAGTCCTAAATTACCATCTTCACAAGGCTCATCATCTTTTGAATCCACTAAAATTTATGTGCTTTGAGGTGCATAGGTCAAGTTGGTTGGAGGACTGCATTGCATGAAGAAGACCTCTACGGCTAGTTCTTCTTCTTGAGGCTCCGCTTCTTCCTCATAAGCAAAGGGACAATAATTTCCAGCAAACAACACCTCGTTGACGTTGTTGTACTCTATGATCATGAACTTCATGCGGGGCTCTCGATCTATTTGAATATAGTTTGGCAGCCCCTTCCATGGCAGCCACATGTGAGAGAAATCTATTGCAACATACCCATTCAATGCGCAGGTGAAGTCTCATCCTAGCATAATTTTGTATGTATCAAGAATATCCACAACCTAGATGTCAATAATTTGTTGCACCCTTGGGTCTGTGATAATCTACATTAGGATACAGTTGATCTCCCCAACAATGTTAACCTTTGTTTTTTCTAGTTGAGTCACTTTTCTTCTTGATGGTGTGGGGGTAACCCCAAGGGATTTGTACACTACCAGAGGCATGACTTTTTCTTATGCTCTTGAGTCAATCAAAAAATTATGTAAATTCTTTCCAAATATTCTAATTATGGTGAGGAAGGGTGGCGTTTTGAACTTTCCTTGGAAGAGATACATAGGCACGTCAACCTGGGCCACTTGACCCTTGTCCTTTTCATTTGTCTTTTCTTTGGATTGCCTTGGAGTATGCTCTTTAGCAGGATATTTTCTAGCTTGTTGGTTGGTGGAGGCATCCTTCTTTCTGCCTATGATTTCTTGGATTACTTTCCCCTACCGAGGCTCTTCAAAGGTGACTCTCTTGGTAGGTATTTCTTGTGTCATCTTGGAGGAGTAAGTCCCATTAATTACCCTAAAAAAAGTGTGCCTAACTATAGTAACCTTGAGCAACTCAAAGATGAACAAGTTGATTTTTACTTTCTTGAATTCTTCAGCGACATATTCTCCCATTTGCTCAATTTCAGCCTCAAAGGATCTACATATGGACGAGCTAGTTGGTTGACCCTACATTTGATTTGGTTGTTTTTTTGTTGTTCAAATATTTTTTGGGAACATAAGGGTAGCCTAGGTTGTTGCTTGCGTTGGGGTCTAGTGGGGTACTAAAGTTATTGGGCAGAGTGGAGGTAGTGAACCGTCCCCCTATTTATCTATTCCTTAAATTATATGGAGGGTTTCTTTGATGCAACATTTTCACTTCATCCTAACGGGACTCTTCTTCATCTATTGTATCATTATCTACTAAAGTAAAGAGCTGAGATAAAGCTTCTTCATTACTTACCTCTTGTGCTTCTTTTTTTTGGCAGAGGTGGTCTCAATTTTGGGCTCATTTCTCTCGCTTCATGAGAATGGGTTCTAGTTGACCATGAGGCAAGAGGAATCATAAGGGTCAGACGAAATGATGTCTTTGTAGTTCACACTCTCAATAGCATTTTGGGCCTCCACTTGAAATATTTTTGCTGCTATCTGGAATTTGGGGAAGTCCAACTTAGAATTCCTACTTTTCTTATGAATCTGGCACCATTCAGGCAGAGCAGCCTCAATGAGGTACACTCCACTCATTGTATTTTTTGTGTTGGCAGGTTGATCAAGAGGAGTGAGAACACCCCCATTATTCAACCTTGTATCCTATGTCCTATTATGTCTCTAAGAGGGTCTCCTTTCAAAATTTTGATTAGAATTTTTCCCCCATTCATAGTTTTGTCCAGAGGAGGTAATTTCCTCGCAATTATCCCTATTATCTCAATTGAGATTAGCTTGAATGTTGCATTGGGAAGCTTGCAACTAGATGTTCCAATTTCTCAAGTGTGTCATCTCTGTGGAAATCTTTTGAATCATCTATGTCAGCTCATCCAACCAATCCTTCTCTGCATTGTTTGGTTGTGGCGTTTGATTCTAAAGAAAGATAGGTTGTGTTTCCAGTTGATTTTGTTGAGAGGGTGGGAATTCAGACCCTCGTAGGTATGTTGGTGCCTACGGAAGTTGTGTATAAGTTTGTTGTTGACGTTGAAAGTAATGAGGAACTAGGGGCACCTGGTTCATGGGTTGCACGAGATGAGGCACTATAGGCAACTGTGGTACTTGATTCATTAGGGGTGTATGATGTTTTGATGCTAAAGTGAGCCCCTGAATGTGTAGAGGATGGGTAGCCTGCCCCAAGGAGGGCAGTGGACCAAAAATATTCTAACCCAAGTCAGTGCTAGCAATAACTGCCTTAGCATAAGTGTTAACCAATCTGGTTGGATTTGGTCACATTCTCTTCACCAATGCAACTATGAGGTTATCTAGTGTTGTGTAATAGACCTGCAATGCAGCATCATCATTGAGCACATACGGGCCTTGCAACCTTGTAAAGGCTTGGTGGAATTGATCGTTGAAGGAGCTGATCAGCTCATCAACTTCCCTACGAACTGACATGAATTGTTTGTATAGCTCTGAAGGGCTGATCGAGATCTTGTACTTCTACAAGAAGGAATTCATTATCAAATCCCAAGATGGAATGGATCTCGTCAAAAAGTTAATATACCAATAGAAGGCTTATTCCCCTAATGAGTAATGGAAAAGCCTACATGACACATCTTCCTAATCAATTTGCATGTCTTTCAATGTTGTTTTGAATATTTTGATGTGCTCCTCAGTTGTCCTCTATGGATCCCAAAGGATTGAACTTCATACAGAAGCTCTCTAGATTCTTAGGCATGTCATGGTAAGCATTGAAGAACAACAGAGAAGGATTATTCCCTAGCCAAGCTATGAGGGGAAGCGGGGGTGGTATTTTTTTTTAACAGTGATTTGGGGTTGCATAGGGGCAGTAGAAATTGGGACTATGCCTTGGACTTGGAGGGAAAGGAAGGGGGCAGCACCCCATCTATGGGAAGCAAGAGCTAGGAAAGCATTGTGGTAGGACTGAAGGGAAGGAATGGAGGTGAAGGAAATCTGTTGAGTATGGGGCGAATGGAAGGAGAAAGGAGGCAAAGGTAAAGGTGAAGTGGGCATAACAGAGGAGGAAGAAGAGGCTATATCCCCTCTTTTAGTTCTTCTAGCCCTTATGGGGGGCTGCAATTCTTGAAATCGCCCTTTGTTTGGATTAGACCTTAAAATTCTTTGGGAGCTCTCAGGTGAGAGTGAATCACCTTGATCCAGCTTAGCTCAAAGGCCCTCCTTCTAGCGTCAATCCTATTCATGGGTGTTTTAGCACTTTCTCAACATAGGTAATGCATAGATGCACTACCTCTCTTGAAAGGTAATCTCCAACAACAAGTTGTTGAAAATCACCCCAAAGTCTCTCAAGTGTTAGGTCATGATATGCTTGGAATTTCTCAGTTGGTTCAATGTGATTTTGTTGGTAATCATAGGGCATACTTACATAGTTAAGCTAGAGGGAAATTGAGTCTTAAAATGGAGTTTTTGAGATAGGTAAATTGGTGTGCAATTGCTACAGGTTTAAACAGCAGTCTTAAACTCCTATTTCAACTTGAAATTTGGCTTTACAATGTGCAATGAACCTTAGCATAGGTCATTTCTAAAAAAAAGAGAAAAGAGCAAGGAGGAGAAGAGGTTCTTGGATCTGAAACTAATAATGAATAGTGATCATGGAGGATTCTACTACGAACAAACTTCCTAAAACTAAATTTCACTTAACTAGATTACCTCACAGTATAGTGAAATTAGTGCAAGCTTCTAAGGACTACAGATTTTCAACCATTCATTCACCATAAGCATGAATATAAGATAGAATTTTAGAGCAGATTTTAGATTATGCCTAGACTAACTTTACATAGCTATTTATCATCAATAAACAACAAAAAGTATGGACAAGGAAAGTTGCCAGCACATAAAAGAATTCTTCAAAATTAATGAACAACATCAACTAATCTATTAGAACAAGCTAAAACATGTAAACAAGAAAGTAAATCTACTCAAATGAACTAACTATGGGAGAAGAACCATGTAACATGCAACTAAAACTCAAGAATTCACCAAAATCCAATGAACTTCTCTTAAAATTTCAGCAGCATGCCTTTACAACAACTCAACTCTCTCTTGAAAATGAGATGGCACCCCCTATTTATAGTGTCCAAAAAGTAGAATGAATGGCCAAGATTGATTTTCATTGTGTGGCCAAGATTCACTACAAATTACAATTTCATCTACCCCCAAATATCTTACAATTTAAAATTACATCTTTCTCATTTTCCATATTTCATCTTCTTGTGGTAGCATTGTAGCTCTTTTGTCTTTTGTTGATTTCCATTTTTTGTAGCTACATTGTAAGAAATTCATCCTCAATCACAAGAATTCCTTCATTTCTCTTCAAGGTGGCATACTCCACAAATTTACCGATCAATCCATGGAGCTTATCCCACTCCAATATATTTGATTGGATCACTTGGAAGTTGAACCTTCTAGACTTATTCATGAGGTCATCCCAGTCCCTGTCATATTTTTGTACATTCTTTATCACTTATTTAGACTGAGAGAAGGCTCGAGCAGAAAAACCTACGAAATTTTTTGTTAATGTATCTGCAGTGTCATTCTCCATTTTCTTGTGAAAGTAGGACTTTATCTTTTTTGGATCCAACTCAACTGTGGGCACATCAAATTATGTCATCAGCTTCATGTATTCTTCGCAGGAAGCCCAGACTTCCTTGATCCAATCAATTTCCATCTCCACCTCATGGAGCACTTGTTTTAACACTTCCTTTATGTGGTCAAGGCTCAATTTCCAATTCTCCACAAGCCAATGATCATCTTTTTTCAAAGAAAATTCCTTTTCCTAGGATCCATTGAGTACCTTGAGGATAGCCTCAAGTTTTGGGTACGTGATCCTATATAACTCAAGAAACTCAGTGAAAATTTTCCTTATTCCATCGAGTACTTTCTTCAATTCCCAAAATTTGTTTGTTGTCCTGACAGCATAGCCTATGCCCATGTCACCATTGTAGAGGACTTTTCTAAACCAATCCTTGGTGGCCCTTGTCCAATTCTTCCTCTTCTCTAGTTGATCAATGTGATCCTTAGACAACAATAGTGGCAGCACCGAGGACGTGGTGGGGAGTTCTTCCACTTATGACCACTACTAAATATAGGTTGTTAGATCAGCCACCTATGCTTTTAGTTCCTCCTTGTAGATCTTATCTTTGTTCATTTGATGCACAATGGTGGCAATGGACCCTTGGAGATGGTCAATCTTCTACTCTCGTGTGGTTGTTCCTAGATCAAGGATGGAGATGTTATAGCTTACCCCTTCTTCATTCACCACTTGGGTGGCTATTTGCATGGTTCTAGATTCAAAGGCATCCATTTTCAGCTGAGATCTAACCTTAGGTTTCTTCTCTTTCTTTGTGCTTATCTAGGCTCGGGCCAAGATGGCCTCTAGCCTTGCCTTGGATCCTTTGAGGTTGGGGTTTTCTTTTCCAAATTTTTCTCTAGCCACTCCAACATCTGAGATTCATCCTTTGGTGATTCATGACCACCTTTTTCCTCACGTGTGTGTTCAATCTCTATTACCTTATTACCCAAAGTTTCTCCTTATGTCCTTCCTTCCTCCTCATAGGAATCCTAAATGAACATAGTTTCCTTCTGTGGGGACTCAGAGGTTGTGTACCCCTTTGGTGTGTCCTCCCCTTTAGCAGCTTTATTTTCTTCTTCTTCATCATGCCCATGCTCTTTAGGTTGTTCCATTCCTGGGCTCTTTTGGGCTTTAGACTCTTCTTCAAGTTTATCTTCTTCTTTATTTTCCTCTTCCTCATGTTGAGGCAACATCTTTTCATCAGGCACGAGGCTTTCTTCTTCCTCATCTTTTTCTTTCTCTTCTTTCCCTTTTGAAAGAGGCATTTCTTCATCATGCTTTGGTCTTTTTTCATGTTCCCCAATTAGAGGTTCATTATCTTCCTCCATTTCATCTTATTCATGCTTTTCTTCATCAAAGGGCTACCTTTCCACTTCCTCTCCAACATCTTTGATTTTTTAGGCCAACTCCTCAAGATTTTCATCAAATGCTTCTACAATGTATTTGGCACCTGACTCCTTAGTGTCTTCTTCCAATGATTGTGTTTCTTCTCCCTCACACACCACCTTGTTAATTGTCAAATGTTGGTACTTAGGTTGCTCGTGGTAATCATCAGCTTCCTCTTCCATCTCTTTTGTAGCTTCTCTTTCCTATTTCTCCAAATCTTTTGATATTTCCATGGTTTCCTTCATCTCTGGTGGTTCAATTAGAGGAGTATGGATAGGAAGACTAGCAGCAATTTGTGCCAAGGTAGTTTGTGTGGTTGGCTTCATCAGCACCTCATAAAGCTCTAATGGAATGTTCTGCATGTGATGGGTGAAGGCCTATGGGAGTGAGAGAGTGGGAATTGGCATAGTTTCTTTTGCCAATGGGAGTGATTTGTCGAAGACATGGAGGTGGAGGAAAGTGGAGAGGTGGTGGCGGAAGAAGAGTCTATTATCACAACTTTGGCCATTGGCAAGGTGGAGGCAAGGTGGACAGAGATATCCACCACAGGCAGGGAAGCAGCAACCATCGCCTAAGAAACAGTAGTAGAAGCAACATCAGTAGCAGCAATGGCTACAAGAATGGAGGTAGTGGGTAGAGAATTTGGTTGTTCAGCCTCTACTTCTTCTCCTTCGTGGAGAGGATCCTCCTAGATGGTTGGCATGTCTGATGTTTTTGGTCTCTTGGAGGATTCACCCTCCACTTCTTTTTTGCTACGCCCTTAATATTAGTGTACATCGGGTTATGAATAGTCAACTTGTGGCTATCTTAACTCTCTATTAAGTCATATTATCATTAGTATATTGTTATTTAGTTATTTAGGTCAGCCTAAGTCTTATATAGGTGTGTCTAAGTTGGCCTAGGTGATATCCTTGGCATAAATAGGCATATATAGGAGGTTGTGAGTCTTATTTCATCATCAAGTTGTGAAGTGTGTTCTCATTAGAGATATTTGGAGGTTTTCCCCCTCGAAGTGGCTTGTTATTCTCAGTTATTATCAAGTATTTGCAGCATATTTCCTATCATATTCTCCTATTGTGCAAGTTATTTCATAACAAGTGGTATCAAAGCATGATCTTGGCACCATAGAGGCAAGGTTTTTCTCAATTTTGGAGGTGATTTTGGGAAGAGCATATCTTTCAGATTTTGGAAAAAAAAAATTCTGATTTTTAAAGGGTTTTTGAAGAACATATTGAAGAAGCTACAGTCCATATTTCAGAAGAATTGGAGTGGAATTAAGCGAATTATTGCAAAATTAGGGTTTCTACACTATTTTTTTAGAATCTACATATCCCGCACATCTTGTTGAATTGAAGTCTAATTTTTATTCAATTTTTGAAGACATACCAAAGGAGATTACAGTAAAAAATTTAGAGAATTTAAGTTTCATTTGTGTGATTTATTTCAACATTAGTGGTTTCCATCATGACGGGGCCTGCAACAAGGGGTAAAAAGAATGTTGTCACTCCGGGGAAGACTCCTGATAAGGATGGTGAAACAATCAAGGATGTTACTCATGAGGAAATCGATCCGAGGATCGATATCGGCTTCATCGGCATCAGCATCAGCAAAACGAAGCAACGCGCGCAGAGGTCTCAAGCATCAAGAACGAAGAAGCAGAAATGAAGAAAAAGAAGAAGAAAAAGAAAAAACAATGAAGAAGAAGTTCCTAATCAATCTATTCAACCAATGCAAGGGTACCATATATTATTCCTCACCTCTTACTCTATGACACATCAAAAGGTTCAAGTAAAGGAAGAACACATTCATCACCATCAAGAGCTTGATGTAAAGGGAAGACACATCTTGGAGCTGAAGTTAGTTTTCCAGACATGCATGAAGAAGCTAGTGACATCAAAAATTCCAAGTTACCTCATTACAAGGAAATATTTTCTAATTGAAGATGCTACATGGGAGGATGAGGAGTTCATTCAAAAGAATCCAAACTTGATTAGCATTGAGGACAATGCTTCTTTTAAGAAGGGGGGCATGCTATGCCCTTAATATTAGTGTACATCGGGTTATGAATAGTCAACTTGTGGCTATCTTAACTCTCTATTAAGTCATATTATCATTAGTATATTGTTATTTAGTTGTTTAGGTCGGCCTAAGTCTTATATAGGTGTGTCTAAGTCGGCCTAGGTGATATCCTTGGCATAAATAGGTATATATAGGAGGTTGTGAGTCTTACTTCATCATCAAGTTGTGAAGTGTGTTCTCATTAGAGATATTTGGAGGTTTTCCCCCTCGAAGTGGCTTGTTATTCTCAGTTATTATCAAGTATTTGCAGCATATATCCTATCATATTCTCCTATTGTGCAAATTATTTCATAACATTTTTTTCATATACTTTAGGCTTGGGCTGACTTTCAACCACCTCTTTTCTCTTCATCGACCTAGTGGCTGAAGGAGATTTTGAAGTATCTCCAACAGTTGTCTCACTCTCAGTTTCACTTGCAAGCTCATCTTCAAGCTCCTCATAGGTCAAAGTGATGCCTTGTTGCTTCAATTGGGAAATTTTCCCACCAATCCATTCCTTTGTTTTAGCCTCAATGGGCTTTGTTATTATATCAAGGTCATTGACCTCTTGCTCATCCCAATCAATCAATGGCAACGAGAGATTGGCAACTACATTGTATTAGGGATCAATTACTATATTTTCTTCTTTTACTACCTAGCCTGACACTAGGAATAGGTTGACCCTCTTCACAAAATATGCAATCATGTGCATGTAGTGCCTCATTCACACTTCATTGTTGTCCTTGCAATTGGCCCAAAAATCTTCAACACTATGCAAATGGGAATATTCAGCCACAACCATCTTCTTCAATGTACCATAGGGGTCCATTCGTGGCTAAGCAGTGTGGAACCTTAGGTGATACTCCATGAGTTCCTTATCTAAGTTATTTGCACATTGAGATGTGTGGAGCTCATATAGCCCATGGCCAAAGGATATGGGATAAGTTATCCCTGCCTTATGTTTTCTGCTCAAGAGAGCATGTGCATGTCACAGATGTCAAGAGTTCTAACAATATTACCTGGCCATTCGAGTATTGGGGCAGCTTGTATGGTTTCTCTGAAAATGCTTCAGCTTGGATGTAGGTAAACTTAGGGAATTGAATGAACAAGAAGGAAAATTGGAGGAAGGAATTCACACTATGGGAAACCCTTCTTTCAAAGTCACCCCCAAGCAATCTGATAATATGACCTATGAAAGCGTCATTGACCTTGCAATAATCCCTCTTGAAGTTCCTAAATTAGAGTTGAGGATATCTGTCATAAACCTTCAATTCTCTACCTGGTTCCTCATCAAGAGCCTGAAACAAGACTTTGTATTGTGTCTTGTCAGCCAACAAATAGACAAGGTAAGATGTCATGTAGAAGCACAAGGTCTTCTTCATAGCCAAGAATTGCTCATGCAAGAAATTACTGATTATCCCTACCCAATAGAACTTGGTCTTACCATAGATAATCTCCTCTATGAAATACAACATCCAATCTTGGAATTAGGACGCAGTTGAGAGTTCCATTATTCTGCTCAACAAGGTTACCAAATCATGGTAATCCTCATAAAAATTAATACAAAAGAGTTTTTGGGGTACCTTTGTAGCATTGCCCCTCTTTTCTTTTAGCCAATATTGATTGATGACTTTTTTGCATTTGAGGGGGTCCTCATCCCACATTTTTTTCCCATACTCTATGGATGCTTCTTCCATCTCTCTGAAGGTGGGGATATGAAAAACTTTCCTTAATGACTTGGTGGATAAATTAGCCAATATGTTCCCATCTCTGTCCACAATGGTTCTGGTCTCTTCTTGGTATGCCTCTCTTCAAGCCATTACCAGTTCAAAGGCAACAAGAGCAGGAGGGAAGCCTGTAGCTTTGGCCAATCCACTACCTCTAATTTTTCTTGCATTTTCCATTGTGGGGTTAATCTAGACCCCTACTTGAATTCATCGATGTCTACATGTCTGATGTTTGTGTCTGAGATTTCCTTCCAATGTGTGGTGACCTTGGATTCGATAGGTTCCCCTTGGAATTTAAACTTCATCTAATCTTTTTCTTCTTTTCCACGAGGTTCTTTAGCTATTTTCTTTCCTTTTTCTTTCTCCATGGTCGTCTCTGAGGGTCTTGCACTTGATTCCATATATCCTGCGAGCAAGAAAGAGGTAAGTACATTCAAGCATAAAAACATAGAAAAGTTAGCAAAAATCCTACAAAATGACATTAGATTAGATAATTCATCACTTAAGAGTCCTAACATATCTTCCAGACTAACATTAACCTTTTGCAGGAAGGAGTTTGAGCAATTCGGGTCTAAGGGATTAGACTTCCCTAGGCTGATGGCTATTTTGGAGTAGCTTTAGGAGGGAGGGAAATCAGAGCACAGCGGCCTGCCTTAAGATTTGGTCCATATGTGAGGGTCCATCATAGAGGTTTCCCTATTTTAGCACATGAATTGAATTCCTTTTGAAGATTGGAGGGCATCAAAATCATCATTTGAGCAAGAAAGATCACTAAGAAGCTTAGTTGTTTGAGGTATGTCGTTGAAATGACACTAGCAAGATGGTGCCCTACGGCTGGAGTTCCTCCGGAAGCTCTGGAGGGTGGCAGTGTGGCTCAATTGTCATTCAAGTATTTTCAAGTAAGGAGTTGATGGAAATTAGGTGATGGTTGTTAAAAATGGCAAAAGTCAATGGCAGTCAAACAGGAGCAACCCATTGCACTAGGTCCAATAGGAGGTGAAGCCTTCATGTTTACTTTTTTTTATCACTCAAAGAAACCATGGGAAATGGGGAAGTTAGGTTCCAACTTACGGGAGGATGAAGACTCTTTTTTGTTTTAGGATGGCGAAGTAAGGACTAAATTCTGATGGTGGCAACCAACGGGGAGAAACCCGCTAAAGATTCATCACTTAGCAATTTTCATCTTCGCGTATTGGTAGCTAAGATGGAGTCAGGACCTAGAAGGTGGAATGTCAGCCCTCAAAAGCCACTCGAGATGGCAGGTTCACCACAGTGGCTTGCAAATAGAAGTTCACGAGGCAGGGCCTGAAAATAGGTTGTCACTTAGTTGTTTGGAGGGAAAATGGAGCTAACCAGTAGAGATAGTTCTGGGATCCGGTGGCTAGGCAGACGGTTAGGTTTCGCTATTTAAGATGGCCACTCATGAAAAGGTGAAATGGGGATGAAAGTCCATGGTGGGTGACCTACCCACTTAGTTTGTTGTTCATTCTCACCACTGCAAAGACAAGGGAAGGGCCCAAAAGTTGAAGCAATGAGGTGTTAAAGCCATTTGAAATGGTGGAATCTTGATGGCACTCTACCAGTGGTAATCCACAAGAAGGGGCCCTCAGACAAACTGAGACTTAAGGTTTTGGTAAAGTAGGTTTATGGGTGATTGGCAGGGTGGGACAAAGCCACTAGAAGGTCATTAATGATCAACCATTTCAAATGGAAAAGGCAGAGGGAATTTTTTGTGAGGAACTCTCTCACCTAGCAACCCGAAAGGGTTGAAAGCTCTTCATTTTCTTGCATGTGTTTACACTAAGTTTAGGCAGCTAAGGAATGGAATCCTACTACATTGGTGGATCCGAAGGAGGAGTTCTCCATTGTTAGGTTCAATTCATTTTCAAAGGTCGGTAACAGCGATGGAGTTCGTGGACCCGCAGGAGGTGAAAGCCCTAGCTGATGAATAGCGGTGAAGCGTGCGAGTTTTGCATGCGGCATATGGATCAATTTTTGAAGTTTTTCAAGATTTCATCATATGGGTATTATGCATCTAAGTTAGATCTAGCTAATATCCAAGTTTTCTTCCCTTTAGATTCATCAATCTTTTAGAAATCAAAGAAAACATAATTTAGGGCATGCAAGTGGAAACCCTACCTCAAGAATCTGATGGATAAGGTCAAGAAACTGATAGACAATGCTTTGAATCATCGGTGGAACTCATCAGGTGTGAAGACGACACAGGGGGTGGGCTCTGACTTTCTCTAATCAAGCTGACAAGTGAAAATGAAAACTAGAAGTTTCCTATTTATAGAAAGTGAGGCATTAAATGCACCCAATCAATGTCTTTACAGTGAGGCAGAGAGTTAGTGAATGACAATTTTGAAAATAGTTGTGGGAAGCCCAGAGTCTAATGGTTAGATGGCAGCCAGTACTTGATCATTTGGTCATTCAACAATGAGGAGACAGCACCAAAGGCTTCGGGTTTTGTGTGGCGAAAGGGCACTGAATGATAGCCATTTGAAAAGTCAACAGTGAGGAAGCGACGAACAAGCATGCAGGTTCTGGTGGGTGGAAAGCTACCAAAGCTTGATCATTTGGAACAGTGATGAGGTGATGGAAACCCAAAAGGGGCAGCCCAACAGGGCGGACCCAATGGGATTCATGGATACTAGTATGAAAAGAAAAGGCAAACAACCAACAGAACTTCACAAAGGCCTAGAGCCTTGAAAATTTGGAGGGGAAAAACATGGTCAACTCAAGATGACTTCTCTAAAGTTTGTTGACCACTCAGAACCAAAACAAGGGGCATGAAAAATGAGGCAATGACAAAAGCAACCCTATGAGCAAACAAAAGAGGGTCCTCATTCCAAACGGGGCGTGTGTGCTAAGGGTACAACAAAATTGACTCAATACAGATATATCAGAGGAAGTATTTGACTTTAATGCTGTGAAATAGGATTTACACATACTTGCACTATCTGACAACGTCTCTAGATACCTATAAATCTATTTTCTAATAGGAGTCCTAGATTCCCATACCACATTATCTCTTCCTTGCAAGGAATTTAAAAAGTAAAACACCAAACATACCAACAATTATCTGAGACGAAAGGGATAACCATCAATTAAAGACATTTGAATATTCTCATAAATATTTTCAAGCAACAAGCTACACATATCAAACCTCTTATTCTCCTTAACCATCATGTGCACAGTATGAACAACAATAGCCGATGTGGAACCTTCACAGTTTCTAAAATAAATCTTGTAAGAAATGTCGTATGCCACATACCTCACAGCCAAATCTTCAAGAGTGTCTATCAATAAAGCTCATGGATCTTTACTAATGCTAGTCAATTCCTCCACATCCTTGTACTTAATAGTTTTCTTTCTAGGAAGGTCACCGATACTGCATAAACCAGTGACTGCCTCGATCACTTCCTTTGTAACCAAGTAGGGTTTGTCTAATACAATGCTTTCATTCTTAAAATGATTCAATAAGAACATGATAAATTCTTTATCAAAAATCCACGAAAATTCACTCCACAAATCCATACCTAGGGTTTTGATGTTCTGCAATTCGACTTGGTTCAGCCCTACTTCCAATTCTCTCATCGTCTTATGATCAAATTCTTCTAGCTCAACTCCTTTCAGCTTCAAAGGGATATCATCACTCAATTCGTTTTCCATTTCTACGTTTACTTCAATTTGGTATTCAAGACTTCTTCGAATTTCTTCTTCTACCCTTTTTGCAAACAAAGAAATGAATTCCTGATTACTTGAGTTAATTTCTTCAAATTCCTTCCACTAGTAGAATTTGGCAAATAAATGACTACGTGACTAAAAAATTTAGTCATGTGACTAACACTAGTAGTATTTGGAAAATAAATGACTAATTTGGTCATTTTTATAAGTGACTAATTTGGTCATTTATAAGTGACTAATTTGGTCATTGGGTAAAATCACAACTAAATGACTAAATAAATGACTAATACCAAAAAAATAAAAATGACTAATATCCGACAAATAAAAATGACTAAATAAATAACTAAATAAATGTGCTAATTATTAAAATCTTGGCCATAATTTTTATTTTAATAAACATATTCTAAAACCTTCATCAAGACCTTATTTTCAATAGTAGCCCACAATAATTAATAATAAAATATTACAAATAAAATTACTAAAAAATATTTTTTGTCAAATAAATATTTTGTTTTGTGGTTTCATCATATGAACACCAAAATTTCTTCTAAATTGAATGTCCAACTCCTCAAAGGGCCCAACTATGTAGTGTGAAAGATAAATATGCATACAATTCTCAAATATATACTAAGCTACTTATAATTTTACATACTCTACATTTACTAGAGGAAAATAATGATATTACAAATAGTTTACAAGTATGATTATATAAATTAGTTAAATTATAATAGAAGAGATAAAGGTGGAGATAAAAAAAATAAAGAGATAGAGACAAAGAAATATAGAGGTAGAGAGATAAATATGAATAGAGATATAGATGGAGAGAAAGATTGAAATAGAAAGGAATAGAAAAAAGAGAGATAATACAAGAGAGATAGAAAGGGAAAGAGAGATAAAGAAAAGAAAAAATAACTTTTGATTACTTGTTTCATGCCAAAAATCCAAGAATGATATGTGTCCTTGAGGAGTTATGCTCAAGGTAGCATGACATTTGATATAGACAGACAAACTTATAGAGAGAGAAAGACATAAAGAGAGAGGGAGATAGAGATAAGATATAGAGAGAGAAAGACATAAAATGGAGAGGGAGATATAGATAAGATATAGAGAGGTGGGTAGAGAAAAAATAAACTAACTCCTATAATAAATTTACTATTACAAATATATAATTTTGTCTAATGAAAAATTGTATTTAAAATATATATTTATTGAGTGAATGCTAATTGAGACCTTTGTTACATAAACAACATCATTGCTAAATGACCTACCAATTGACCTCATTTAATACACATATGTCTAAAAAAATACACCAAAATTTTCTCTAATTGACCTTTCATACCTTTTTCAGTGTACCTATTGCACACCAAGGTGCAATTGCTAGTAATAATTTTATATATGTATTTAACATTTATAGTTTGTTATTTCTGGATTTAGATTGTGTTTGAGTTTTTCATCAATGTTTCATATCACACTTAGTGATCCATCATCAGGACGATAGAGAGCATAAGGAGATGAAAGATGGTTAGATGCAGACCCAATATGCTTAAAAAGAAGAGGGGAAAGAAGTTGAGGGGATAGAACACAAAAAAAAAGGAGAGCAAGATAACCAACATAAAAGTTGATTGAATTTTTTATTAAAAAATAATGAGAGGAAAATAAATAAATAAAAGAGGAGAGGAGAATGAAATTTAAAAAAAAACTAAATATGACAAAGAAGTAAAGAAATGAAAATTGAAAACTAAAGAGAGAGAGGCACAACAACTAAAAGAAAATATATACATATAAATAATGATCTATAATTTACATGTGTGCCCCGGTATTGGCATGGTGTGATGGTTTATAGGTGGCATTGTTGTTCTTGCCACCAAGGTTCAAACCCCGTTGGGGTGGTATTGTTGAATGGTTGTATTTGGTTCATAGCTCCAGTCAAAAGTGTTTACCCTTGAATAAAAAAAAATTTGCATATGTATTTAAATATATAAATAATGATTATTTAATGAACATATGATATACATATGCTTATAAAAATAATATATCTTATATATAATAACATTATGCAAATTGCATAATAGCTTCACAATACAAACATAAAGATCAAATCTAAAAAGAAAAATGCAAAAACCTTGACACAAAGAAAGAAAGAGAAAGGAGCTATGCTTATTTCTTAAAATACTAAATGTTAATGCTAAAAACAATAAAATTAAATGAAAAAATTAAAAACCAAGTACATGAGGATAAAAGAATTCAAATAAAGAACCAATTCATAAAAGGAATAAAATAAATTGAAATTAAGAAGATAATCTATAAAATTACAAACCAAGAACAATAGAAATAGAATTACAAAAAACAAAGAAGAAAAAAGAAAAGATTAAAAAATATATAAGATAATATACAAAAGATGATATAATAAACAAAGGAATATAAGAAAAATTAAATATATACATTACAATTAAAGACACCACAAACATAAAGATCAAAAATAAATAAAAATTAAGCAGAAACCTAGACAAAAAAAAATGAAAGAGAATAAAAGCTTGTTGATTTAAAATGTGCTCATTAGTAAAATCTTGACCATAATTTTTATTTTAATAAACATACTCTGAAACCTTTGTCAAGACCTTATTTTCAATCACCTGCCAAAATGGAAAAGTGATAAACCTTATTTTTAGGCATAGCCCGCTAAAATGGAGAAATGAAAGTTTGAAACCTTATTTTCAAGGTAGCCCACCAAAATGGAGAAGTGAAAGCACGACGCCTAATTTAGGGTTGCAACCTCTACCCATTTTTCCGCATCAGACATGATTTGTGCAGAATCTTGTGGTAATTCACTTTCCATGGTTTCAGTTAATTTTACTTTTCAAATCTATACGCGGTCAGGCCTTTTTTTTATTGTGTTAAGAATGATTGCTCATTGCAAAGGTGAATTTACTATATTTTCCAAGCTTATTTTGAAACTAGGGATTCATAACAAGGCTTGTTTGTGTTAATCTTAATCTTGAAAGTAGGTGGTCTTGAATAAGAGCAACACAATAATTACAAGAACATTACATTTCACTGTTGGCTTTTTCATGCCCATGGCACCCATCTCAAGCATGCCCTACTCATTCAACATCCACAGAAAACATCCATGTAAATGAGATAGAAAAAAGGGGTCACAAAAATTTTATATGAATTTTTATTTCTTTACCTATATCACATACATTTGCCTCCAAGGAAATATAGCTGCAATTGATTTTAAGCCTAGAGTTACAAATGAGATAGACACACAGGGTCATTAAGATTTGATCTTACAATGGATCACAAAAATTCGATCTTATAATCCTTCAACACTTGGGTCTACTAATTTGAATGATTGGGGATTGTGTGTGATGACTTGCATAACACTGGAAGATCCCTTTGTCTCTACTGCCTCCTCAATTGTGTTAGCAATATATAGTTTGGCCTTCCCATGATTTAAGCATCAATTACCTTAAGGTCCTTTGGTTGGCCTAAAATAGTCTTTTATAATTTAATATTCTCTAAATAGGAAAGATCTAGAAGACCATTCTAGATCGAACACAATATTAGATTGCAATCCACAAAACGGTTTGGACTATAAGAATTAGCTATTTGTAGAAGGGGGTTAGAATGAGTTTAGATGAGAAGCTATGCATGCATCATATAAAGAAGTGGAGAGCCTTAATAGGTTCGAGGTGTCATTAGATGTTGAAGCATGAGCTAAAGATAACAACAATGTAGAAGATAGAAGTAGAGTAATGTGAACTACCATACTACCTAATACATGAAGCATACAACATTCACAATATCAAACAAAGTATAAAAAGGAAGAGATTAGCTTTAGACATAATTATCTTGGGTTGATTCATCAATGTATTAATCTCCCCCTTGGCTTGCACCACTTTGTGAGAGATGGTTGTAGGTGAAGTCAGGATAGATAGAATAGGACCTAAGTAGACCAAAATTGGGGATTTCAAAGAATTGGTATACTTCATTGGTACAACTATCATTCATTAAACCTCAAAAACTTTTATACTAACTTTTTCCCCTTGGTGTAAGATATTCTTAGTCCTAAATCCTCTCCTTCTCTCTAAGGTAGATGTATATGCGCAAGAGGAGTGAATGAAGCATCTTCTTCTTTTAGAAATGTGAAAGGTCAGAAATTTCCTACTTGGAAACTTTGCATTATGTTTTTGTACTCATTTTGGTTTCCATTTGCTAGACATGTTTTAGTTCCATTTGACTTATTTTTGTCCTTTTCCCTAATTATAGATGGATAATGTATGGAGATCCAGATTTAGGGATACTTACCAGGTTGTGCACTAATGTTTGGACACTTGTGCTAGAAGGGTTCTAGTGTGCATGTCCAAATTTGAAAAAGCTACCACTTGTTTGTGCCCTAATCATTACTTTGTTTCCAATGGCCTTTTATCTCGAAACTATATAAATCTAATTTTAGCCTCCATTTTTTGGGTTACACAAGAAGAAAATAGAAAATATAGTGATGCAATACAGGGGTTGAACTAGTCCCAATATCTCAAATGGAACAAGGTTCAATGAAATACAAAGCCTTTTCAACTAATCTTATCAGATTTTCCCTCTTTTAGGCCTACAATCCTAGTAACCCTCCAACACTATTTTTAGGCTCAAACTCATAAACTCTTCAAAAGAAATCTCAAAAAAATCATTGATTTAAATGTCCATCAAGTACTCTACACCATATCCAAAGTGGACTCAGGCTTCCCAATGCTGGTTTTAGGCCTAATTAGAGCTCTTTTCCAAAGGAGGTACCCTAAGTACTTGTCACAAACTTATTTTATCAATGGGAAAGGAATTCTTATATGTCAAAACCTCAAAAACCATAATTGGTTCACCAAAGTACAAACTCTAACTACCCTAAACAACAAACCCTCACTTTTAGGCTATAAACTAGGGTTTTATTGAAAACCCACTCTCCCAACCTTCTCTACCTCAGAAACCTTTTCAAACACCTCTAAGATCATTTGTGAAATCTCATAAGTTCATCATATGGATGTTACTAAATCAATTTCACCAAACCCTACCACTAAACTTCCACTTTCCACTCAAAAACCAAATAAACTCACCAAGAGCATGACACTTAACCACCCAAGTGGACACACTTGCATAAATTAACTTCTTAAACACCTAACCCTACCTATTTTGGTCCATTCCATTTAGATACAGCAATCACAGAGGGTGGAATGGACCAAATTCACATATTTGGTACTTTCAAACCCGACACACATAAATAACCAAGTAGTTTTAGTAAATTGCCTATAAAATGAGTTATACCTAATGAAATTTACTCAAAATTGAATAAAAAAAGAGATAATACTCTTATCTAACAAATAATGTACATTGGAGTTCCTTTGGGGACCGTACAGGCCCGTACAAAATAAGAAATCAGACTAATACATAGTTAAAACACTGAAACAATGCCTTCTTTGTATTCAAATTCAAATGTGTAAGTTCCAACTCCAATCCAAAAAATTACAAGGCCTTTTTAAATGAATCTCCATCTCTACAACTAAATATAACCACCTCCTCAACTTCCTTTTACAACAATGACCTTTCAACTTCCTTGACATTGCATTCTTGCATTTTTGTAATTTTGCAAATTTTGACACTTATGCCTAAATGAATACAAAAAATGTCTTCCACCTAATCTAGTGGCCTCATGATGGCCTCATTACATCACCTTGACCCTTACAATGTAATTTTACATACATTTTCACATTTAGGCCACACTAGGCTTCATTACACCAAATTGACAACATTTTAACATGACATTGCAACTTCAAATCCTACCAACCTAGATTGACTCAAAACACTTCCTAATGGTCCTTGAAACCTTATTACAACATTCTAAATTAAAAAAATTCACTTTACCACCTAGTGGTCCTGATTTTCCTTGGTGCTCCTACACCATACACTTGTCCATGAAAGCTTTCCAAGTCTCTTGGAAGTTTGCAACACCCTATCCTGCAACTATTTCTTGATCTCCAACACTCCAATGATCCTCCCTGTGCCTACAACTGCTCCCTCTTGCCTTCATATTCACCTTAGGCTTGGATTTTTCCATACAAAATAGTCCTTCTCTTGACTAGTCACCTTGAATCTACACCCTCATGCTACGTCTAATCATCCATGGCTACATCCAACTGCTCCTAACTTGTTCCTTGGTTTCATTCACTTCCAAATACTCCACACTCTATCCTTCTTTTATTTTCACCCTTGGCTTGACCTCCATCAACATGATCATCAAAATAATGAAGTGATAAAGAACCTCCTTCCTTCTTTGTCTCTTAGCCATCCTCTTTACCATCAGTTTTAGGTTCTCCAATCTAGGAACCACTGTTATGGTTGCACATGTCTGCCTCTCAACCCAAGGACAATTCTCTGCCCTTATCTCAACACTATGGCCTTGCTCCACTTCATTTGGAGACTTCACACACACTTTTCCTTTAGCCTTTTCGAGGCTCATCATTGTCAACTTAGCATCCTTGGTCCCCTCTACCATGGATACCTTCCTCAAACTCTGTATGTTTTCCTCTTCACCTCTTGGGTTGACTGCAACCTTCCTCATTCTCTCAACCCTTGCAAACTCATTCATCTACTCATTCCAATTACTTTGGCTTTCTTCAATCTCTACTCTCTCGTCCTGCAATGGACTCTCTACCTTCACCACTATGTTCTTAGTCTCATTCACCACTTGTCCTCTCAATGGACAATGTACCTTACTCACTAGGCTATCCATTTGCTTCTCTACCACTTCAATTCCAATAAGACTTTCTGCCTTTATGTTCTATACTTTTTCTGATTCAGTTATCTCTATTTTTGCAGCACTTGACTTCCTATTGTCTTCCTTCACCTTCAAGGGACATGATATTGTTCCTACCATGATCTCTTCACCTTGCACACTCCATCCACTCTCTTTTACCTCTAAATTCTTTATCTTTTCCTCTAATACCTTCTCATCATGTGGTCTTCCATCTTCTTTTCCATTAGACTACTACTACTCTCTATCTCTTTATCCTTTCATTAGATGATGCACTTCTTTCATCATGACCTCACTAGGCCCTTCTTGACTCTTCGATTTCTTACTACCTTGATCTTGTCCTTTCCTCTTACTAGGGTCTCTTCCCCAAGAAATTTTTCCTCACAATCTTGTGCTCTAGGTTTGCATTCTTCTGTCATGACAGTACTTGACTGTCCTACCCCTATTTTTTCCTTTTCTTGACTTAAATCAGTCCTTTTCTTGTCTCCAACCTACTTTGCAAACTCGTCTCTACTCTTGTCTCCTCAGTTTTCTAGTTGAGGTTTCTTCATGTATCCCTTGTCTCTACTCTTGTTCTAATAATCTAATATATTGTTTAATTGTTTGGTCTATTGCCCTATTGGGCTCTCTTTATCCCACCTTTGTTTGGGATCAATGACATTATCACTTTTTGGTTCAATGTTTTTCTTTGAGTCTTTGTTGTCATTACAATTCATTGTCACATTTGATGCAAAGTTTTTGTGCTACAATTAAGTTCTTGGCAAGAAGTTTGGGTAAATGATCAAGCTATCAATCAACATCTTTGATTACTGCTAAGTTGTTCTAGATGGATCTTGGAAGCACTTAGTTTTTTCATGATTCTTCCTTGATGTGCTCATGTATGGATAGGTCCCTCAAATGCTTGGAGTATTTTATGATTATCTTTCCTTTCTTGGTTTGTTTTGACCACTTCTTCAATTGGTCAAACTACCTATATTGCCAACATTTATGTGGTGTCCTCAATAGGTATTGGTGACTAATGTATCCTTTGAACCAATTTCAATTGACTTGATTTTCATGAATGCAATGGTTCCCAAATGTTTTTTGATATATTCTATGCTACTACAGAACATCAATTGCAATAATAACTCAATTGATTGTAAAACAAAAAATATATAATCATCAAATCTTTCATAAACTGGTATGTTAAAATACAATTTACTCATAATAGGGAGGACCCAATACTTAGTGCACCTACTTTGACATACTTCTTTCTATTTGAATGACAACACTTACAATTATTGGTAACACAACTGCCAACAAATGAACCTTAACTCATTACAACACTACCTATGCCCACAATGATTAACATAATATGTCAGTTTACAAAGAAAACATTGTTTATTTATTTTTATCCAAAACATTAGCATGAGGAAATTCAATTTAGTATGATGAATTATGTTGTTTGTGTGAACTTTATGATGCCACATTTGTTAACACAGAATCTGAAAAACAAAGCTTTGTCATAAAGCCTTAGATTTTCCCATGTAAGTTATGGGGACTAGTTTAGAATCTCAAATATCATGTTCAACCATAGAGCCTCTAGTTTTTCTTATACATGCTCCACAGAGTTAGTTCTTAGGTGTGGTTCTATGGTTGTTATTTATGGCCTTTGTCTTAAATTTGGGCCTTCTACTCAGTTGTTTATAGGTTGGCTATTATAACCATAGTTATCCAAATCGAGATATGGTTATTTCACTATTATTTGTAACTAGAATTACTTTCCTCTTGATCATATTTCTACTTTCTCTATCATTCATTTTGATCTGATAGACAAAATCTTGACATATTTGGTAGAAAATGAATAGGGAAATTAATGATATAGTATAGAGTGTCCTCGAGATAGCCAACATGGGCAAGAAGGTCAACCATTTACACATAATGACCAATTGTAGGTGTAATGCAATACTGCTTACTCATGTGATTGAAGTGCGTACAACCCTCATCCACTAAATCTCCATGGCTGCATGCACAAAGAATACAAACAAAGCTTACAATGTTAGGATATGTTTCAGAGTGCTTCATTAATTCAAATATTTTGAGAGCATCCTTGCAAAATACATTTTGTGCATATCCTGCAATTATTGCATTCCATGAGATGACATCTCTTTGAGGCATTCCATCAAAGAGTTCGCGTGCCTTGTGTATGTTTCCATATTTTGCATACATGTCTAACAAAGCATTTCCAACCATAATATCTGACAAAAATCCCCCATCCATTATGCTCTGATGGATGTTCATACCTTGCTCCAAAGCTCCCATTTTGGCACAAGTAGGGAGGATGTCGGCATAGGTTTTGGAATTTTGCTTCACACTTGCTAATTGCATTTTCTTGAAATTTTCTAAAGCCTTTTCAGCAAATCCATTTTGTGCATATCCCGCAATCATCATATTCCATGAGATGGCATCTCTTTCAGGCATTTTTTCAAATAGTTCACATGCCTTGTCTATGCTTCCACATTTTGCATACATGTCTACTAGGGTAGTTGCAACTACAACATCTAACAAAATTCCTCTATTATTTATGCTTTGATGGATGTTCATACCATGTTCCAAAGCCCCCATTTTGGCATAGGCAGGAAAGATGTTGGCAAAAGTTGTGGAATTTGGCTTTATACCTACCAATTGCATTTGCTTGAAAGTTTCTAAAGCATTTTCAACATATCCATTTTGTGCATATCCAGCAATAATTGCAGTCCAAGAGATGGCATCTTTTCAAGGCATTTTGTCAAAAATTTCACATGCTTTCTCTATGCTTCCACATTTTGCATACATGTCAACTAAAGCATTTCCAATTATAATATCAAACAAAAATCCCCCTTCTATTATGCTTTGATGGATGTCCATACCATGTTCCAATGCTTCCATTTCAGAACAAGCAGAGAGGAATTTTGGCAAAGGTTGTGGAGTCTGGATTTAAACCTACAAATTGCATTTGCTTGAAAGTTTCTAAAGCCTTTTCAACAGATCTAATTTGTGTATATCTTGTAATTATTGTAGTCCATGATACAACATTTCTTTGAGTCATTTTGTCGAACACTTCAATTTCCTTGTCTATGATCCCACATTTAGCATACATGTCTACAAGAGCAGTTGCAACTACAATATCTAGCAAAATTCCTCTATCCTTTATGATTTGATGGATGTCCATACCCTATTCCAAGGCTCCCAATTTAGCATAGGCGAGTATGATACTAGAAAAGGTTGTGGAGTCTAGCTTTACACCTGCCAATTGCATTTGATTGAAAGTTTCTAAAGCCTTTTCAAAAATTTCAATTTGTTTGTATCCTGAAATCATTGCAATCCATGAGACCACATTTCTTTGAGGCATTTTGTCAAATAGTTTGCATTTCTTGTCTATGTTTCCAAATTTTGCATACATGTCTACAAGGGTTGTTGCCACTACAACATCTGACAAAATTTCTCTATCCTTTATGCTTTGATGGATGTCCATACCCTATTCCAAATCTCCCATTTTGGCATAGACAGGGAGGATGCTAGCAAAGGTTGTGGAATTTGGCTTTACATTTTCCAACTGCATTTGCTTGAAATATTTTAAATCCTTTTCAAAAAAATTGTTTTGTGCATATCTTGCAATCATTGTATTCCATGAGATGACATCTCTTTTAGGAATTCTATCAAACACTTCACGTGCCTTGTGTATGCTTTCACATTTTGCATACATGTCCACCAGAGCATTTCCTACTACAATATCAGGCAAAAACCCCCCTTTCATTATGCTTTGATGCATATCCATACCGTGTTCCAAAGTTCCCATTTTGGCACAGGTAGGGAGCATGCTGACAAACTACACCAAACCAACAAAACTCCTATCGAAACCCACATACTGAGTAGCTATCAAAGGGAAATCCCCCTCAAAAAGACCACAACTGCCACAATAGGTTGTTACAAACAAAAATTCAACACAATTAAAAGATAGGAAACTGGTAGAAGAGTGGGGGACCCAGCCATAAAGAGGACAGTTACATCAATAACAGGATTGGAGATGGTATTATTATTTGTAATCTTATAACAAAGATCACAAATTACCTCTAAGTAGTAGTGCAAGCCTTTAAAAGCTTTATGACTTGTAGAATAACATTTAACTATTTGTTTAGAGCATATCAATTTTCACAGAAAGAGGATCTACAAATAGCAAAGGTTGAATTTAGAGGCCCAAAAAGTTCTCAAACATAAGGATTGCTTCCACATGTCAACCTTGTTTTCTTGGTCGATTATCATCTTTTAGTTTGAATGGACTGCTACCATGAAAATAATTTAATTGCTCAAATATGTTAGTATTTCAATTTAAGATTTAAACATTCAATTTATATTTTCTTATTCTTTAAATCGTTGTTTGTTTTGCAGGTATGATCATATACTTTGGTATGGTAAAGGCTTAAGACAACTCTCTTATGGGTGTGGAGAATCAAAGCTCTTTGATCACTGGCCTATTTTTTCATTATTTATGATAGAGGTGGACATGCTCAACAAAAGAAAATTAGAAAAAGGTCAACGAGTTTAGGTGCAAGATTCCAACTGGAGGAGCTTCTACCCAAAACCAAAAGTTGTCATTAAATTCTCAAATTTAATGTAAATACTTGTTTCTTAGGAACTCTTTGCATCTTTTTAACTATAGAGAATCTATTAAATACATATTATGATTGATTTTTAACAAACATGTTATGATGCTCTGGTTCTCTCTCTTATTAAACAGGCATAATATTCTGGAGATATTTCATGAAAAAAATGGATGCTCTTATATTGTTCCAAAAGCAGTGGTTACTTCACTTCTAGGAAACATTGGATCTGATTTTGTAAGGCAACTGAAATGCAGTGTATAGTGAATTTTAAAAAATGAAGCATATCTACTACAAGACATTTATATACTGTTTGTGTACTAACAATTACCACACTTAAAAGTGTTGGTTGGGATGACATAAATTAACAACACTTCAGGTGTAATGCCATCAAGTTAAGATGTGCTTAACATAAAATGTGATTTTATATAACATAAACATATGTGTAGCTATGTAATCAAAGCAAAGCATTCTGGAGACATAAACTAAAACAACTGATAATTTATATCATAGTAGCCATGTTTGTAAGAACATGAAATACAAGAGATCAGAAAACTGAAATGTGGTTGAGCCACAAAACATAGGGAAAGAATCAGAAAATTTGGCAGATTCCTTTCAAGAAAATATCCCAAATGCATATAGACCCTCCTTCATATTCATAGAGGCACAAATAAAATTATAGCAGTAGCACACTCGAAGGGACTCAAATTGAACATAAGTGTTGTGATGAGAATTTCTAATTGAATTCCTTCTCTTATGATATTGGAAAAAGTGTTTATTTTTATATCTGGTGCAAATTATCCTGTATGACCTTTAGAACTTTTAGGGAAGTTGGTTTATTTTATGGTAGGTTGAACGTATTGCATATAGTCTTCTTTAGGATATATTTTCCTTGTGAGATATTTCCATTCAACCTAGATGACTTGATTGAGGGATATGTCTACCATCATGTTTGCCCAAGATATTCACTTGGCCTTGTTTGTTGGGGTTGCTTCAGCAGCAAATAGTGTGGTAGTCTATCTATTTATTTATTTTTGTAGGAAATTGAACATAGCTATCCACCATGAAAGCCCCAAGAATTCATGACTTGAGCTTGTTCCATTTGAAAAATTATTGTTGATAATCTTTATGGTCTTTGAGGAAGATAGTTCATTTTACTTTAGGTTTTGACTACTATGTGTGATCTTTAATGTTGTTGTGGTGGTTTGTTTATTTTATGGTTGGTTTAACTTTTACATTTCTTTGTGCCTCATGCTGAGTAGTAGCCCCTCCCATATGCTCAATATTGTTTTCCAGTTTGTTATAAATTCTTGGTTCAATTCTAAATTTTGATTGTATCATGTGGAGCTTGAAACTATAGTTGTTCTTTGGTTATTGACAAGCAAGTATGTGCCAATTTGTTATTTATTTGAGTATTGTCTAGAACTAGTACTCTAGGTGGCTTATTTAAATGCTTTGTTTCATTATTTGATTGTCTTCCTCTTTATCTGTTCAGTTGGAGAGCCTTCCTGCTATGGTAGCTGGAGTATGGTCTAATGATCCTAGTTTGCAGCTTGAAGCAACAACTCAATTTCAGAAGCTACTATCAATTGGTAAATTTGTTTAATTTATGTTACTTAGGCGATTATGAATTACTTTCCATTTCATGTACATGACACTAGTTATGATTGATGCATTTTTTTGTTAACAGAGTATATTCCTCCTATTGAGGAAGTTATTGAAGCGGGTGTGGTCACACGTTTTGTAAAGTTTCTGACAAGGCAAGACTTTCCCCAACTTTAGGTTCCATTCACAGTTTTGTTTTGAAATTTTCTAGGTTAAATTCCATTTGTTAGAGTGCACACTTTTTTATGCTAATCTTATCATTATGTCTTTTGTGCATGGGTTTTTTTGGTAAAGAAGAGGAACATAAGGCATAAAATTTTTTGAGTTCTATTGAGTTTGCTGGTTTTCACCATCTTTTACAAAAATTGTGACACTATTTTTCTATTTCCAGGAAAAGGATTCTTTAAGTACTTATTTAGTTTTTTGGCTTTGTTGTTGCTTTTAGTTTGAGGCAGCATGGGCATTAACAAATATGGATTCAGGAACATCTGATCATACTCGAGTATTCATTGACCATGGAGCAGTACCAATTTTTGTACAACTCCTTAGTTCTCTTAGTGACGATGTTTGGGAGAAGGTTAAATTCTTTATTTTGACATAATATTCTTCCCATTGGGGATCTACCAGAATCTCCTGAGTGATGATGGCCAACACATGGCCTTCCCTGATTGGTTGTTAGATTTTGCAGAATGTCAGTCGATACTGTAGAATTTGGCCGATGTGAAATATGTTGCGCTAGAATTCTGAGACGTCGGTAGTGTGGAATGAGCGATTGCCAATTTTTTGAAAGATGTCACTACTTTTGCTTTTGTGGCAGCTGGATATTGAACCTAGATCACTAGAATCTGAAACTGACCGCCATCAATTGAGATTGAAGCCGGATTAGAAGGCCCACCGGTGTTGGAATGGAGATCACCGATGAATTGGAGAATACCAGTCACTGAATTTTCAAGTGTTAGTGGAGAGTTGGGAGAGTGGGGCCACTACCAGCCAGTGGCCTCCTACCATGTGGCCGCGGCAGTAGATGCCTAGTATGCTTGTGTACCTCCCTGCAGCAGTCTATGTACACAGACTTTCTTTCTTTCTTTTTTTCATTTTTTTTTTTTGAATTTTGAATTTTAATAAAACTTTATAGAAAAAATATAATCTACGAATAATAAATTTATTTTGCAGAAATATAAGAATATGTTGTTGGAGATTTACAAAAAAAATTGCAGAAAAGAAAATCTGCAATATTTGTACAATAAAATTTCTCACGAACAAATTGAAAATTTTCTAAAAAATAATTTTATTTTATTTTTTTGCAGAATTTTTTTGTTTCAAAACTATTGAAAAATTCATAAAATTGAAAAATACCCAAATTGGCGATTTTTCTGATCTAGGGCTCCCGGTATCAGATTTTGACGAAATGAAAGGCAATCCCAACTAGAAACAGCCTTCTAAATCCGAATTTAAGGTTAGATCTAATCTAGGACATAGCAAAATGATGTTGTTCCTTAGATTTGCCTCTTGACCACCTTCACACAAGCTAAGATCTCCCAACAATGGCTATGCAAAGAACCTTCAACCGCTCTAATACCATGTAAGAACTTATGAAAAGCAACAATAGGATCAAGAGACTAAACATAGCACAAAAGAGAGAGAGAGAGAGAGAGAGAGAGAAGATGAGAGAATATGATGACTGTATTCTCAATATGCATGAAGATGCTCATAAAGATAGACAATTACAAGCATGTACAAGGCTTGCTTATAAAGGCAAGCTAGGACATAATGAAGGGCTATGAATGAGACAAGTGTCCCAATCATATGTGTGTTAGGTAGAGAGAAATAATAGATAATTCCATGAAAGGTGGATCACCCACCAAAGGTGGAATTATCATGCCATGAAAAGTGGAGATAAAAAGGTGATAACTAGATCACACCACAAAGAGTGAAATTTCTCCTACACATACTTCCCTAGGTGTACAACTCATATCTCTCAATGTATGCACAAACCTAGATGCAAGATGTAAATAACTAGGTGTCACAAGTGCAACCTATAATGATATGCATTCCCTAAGTAAGCTTAAGTAAAGTGTAATAAGTAAAATACTTATTTACACCAACACATTTGAATGATGAATAAGTTCTAACAGATTCTTGTTGGGCTTTGTCTTACCTCTCAGATGGAAAAAATTATAAAATTCAAGCTGTGATTGAGGATGGTGTATGTCATAGGCTTGTTGAGCTCCTATTGCAAGTGCAAATAGTTAGTTTGTTATGGTAGAGATAGGTGTTTTATTTCCCTTCAATGTTAAACAATATCTTGGGTAATACTTTCCTATGCTAGTTATATATTAAATTGTAAGGCACCAGATAGAATGGATGGTATGACTTAGATTAATCTGTTTGGCTCCATGTTTGGATTGTTATACGTGTTTATAACATGCACAATTGCTTTGTTTTGGATATTTTGAAAAAATGCATGTATGTTTATGTTTATAGCCATCCCTCTCCATTTGTCCTTATATTAGCTCTCTGAACAATGGGAAATATTGTAACTAGTGATGATTTGCAAGCTCAGGTATAAGTTTATATTGACATTTTCTTTATATTTTCATATCAATAATTAATTGTTCTTTTTGCAAGTGTATGATGTTGTCATTGTTATTTCATTGACTTATGTTATGGTGTTTCATTTAATTTTAGTACATAATCAACAATCAAGCACTTCCTTTCCTATTAGCTCTCCAAACCCATAATCACAAGAAGAGCATCAAGAAGGAAGCTTGTTGGACCATTTCAATCATAACCGTAGGCAACAAAGAACAAATCTAGGTCTTTCTATTTTTTATCTAGACTAGAGAAGCATCTTTGTTGAATTGTGTGAAACTAAATTATTTTAAGGTTTTCTATTTGTTAATGGATATTTTGGTTTTTCAGGTTGTGATCGATGCAAACATCATTCCTCCACTTGTTCAGCTCCTTCAAACTGTTGAGTTTGATATTAAGAAAGAAGCAACATGGGCCATATCAAATGCAACTTCTGGTGGTACACATGAATAGATCAAGTATGTATTATTTTAACATATAATTGCATGTATATAAATATATTATTAATGTACTTGGATTATCTGTAAAAGTACAAATCTTAGGCTTACAATGTTAGGATGTGTTCCAAAGTTCTTACAATGTTTGAATCCATAGCTTGTTTGAAAGCACCTATTTTAAGCTTTTAGCCATAGCAGCATGGCAGTGAATTGTTTGATAAAATGCTTTGGTAGACATGTATGAAAATTTGGTAGCATGGACAAGGCAGTGAATTGTTTAAATAAATGCCTCAAAGGTCATGAAGGTCAACCATGCACACCTAATGATCAACTATATATGTAAATTGTAATGCAATACGGGTTGTTGACATGTGAAGTATGTGCAGCCCTCATCCACTAAACCTACATGAATGCATACACCTAGAACCCAAGCAAAGCTTACAATGTTAGGATGTGCTCCAGAGTGCTTCATTAATTCAGAGATTTTGAGAGGTTCCTTGCAAAATCCATTTTGTGCACATTCTACAATCAATCATTTCATTCCATGAGATGACATCTATTTGAGGCATTCTATCAAACAATTCAAGTGTTTTGTCTATGATTCCACATCTTGCATATATGTCTACCAAAGCATATCCAACTATAACATCTAGGTATCTTTTTAATTCCTCTATCTTTCATCAATCTCTTTACTATTTAAACCTCGTACAAATTTTTTAGAGAACATAAGTTGCAACATTTTTAGGATCCAACTAAAAAAGCAGTGTTGTTGGAAATACTCAACCTATATTCACTATTATTCTTGACACTAGTCATGGAAATTTATCATGTGCTCAATTTTTAGTTGGTCTCCTCTCTTGGTTGATCAATTTATAATTTGTGTCCAATCAAACTGCGTTGTATGCTTTACCAAGGCTAGACAAGCCTCTTTATTATCAAGGAGGTACCCACCAAGGTGGAAAATTTGTTTGTATGATTGAATAATAAAACCTTTATATTATTTTCATAAAATAATACTGATTGACTCTCAGTCCTAGCCTTTAAAAATCAATGGTTATAACTTGGTTTTATTATTAACACCTTGGAATCATCTTCCACTATATACTTTGATAGGATGATGAACAATTATTTTAGATTTGGTTACATTTCTATTGATCTCTACAACATTGTTCTTTCCTTTTCCTTAGACAAGTATAGAAAATGCTTATGCATACCTTTAAAATTCTCTGATTACCCCTTAATTTCTAACTTGATCCAGATTAGCAGCTTTCATGTCTTGTCAAATCCAGCTTTAGAAAATGGTCCTTGAGTCCATACAGGAAAGGTTCTCATCATATAAGGGCCTCCATAGACCTTCCTTTATTTAGGAAAAAATATTTGACCATAGTAGGAGGGGTGTGTATGACATAGTTCTTTTTGCTCTACTGGTGAAAAAAGTGTTAATAATCTTTGCCAAAAATTAGTTATTTTCCTCACATCATCTTTAGAGGAGTTTCGCTATGGCTAAGTTCAACATTTGCAATCAATTTTGATTCAAATTGGATATTATATTATCCAATCAAATTCCTTATATTATATTAATATCATTGTTCCTCTTTCTTCTCAACAAAGAGGTAAGACTTACAGTATGTTCTAGATTGATCATTTGTCATTGCAATATATTGTAGTGGTGTCATAGCAAGTAATGTTCAACTCAGCACTTGAACACCTAAGATTGCACACTTCATGTTGGTTTTTTTACTATGCATGGAGAAAAATCTTTATTTACCTTCATTTTTGGAAAAAAAATTCACACCATAGGAGCAATTAATGTAACAAATGTTTCACATTTTCAGCTTGATAGAAAGTTAGGTCATTCAATGCAGGTTTCAACACACTTTGTGGTTACTCATGGGTGAAATTAGCTTGGGTTATCTAATCTTCAAGTCACACAATGTATCTGGAACACTTTTAGACTACTCATGGCCACCGCCATTTTGGGTTCTCTAGTTAAGATATAATTGAACAACTTTTTAATGCAAATTTCATCACTTGAAAGAAAATAGTAGTGAAAAATTTCATAGCAAATGAGTGTGGTATTCTCTCAAAATGGGATATAGTATCATTGAAATTTGACTCAACTTAAGAAAACAAACTCATGTCTAAATACCAAGTCCATATCTTGGTCCTTGAGAAATTGCAAAAAGGAACCATTTAGGAAAAACCTTTTGCAAAACATTGGAGCTTCGTATCAAGAATAATAAGTACCATAAACAAGTTGCCCAATGTGTAACACAAATATTAATTCTACCACTACCCCTATGAATTAAGGAAGGATGTAACAATAGTGTACATAATCCTAGAAGTAGCAGGATAATATTTTATATTATATATATCCTAATTATAATAGAAGTTGAACAATCATCTACAAGATGAACTAAATAGTCATTTTCATATTGTTAAATATGTACATTTTAACTGAATGAATGGAGCTTCCATTGAATCTTTTTCTTGGTTGTCCAAGTTGCATTCATTTTCCAATCTTTTCTTGTATTACATTCCTTGGCTCAACAAATCTTATATGACTATGTCTAATTTTTTTCTTTTAACTTGGAAGGAAATTGTTATGTTCCAAGTTTTGTACCATTACTTTGTAATGCTTGAAAGCTATGTGAATCATAGTAGGTTGTAAGGATTCTCCATTTACCTATTTTTGCAACTTCATCATAGGAAGTAGAGCTTATTTGGAACATCATTTGGTAGAGAAAATCATTTTGGAAAATCAAAATTCCTTATGGCCTCTCCTCCACAACATTTGTTTTCCATCATTTCACAATCGCTCAAGGCTGATATGTCAGACAATAATATTCTTGTGCACATTGTAGGAATCCTTTTATTTTGATGCTATCAAAAGTAAGAGCTTGGGATCCTTTTATGCATGATTTTTAGGTGAAAGTGCATGTGCAGCCTATAGGTTTCTTCAATTTAATTGAAGGATCAGTTATTTTAAAATCTTCTAATCAAATGTTCTCATATATTACATCAACATCTTATGTACCAAAGATCATTAAAAACATTGGTAAAGATTTTACCATATTGTTTGGGAGTCCCTCAAGAGAGACGGTTAGATGTATTCATCGGTCTATCGGTGGAGCTATGAGGGGATTTCCCTCGATGTAGTAATGTTAGGCTGATGGAGCAACCATGGGATTCTTCCCTATAGATCATGTTACTCTGAAGTATTTGAAATTGACCGGTCATAGTGATGAGACAGTGAGTACTTATAATTTATACTTCTACAAAAATACATACCTTTTGTCAACTGTTGATGTTACTTGTCTATTGTGGATAAAAATGATTGATGCTTATCTTCATGCAAATAGGATGTTTGTGGACTATAATGAGGTAGGGGCTGATTTTTTTTCTCTATTTAATTTGAATTTTAATGGATTCCTATTTGTTGTTGGCACACACAGAGTTATGTAACTACAACCACAAATAGTGAGAGTTTATTCATCCTACCTCAAGTTGGATCTCTCATCTTTCAAACCTTGTATCTCAGGTCCTAAACGGTGAGTGTATTGTAGTTGTATTTATGGTTTATGGGAAACTTTCATTTATTTGGTATCTATTCATTTTTAGAAAGTGAAAAATTTGTTCGAATGCCATATTTGAATGTTGTTTGTAAAGCATTGGCAGTAAATTAAGTTGGTTAAATTTCATGCTTTAGTGGTATTTTGTTGTAGACCACATGATTGGGTTCCTTTGAAGGAAATGAAGGTAGATTGGTATGCATGCCTAGACAGCAAGGTTGGATTTAAGGTGAGAATAATAGTTTTTTACTTTATTTTCCATCATAAATTGAAATCAAATGTGATGCTTGGAGTTGTAGTTGTTGCAAAGAAAGCTTTAGAATTAGGTCTTAAGGTATGTGCTTTTTTTGTGCTCTTTTGAATGTTGTTTTGAAAGTTCATATTTCAAGTCTTCCATTTGAATGTTTTTTCTGAAAGTTCATATTTCAAGTTTATGCTTGTGAATGCAGTTTGGGGAGTGTCATTGTTTAGTATTTACTTTTGTTGTTGTCAACATATGACGTTTTTAGTTCTTTATGATTCTATGGGGATTCTAACTTGGTTCACATGCTTTTTGTTTTGGACTAGGTGGACAGAGCTGAGGCTATACAGAAAATGCAGGTGTTAACTACAGTTGAATGTCTTTAGCATCCTTTCTTTCAGGTTATTTTTTAAATTTTTTTAGTACTATACAGTTCTATATTTTTCTTGTTTATGTTTTATGACTACATGGTAAATGGAAGTCTTTAGGACATCCTACATGGTGAGAAAATGATGTTATGCAGAAACATGATAGATTTATGAAATATGAGTACAATCAATATTTCTACCATCTGATCAAAATAGATTGGGGATAACCTAGAAAACATTTTAAATGTTTGTGTAGGAACATCAAAGAATATTAAATTAGACTAGGATAATCATCTAAAGATAGCCTATGGTGCTACAAAAGGATTAGCATATCTTCATCGTGACTGTAACCAATGTATTGTTCACAGGGATGTAAAGATATCTAACATTCTTTTATATGAAAATTTCGAAGCACATTTGTCATAATTTGGCATTGGAAAGTGCATTTCCTTGGCCAAAACTCACACCTCCACCTATGTTATAAAGAATATTCATGTTCCTATTCTTTTGTAAGCTATTGAACAGCATAAAGGCAAGGTTTTGGAGTAGATTTCAACTAGTTTTTTCTCTCTCAACAATGTATTGCAATTTTTCAAGTTCTTTCATGTTGGGACAGCAAATTGTAACTCCATTTTCAAGCTTACATAGCTATATGTAACATATTTTTTATTAAATGACTAAATTAATGACTAAATATATGGCTAAAGTAATGACTAAATTAATGACTAAATATGTGACTAAATATATGACTAAATAAATCACTACCATAACTAAATAAATCACTACCATGACTAAATAAATCACTAAATTAACGACTAAATCAATGACCAAATCAATGACTAAATAAATGACTAAATTAGTTTAGTCATAAATTTAGTGGCATTATAAATGACTACAAATAAACCACTATTAGTCGCATGACTAAAATTAGTCATTTATATATAATTTTTAGTAGTTTATTTAGTCATATATTGTTGTTTGTGTACTAGTGTTCCAGAATTACTTCACGCTCACTTCAAAATCACTCCAAGATAGCTCAGGTTCTTCAAATGCTCTTTTAATCAAGAAGACTCACAAAATTTCAACTTATACACCATGAATTTTCCCTTGCCACGCATTAAATGCGACAAACACCAAAAAATTGCTAAAAACATCTTTCTCAGCACAGGAAACCCTAAATTGGTCCACAAACTTCTATGCCAGCATGTTTTCCTCTAGTTCCTTTTCCAAAATCTCTGAATACCCATTTTTCACATTCCATCCTCATGCCAACTTCTGACATGCCATACAATAGGGGTTTTTATGATTTTTTCTGATAATACTCCCCTTAAGACCATGCTAGGTCTAATTATCGAATAAGTCATCTGTACCAGATGAGGGCACAGACTCATCAATACTTTCAAGTTTTTCCTCTTCTTCATCTTTCTTCTTTCATATCCTGTTCATCTCTTGTTTCATTTCTTCTTTGTCAATCTTCTTTATCGGATCATTCTTCTCTACTAGAGCAGATTGCTTTCCATTCTTACTTCTACATAACTTTGAGATATGTCTAGGTTTATTACAGTTATAGCAGACAACACTTTTTTTATTAGTATAACTTCCATTACCTCTCGACCTACACTAATTCGCCCTGTGTCTAAATGTGTTGCATGCATAGCAATAGCCATTAAAGGGTTGATTCATTTTGTATCCATGAAATTTTGTCATCATCACCCTGCTGACCATTCCCACCTAAGATCTACACTTAGTAACCTTATGTCCAAACTTCTTGCATGAAAAACATTGTCCAGAGAAAGAGCCAGGAAATTGATTCTGATTTATTCTGCTTCTACACTCTATTGCTTTATGACCATATCTATTATAGGAAAAACAAGCACCATTAAAAAAAGGATACCTTTGTGCATTAGGTTGTCTCACAGGTTGTCTTCTTGTAAACTTCCTCTTCTGCTTCCCTTTGAACTTTCACTTACATCATTTCCCAAACCAACTTTGTCTTTACTTGAATTTTGTCCTACAAGTGACTCCTCAAGCTTATCATAGCTAGATTTAAAAATTTTCTCACAAAGCTTTGCCTTCTCTAGTTCAGTCATCAAGTTCACCACCTCATGTTCAACTCTAGTGCATTCATCAGCTTTGTTCTGCACCAATGTATTCAAACATTCTTCAATTCTTTTCTTTTCTTCTACTGACACCTTCAATCCAATTATCTCTTGTTTCAGCTACTCACTTACGTCTTAGTGTCTTTCCTTGAATTTCTTCAGTTGTTCCTTCAATTTCTGAACACATTCATTTGCATCATCAATATTTTTTTTCAGATCTTTGTTTTATCTTTCCACTTTATCAAGGTCCTCAAGAGCAGTCTAGAGCTCTCCTTTATCATCCATCTAATCAACCTTTAGGATCCTCCTCAAGCAGTTAAGATCTTCACCAAGGAACCAAAGCTTTGATACCAATTTTTAAAGGATGCAAGACAACTAAGAGGGGGTGAATCAATTGTCACATAAATTCAATTTTAAAACTTCAACACATATCAATTCCACAAATCCATAGTTTTTTTATTAAGCATAAGCAAGAGATACAATGCATAAAGCAAGATAACACACTGAACACTAGATTTATGTGGAAACCACAATGAGGATTAACTCACAATATAAAGTTTGTTCTAGAACAGACAAGATAAGGCTCACTTCCCAAATACAAAAGCTCACTGCTTACAAGGAGGCTCACTGCCTATAGAAAGATTTACAGAACAAAAGAAGGTTTTACAGCCAAAATGAACTGAGAATAGTGCACCCATCAAGTGTTGAAACATTTCCAGTGATGCTTAGAATACTGACTTGACACACTTCATTATATTCACTCATTTTCACACTATCGCACACCAATTATCATTCACATTCCATCTTTCACTCTCTCTTCTTTCAATCTTCAACCTTGTTTAATTTATATACTTGATCTTTTTGCAAGCATCAATTAGGTCGACCTAATTAGATGCACATCATATTTACCAAAAATTCTAGTATTCGGCTTCAAGAAATTCCAAAATCTTCCCAACATGCTTTATCAAGTTGGCATTGGCCTAGGATAGGTCGCACATATATCCACATAACCAAAAATTATTTCACCATTCATTGGGTCGGCCAAGGATAGACCTAATAACACTTTTGCAAACACCAAAGAAATGTTGATACACCATACAAACATCTAGATATGTAAGATCTTGTAAGTACATGCTCGTAACACCTATGAACCATTTCCCAAAACCGCAAGTGATGATAGTTAACTGTGAATAAGTGCAGACAGGAATATCAGAGATAGTAACACGAATACCAGTTCAAACACCAGGCCAAAATACCATACCAGTCACATCCTTAGGCTTGTAGTCACAATCATGGTGACATCAATGACAACATAAAAACTGTAGAGATAGTCAATCTTCTTCATGTTTCCAACAATAAATACATTTATTTGTTTACTTTTTTAATTTTAAGTTAAAGATTGGTTAAAAATGATAATATATGGAAGCAATTCCATCTAATTGATTTAATTTTATTAAGTTTAATATGTAAAGCATTTGAATTATCACTTTGTATGAAAAAGTATAGTCAAAATAGACATCTCCTAAAAATATTTTATAACCTTAAAAAATATTCAAAATTTATACAAGCAAACAATTGTTTTTTATTAGGTAAGTAGAGATTTTGAAAGGTCCTTGACCATTTTACATCATGAAAGATTTAGCAATTAGTATAGTAGAAAATGGAACAACAGCATGTTAAGACAACAACAAGAAACTACAAATGAAGCTAGCAAAACAGTAAAAGTAGGACAGGCAACAATGCCAAAAAATAACAGTCACCCCAAGGGTGAGAGAACTAGACCATCTTCAAGCCTTTACAATTATAAATAAGTGGGTCCAAGTGCCACACAACCAACAAACCAAGCCTCACAGCCAGCAAAACAGGCCTACATGGACCTAAACCACTAATATTCTTCAAATCAGGCTTTGCAACCAGCATAACAGGCCACTAGGCCACCATCCATGCTACCCAAATAGTAGCCTGAAATAGCAACCCCCCAAGAGTGGGTAGGACAAACCAAAATTCAAACCCTTAACAATAGGATTAAGAAGATCTTAGAACTTAAACCACCAGAAGACAATTCAGCCCAACAATACACCATGAGAGAACCTAGTGAAAAGAGCACAGCTAACAAACTAGGCTAGCATGCCACCAAACAAGATGTAGAAGCAATAGCCCATAACAACATCCACCCAAAGGGTGGCCAAGAAAACATGAGCTTCAAGGCCCCCATAAAGCAATAGCCAAGCCATCCATCAAGTTGTGAACACAGCAACCTTAAACAACTTCCACCCCAAAGTGTACAATAGCCAAACAACAACAAACATTTGGTTAATGGGTCCAGTTTTAGAGTCATTAAATAAGGTAGTGCTATTGGAACTGAACAACCCCATCTTCCAACCAACCCCTCCACCTCTATAGGAGAAGTAACCAAGATAAATTTGTCCACTACAACAAAAACTCACACCCCCACCAAAACTCCACCTCAATAGGAGTGGTCTCCACCTCGATAGGAGCACCAAGGGAGAAGACCAGCTAAAGAAGCAAGAATAGCCCACCAAGCCCACAAAACCACTATCCACCTCCATAGGATAGGTCACCACATCAATAGGAAGGGTCTCCACCTTCATAGGAGACTCTGACTATAGAGCTGGGAAGACTGCACACACTCTAGTGGAAAGAAAACACCTAGCCACAATGGGCAGTAGAAGCAACAAGGTCAGCATAAACTTTGAACTCGGCCCCAACAAGTTAGAATCCAATAAGTCAGCACAAAACCACATTTTCAAACGGATTTCAAACATAACTCCTTCAATAGTAGAAACTTCCACCACCATTAATAGAGTAGCAAAAACCAAGAAGGCCAAAGGCATCTCCGAAGCAAGGGATCTGAAGAACTAGAGCTCAAGAGAAGCAAAATCCCAAACATTCAAGAAACCCCTCAAACCCATGGTCCCCAACCAAGATCTGGAGAGAAAATAAGAGAGGCAGATGAACACAACAAGGGCTCAACCAAACCACCACAGACCAAGGCAAAGCAACGGCCACCACCATCGAGGAGACACCCAAATCAAGAAAGAAGCCAGCCAAGAAAGCAACATACCCCTGCCACAACTCAACAAACCCCAACAACAAAAAGGTAGAGACACCACCATCAACCAGCACCATGCCCAAGAACTGCACCAAACCAGCGAAAGAAAATCCATCCCACCCAGTAGAGAAGAGGCTAAGAGAATAGAACAAAGATGGACCCAAGAACCACTGAGCAGCTATCTCCCAACCAACCACTGACAGACTAAAAGCAAATGAATTTGACCCCTCAAAGGAAAGAGGTATGAAGGAGAGCAACACTATAGAAAAATTTACCTCAAAGGCATCCTCCACACAACACAGGCAAAAAGTATACCCAAAAATAATGCCCAAGGCAGACACAGGGCTCGCAGCACAGAACACCAACAGTCCACACAGACAAAGCACCCACTAGAGAAAGCAACACACAACACTTCTCATAGCAACCATGACCTTGACCCCCACAAGACTAAGACACAAGCCAACCTAACCAGAAAATCTCACATCTCCATAGAGACCGCGTAACCAAGAAATCTTGAACACTCAACACCCGAATCAAGCAGAGAGAAGGCTCACAACCCCTGCACTCCACACATAGTAGGAGTCGCGAAGGAGGAGGGAAAAACACACCATCTATAAACCCCCAATCACCATCACCATCATCAGAGTCTGCTTCACCATCTCCAACTGCTTCAAAATTCAAACAAGCACCCCCACGCCTATCCCCGCACTCAATATTCTATCACTTTTGGTTTGTCACTAGAGTCTTAGGTACAAGCAAACAATTGTTAAAAACCTTAACTAATATATATTTTAAAAGTAAAATATATTTTAAATTATTTTAAAGTATTTAATTATATGGCTCAATTTTAAACAATATTAAAATAAAAATAATTTAAATTTGATAATATTAAATAAATACTAATTTTTTATAATTTAATTTTTTATTAATACATAATATTACATAAATTAATTTTAAATTAAATTTTAATAAACTAATTTTTAACTTATAATATAAAATTTTAAAAAATAATTTATATATATATATTAAAATTTCTAAATAATTTTTTTTTTTAAATAATAAACTCATGATTTTAATGATTACTGATCATTAATAAAATTAATAATTCAATAAATAAAATATAATAATATGACATTACTACATACTCTTGTATCAATACAATTCATAATAATTCAATATTATGAATTTTATGCATAACTTTTTTAATATTATAAAAAGAAACTTAAAATTTCTCATATTAATGTAACTTTTACTATTTAAAATTTAATTAAAATTTGAATTAGAAATAAAATTTGATGAATAAATAATAGTTAAAAAGGAAATTAGGGCAATATCAAATCCCCCTATCTATGATTATCAACTATTAACAAGGGAAAGGTTTAATTGTCATGTCTAAGGAATGTGAAAAGTTGTCAAGAGAAATATTTAATTTACTCATCATGAACAAATATAATGAAAAGTGCATTTTGTTTTTCTCAATGATATAAAACAAATTAAAAATTGATTTGAAATTATTTTTAATGCTTATTATAAGTGACATAAGTAATTTTATCATTTAGATATTATTATATAATAGTTTTCTAAAATATAAAAAGTATATCTTAATACAAATCATTCAAGTTCCACGTTGGTTGTGTAGAAGGTTTGAATGTGTATCTATCATATTTGTCCATTTAAATACATGTCATTCATATCAATAATTTAAAATATCAAAAAAAAAAACAAATGAAATTGATTATTAAAAATATATAAATAATTATAATGAGTTTATTAATATTTTATATTTGATTAGAATTTTATTATGAGTTGAATTTATTAATGTCTTTGTTTTTAAAAATATAATTTTATGTACTTTTATTAATATAATTCTTTTTAGTATATTATCATTTATTGATTAGATTATGATAATATTAGGGACATCATTAGTTATAAGCAACACCATTGAAAAATCAAGTCATTTTGATTGAGGACATATATTTATAATCTCATAATTATATTTATTTTAATACATATTTGATTTAATGCATGAGCAATTGACTCTAAAAAGTTAATATTCATAAATATAGACAAAAATTTCTCTTTAATATTTTTTGTGTAAATACATATGAAATTAAAATTATAGTAAAATATAATTCATCGTCTTATTATATAAAATTTAATGCAATCATATTGGAAATTTTATATATAATTTTATGTAACATTCAAAACCTCTATTGTCCTTTGAATTTTCCTTGTAAAGGGAACCCACAATCTAACCGTGGGATCTATTCAATAAAGGCTTCATGAATTGTTACACAATATTAATTTACTTTTCGCAAGTGAATGATATGTTTTAGATAAATTAATGAGAGATGGAGACATTACTTATTTCTTAATAATCAAATTTATTAAAAAACTCAAATGTTAATGTATCTTGAACTAGTCAAATTTTATTCTAGGAATATTCTATGTATTTTATATGAAATTTATTTTATTATTGTAGTGTCGTAAATTGTCACCCTTGACAATTTCACATTATTTTTTCCTCCCACTTAAGTAATTAGACCTAATTATACATCTAATGTCATAAATTATGCATTCAATGGCCTATTTGGACATCTATCAAGAAAACCCATTTATAAATTCAAATCAAGTATTTAATATTTTGCCCTCGACACTTTTTTTACCATAAAACAAGGTCAGGACTAAGTCACCCTAGGAAACTTGGTCCCCCTATTTTTCCTCCAAAATTTAATATGTTAGAGTTGGCATTTTATTATTTGAATTTCAAATGTCAATTATTAGCTATCGAGATTTATTTTTGGGGAAATTAGATTAATTGCCTATAAATACCTAGTCATTTTATCATTTCAAATCTAGGAGGCAATTTTGGAAGCAAGATCATTAGGAAGCAATTATTATAAAGTCAAGAGCATTCAAGAGCAGATTTATTGTAGCATTACAACATTGAAGCATCGTGTCAAGTTTTATGTGAGTTTATTTATGTTCATGTTGTCATTTTGTTTGTGAGATCTAACCCTTGCAGGTCTTCAAGCAAATCAAACCAACAACAATCAAGCCTTGAGGAGATGTGCATGATTTCAGTCCTTCAATGAAGTTATTTTTGAGTGGTGAGTTGCATTCCATTATTGATTCATCATTCATTTATCATTTAACCTCCATCCCTCAAAAGGATAAGCTCTATTTTATCAATTTACCATTGTGGAGGTGGAAACACCAACACGGGGTTTGACAAAGGCAAGCCCCTATATGGCACAACCCTTCCTCTCTCTTTGAATGTATAGGTCACAAGTCTGAATAAGTTTATTGGAAGATTGAAGTTCATTTTTTCATTTTTTCATTCAAACCCTATAACTTGACAACATACAAAAACTTAGTTATATTAGTATCCAATGAAGATCTGACAGTGAGACATGAAAGAAAGAAGGCTCTGAGTAGGCTCTCTTTTATCTTAGGTTCAACAAATAGGACATAGTCACCCTAGGTGACTTGGTCCTTAGAAATACACTCCAAATTCATATGACAAGTGCACAATACTCTACTCGGTCTATTTTTGAACTCTGAATTTGCCTGTGACTTTCCAAATTTGTTGTTTTTGCATCAGAATAGGTTACTTACATCATTTCTAGTTATATCATTGCATTTTCATATCAAATCCATTTCCAAATCCCCAAATTAATATTTCTATGGTTGATTGGCTCACCTCTCAAGATGCAAGTTAATCTCCTACCTTAGCCAATCCCAAATTTCAATGATAAACTGTGGAAAAGAGATCCCTTGTGAAATCATAAGGTGAAGTCCTAGGGTTTCACTTTTCCACCTTATCAATTACATAAAAATATTATTACTAAAAATTAACCACTTGCTTGACATCTCAAAATCAAAGAGGTTTTTTAAAATAAAATATTTTTATAAGATTTTTATTTTTCAATTATAAACAACTCTATATTTCACTAATAAAAATGCTATGTGGAAACCCTAATTAGAAGCCATCTTTTCTAGTTGTATATCCCACTTCTATCTTTCTTATTTTTTACATTTAAGTTGTATTTTTTGAAATACAAGTTTAGAAGAAAATTTCAATATTAATACAAATGCATAATAACTACAATAATAGACTTCCAAATTGATTTAGTATAGTAGTATATAGTCTTGTAAAAAATTTAGAAGAATTTTTAATTAAGAATTGTATTGAATAAATAGAGGATATTTTCATGGATATTTAGTTTGGTGCATCTCAAAATTGAGACTCACCAATGAGTTGCACAAAAACTAGTGCATTGGCATCGAATTAATGTTTTAGTGAGATTTTATTTGCTACACTAGTTGTAGATACATGTATTACCAAACAATTAAACATAAAAACATGCACATAATATTGATTTAAAAAACCCTTTCAAAATTTTGGCTTGTCCTCAAGTCAACTCTACTTTGTAAGGAGAATATCCTATATATCTCCTTTAGTTTGGAAAAAGTGTTCTCCCATTCAGTTTTGGCCAATTGTAGTTGTTGGGTTTGGACTTGAATTTGTAGTATCAGCCACTCTACCTCTAAAAGTGTACTTGGGATTTGAATTTTTTGTGCTAGTTGGTATGCTTCCTAGAGGACTCTGGTGATGTGTGTTAGCCTTAAACTTACTACCTCTCTAAGTTAGTGAAATTATATATGTCTTTTTTATCCCTCTGATCTTGAAGTTGTTAAAATTTCCCATGTAGTGCTTCTATCTCCACTGGTGATTGGTCATCCATATCTTGTAGGGAATCATAATTCATTGCTCTTTGAAGTATCTATATTTCTAACTGATCCATTTGTACCTTGATTGAGGTTGTCACAATTTTCCATTGTAGATAAAATTGGTATAAGGTGTTGAGGTCCCCTTCTATATTCTTCAAAGTGTTGAACTATGACTCCAGGGAAAAATGTGAAGTAGCGCATTTCTTTCTTTCTTCATCTATTTTTATCTTCTAATACTCTACTTGAATTTTTTGTCTCATAGTCTTCTTCTATAATTGGGTATCCTTAATCACCCCATCTATCAAAAATTTTAGTTAAACTACCAAGGGTTGGGATGAGTCCCATTATAGATGAGGGAATTCTCTTTTTATATCCTTTACAATTTCCTCTAATTTATTGGAGCTTTCAACATGATGTTTCAAGATATCCTCTCTTTTCGTTTGTTGTAGGATATCTCCTAATTGAAATTTATGCAAAGGTGAGATGCTCCCAATGTGCACCTATGATCCCACTAGCAAAAGTTGAAGCAACTGTAAAGATGCCACTGGTTTGATTTGATTTTATCTCATAAAGAAGTCCTTAATGGACTACATAGAGGAAGTTGTGGAGGATGAAGGTGTTTCTAACTATGAAGGTTGGTGAAGATTGTTCTTATTCCAAAGAAGCCACTTGTGATCCCACAATACTGGTTTACAATTTTTGGCCAAACTAGACACTAAACTATTTTTTTCTAACTAAATCTTCACTTTCGGGCACCTATAGCAGCTAAACCATGAGAAATTTGAAGATGATGCAAACTAGTGATTTGTGACATTTTTCTGTAGATTCTAAATATATTTTTTTCAAAATTTTTGGAATTAGATTGTACTTCTTTTTCCATATCCTTCGAAAACTAGTTTTTATCAGTAAACACCATTTTTAAGAAGTGATGCTCACATATACAACATAATTTTTTTATATGAAGGATAAAATTCTAATTTTTTTGAATTTAGATTTGTAACTACAATATCTAACCATTTAATTTGGTTTCATAGTGTTTTATTGAATATTTTTTCCTTAATCAAGTTTTGAATTCAAACCAATTATAATTCAAACATAGGCGGACCGTATACAACATAAAAAAAATTGTATGTATCAAAATTCTTTTTTTTTTACTAGATCAAGGACATCAATACCTACCCTGAACATATTTTTCAGAATTTTATTTTGATAATCTACTATTTTTCCACATGTGCAAAACAAAGAGCTTGATTTTTGATGAAAACCCTATGTTTAATCAAACTAAAAAAACAAAGACATAATAAAACCAAAACATATTAAAATTATATTCAATGAATAGCTCATTCTGAGGACTACCATAATCTAGTTGGGTTTATGAATTATCCTCCATTTTCATCCTCAACCTAAGCTTCAAAGGGAAAAATTTTGCAGATATTTGGTGCAAGAGGGAGAGAAGGGGGAAAATGGGGGGTTCGACCGAACCCCCCTTTGAGCGAACCCCCCTTGACCTTTCGAGAGAATGGGGGTTCACTTGAAGGGAGGTTCGAGCAAAACCCCCCTTTTTTCAAAAATTCCCTTTGTTTTCATTTTGGACAATGTGCAAAAAGTGGGTTTGACCATTTAATATGGTTTGCTCGAATGGGGGTCCAAGTGAACCCCTCTTGGGTTTGCTTAGACTCCTAGTTCGTGCGAACCCCCCAAAATCAAAAATTTTCATGGGGGCGATTTTTGCAATTTTCCTTCCTCAACGGAATTGTAAACCAGTTTTGTGGAATCACCCATATTTGGCTTCCTGTATCTTGGCTTGGACCATTTTGGTAATCTCTAATTTTCCATCATTAGTTTTTCTAGCCTCTATTTAGATTGAAGCTCCTTGATCTATATCTCTATCATCCTTTGCTTCTATGGAGGTGTAACTACAGGGGCTATTTCCCCAACATCCAAGTCTTTTAATCTCTCTTCTTTAACTATTGTCTCCTTTCTCTTCTTTAGTGTGGTGGTCAGGGAGTCCATAAAATGGTCGATTAGATGCTTCCATATATCTTATTAATACCTTTTTGTTATCAATTTATTTGGGATCACCATATTGGTGTATTTTTGTAATGTTATATCTAGGACTTCCTTCTAGAATAGGCCACTATAGAGTTTATCTTCATCCGCCAACTATGAAACTTTTTCAATGTATGTGTCCTCCAATGTTATTTGCTCTTCTTCTTCTACATCCACTACTTGTGGGGAGACTTTCCTTGGTGATTTTTCCTTCATTTTTCTTTTCTCTCTACACTTATCTATAGGAGAGCCTATGATTTATCTTCCTCTGATTGTTCTATCTTGGGGGGTGTGATAGGAAGTCTTCTCTTCCTTGGTTTGCTACTTTCTCCTTGTGTGGGATCTGCAAAAGGAGTTCCTATGTGGATTCTTTTAGATCTCCATGGAGTACATGTCTTTTGTTCCTCTATCTCTTGCTTAGGTAACCCCCACTTTTCATGTAACTTTTCCTTGTTCTTTTCTAAGTGCTTTTTAGATTTCTTTTTCACCAAATTGTCCATTACTCCTAGTAAGTGGTGAATTTTTTAGCTTGTGATTCCTTAGGGAGACTAAGGAGTGTGGAGGAATAAGAGTGGATCTCTGCATTTTTCACCTTGTATGGAAGCCATGGTATCCATGATGTCCTAGGTTTAATTTCTTCTATAAATTTATAATCTTTGTTGACAAGGAAGACAATATCCTTTATGTATCTATGGACCACCTTGTAAGATATGAAATCCCTCACCTATAGCCTTTGTTGGAGGGATTTGAAGAAACCGCAACAGGTATTTGTATATAATGTTATGTCTACAAAATGATTGGTGTGGTCCTAAACTTGGGCTACAACTAGTCGGGTGATGTCCCATTTTGTTCTTGCAAAGGCTGATAGTTCTTGCATGAAATAAAATTTTAGGCATATTACAAGATCCCATATCTAAACTAATAATGGGATTACTTTGTGCATTAGATGTTGTCTAGTAGCTCCTATCATAGGACCTCATAGAGGTCAACATATTTCCCTTCTATTACCATCTAGTGAGTTGTATGAATGGTGGTGGCAGTAGCTGAGTCCTCCTTATTTGTATAGTACACCTTGTAGGCAATGCCTATGGTGGCATATTTTACTGTTGGATTGGTTATCTTTGTGACATCAAGGCTTCTCCCATCATAAGTTGATCCAGTTAACTTTGTGGCATTTGTATTCTTGATAGCTTTTTTGTCGATACTTCTCCTTGTACCTAGTGGCTAGTTATTGCCTTGATTACATCCTTGGTTATATGGTAGGCTCGGTCTAGGTAGAGGTATTCTTCATAGAACCAACTTAGTTGTTAGGATTAAGGTTTACATATAATAATTTAGTTCTTATGTTAGTTAGTTGGGTGAGAATTTATTCCCTTTACATATACTAATTTAGTTATTATGTTAGTTATTTGGGTGGGAAGTTATTCCCGTAACAAGAAAATAATGGATTTATAAAGACAATGTATTGGATGTAATGTGACAAATGACTGTAATGAAATTCCTCTTTAATTTTATTTATAATGTAAATATTTTTCTACTCTACATTGGTATCAGAGAAAAAATGAAAATGGGCTATGACGGAGGTTGCACAGGAGGCATATAAATTGGAACAACGTTGAAAATTTGGTAACGGTTTGAATTTATTGTTGAATATTATGTTGAATTATCCATTGTGTTGAGTATCTATTTTAGGTGCTAAAATTGGAAAAAAAAATGGAAAGAGGCATTGAGAAGAAATAAATGAATCTTTTGATTGTGTTGAATGAACAAGAAAACTAAGAGGGGGGTGAATCATTTGTAGCAAATTACAACATCAAAAACCCTCAATAGTAATCAAATCCACAAGCATTCATTGAACCCTTATTTTGTTAAAGTGACTAATCATAAAATGTAGATAACATAAACTAAAATAACAACACCATACACAAGAGAACACCAGATTTACATGGAAAAACCAATGAGGGAAAAACCATGGTGAGAATTAGCTCACAATATAAGTAATTGCAAAATCAGTACAAGGGCTCGTTGCCAAAATAGGACACACTATCCAAAAAGGCTCACAGTCAGGGCTCGCTGCCATAGAAAGAACAAAGAAGATAGAAGAGAAATGTTACATTGAGAAAAAAAATTCAATGCAACAAGGAATCCACCACAAATGCTCCAATACTTTTGTAGCCTTGCATGAAATATTGCAGACACCTTCAACTCACTGCATTCAGGAATTTAACACTTTGAAGTTTGCAATGCTCTTCTCAAATTAACATCTATACTACTATAGTTCACATCACATTCATCACTCGCATCTATCTCATATCTATCTTGCCTCTATCTTTCATCTAACAACAACACCACTCTTATTTATATCATGCTCAACCTTGAAAACCTTCTCCAAGGTCAAAAAGTATCTGTTACATTTAAAATTTCAAATTAGGTCAACACCTAAACATTCCCACAGTGGATAGGAATGAAGGCAACCCATATAAATCCTTGGTTAGAACCCAAATTAATTCTAACACACTTCAATACGCTTCCAAAAGCTTTGCATGTAGTGTTAACACCGGGTCAAACAATACTTGTGCTAAACACCATAAAATTATTAAGTACACACTTCTCACTTGATCAAGACGACACACAAACCACACAAATATATTTTATACAATCTAGAACAATCCATGAACCATCTAAGATCCAACAAAGACTTCATCCAAACTTTCATCATATTAATAGTTCATCCTAGAACATTTGGTTAACCTTACACGCATACTGACGCATGAAACACACACTGTATTCCACTAAATCAAGTGAAATATTGAATTCTAAAAGATACAAACATTATAAGCAACTTCCCAAATCCACACAACCTAAAACCAAAATGCGAAGCAAATGCATTTCTCCCAGATCATAGAAAATAACACTGAAAAACTAGTTCACACACTAGTGAACATATCTCACTCTGCATAATGATCCATAAACCAAAACTCTAGATATAGAAACTTCTAACAATATTGAACAACATATCAGATCTACACAGGCATAGCATCAACATAGTTTGAAACACGGAGCACATCTTGGAACATGTTTTGAACACTTGAACAACATTGTTTTCTGTATTTATAATTTTTTCTCAAAAGCACTTGGAAACCAAGTACCAGAGACACCATATTAACACATTACTTCATTCCAACACATCTCCAGACACTACAACACAAAGATAGCTCGATGTACTCACAACACTTCCTCAATATTTCAACTATACATGCATAACCTACAACATACAGTTTCCCTCTTTTTCACAATTTTATCAATATCCTTGACATCTTCATCAAGCAAAAAACTTCCTCAACACATAGTTGACATCAATGACAACACTAGCTTGTTGACATCAATGACAACTCCTTCATACTTGCAACAAATTTTTGGTTGTTGATTTTTTGTTGGCCACCACCATTTTTTTGGGCTTGTGCATTTTTTTACCACTGAAATCTATAGGTTGAAGAGGCTTTAGATCTCCAATAGAAGGGTGTTAAGTTCTTTTCATCATTTTGAAGGGTGCGACTTTTGGTAGATGCATTTGTACTTGAAGGAGATTTGAAGGTTGTTAATTTTTTAAGTGCTTGAACATTGATAAGAGGCATTACAAATACTAAAAGGATTTTTTTAGTAGCCACTATTGAATAATATTTCCATTGAAGTTGTTGCTCTTGTTTTCCTCTATGAACATCTATAAAGGCATACAAATTTACCATAAGAAATTAGTGTTTTAAATTGAATTGTGTAAATGTGTTGATTAATTAGTGGTTTCTTGAAGGATTTCCCAATTGTTTGAATATAATGGTTATTTTACATCTCTGGATTATCAAGTAATAGTAATAAATTATTGGTTTATTGTTGTTTTGTTGCACCCATAACTATCATACGTAATATGCTCTTGGTGTTCATGGATCTTACAAATATACATCCAATATTTTGAAAGAGGAAATAATGTATAGCATATGGAGTTATTGATTGGAAGATCTATAGTTTAAGATGTTTAATACATATACACCATTGCATTCAAGAGAAAATTAAGAATGCAATGAAGGATCTTTCACTTTACATGTTTATATGTAATCCACTAATCTAATATTTTGAAGGAAGAATAATTTTTTGAGTTTGAAGATTTGAGTGTGAATTGCAAGGGAGAAATGTAATGCCTGTAATTTGATCATTTATATGAGTTGGTGAAGGACGCAATAAAGGTAAACAAAAGGTGTCTAAAACTACAAGGTATCACTTATTTTATTGAGACATTGGCATTTTCGATTTAATGATATTTGTAGACACTCAAAATATCCTGATTGATATCATGCACTCGATTCTAATTAACTAACTTTGATTCTTCCTTGATCATTCCTTTACTAACCAATTAATTAAATAATATTTATTTAATTAATTCATCAAAATTCATCATTTAATTAAATAAATTAACTTTATTTAATTAAATCCTAATGTGCTCTCTTTGATTAAATAAATCAACTTTATTTAATTGAATCACAATTTTCTCTCTTTGATTAAATAAATCAACTTCATTTAATTAAATCCTAATGTTCTTCATTTAATTGAATAAATCAAATTTATTTAATTAAATTACTAATCTACCAATATCCTCTCATTTGATTTAAATAAATTCAAGCATTTAAATTAAATATCACAATCAACTAAGTTCATCTAAGTTAATTAATCTCAAATTAATTAACTCCTAACACTAATCCTCCATTCCTCTAGCTTTTGCAAGCTGCACATGTAAATCAATTTATTTAATTTACTAATTTCCCCTATTTTCATTCAAATATGGCATATTCTTGGGATATTCCACTTTTTTGAATTATCCCTCCCAAAGGACTTTTGTCCTCCAACTTGGCATTAAAAGCTCTTACATGTCCTCTCCTTGAGCCAATTTGGCACTGATTCTTCTTACACCTCCTCTTACACAAGTCACCTCTTCAAATTCAAATTTCACCTACATGCATTTAACATGCACATTGTTCAAAATGTGCTCCACTCTCCTTCATTAGCATATTGACAAGTACTGGCACAATGTCATTGGTTCAAATTTTAATTGCACATTCTCCCCATTCTTCAATCTTCAATCCTTCTCCATTATAAATAGAGACCTTCTCTATTTATTTGAGATCCACAATCATCTAGAATTTAAGCCACAAGTTTATGCAAGTTTATTATCCACAATTTCATCCATATTTTCATCCAAGTTAGCATAGAATTCATCATCCATCGCTAGGTTATTGGAATTTTGCATCAAGAATCACACATCTATCATCAAGCTTATCAAGGAATTGAGAAAGGGCTTCTTTCCACATCAAAGAAGCACCAATTCCCCCATGGGATGTTGGTTTGAGAATTTAGAATATAATTTCATTAGTAGTTTATTTGATTATTTACTTTGATTTCATGTTCTTTTGTTTGAATGAATTTCATGGGGAATGCTTGTTTACACTTGTTTAAGGACTAATATTTGCTTGTTTGTTCATGTTTGAGAAAGTCTAGACAAAGCATTCTACAATATCAAAGGGAATTTAAGATTTTAATACATTCATATGACAGTTAGAAGCATTTATTGAAGTCTCTTCTTTTATTTATTCTTTCCAAATATGTGAAGGTGTGATAATGCATTAATAGGGTGTTGGTGATAAAATTTAATCTATTTTTGGGACAAATATTAGAATAAATTTGATGCATCTTTGTAATAGAAGAGATATGTTTATTAGTGCTTGGTGTTGTTCGAATTGTTAGTATTTAAAATAAAGAGAAAAATTAGAGGGACAATTCAATACAAGACAAAGAGAATGGTTATCCCAAATACATTCAAGTTTTTATTGTAATAGATGAAATATCGAACCAGACATCCCTAGAGATGCAAAATTTTATATATTTACTAATGATGCATTTAGATACATCAATGACTAAGATCTACAGGGGTCACATTAGAGGTTGGAGGAAATGGAGATAGGAGGATCTTTATCATTCTGAGCTAGCTTCTTGCTCAAGGGTGATTCCTTGCATGAGAAATATATGTTTCCTCTCTAGTCCCTTCAAGAGCAAGAGCAATGATTTGTTGGTTTGTGGATAGTCAAATTCACAAACTTGGTGAGTTGTTGTTGGTTTGTGGATAGTTGAATCCACAAACTTGGTGAGTTGTTGTTGGTTTGTGGATAGTTGAACCCACAAACTATCTATGGATAATTGAGTTTGTCTCGATCCATATTTTTGTAGATGTGTGTTTATGGATAATTGAGTAAGTCTTAATCCACAAATGGAGGAGTATTACTATGGATAATGGAGTGAGTCTCGATTCACATTTGGTTGGTGATTTTCTTGTGAATAGTGAAGTGTGTCTCAATTCACAAGTAAACATTGGATGATCAAAACATTTACCCAAACATGAGGACTTTGGGTTGATGTTGATGTGGAGTTAGATAATCAAGACATTTTCCTAGACAAAGGAGTTTGGATTGGTGTTGATGCAAGGTTGGCTAATCAAGACATTTTTCTAGACAAAGGAGTTTAGGTTGATGTTGATACAATATTTTGTTTTCTTTTTTTGATGTAAACTTTAACGGGGGTTGTTAGGATTAAGGTTTACATATAATAATTTAGTTATTATGTTATTTAGTTGGGTGGGAAGTCATTCCCTTTACATATAATGATTTAGTTATTATGTTAGTTAGTTCGGTGGGAAGTTATTCTCGTAATGAGAAAATAATGGCTTTATAAAGCCAATGTATTGGATATAATGTGATAAATTATTATAATGAAATTCCTCTTTAATTTTATTTGCAATGTAAATATTTCTCTACTCTACACAATATGATGTAAACCCATTCTTCTTGCATAGTGAATCTTGGAAACTCTTTCATATATCCAATATTTTCTCTAATATATTATTGTAGTAGGGCAGGTAGTTTTGTGTGTATGGTTGTAGCAAGGTATGCCTCAAAGCCTCAAATTTGGTGTGATCTATTTATGTCATGGGTGCATGAATAAACTTTTTGATATCTTCTATATAAAATATGTCTATGGGTACTTTTGAAAACATGTTTGTTGGGTCAGCCTATAAAAATCGCTTGTATTTAGACCTAGGCTTTTGAGAAATGTCAACAAGGGTAAGTGTGGCCATTTTTGGAAGATAAAAATTTACAACAAAGTGATGGTTTTCTTAGGGTTTCATGGGGAGGATTTAGAGTGTGCGAGAGTTGCAAAAGTATAATAAAGCAGTGAGTGAAAGTGAAAGAGTATTCTGATATATTTATAGATTTTTACTAGGTAAATGGATTAAATTGTTGGTGTAGGTTTTTATTTTTCTAGTAGGTTAATTTGTTTTCCCTTAGTCCTAGGTTTTTCCTACACTTAATTAAGCTTGCTTAGGATAATAAAGTGAGTTTATTATTTAATAACTATAAGATAAGTGATGAGGTGTCCCATTCCTTAAAGGGTGGAACCCCTTTCCACTTTTGGTGGTTCATCTCCTCTTTTTGTGGTTGATTCCAATTGGTTGGGTTTTCCACCTACCTCCTCTCCTAAGTTCTATATAAACTCACTACCTAGCTTGAATTTACATCCATTCATTCTCTTGCATTGTTGCATACTTTGGCATGAATGCACCTCGATGCATGTAGTCATTATTCATGCATCTTTGTTTTGTATCTTTTCAGCTTGGAATCTCTTAATGTAATTTTTTCACATCAACATTGCATAATCTCTCAATATTATGCTTTTCTAGTTTATGTAACTTTGATTTTCTCTTAAAAAGTTCCTAGGGATATTCAATCTATTTCAGATTTCTAACATGGCATGAGAGCTTTTGTTTTGAGAAATCTAAGTTCTTAGATTCCTAATTGAGAGATTGAGTTTCTTGGAAAAATCTTATAAATTCCCATATGCTCTTATCTTGCATTTTTTAATGATCTGGAGAATTAGAAAGGATTTGTAAAGATTTAATTACCTCTTTATTTTGCATATGTGTTTTCTAAGATCTGGGTGATTGCAAACTTTTTGGTTATACTAGCAGTATTTTTTACTATTCCAACATGTCTAGAAGGCTTGAGAAAGTAATATTTGGCTTTTGTTTCATCCAAATTGGAGATCATTTGACAAAGTTGCAAACGGGGGCTTGAAGCTCATATTTGTGAACAACTTTTTACTTGAGCATTTTTGGGCCAAGCGAGCCTTGCCATTACGTTCAAAACGCCCAAAAACCCCTATTCTCATATAAAATTTGTCTATTTTAGACGAATTTTATTTTTCACAAATTTTTCTTTCGCTAGGGGATCATCAATGTAGGCAAAATTCAGCCTATTTTTAAAAAAAAAATCATAACTTTTCGCCACAATGTTTGTTTTCTGCAAATGATATATCATTGGAAAGTTGGAGACGAACACTTTCTATTTATAAAGGTTTTGAAAAGAAATTTTTCCATTCATCTGCCAAATATTGCAGGTTGAATTTTTTGTTACGTTTTTCTTCAATGAGCCATAACTTTCACCCTGGTGCTCTGATTTTCAAAAAAAATAGGCGTTGGAAAGGTCTTGAAGAGAACTACATAGCTACAAAGATAATTTTTCCATATTTTATCTCAAATTGATTTTGTATTAAAATTTATAATTCTGTTCATTGTGAGCCTATTGAGCATTGTATCTTGGGAAAGGCTTTGTAAATGCACTAATCATAAAGTGCCAACATTGTAATATCTTGGGGGGTGATTTCTAAGACTAGTGGAAAGGGGGGTGTCTCTTAATGTCTCTTTTTTCTTTCACTTAAAGTGATTTTTGTATCAATCTTGGGTGGATTATACATGCAATCACAAACTAAGATAAAGTTCCATTTATGGGGGGTTAAGCATGTCTCTTAAAAATTGTTTCCATCCTTCTATTGTCAACCTAACTTTATAGAACTATTTGTCTTGGAAACAAGGGATAAAGAATCATTTCCTTGAGTAGGATCTTCTACCCTATCTCCTTGGACTCGTTCCTGAGCCTAGTGACTAAATCAGAAGAATGCATGGTTTAACAATAATGAATGGTCTATGGACTAATATTTCTTACTATTTTTGAGGATATTCTACATCATCTACAGCACACTGAGTGCCCTTTCACTACTTGGACCATCATTCAGAAATTGTATGGAGACATTGGATCTTCATCTAAAAGTGATGTTTCCTTGGAGAACTAGGCTATTGTAGATGATATTGAGACTTGTGTTTTCCCATCTTGTGTGGACACATCTTATGTGGATGATCAATTCATTGATACCTCATCACCATCTATTGTTTCTATTTCGTATTCCAGTGTTGCTTCTTTGAAATTTTCCAGTGACTTCTTGTTGTAGGATATTTATAGTCTTTCAGATTCAACTTGGGATGATCTCTTGACAAGTATATCAAACTTGTTTATGGAGACACATATTGCAGATTTGGGAGACACTATCGAGTGTATTCATCTTCTCTTTTATAAATTTAATTCTTCTGCAGTTTTTGTGAGGGAACACTTTGACCCTCTTGTTCAATCTCTACATGATCATTCATCACAGTTTGACATGAGTGTGGATACTTTGGATTAACATTTGGATACATCTTCAGAGGAGATACTTGAGTCTTTGGATGGTGTTCTACATCAGTCTCTAGGAGATTCTGAGTTTTCATTTTCAATAGTGTGGTGTAGAACACCTTATTTAATTATGGGATCCTTTAGCATCAACATGGGGACACTTCAGCTGCGTTCAGAGACTCCATATAACTTGAGTTTTCTTCCTACATATTCCTTTTAGGAGTGGGAAGATAGCTTGCATTCACCTTTGGTTTTGTTTCTTCCTAAGGGGAGGAATGTTGTTTGATGATCGTGGACCATCTTCTACATCCAGTTTTGAGCATCTACCATTAGATCTCTTTGGAGGGGCTTCTTTTTCCTTCCACTCCATTTCTCTCTCTATTATGGAGGGTGTACTTCCTTTTTGTGGGATGGGGCTTCTTCTTCTTTGGGGATGGGTTTTATATGTACATGGGTAACTAACATGGCTTCATTTGTCGGGACCCATAATCATTTGCATCCTCCTAAGCTACACTTAAGTGGGGGTGTTGGTGTAGGTTTTTATTTTTCCAGTAGGTTAATTTATTTTCCCTTAGTCCTAGGTTTTTCCTACACTTAATTAAGTTTTCTTAGGATAATAAAGTGAGTTTATTATTTAGTAACTAGGAGATAAGTGATGAGGTGTCCCCTTCCTTAAAGGGTGGAACCACTTTCCACTTTTGGTGGCACTCTCCACTTTTGGTGGTCCATCTCCACTTTTTGTGGTCGATTCCTATTGGTTGGATTTGCCACCTACCTCCTCTCCTAAGTTCTATATAAACTCACTACCTAGATTGTATTTGCATCCATTCATTCTCTTGCATTGTTGCATACTTTGGCATACATGCACCTTGATGCATGCAATCATTATTTGTGCATCTTTACTTTGTATCTTTTTAGCTTGGAAGCTCTTAATGCAATTCTATCACATCAACATTGCACAATCTCTCAGAGTCCTAGTTTGCATTCTTATTTTTTTCCAATTTATGTAACTTTGATTTTCTTTTAAAAATTTCCTTGGTTTATTCAATCTATTTCAAGTTTCTAACATAAATGGTATAGTCACATTTTCTCATCTTCCCACAATTATATGACTGTTGCTTTCCTATGGCTCTTTTTTTCTTGGTAAGTTATTTCCTAGTTTTTGTATATGATAGACTATAGTATATTTTGTTCTAACTTCATGATCTTGTTAGGTTATTCTAATTTTATAATACCTTTTTTTGATCCCCTATATACCTTTAGGGTTAGGATGAGGAATTTGATGTTCAAACTTGGACCTATCTAGAGCTTTCCTATGATTTAAACTAAGTGTCAAGATTTTAATGGCCTTATAATGATTGTTTCTTTTGTGTAATTATTTTTTTGTGTGTATTCTTATATCTTAGGTATAACTATTATTTTCCAATGCTTATTACTTTCCCGTAGGATGAGCATATTGACCTTTTAGGTTTGGATATGGGTACATGATGCTTGATTGGTGGTGTCTTGTTGGTTTTTGGCTTTTGCAATATCTTTCTTATACTTATGATAGTTTGTGGAGGGCTTATGTATTTGTTATGTATCATAAATGCTTTTTGGAACCCAGAAACCTTTTGAGAAGTTAATCCATGTTCTCCTTACATCCCTGCATCAAGAACTTCTTCAATATTTGTATTGTCATTGTCACTATCCAGTTGAATTTCTCTAGATTTTTTGGGGTCTTCTTCTTCTTTTATGGCAGGTAGTCTTGAGATAGAATAAATAATTATTGGATCTTCCTCTCTCTTTCTTATTCAATTTCTTCTACTTAATTCATGTATTCCATTTCTCCTAGTGGTATATGTACTATCTTATTATCATCTACCAGAGATATATCTTCCTTTCTTGAGTCTACTATCCCACTGGAATTGATAAACCATCTTAGTCCTAGTAATACTCTGAAAGTGTTAAAGGAATATTTCATCTCAATGACCTCAAAATCTAAAATTTTCTTAAGTCCTTTGATGTTTACTTCCACATTAAGCCATGTTCCCAAGGTCTCTATACCAAAACCATCTTCCAAACTAATGTTCGTTGGTGTTTTGACCAACTTGGGTTTTCCCAATCTCTCCCAAGTGGTTATCAAAATAATATTTAGATTTAGATCTACCATCGCATGTTTAACTTTGTTATTTTTAAGGTGTATGGTAATTAAAAGAGGGCTATTCTTCCAATTTGGTCTTTTATAAGTTGATGGACTTGTTATTTTCATTGTTCAAATAATTCACCTGATATTGTAATATAACTAGGAGATCCTTTAGTTGGGCCAAAGTGGCCAAGTTCTTTAGCATCATGACTTCTTCAAAAAAAATAGGTTATCATTATTTTTTTGTTGTGATTTTTATACTACTTTATCATGTTTTTTTTTCTTGGCCGAAAGTAGCATTCTTCTAGACCTAATTCTTCACTAAATACTTCAATTTATTTGTTTATTTTTATCGGTATCAATCCCTTGTCTAGTCAATACTATAACCTTATTTTTCTTTGTTCCAGACTTCTTTTTCTTAATTTTCATTTGTTGTTCTTCATTGGAATATTATTCATTTTATGTATTAGATGACCATTGATCCATTCTTTGACAACCTCTCTCCTTATTATGGTATTCTTCTAATTACCCTAGCTCCTTTATGATCTTATAAGTCATCACTTCTTGATTGTGCTATTTTTTAATAATATTGTTATTCTTTATCATATTTGAATATGGCATGGGAATCATCTCCAAAAAATGGACACTTCCTTTTCTTTTCTTTCCAAGACTCTATAGCATAATGGCCTATCTTTCCACGCTTATAGTTCATGTAGCATCACTTCTTTGGCAGTTGTTTCTAGCATGTCCTCTTCCTCCTCTATAGTTTTATTACCTATTATCTCCAATGTAATCTTGTGATGGGTTGTTCTAGAATGCATAAACACTTTTATTATCTCTCCAAGGTGGTTGTCTATATCCTATGTCATACAAGGGGTTTTTTATAATTCCTTTGACATATGCCATTTTTCTATCCATTTCCATATCACAATTTTAGTTCATGGGGCATCTTGGATTGGGATGTTTTGATCCATTTCAAAGTTGAAATTAATTTATGGGATAGTCCTTCATGGGGTAGTTTTCCTATTCTTGGAAAGTTTTATAGTATAATGAATTTGTCTTAGCTAGTACAATTTTTAGTTCTATGTGCAATGTTGTTGTAGTTCTTTCTCCTTGATCCTTAGGGAAATCATTTTGGACATGGTCTTCCCTTGAACAAAATTTGCACCAAATCTCTTTAGTTTTATTTTCCTATCCTCTTTCCAAAATATTGTTTTGTATGGTCAGTTATTCTACCACTAATTATAATTTCTCAAGATTTTCCTTTATGTCATCTTTCTAGGGTCTATGCCATTTATGAACTTCTATAGTGGATTCCATTGTGATCAAGTCTATATAAGTATTAAATATTCTTCCATATAAGGTTGATTGTATATCCTTCTATAATTTGAAGATAAACCATTCAATCTTTTATCATTCAATTAGAGATTCCTCCAATTTATGGAAGAATTCCTTGAATCTTTTGTCATGGGCCTTCATAAATTCCTCCTCCTTGCACTAAGTCCCTCATTTTGCTAACACTCTTCATAGGGATATCCAAAGTGTCAAATTTTTCCAAGAAGTATTATTTTACTTCATCCCAACTTTTCTCATACTTTGGGTAAGTGTTTGTGTACCAATCTAATACCTCTTTCCTTAATAAAGATATAAAGTCTAATAACTTTGGTTTGTCCTTGCCAATGTATTGCCTTTACCACAAAGATTCCAATAAGAATATGTGTTTTGTAGCCTCTATTGTATATTTTCCAAATACTAGGATTTTGATTGATGATTCCATTTTTTTTTATTTCCTTTTGTTTTAATTTTTGGATTTGTGGTCTATTATTTTCTTCCTTTTCTTTCTTTACTCTCCCAACTATATGGAGTTTTTTCTCTCTTCCCTTATCTCTTGCTAACTTTATGTTAAATTAATCCTTCCCAAGTATTTATTCCCAATATCCTTCTTTTCCTTTTTTCTATTTTTTCTCTTTGATTTGGAGTGTCTCTTCTTTCAAAATTATTCTACTCTTATATGGCTTAGGGGATGGATCTTGATCCGAGTTGTGACTCCTCAAGATATCATTTCACTTTCTTATTTGTTAATGAAATTTTATTTGTTATTGAACATAATTCTTTACCCAAATTGAATCTAATCTCCTCTTCTTTTTCTATTTCTTCTTCCTTCATTTCTTTATGCTTCTATTAACTAATTCTTCCAAATATTATTCTTGAATAGATACAACCTTTTCTAGAGTTTCCATAAATTCATTAAATCTATCATATAAATTGAATGTTGGGTTTGATAGATTTGGTATGATCATAGGACTTTTAGAGGGTTGTAGTGGGAGTGGAATCTTTTTGCTACTATAGGATCCCAACAACAACCTTCTAGATTTTCCATAATCATCAATGTTCTTTTTTAAATTGGTTATGATTTGTGTTGCTTTTTCCAAGCATAAAATTGATTTCTCTAAGGTCTTCCATTCTTCTATGTTTTCTTTCTCTTTCCCTTTGACACACCCACCTTGGTGTACTCAATAGCACCCTCATTAGTGCACTCAATTCCCAGCTTATCCATCATTTTCATTCTTTTGTAGTGTCTTTCTTATCTTTCAATAATATTTTCTTGTCTTCTTTCTTCTCCATTTGGGATTACAGTTTACTTTTCTTGCTAATTCAATTTGTTCCTTCATTTCTCTTATGTTTTTATTATCTCTTTTTGTCATGACTGTTTACTTTGGGATTACATTTGTCATTTATTATTTCACATGGTAGTTTTTTGGTATCTTTTCTTATTGGTCACATATCTTTGAGGATTCCATTCAAAACTCTTCCCCCTTTCCATTCTCCATCCCCATGGTGCCTAATCCCCTCTCACAAGGTAGACACCAAGAGGAAAATTTTGTAGGTTTTTCTATCTTCCTTATTTTCCTATTTTTTTATGTCTTATTTATAATTTTGAAAATATGAGTATTGTTGTCCTTTATACAAACTAAACAGGGTCCCGAAAATGGAACCAATGTTAGCAAGAAAACTAGGGAACATAGACCACAATTTTGAGCCCCAATTAATTTTTGAGTGTTGTAGTTTATACCTCGAACTCAATCATATAAAGGGAGAAATGGTTTGATTCAAATATAAGATCAACTAGTTAACCACATATAATAGAATATCAGACACCATAATGTATATAGAATTCTAATATCAATAGATTATTAATATCGATTGAGTACATTCCCATCTCCTTATATCTCCTTTAAATCACATATATTTATCATATATTTCCCCTATACTCTATACATATTTTGTTGTATGCTTTTATCCTATCTCTTATCATCTTCTTTCTTCCTTCTACTAACTTATCTCTCTTACTCTATTATACATATCTTTACCTATACATATATCTACAGGATGGGATGTGACCCCTATATCCTATCCCTACCTTAGATGGTATCTCTTGAATATTATGCTTCATGATCTCTTTGTGGTGAGATGTGGTAGGATTTGCTTGGCGATATTTGAACTATTATCCTTTCCTACCAATAGTCATCAAGGGTGAGAGTTCCAAATTTTTAAGATTGAGGATTGGAGATATCGAGGTATGAGTAATTGGGGAAAGGGGTGGTTTAAACTTTAACTTCAATAGGTAACTTAATGCAAGGGTCAGGGAGCCAAGATTTGGGAGTCAAGGTGTTTCTTATGAGGTACCTAAAGAAGGAAAATTTTAAAATTATGATCCCAATAAGGTATTTAGTAAAAATATTTGTGGATTGAAGTTTGGGGGTATGAAGGGAATGGTACTTCAATAAGGGGAAGTTTTAAACTCTAGTGCAAAAAGGAATTTAAGGAAAATGGTCAAGGTTTTAGGGTTTGAATGAAATTTGTGATGGAAATGAAAAATTAGAAAAACTTGAAAAAGTTAAAGGAAAAGGGTGGAGAAGGGATGAAAGGAGTGTTGGGATAGAAAAATTAGAAGGTTTGAAACTCGAAATTACCTATTGAGACTTAGACAAATGACTAGAAAAAACCCCAATTAGATTTTTTTGGGATTTTTACTTCCAATACATTATAGGCAAATGGGAGATGATAAAGGACAACATTTAGGAAAAACTAACAAATTGATACCCACAAAATATTTATTAGAATAGTTATATGTGATGAGAAAAATGAGGCCTAAGTATGTAAAGGAGCTAGGACTCAAGAAAAATTTGGCACTACATGTATGAGTCCCAACATGTCAATTTTTTATATGAACTTTATTTTATTGTTGATCATGTAGTGTCATAACTTTTGAGAGCTAAATATAACAATTAGGCATGCATGTTCCATTTTTGTGTAGTTAATCTCATAACCCACTAAGGTCAAATTGATATAATAGATAACCTATTCACAACCCTATAAATAATTTGTACTATTAATACCCTCGAGGTGACTAATGTTGCTAAGATGTAGAGAAATAATGGTTTTCCAAGAATGGGTGCCACGAGGATCAAAGATGATGTTGTGTATTCTTTAGTTTTGTCAAAGTCTTGTTGACAATATTTGTCCTAGTCAAAGATATTTATTTTTAGTAGATGAGAGAATTTTTGATATTTGTGTAAGTTATATAACAAACCTTTAGATAACTTGACTATTGTTGTTAATATTTTCAGTATTTCCATAGTCTAATTATTTAGACAAGGTTGTCATTTTTTTCTAAGTCTTATAACCTTAAATTCACCTCACAAAAAGGTAAAAATATTTAATAAAAGTTTTAGGTTCCAAGGAATAAAAGAAAATTTCTCAAAAATCCACTAAGGCTCATGCACACTTTGAGGGAAAAATTTAAGCCTTCCTTTGAAATTTTCTAGGTTAGGTTTCCTTGTTGTTGTTATATCCACATTGAAGAAGAAAAAAAAGGAAATATGGCATGTTGTAGGAGCAGGGAGCATGTATGGAATGTTGCAGTCAAAGTTAATAGCATTAAAAAATTATTCTTCCATGTTTAGTATGGATAACACTCAATAGGTCTTGAGAAGGGCATATTGTAGAGATTAAAGAGGAGATATGGTGTATTGTTGAGAGCTTGGAGGAGTTTCGAGCATTCACATTTTCATCCGCATTGTAAAACTAAGTTTTTTCTTTACACATCCTACCAAGTATGTCTTGAGATACACCTTATATTCTTAAGGATTTAATTTTGGCTAAAGTTTTTAGAAGTTTATGTGAAGTGTGTCATTTTAAAGTCTATTCAAAATCTCTGGGTGAGTTTTTTACCAATGTAAGAAAAGTCTAAATCTCCCTCTTAGGATTGTCATTCACCCAAAAAAGTCATTACTAAGCCTACTCAAAAATTTCATTGGATTCCAAAACCCTAAAGCATGTTTTTAAGAACTTAGGAGGAGATGGATCATGTTTAATACTATGATACACATTTATAGGGTAGTCTTTAAAGGACAACAAAGAGCATGAAAGATGATAATCTACAGGACAATTGTTATGACAATGTAAGTGTAATGAAATAACTTGTAAATAGAAGAATTTGATAAGAAATATGCTACAAATAGTTTATAATAATTATGAGTAACAAGCCACTTTGAGGGGGGAAACCTCCAAATATCTCCAATGAGAACACAATTTGCAATAATCATGAAATAAGACTCGCTACCTTCTATATATATTATTTATGCCTAGGATATCACCTAGGTGTTATGCAATTTTTGCACACACGCCCCACCGGAGGCGAGGACCCTCTTTTTCTTTTGCATCTTTGTGTCTTGGCTTGGTCAAATTTTAGTTTTTCTCTTCTTGAAAGGTTATTTTGGGAATTAAAGTCTAGACTTGATTTAATGAAGGCAATATTTTGAGGCATCTTAAGGGTTTTGGGGAAATCCACCTATCATGGATTTTTGAAATGGGGATTTTGAAGTGAACTTTCAATGTTATATATAAGTATTTTTTGCACCCATGGATAGAGGACGAAAAATTAGGCCAGGTTGCTTTTTGAACTTTTCAAAATTTCCTTCTAGAAAAAAAGTTATTGAGTTTGGGGAATTTTGATCTACCATGGATTTCGGAAAATTCTAGCTACCTCAGATTTTCCCTAGGATAATTCTAGCTACCTCGGATTTTTCCTGGGAGAATTCTAGATACCTCGGATTTTCCCTGAGAATTAAACTTGGGAAAATCCAAGCTACCTCAGATTTTCTCAGAGAACTAAACTTGGGAAAATCCTAGCCCTAGTGGATTTTCCCAAAATCCATGATAGATCAAAATTCCTAAAATTTCCATTTTTTGGAAAATCCAAGACCCTCAAAAATCTTGAAATTTTCCAAAAATGGAATTTTTTTCCTAAAACGAAAATTTTCCAAAAAGGAATTTTTTCTTGAAATTTTAAAATGTTCCGAAAATAAAAAAAATTCTTGAAATGAAAAAAATTTTGAAAATAAAAATTCCAAAAATGGAAAGTTTTCTTAAAAGGCCAAAATTTTATTCAAGTTCAAATTGGATATGTTATGGATGGGACTTTTTAACATGTGAGCTACTAATGATGATATCTATTTTTCAAGATTAAATAAATCAAAAGGGGGACTTGCATATGGATTTGTGCCAAGAGGGAAATCTAGAAGATTTCAACTCAAATATTAAGTGTGGGGCTGCATAAGAATTTGTGCCCAAATTGTCTACAGCTGGAAGGGATTTTTGAAAGCTATTTGCACCATGTGATGTTGTTTGCTTTCTCCAATGAGGATTGTTATCAAAGTCAAGTTAGCAAAATATTGTTTTCTCATTGTTCCATGATGTAACAGAATTATGTTGATTGGATGATGATGTATCCAGATTTGTAAAACTCTATGTAACCTCTTGGTGCTTCTAGAGGAACCATCTAGGCCCTTGGATTGATTTAATCTATATCTATAAAGGGTTGTGCCTCCTCATTTGTTAGGGGTTAGAAGGTGAGAATTGGCAAGTAGATTTTAGAAATTAGTTGTAGGAGAGGAGAGAGAGTTGGAAATTGTTATGTAATTGTTGGAGGAGTTAATGCAAATGGGTTGTTGATTTGGAAAACTTTGTGTTCAACTTCAATAGTTTATGGTTTCTTGTTATTGATTCTCAATGTTAGATGTTATATTTCAATTCTTTTGCAATGATGGTGAAATGTGAATGATGTTTGATCTATCTTCGGTCCATACTTTTGGAAATCTTTTGATTGTAGGTTGTTGTGTAAAGTTATTTTGGGCCTCATTTTATGCTAAGTTCAACTATGAATGCTTGTTTACATTGTGCCAACTATTGGGTATGTGAGTGAATGTTCATAGTCTAAAAATATTCAGCTTCCTTAGAAGATTGCACCATTTCTATGTAGTTGTAGGCTTGTCCTTGATCAAGCATAGATTGGTTTTATTGGGGATTTGTCCATTTGTAGCATTCATCATTGTTGTGATTGATCTTAGGAGTTAGTTTAGAATCTCTCTCAACCCTTCTCTTTTGCTCTTTCTTTAAATCTGGGTTAGTTTTAGGATTAAAATAGCATCACCACATTGCCATATTTGATGGTAAGCATTTCTAGTATTGTTCATTTGTAAAGCCACTTGTGATTACCAACATTTTCACATTTATCACAAAGTTGTTTATGCATTGTCAAGACCTAATATTAGAGACCTTTTGGTTATCTCTTGAGGCTTGTTGATAGATATTTACCTTTCAAGAGAGATAGGATATCATATTCTTTCTAAGTTGTTGTACAGAAAACACCATCAACAACAAGTTGATTTAGATAACCCTATATACATTTTAGGCCAACCTAATTAATTAAATAATAATATAATAATGCTAATATGACTTAATTAAGAGTTAATATAGTCACAAGCTTACTATTCATAACCCAATTCATATTAATATTAAGGGTGTAGCATTCCCCCCTCTTGAGAGAAGCATTATCCTCAATGATAATCAAGTGTGGATGTTTCTAAATGAACTCCTCATCTTCCCATGTGGCATCTTCAATTGGTAAATTCTTCCATTGGATTAGATACTCAGTGATTTTTCTAGTCCTTAGCTTCTTTGTGTGTGTTTGATGAATGAACTTTTGTTCCTCTATGATTCTTCATTCTTCATTGAGCTTTGGTAATATTTTCTGAGCAGGGATATTATGCCCAGTTGCCTTCTTCAAATAAGAAACATGAAAAAATGGATGCATCTTTATTGTTGGTGGTAATTCCATCTTGTAGGAAATACTACCAATATTTTGCATGCTTTATTTATGGGCCATAATATTTTGGAGATAACTTGTTCTTTTTTGTTGCTTTAGTGACATTTTCTTGTAGGGTTGCAACCTCAAGAAGACCCAATCCCCAACTTCAAAACCTTTTTCACTACGATGTTGGTCTACCTACTGCTTCAATTGATTTTGTGTCATGGCTAGATTCTCCTTGAGTCCTGAGAGTACCTATTGTTGATGAAGCAAGTAGTCCTCTACAACCTAAACTCTTGGTGACACCTTCAATGATGATGTGATGGAAGGAGGCTAATATCTATATAGTGTCATAAATGGAGACATTTTTTATGAACTATGAAAGGAAGTGTTATACCACCTTTTTGTTAGTGGTAGCCAATCTACCCATTGAGATTGTTTATTTGAAGTGAAAATACATAGATATCCTTCCAAACACTTATCAAAAACCTTATTTTTCCCATTATATTAAGGGTGTTATGAATAACTATGAGCCAATTGAGTACCCAAACATGAGAATAAGTTTTTCCAAAAGTTACTAGTAAATATAGGATCACAGTCACTAACAATAACCTTAGGTATACCATGTAGCTTTTGAATATTCTCCAAAAATTATTTTGTCATTGTACTTGTTGTAAAAGGATGAGATAATGCAATAAAGTGTGCATATTTAGTGAGATGATCCACTGCTACCATGATGACATTCAAGCACCATTAGATATTGGAATCCTTGTGATGAAGTTCATGAATACCTCTTCCCAACATTTTCTAGGAATAAGTAAGGGCTAAAAGAGACCTGGTATCTTAATTGCCTCCCCTTTGTTTCTTTGGAAAACCAAACATTCAACTATAATTTGTGAATATCACCTTTTATCCCTTCCCAAAAAAAATATTTCTCGACTCAATGATGTCTTCAAAAATCCTGAATGACCACCAATTGGAGACTCATGAAGTTTTATGAGAATCTTGTGTTTAAAAGTGGAATTCTTGCAAAGATACAATCACTCTATATACCACAAAGTATTTCCCTTCCAATGAAACTTATCTAAACTACTAGGATCACTTTACAACTATTGAATGATAATAATTATATAGCAACATCATTCTACCACTCTGCTTTGTCTTCTACCACACAATTTGCATGTAATATTGAAATGAAACACAATAAAGATTTATCTTTCTTGTCCTTCCTAGAAAGTGCATCTACCAAAATATTCTAGGACTTCCCTTTCTTATTGAAAAGATGAAAAATAATCTATTGGTGGGGTTGATGTACCAATTGGGACCTATTCTTCTTCAATTCATTAGGAAATGAGATCCACACAATGAAAGTACTATCAACCTTTAGGTGAGTCAAGTCAAAGTGTGAATCTATGGATTTCATTTGTTTGCAAGGACAAGGGTATTGATTAAACAAAACTTTAGGGAGAAAAATTAAAAATAGAAAATCAAACCCAAAATACAATCTACAACTTGGATCTAATAGATTAATCTCAATACTAATGGAACCAAAAATAAAATCACATATTAGAGAGATGTAAGATGATGATGTGTACTAGCCACCAAAAGTGTTATGCTAAAGCTAATTTGGGACTCATTTGCAGGGGTGAATGGGTCCTGAGTTAGGGTTTGTCTACAACTTTCAGGAGCCTTTACTACAGATCTGAATCTCTCAATTTACCCAAGTTTTAGGCTCGGAAAGTTGGAAATAAATTTTGTAATTGAGTTTCCATGAGATGACAACTTTTGTAACTTTAACAAGTTTTCCAATTTTTCTCTTCAAGAGATCTTCAAGATTTCTTCCACCTAAATTTGAAAACACAAATCAAGAGGGAAAAATGTTTTTTTTTGTGAATGGGGGTTTGCCTTGGTCAAACCCCATTTTGGTAATCAAACCTTGAAATGAAATAAAATAGCATGGAAGGAATAATGAATGAACAACTCTATGTCACAACTCACCAAACCCTTGAATGAACCTTGGAATGTAGATCTGCAACTTGCATGAAATGGCCTCAATGGATGTGGATATTGACCTTGAAACTTGATTTGAAATGATGATTTGAATGCTTTAATGAATCATGAACTCAACATCGCCATATTAGCTCCAATAACATGCATGATGCAAGAAGACTTTGATATGATAATTGGATCTTGGTTGCTGCAATAATTCTTCACTAAATCCACTCTTAAATGCCTTGAATTTCTTTTGAAACTCTCTTGAAACACTCTTGTGAAAGTGCTCTTAGGATAACTTGAAATTTCTAGGTTGCTTGAAAACTCTTAGATGAAACTTAGTGAAATGACCTTATATTTATAGATATGTATTATTAATTTCTTGAAATTCAAATAACACAAGCTGACATGAGAATATGGATTTGAATATGTTAAAATACCACCAAAAACATAATTTAAATTTAGGTCCTAGGTCTAAGTGAGGACCCATTTTCCCATAGGTGAATGGGTCCTAGGTCACTCACCTAGGACACACATTGCTCAATGAGAAGTGTTATGTTTAGGCATTAATGAATGTTGGGTTTCCTCTTTGGAAAATGCAATTAATTAGGCCTTGATTTGAATTAAAGGGGCCAATTAAGCTCAATTAATTAAAGGAGTCCTAAATAAGTGTGAGTGTAAAGGGGTACACTTTACAACACCAAAAATAGCACACTTAAGTCCATTTTAATTATTAGGGCCCTAAACTTAATGTGAATATGTAAAATTCATATTACAACACTAAATTAAGGTGTAATTAAGTTCATTTTAATATTAATTCCAAATTAGGTGTGAAAATGTAAAGGGATACATTTTTCTACACTACATTTAGCCCCCACTTAAGTGAGAGGAAGAGCACTAGCAAAAACTCACACTAAAATAGACATTCAAAACATATGTATGCAGCAATGACAAATATTCTCAATCATACAACATCAAAGACTAGTGAGAACAAAAAGGGTGGATTAAGCCTCGACTATCCAACGTGATGTGGAACACATCTCAGCTATTGTCCAAGAGTGTTCACAAGCAGAACTCGATGTCCACTATGAAAATAGCAATGCATTCTCACTTTGGCATAATGGAACCATAGATTTTCCACTAAGTGAGGCCCCAAGAAGTGGCTTAGTGAGAAATTCATGTCAAGTCTACAAGCTCTCACTATACTAACCATACCAAAGCTATCTCTCTGATAAATCCAATAGGGAACCACAAAAACTTTGGACTTCATAAGGCCTAACAAGCTACATTATGCTAAGCACCTATGAGAAAATAAGGCAAGGCTCCATTGGCAAGAAAAGTGTGTTATGCTTGGTGGCCTTGAAAGGGGTTCGAGCTTTAGAAGGTTAGCAAGTTGTGTTATGCTAAACAATTATGAACAAAAATGCAAGTAAAGGTTTGTTCAAAGGGATCTTGCTTAGTTCATGTAAGGTCTCTTCTTAGGGAACATCGTGCCTAATGTCTCCAAGAGAGGAAAATTCTAGGATAAAATAAATATCATGCTTTCAAAGGACATCAAACCCAAAGAAACCACCAAGGAAAGGACACATCACAAGAAGAAAGAAAATCACACAATGAAACATGAGAAATGAAAATGCCAATGTATGCTCCCACTTTAAAGAAATTTTTAGAACCATTTTTGTGAGAATTTTTCTTTAAAGTAGCCAATAATCAATGCTAAACACTAAAGAGGACATGAGAACTTATTCAGAAATTTCTATGCCAAGTCATATGTTCCCGAATGAAGTTGTCATGAAAAAAAAGAGGAGGGGTTTCCCCCAAGATGAAATCCCAAAAACACATAAGGAATCCACATATTTAAGGTTAGTATATACTTTCTACAATGATATTATAGAGCTTAAAAATGTCATCATTCCCAAAATACTCACAAAACAAGAAGAATGACAAATAAAGAGCGAAAAGAAAGAAAAAACTTTTGGGTCAACATGGAAGAGACCTAAATGTCTCGACACCTTGCATCATCCCCAAAAGGAAAAACAAGACAAAAGAAAAGATGAATATTTACGACACATAGAAGAATGTAGATACAAATAAAGGAATACACATGAAGGGAGATGCATCAAACAAAATAGTACAGGGGAGATTACATTATGCACATGCAATCACTCAAAGAAACATGCAAAAGTAAAAAAAGAAAAAGACTAGTAAGGAATATGCAAGTCAACCTAGCTATAGTAGGTCATTTGAATCCCAATCTTGATCAATATATGTGAAAGGTGGACAACTATCCAAAGGGACAACATCAAGTATCAAACTAGGACAGACACCAAGTTCAACACTCTTATTAGGAGGATCATCATTTAAGTTCATAGAAGATGAAAACAACAAATTCAACTCATTATGCACTTATTCATCAATCTTTGCAAGTTCATTATCATCATCCAAGTTAATCACAATAGGATTTCTAATGATAATAGAAGTTTGTTGTTATTTATGTTGCAGCAAAGGTGGAAAGGTATAATACAATACTTGAGACAAGTTTGGATTTTAGTTTTCTATGTTGGTCTTTTCTTCTTTTGCTTATAATGAACGAGCAATAGCATGACATCTATGCCTACACTCTCTGGAATTTTAATTTATTTTCATTCGGTTTTCAAGTTGTGATTGTGTAGGAGCATGTTTATCAACCATAGGTTCCTTTTCTTCCCTTAAGAGAGGAACAGAAGGATCCATGGGAGGTTGTTCAACCACTTTCTCTTTAGCTTTGTAAAATTGTTTGACTTTAGGAGGTGTGATAGGATTAATTTGACTATCTTGTGGTCTCTTATAGGAAATAGGTAAAGTATTTGTCATAGGATAGTCTTGGATACTTGGAAGGGATTTTGGTTCAATCATGGTTTCATCAAGGATGGGAGGCTCAATCATGGGTTGAGGCATACTGCTAAGGGATAATTCTTCTATGTGCTTTACCTTGAACTTTTGATAGGATTTGAAAAAGAAGTCCTCACAAGGTCTAATAGGTTCAATAGGCTTGGGCCAAAAGAAATCAAATGAAATGTTCCCATAGGAAGACATTGGATTAAAGCCACTACGATGCATAGTAAATATTTCATTGTCAAATGGAAACTTTAAACATTTATGCACAACTGATGAGACAACATTCATGGAGCAAAGCCATGAATAGCCTAACTTCACATGAAATTGGTCTAATGACGGGATGATGGTGAATGAGACCTTTAATTCTTTTGATCCAACCTTTAGAGGGAGATTTATCAAACCAATCATAGGGAAAGCAAAACCATAATGCATTTTGATCCACGCTTTCACTTTTTGATATGTATCTTGATAAATCTCATGCACAAATAGGAATTTTTCAATGATCACATTCTCTACACAAATGGCATCAATTAATATCTCATTAGTAGGCTTGTCATTGATTCTTCCAAATATGTAAAGAGGACCATCGAGTGCATGTTTTAAGTATGTCTTGTTGTGAGAAATCAATATCAAGTGGCATCTTAGTTAGGCCCTTACAAGGTTTAGCATCAATAAATGCAACCAAATCATCCATAAGGTTGTTCTCATTGTCTTTTTTATTTTCATCATCTGTGTAGACATTCATCACATCATTCTTTGTTTCACTAGCTTTGAAAAAGGAGATATTATGATTAGGCATAGGATTGGTAAAGATTAGTAAGTTTTGATTAGGAGGGGCTACAAACTTATTACCTTGATCATTAATGCCTCCAATTTGAATAAGATTAGAATCAATGAGGTCTTGCACAAGATGTTTAAGATGCTTGCAATGTTTCGTATCATGTCCATTTTGTCGATGAAAATGGAAATAGGCATTTGGTCTATAGTTTGAAGGTAAAGGCTTAGTAGGATCAGGGGCTCTAACAGAAGGTAGGGAAATCAAATTCTTTTCTAAGATTTGCAACATGATATTATGAAGGGTATCAAGTAGGGGTGTAAATAGTCTATTTCTACCCACAAAGGCATATGGTTTTGTCATATTTATAGTAGCCACTTGGGTGTCAACATTTTGATTGGATTGAGGGGGATTGAGTTGTAGGAAGCCCTTATTTTATTTCTTGAAAGTTTGGCAGTTGGTTTAAGGTGTGGATTTAGACTTTTCAAGACAATTAGAAGGATTTTTCACTTCATGACTACTAACTAAATTTTGGTAATCACGAAGGGCTATACACAACTATGTGAAGGAAGGAAATATCATCATCTCAAGCTTTGTTTGAATTTTTTCTTGCAGATTGGAAATAAACAAACTTTGAAGGTAGGCATCATGAATATTAATGTTTATTTATGAATAAAGCATTTGGTATCACACTATGAAATTAGTGACCTTTTCATCATCCTTTTGTTTACATGTCATCAAATCAGCTAAGGTCATCTTATGACCCATGTGAATTTGGAAGTGGTTGTAAAAGGAATCAATAAGTTCATTGAATGAACCAATTGAATTATTTGGTAAGGAGCAAAACCACTCTAAAGCAGCATCTTTCAAGGATTGAGGGAAGAGTTTAGCCAAGATTTTATCTTCAAAAATGAAGTCACTACTGTTGGTGTAATTAATTATTTAATTACACTTGCATAAGTTTACTTAGGCATTATTTTAATTCATAGGTTGCATTTAGTCATCCTTATCTAGTTGAGCTATCTTTTTGCTCAAGTTAGGTTTAGGGTTGTGCATGCTCTACCTTTTTAAGGCATCTCATGTTTCATTTGTAACATACCTCATTTTTATTTCTTGATCAATATTCAGCAAGCTCTTTCTTGCATATCCTCTTGTGGAAGGTTTGTTCTTTGTAGGTGTTCCTAGGTGTTGAGCTAATTTCTTCAGCTCTTACATGGTATCAGATCACTCCTGCAAAAACCCTTCTCTATTTGAGGTTGTCTATTTATCTAGGTTTTCTTCCATGGTCACTTTCAGCACACATTGGGTCAATTCAGACCTCTCCATTGAATCCAGAGCTACCGAAATAGTCAAGATTGGCCTTTGTTTCATCAAATTTGGCTTATGTTTGTCAAATCTGTGAGGGTTTGAAAAAAGGGCTTTTTTTGCCAGATCCAGAAGGTGCCTAATTTTTCAAAACATTTTGAGCCCAAACGGACCTCACCATTGCATCTGTAGCAGCCCAAAACCCTAAGATCACCTGTGAAATCATCGAAATCTAAGCAGTTGACCTCTGAGGCAAAAAAAAATTGCATTCCAAGCCCGTACGACCGTCTACACACGAATTGAAGTAAAAAACATTCAAAAAAAAAAATATTTTTTTTCTCCAAAAAAAATTAAATTTTTTTAAATTGTTAAAAAGTTTTTTTTAAAAGCTTTAAAAAATGTTTTAAAAACAAATAAAAGAGGAGGTACCCGTTAAAACCTGCATCCCCTCATGGGGATCGACACCCATGTGCCCCCCCCAAAAAAAAGCAATGAAAAATTTTCAAGTTTTTTTATTGGAGCCAAATTGGAGTTTACACCATTTGTCGTTTTAAGGCTCACCGTTTTCCTGCGATGGTCATATGGTCCTCAAATTTAATGTTGTGACTGGTTTTTTCCCCCTTTGGAGTTGTTTTATTCTAGAGGCCATAACTTGGGCATACGATATCATTTTTTGGAAAATGAGATATCGTCGGAAAGTTGGTTCTGCCAACTTTCCAGTGGTGTGGGTCTCATCACTTTATTTTTCTTTTGGTGCATTCTACAGTCAGTTGAAGTTATAGGAGTTGTTTTCAGTCCTGAGCTCATAACTTATGACGAGTTTCTCCATTTTTTGTGATCTCAGCGACATTGAAATCGTATTTAAGAGCTCTTTAGTTCCATCCATGCAATTTTTCCAGATTTCACTCCAGGTACATTTTATTCATTTTTTTGCATTTCACACTCTTGTGAATTACCTAGACATATTAGCTCTTGGGAGCTTCTTGTTTGCTTGGGATGCTTTGTTTTTGGTTGTTCTTCATGTATTTCCATTTTTTTTGTCCTTTGTGGGCATTTTGAGCATCATTTGTGAGCAATCTTCTATGTAAACGCACTGAGATAAAGTTCCACACTATTGTACATGTATTTTGGGGGTTTTTGCACATAAGGTTGTGCCATATTCTATGTACTCACACTATATTATAAAGTGCTATGGGGGGGTTGTGTAGTGCCTTTGTTTTTTCCATCACACCTTTTTCTGGTGAGTGTCCCTCCATGACAACAGTGAATCCATATGATTCCAGCCTCATGCATGTTTGCTTTGTTTTGCACACCACTTTTTCAGTTGCAGGTGCTTTCTTATGCACTTTCAGATGTTGTTTCTTCTCCTTCATGCACTACAAGGTGTTACACAACATTTCAGTGGAATTACCAGGCTCTCCCAGTCAGCATTATGGGGGGTATGATATTGTTTGTGCTAATGCTTCCTTGGTTTTTCCTTGGAAGGGATCTTCCATCCTCAGTTGATCACTATTCTTCAGACTATTGGTTCTTGTGCCATCTGTATCTTCATTCCAAGTGTTTTCCTTTGTTTTTCATCTGATTCAAGTAGTGTCATTGGGGGCACTCATGTAGATTGTTTCCTTCTTGATCCTGATCATCATATCTTCAAAGGAGGTTCTTTGGCACCATAGCAGTCATCTTTTGACAGTTGTTTGCAATTTCTTCCTACTTCCGTGATGTTATTCATGTCTTGTGTTTCTCTCTTTTGGAGAGGAGTTTTCTCCTACAAGGTTTTTTTCCTTTTCTCCATTTGTGAGAGATTCTTCATTTGTGCATGGGTACCTAGCATGGCCTTGTTCTTGGGACCCATCTTTTGCATCATTTGTACAATAATCTTCTCCCTAAGTTGCACTTATGGGGGGGTGTTGGTGTAATTAATTATTTAATTACACTTGCATAAGTTTACTTAGGCATTATTTTAATTCATAGGTTGCATTTAGTCATCCTTATCTAGTTGAGCTATCTTTTTTCTCAAGTTAGGTTTAGGGTTATGCATGCTCTACCTTTTTAAGGCATCTCATGTTTCATTTGTAACATACCTCATTTTTATTTCTTGATCAATATTCAACAAGCTCTTTCTTGCATATCCTCTTGTGGAAGGTTTGTTCTTTGCAGGTGTTCCTGGGTGTTGAGCTAATTTCTTCAACTCTTACAACTACATAAGGCTATGTAAGCGGAAACATGGTAATAGGATCTCCTTTTCCCCCATATTTCTCAAACCTAGGAATTTTTATACCTTGTGGCATTTGTGTTCTTAATATCTCCAAGGATAAGGGATTAGTTTTGATGTATTGTGAAGGTGAACACCATTTTTTTTGTATTTAGGGTGGTGATTTGTTGTTGGAGGGATGACATATTTTGCAAAAGTGTGTTAAGGATTGGATCATTGTTGGTGTTGTGAGATGGAGGTGAATAAGGTGGATTGGTGTATGTATGTAGAGGGAAAGTGAATTGTAGATTTGTGAGGGTGGTGGTTGAGGAGATATGAGATTTGAATTCACAAAGGTAGAAGGATTCCCAATGGAAATACCTAAGTTTTGACATTTGTAGTAGGTTGAATGGTTGTGGTAACATGAGTACTAGTGTATCTAGGAATAGAGGTAAGGATTGTGGTAGGAGGAATTGAATTTCCACCTTGGCTTTGAGTATACCCCAAAGCTTGAGCACAACTAGTCATGGTAGGGATGTTATTATCAACAAATGAGCTAGACTTCACATAATCTCTATTCCATGTTTATTTTCAAGAATTTTCCTCGCATTATCTAAAGCAGGAATGGCACTACTAGCAATGTTTCCAGAAGTCACAATTTTTTGCAATTTCTCTATTTTTTCATCTATCCTTCTTATGTTTTCTTATGGGACATTAGCAGCCACTATTTCAACATCATGCATATTATTTGTAGGTAGAGAAGTCATTGGAAATGAGGTATGAAAACTATGATCCATAGAGGGTTGATTATCAGCACTATTAGTGAAAGAGTTGGATAACCCAATATCCACGATGAATGTGTATCATGGGATAACATGAATCTCAAACTACATCTCACAATAGTATTGCTACTAAGACACCAAGTTGTGAAGCTCATACAAGTTTCACAAACTCAACATATACCCAAAATGGAAAGAAGGTGAAATACAATGCAATGTAAAGTGCAATGTAAATATGTAAATACAATTTTCAGATTCTAAACAAGGTAAAAAATCTATTATGCTATGTAAAAAATCTAAAAATGATGTCTTGTAAATTCAATTTTTTTGAATTCACAAAATGCACTAAATTTATCAAATGAAGCTAAATATGATCAATCCCAAGTAACAGTAATTTTGCAAACTAAAACAAAAATATGAAAACAACAAAGTAGAATGCAAAAATAGATGTTTTAATGCCCAAAAATTCAAGAAATGACCCTGATCAAGGACTCATTCGCCAAGGGGTGAATGGGTCCTAGGTTAGGGTTTTTTTAAATGTTTTTACAGATTTCTAAGTTGATTCTAGTGGTTTCCATATTATGATTTAAAACAGTGAGTTATAGTTTGATTTTTTTTTTTAAAATTAGGTTGAATGCAAATGAAAAATATGACAAAATAAAAAACTAGGAGACCTAATTGATGTGTAATTTTGATTCAATTTTTAAAAGAAAGTGAATGATGATGTAATGATATGTAAATGATTTATAAAATGGCTATTTTTTTTGTATTTTTTAGATTTTAAGAGATGCAAATATGCAATCCTAAAACCCTAAATGAAATGCAAGCTAATTCAAGATAAACAACCCTAAATGAGATTAAATGCAATGCAAATGAATGCAAAATCTAGATCTAGGGTGAAAATGTACCATAAAATCAGAAAAATGAAATGATCAAACTCAGGTTCACCAAAATGAAAAGATCAAAAATGGGTCTATTGGTGGGGTTGATGTACCAATTGGGACCTATTCTTCCTCAATTCATTAGAAAATAAGATCCACAGAATGAAAGGACTATCAACCTTTAGGTGAGTCAAGTTAAAGTGTGAATCTATTGATTTCCTTTTTTGCAAGGGCAGGGATCCTAACTAAACAACACTTTGGGGAGAAAGATTAAAATAGCAAATCAAACCCAAAATACAATCTACAACTTGGATCTAATAGATTAATCTCAATACTAATGGAACCAAAAATTAGATCACATATCAAAGAGGTAAGATGATGTGTACCAGTCACCAAAAGTGCTCTACTAAAGTTGATTTGGGACTTATTCACCCAAGGGCGAATGGGTCCTGAGTTAGGGTTTGTCTGCAACTTTTGGGAGCCTCTGCTATAAATTTGAATCTCTCAATTTTCCCAAGTTTTAAGTTTGGAAAGCTGGAAATAAATTCTATAATTTAGTTTCTGTGAGATGACAACTTTTGTGATAACTTTGCAAATTTGACAAGTTCTCCAATTTTTCTCTTCAATATTTCTTCCACCTAAATCTGCAAACACAAATCAAGAGGGAAAATTTTATTTTTTTTGTGAATGGGGGTTTTCCTTGGTCAAACCCCATTTTGGTAATCAAACCTTGAAATGAAATAAAATAGCATGGAAGGAATAATGAATGAACAACTCTATGTCACAACTCACAAAACCCTTGAATGAATCTTGGAATGTAGATCTGCAACTTGCATGAAATGGCCTCAATGGATGTGGATATTAACCTTGAAACTTGATTTGAAATGATGATTTGAATGCTTTAATGAATCATGAACTCAATATCTCCATATTAGCTCAAATAACATGCATGATGCAAGAAGACTTTGATATGATAATTGGATCTTGATTGCTGCAATAATTCTTCACTAAATCTACTCTTGAATGCCTTGAATTTCTCTTGAAATGCTCTTGTGAAGTTCTCTTAAGATAACTTGAAATTGCTAGGTTGCTTGAAAACTCTTATATGAAACTTAGTGAAATGACCTTATATTTATAGATATGTATTATTAATTTACTGAAATTCAAATAACACAAGCTGACATGTGAATATGGATTTGAATATGTTAAAATACCACCAAAAACATAATTTAAATTTAGGTACTAGGTATAAGTGAGGACCCATTTCGCCCATGGGTGAATGGGTCCTAGGTCACTCACCTAGGACACACATTTCTCAATGAGAAGTGTTATAGGAATTAATGAATTTCAGGTTTCCTCTTCAGAAAATGCAATTAATTAGGCTTTGACTTGAATTAAAGGGGCCAATTAAGTTCAATTAATTAAAGGAGCCCTAAATAAGTGTGAAAGTGTAAAGGGGTGCACTTTACAACACCAAAAACAAGGCAAAATTAAGTCCATTTTAATTAATAGGGCCCTAAACTTAATGTGAATATGTAAAATAATATTACAACACTAAATTAAGACATAATTAAGTTCATTTTAATATTAATTCCAAATTAGGTGTGAAAATGTAAAGGGATACATTTTTCTACACTACACTTATATACAATCTCAAATGTGTATCCCAACATCTTAGTGACCCATTTTTGTTGCTCCTCAAAAGATTATATTTTTCCAAACAATATTTTAGGCTATCATAATCTATCTTAACCTTGAAGTGTCTATGGTATTAGATAAGGCCTCTATTGTTTTACTGCATGAATAATAGCCAGCATTTCCTTCCCATAAATAGGTTTGAGTTGATTCTTACCCTTTAATTGATGACTCTCAAAAGTATTTGGCCAACCCTCCTACATGATATTGGCTCCTATACCATTTTTTGAAGCATCAGATTCCACAATAAAATCCTTGGTGAAGTATGAAGTGGTTAGCATTGGAGTTGTATACATAGCCTCCTTCAATATCTCAAATTTTTCATTAGCAAACTCATTCCAATGAAAATAATCCTTCTTCAATAAAGTTGTGAGGGGTGTTACTATACATCCATGATTTTTCACAAATCTTCTATAGTATCCAGTTAATCCCAAGAAACCCCTCAATTTCTTAATGGTTTTGGGAATAGGCTATTCCATGGTAGCCTTATTTTTTTAAGATCCACTTTTACTCCTTCATGTGAAACTATATGTCCCAAGTACTCCACCTTGTTGAGACAAAAAGAACACTTGGATGGATTGGGATAGATTTTATGATCTTAAATAAGTTGTAATGCTTGATCTACATGTTGAAAATGTTCTTCTCATGTCTTGCTATAAATCAATATATCATTAAAGAACACTAATACAAACTTCCTCGAGAATTTTTTAAATATGGAGTTCATAAAACTTTGAAATATAGATGGTGCATTGATAAGACCAAATGGCATCACCAAAAACTCATAATTAGCCTCATGAGTCCTAAATTTTATTTTAGAAATATTTTATTCCTTAATTTAAATTTGGTGATAATTGGATCTAAGATCTAATTTTGTAAATTACATAGCTCCACTCAATTCATCTCGAAAATAATCAATGAATAGAATAGGAAACTTATATTTGATGGTGTCCATGTTGAGCACTCTATAGTCTAGGCACAAGCACCAAGTTTCATCCTTCTTATGTACCATCACCACTTGTGAGGAGTAAGCACTTTGGCTATGCCTAATAATACCTTCCTCTGACATATCCTCCACATTTTTTCAATCTCACTTTTTTGTATATATAGGTACCTGTAGGGTCTAATGTTGGGTGGTTGGATCCAAAGAACTAGTTGTATGGAATGATCATGATCCCTCTTAGGAGGAATTCCTTTAGGCATATCTTTAAAAACTGTTGAGTGATGATCAATGATTGCTTGTAAGTCAGGATGGGTGGAAGCATTAGATGGATAGACTTCTAATGAACATAATTGGGCCACAAATCCATCAAATCCTTTCTTAAGCAACTTTTACATTTGATGAGATATTACCATTTGTGGGGACTTTTCCTTAAATCCTATTAGCTCTACTATCTTTCTTTTTTATTGAAATAGCATGAATAGTTCTTGGAAGTTCATCTTGATTATTCCCAAAGTATTAAATCATTGTACTCCCAAAATAATATATGTTGCACCCATGGAGATAGCATACATTGGGCTATCAAGGTAATAGTATCCCATAGATAATTTAATGCTATGATATTTTTTCTAAACAACTAACAATACTACCATCTACAATCAAGACCTAAAACTCGAGAGTTGGATATATAAAGAAATTTACATGAGTAGCCAACTTTTCATTGATGAAATTATGAGTACTACCCAAGTCAAACAACATTGTTACTTCCTCCTTTAAGAAACCCACTAGCTTGAGAGTTTGTGGGGTGCTATTCAGAGTTCATAACAATAAATGATTAGCTGGGAATCATGTGATTCCTTTTCTAACTCCCTATCACCCTTTAATATTGGTTCCTCTTCTTTCTCACTTGGACCTTCAATATAGAATAATTTATTTTCACTACATTTATGTCCTCAACTATATTTATTGTCATAATTGAAACACAACCATTTTTCTCTCTTCTCATCGATTTGTTGTGGATTTAACCTAGTAGGTTGAGATAATAAATATATAGGAGATCTCCTTTTGCTTAAATTTGTAATCCCTTGTCACCTATTGGACAAAAACTTCTCCTCAATTTTTCTTTCCATTAGTATTGCATATGATGAGGATTGTGGTTGGAACAATTGTACCTCTTATTTTATGTAATATTTTGAACTACCTAGAAATAATTCCTTCAAATTTTCCCTCATCACATTCTCCCCTCTTAGAAAAAGGATTTAAAATTGTTGAATATAGTCCTTGACCATACCTATTTTCCTTAATTTAGTGAGTTGGTAGAAGTAGCTATCCATAAATTTATCTCCATAATGGGTAGAAATTTCCTCTTGAAAAATTTACCATGTGACCACACAACCCTTCTTTCTCCTCTCATCACATAACCAATGATACCAAATAAATTTATTTGGTTCCACGTGTAATGATGCCATAGCTACCTTATGTTGACTAGGAACATGATGAAGATCAAAGAAATACTATATTTGGAAAATTTAATTGGTTGGATCCTTACCATAAAATTTTCTCATATCCAACTTAGGTATGAGCATAATATTATTAAAGGGATGATCCTTCTTAAAATTTTAGTCAATCCCAAATAATTAATGTCCAACTGGTGCAGGGGCACCTAGCTAAGTTGTAATTTTGGTTTTCTAATAGGTCATTAGGTGTTTTATGTATTTTTTTGTCATGAATAAGGTCCATTGAGACCATTTGAATGTAATTAGAATTATTTGGGGTCATTTGAGAAAATATTGCAAAAATTGCAAAAATTGCAAAATAATGTACAAAGTTGTCAAACAAAAGATGCAAAAATAAAAAATGGAGGAAGACCAATGGTCATGAAGATCAAAATTTGGTTGAGGTCAATTTGTGAGTTATTTTTTTGGTATTTCAAGGTTAAATAGGCCTAGAAAAAACTCGATGTAAGGTTGGTTGCTCATTTTTTATGAAAGAAACCATTGAAATACTCCATTTTCCTGTATATTTTCTAGAAAACCTACTATTCTTTTGATTTGTACAGCCCATACAATTGGATTTTTTTCCAAAACTACATTGCATTCATTGGAGTACTGAATTATTTTTAATTTGATTCAAGTATGAGGAGTTTTCATTAAGATTTGTGGTTTTTATAGGCCTTTTACTGAAGGCGGATTTGAAACCTTGTTTTGAAGGGTTGTGATTGCTTAAAATGAGAAATTGACTCATTCCACCTATTGTAATTACTGTGAATCAATGGAATGAGTCCAAAATGGTAGGGATAGATGCTTGAATGATATTTATGAGTAGGGGAGGCCTTGAAAGTGGTTTTGTGTGATGCCCTAGATGGCATTCCTTTGTTTTTTGATCAAATTTGGTGGTTAGAGGGTGGTGATAGGTGAAACTCTTGGGGGCAGAAAATTTTGAAGGTTAATTAAGTTTGTGTAGACTATTTTAAAAAAAATTGAAATGTTTCTAGATTGAAAAAAGTTTGGGAAGGCATATTTCCAATAAACCCTCCCTGAAACAAGCCAAATTGAGGGTTTCACAGTTGGGTGAGTTAGTGGGTCTTTCTCTAATTAAAAATGGTGGATATTGAGGTTTTATAACCTAGTACATGACTTTCCAAACAAATTTTGGGTTAGCAGTAACTTTAAAGGGGTGTTCCTTTGTAAAACTGACCTAATGGAAGGTCTAGGACAACGTAGAAGCACCTGTATGAGGGTTTTTTTTCCAAAACATTTGTGTGATATTTTGAGACATGTTTTTGTAGACCTTAAAGGGTGTCTAAAAATATATAAGTTTAGTGGGTTCGAGACTAGATTGGGGAGTTAAGGTCAAGAAACCAAGTTGGCAGACCTATAAGGAAGACTAGGTGAAATTGTGAAGAGTTGGTGTGATAAACTATTCAGGGTTGCAAAGTTGTTTCAAAGATATTAGATTGTGATTTTAGGTTGAATGCCTCCTTTCTCTACATCAATTGGTATCAGATCTTAGGGATTAGACCTTTTGAGATTTGAAAGTTACATATTGAAGAAGGAAGAGTGGAAGGTGAAAAGACAATATAGTCACAATGCCTCCAAAAGGGAAAAATTTTGGCTAAGGAAATGAGTGAATTGAAGGATAAGCATGCTAGGGAAATAAGAGAGTTGAAGGAAAGGATTGTTGCTCTGGAAACCAAGAAGAAAATGGATGAGGATTTGAGTGATGAAAGTGACTCTGAGGATGAAGAGTATGTAGATGTAGAAGAGGAATCAGACCCTAAAGATCAGAGGATGGCTAAGTTGCTAAGGGCAGTTAAGGATGACTAACATAAGGTGAAAATTGATATGCCAAAATATGGAGGAAATCTGATGTAGGAGTTTAGGTGAACTCCTCAAACACCCCAAAATTACCTGCAAGACAAAATAACTTCCACAAGGGAGAAATGGTAGAAATATTATGCTATCATTAAGATGCAAGGATGCCAAATTGAATATGACATGATTACAAATGTACAAAATTCCTTGAATATATAGGCATGAGTGAAAACCTAAAATGTGTAAGATGTTGCCAAGTGTTAAAATCACACTACATGTGACAACATGTGAACCCTATCTAGGAAATTATAAAAAGATAGAGATAAGTTCTAGAAGGAGAACTCATCTTCTAGAAGGAATCTTATCTCCTACAAACAAGGAATGGAGAATTACCCCATTATTAAATGATTTATCTAATTATGCAACCTAGGATTTAATTAATTAAATAAAGACCTAAGTTAACTTATGCTAGTCTAATAAATAATTAATTACATTAACACCCCCCATAAGCGCAACTTAGGAAGGAAATTATTATGCAAATGATGCAAAGATGTAATGATGGGTCTCGGCAACAAAGGCTTGATCAGGAAAAAAAACCCCCCTCAATGAGATGATTGCTGCAAAGAAGCACTGGAAGAACTCTAATGGAGTAACACTAGAATCCCCAATCTGGAAAGCAAGGAAAAATACCTCTATTTACAAGAAACCATAACGGAATCATAATAATGCAATAGCAGATCCGATGCTAAGGAACACTGGAAAACTCATATACTAGATCAACCCTAGAATCTATAAAGTAACAGTATATGAATAAAGATGCCCCCCATAAGAGGGAATGAAATGATGACAAAATCTAGAAGTCATGTATCTCACAATGCCGATGCCAAACTGTAACTAAAACTACTCCATGGGAATGAGTACCATCAAGATTCTGGAACATTAACCATAAAAACATGGCCCTCAAACTGAGATGGATCTGAACCAATGTGGATCAATAACCATAGGCTCTCAATCTGAAGTGTGAACCAATGCGAACCAAAATGTGTCCAGCTATGAGCAAGATGAGGCCAAAAGAAATAACAAAATCTAGATAAACTCATGTGAGTTGTCATCAATATGAAAATGAGATGCAAGAAACCCTCCTTGATGGAAATTTATATCAGTTCATTTATTACAATACCCAATGATTGCAAAAGGAGAGAATGCAGCACATGCATAAACTACAGAGAAAATGTAAACCTAGTGCATGAAAACAAAAATGAGTGCATGCACAAACCAAGGTACACATCTGCCTCCATGATGAAAAATAACCTCAAATCTGTGTAGAGGGCAAAATCTTAAAAAATGGCCTTAATAAAAAAGTTCCTTGCATCCAACAAGACTTTCATGCCAAAATCGGTTCCTCGTATCTAGGAAAAAGTCTGTAGCACTGCAGTTCTGATACCATGTAGGAGTTTAGGTGAACTCCTCAAACACCCCAAAATCACCTTCAAGACAAAGTAACTTCCACAAGAGAGAAATGGTAGAAATATTATGCTATCATTAAGATGCAAGGATGCCAAATTGAATATGACATGATTACAAATGTACAAAATTCCTTGAATATATAGGCATGAGTGAAAACCTAAAATGTGTAAGATGTTGCCAAGTGTTAAAATCACACTACATGTGACAACATGTGAACCCTATCTAGGAAATTATAAAAAAATAGAGATAAGTTCTAGAAGGGGAACTCATCTTCTAGAAAGAATCTTATCTCCTACAAACAAGGAAGGGAGAATTACCCCATTATTAAATGATTTATCTAATTATGCAACCTAGGACTTAATTAATTAAATAAAGACCTAAGTTAACTTATGCTAGTGTAATAAATAATTAATTACACTAACACCCCCCCATAAGCGCAAATTAGGAAGGAAATTATTATGCAAATGATGTAAAGATGTAATGATGGGTCTCGGCAACAAAGGCCTGATCAAGTACCCATTTACAAATGCAATAAGAGAGAAAGAGGGAAAAAACCCCCCTCAATGAGATGACTGCTGCAAAGAAGCACTGGAAGAACTCTGATAGAGTAACATTGGAATCCCCAATCCGAAAAGCAAGGAAAGATACCTCTATTTACAAGAAACCATAACAGAATCATAATGATGCAATAGCAGACCCGATGCCAAGGAACACTAAAAAACTCACATACTAGATCAACCCTAGAATCTATAAAGTAACAGTATATGAATAAAGATGCCCCCCATAAGAGGGAATGAAATGATGATAGAATCTGGAAGTCATGTATCTCGCGATGCCCATGCCAAACTATAACTAAAACTACTCCATGGGAATGAGTACCATCAAGATTCTGGAACATTAACCATAAAAACATGGCCCTCAAACTAAGATGGATCTGAACCAATGTGGATCAATAACCATAGGCTCTCAATCTGAAGTGTGAACCAATGCAAACCAAAATGTGTCCAGCTATGAGCAAGATGAGGCCAAAAGAAATAACAAAATCTAGATAAACTCATGTGAGTTGTCATCAATATGAAAATGAGATGCAAGAAACCCTCCTTGATGGAAATTTATATCAGTTCATTTATTACAATACCCAATGATTGCAAAAGGAGAGAATGCAGCACATGCATAAACTACAGAGAAAATGTAAACCTAGTGCATGAAAACAAAAATGAGTGCATGCACAAACCAAGGTACACATCTGCCTCCATGATGAAAAATAACCTCAAATCTATGTAGAGGACAAAATCTAAAAAAATGCCTTAATAAAAAAGTTGCTTGCATCCAGCAAGACTTTCATGCCAAAATTGGTTCCTCGTATTTGGGAAAAAGTCTACAGCACTGCAGTTCTGATACCAAGTAGGAGTTTAGGTGAACTCCTCAAACACCCCAAAATCACCTGCAAGACAAAATAACTTCCACAAGAGATAAATGGAAGAAATATTATGGTATCATTAAGATGCAAGGATGCCAAATTGAATATGACATGATTACAAATGTACAAAATTCCTTGAATATATAGGCATGAGTGAAAACCTAAAATGTGTAAGATGTTGCCAAGTATTAAAATCACACTACATGTGACAACATGTGAACCCTATCTAGGAAATGATAAAAAGATAGAGATAAGTTCTAGAAGGAGAACTCATCTTCTAAAAAGAATCTTATCTCCTACAAACAAGGAAGGGAGAATTACCCCATTATTAAATGATTTATCTAATTATGCAACCTAGGACTTAATTAATTAAATAAAGACCTAAGTTAACTTATGCTAGTGTAATAAATAATTAATTACACTAACATCTGAATGATAAAGAATTATTGGACTGGATTGCAACCTTAGATAACTACTTTGAGTGTGAAGATGTTCCTAAAGAATAGAGGGTGAAAATTGCAAAGACAAAGCTGAAAGGTCATGCATTTTGTGGTGGGATTATGAGCAATCTGAAAGAAGAAAAAGAGGTAAGTCAAAGATTGTATCTTGGGATGGAATGGTAGCCAAAATGAAAGGTAATTTTTTTCCTTCTGATTATGTTATTTAGATGTTTAGAAAAATGCAAGGTTTAAAGCAAAAAGAAATGGATGTTAAGGCATATACTGAAGAATTTTACAAGTTGATTATTAGGTCTTGTCATAATAAAGATGAGAATGAAAAGATTGCTAGATACTTGGGTGGATTGAGATTTAACATTTAGGATGAATTAACCTTGGAAAATCCAAGAACTATTGAAGAATGTTATCAAATGGCTATAAGGGCTGAAGAAAAGGTGGAAATAAGGCAAGAAAATACAAGTAGAGGTAGAGGCATCACTTCAAGGGGAAGAGGATCATTTTCTACTTCAAGACCATCAAGTGAAAGCCAAGAAGATGCATACAAAGGACAAGAATAAATTGTTGATCATAGAGGTGGATTCAGAGGCTTAAGAGGAAGATTTGGTAGTGATAGAAGTTCAAATAAATTTTCAAGTAGATGCTATCATTGCAATGAGTTTGGTCATCCAACATACAAGTGTCCTGAAAAGCAAGGTTCTACTACAAGTGGTGGTGAAAGGAGAAGTGATAAAAGAGAGCAATTGGTTCAAGAAGATGAATGTGAAAGTGTAAATTCTCCTAGTCACATTGTTGCTCCTAAAGTTGGGAATTCATTGATGGTGAGAAGAGAATTACTCCAAGCTTCCAAGGAGAAGGAGATGGCTCAAAGAAGACAATTGTTTAGGACCACCTACAAATGCAAAGGTAAGGTATGTAAGGTAGTGATAGATTCTGGTTCTATAGATAACATGGTATCAAGTGAAATGGTTGGTAAGTTGAAGATAGAAAGAATACCTCATGAAACACCTTATAAGACATCTTGGGTGAGTGATTATCAGTCCATTTTAGTTAGTGAACAAGCACTAGTTGAGTTTCAAATTGGTGTATATAGAGATAAGGTTCTTTGTGATGTTTTTCCAATGAGTTGTCATTTGCTACTTGGAAGGCCATGGCAGTTTGATAGGCATGCCATTTATGATGGGAGAGTTAATACTTACACCATTGAGAAGGATGGTATTACTTTCACACTAACACCATTGCAGGAGGATTTCAAAGAACAAGGAAAGGCAGCAAAAGTCATCATATTTGAAAAGGAGTACATGAAGGTTGAGGAAGATAAAAGTGAAGTGTGTGTAGCCACTATAAAGGAAGAGGATGCTAAGAGAGCAAGTTTAAAGCATGATTCAAAGTTGGCAAGAAGAGTTAATAATTTGGTATCAAGGTCTAAGACAAAGAAGGTCAAGGATTAATTAACCATGAAGGTGCAAGATTGCTTGGAAAAGTGTGATGGAATTGTGGTAGGGACTGTGATTTGTCCTTTGGAAGTAAAATAGGTCAAGGGGAATTTAATTATTGTCAAGGCAAAGGTTACTAAGACTAATGAAATAGTAGTTTATAAGTTTAATAAGACAGTGTCATTAGGGGCAGTAGGTCTGATGACAAAGACAAGAGGAAAAGATGAAGTGAGAAAAGGTGTTTGGCAGGAACAAGTGAAAGAATTCAAGTATGCTTCAATGGTGAAGGAAAAGAAAGTCAAAGAAAAGGTTGATAGAGGTGTAGCAACAGGTAAGGAATTCATTTTGACAGTGCTTGCAAAGGAAGCATAGATGAAAGATCATGCAACAAGAATAGAGCAGAAATTTCAAGGAAGAGGTCAGTCAAAGGTGAAGGACAGTGCAAGTTTCCAGTTCTTGACCCATTGAAAAGGGTCACCAATTGAAGACACGTGTTGGATAACATTCAAGGACAAGAGGAAGAATGTTTTTAGTGTTCCTCAAGGGACTTGAGGTCTTCTTTTAGGTCGGATGTATGCTATAGGGGCACCTAGCTAAGTTGCAATTTTGGTTTTGTGATAAGTCATTAGGTTTTTTATGTCTTTTTTTTCATGAATAAGGTCCATTGAGACCATTTGAATGTAATTAGAGTGATTTGGGGTCATTTGAGAAAATATTACAAAAATTGCAAAATAATGTAAAAAGTTGTCAAACAAAAGATGCAAAAATACAAAATGGAGGAAGACCAACAGTCATGAAGCTCAAAATTTGGTTGAGGTCAGTTTGTGAGTTATTTTTTGGTATTTCAAGGTTAAATAGGCCTAGAAAAAACTCTATGTAAGGTTGGTTGCTCATTTTTTATGAAAGAAACCATTGAAATACTCCATTTTCCTGTGTATTTTCTAGAAAATCTATTGTTCTTTTGATTTGTACGGCCTATATAATTGGATTTTGTTCCAAAACTACATTGCATTCATTTTATTACTGAAGTATATTTAATTTGATTCAATTTTGAGGAGTTTTCATTAAGATTTGTGGTTTTTATAGGCTTTTTATTGAAGACGGGTCTGAAACCCTGTTTTGAAGGGTTGTGGTTGCTTAAAATGAGAAATTGACTCATTCCACCAATTGTAATTACTGTGAATTAGTGGAATGAGTCCAAAATGGTATAAATTGATGTTTTAATGAGATTTAGGAGTAGGGGAGGCCTTGAAAGTTGTTTTGTGTGATGCCCTAGATGACATTCCTTTGTTTTTTGATCAAATTTAGTGGTTAGAGGATGGTGATAGGTGAAACTCTTTGGGGCAGCAACTTTTGAAGGTTAATTAAATTTTTGCAAACTATTTTCAAAGCATTTGAAGTGTTTCTAGATTAAAAATAGTTTGGGAAGGCATATTTCCAATAAACCCTCCCTAAAATAAGCCAAATTGAGGGTTTCATGGTTGGGTGAGTTAGTGGGTCTTTCTTTGATTAAAAATGGTGGATCTTGAGGTTTTATAACCCATTACATGACTTTCCAAAGGAATTTTGGGTTAGCAGTAACTTTAAAGGGGTGTTCCTTCATAAAAGTGACCTAATTGAAGGTCTAAGACAACGTAGAAGCACCTATTTGAGGTTTTTGTTCCAAAAAAGTTGTGTGAGTTTTTGAGACATGTTTTTTTAGACCTTAAAGGGTGTCTAAAAGTATATAGGGTTAGTGGGTTTGAGACTGGATTGGGGAGTTAAGGTCAAGAAACCAAGTTGGCAAACCTACAAGGAAGACTAGGTGAAATTGTGAAGAGTTGGTGTGATAAACTATAAAGGGTTGCAAAGTTGTTTCAAAGGTCTTAGATTGTGATTGTAGGTTGAATTCCTCCCTGCTCTGAATCACCAACAAAAGCATTATCTTCCACCTTACTAGGTGAATCTTCTCCCTTATACATCATACCTTGAATAAGTGATTTTAATTCACTCATATCACTTTGGATGTCCCTTTTTGTGATAAAATTTCTTCAGTCATATTCTTCTCCAATGATGAAATATCTCCCTTGAATTTGTTGATTTCAACATTAGAATTAATATCCTCACTTTCTACCTCATCCTTATATGAAGATTTCCCAGGTGTGGTAGCATTCTTTTTACCTCTTGTTGTAGGCCCCGTCAAAGATGGAAAACAAATAATTTTGCAATAAAGCACATAAATAAACTCAAAATAATTTGAAATTTTTATTGTAACTTACTAGGGTCTAGATCACACTTTTCTAGAAAAATCTCCCAAAAATTAGGTGTTTTACAAGATCAAGGGCAAAAATGTTGGAAACCCACTATAAATTATAATCCAATTCTATAGGATTTGGGAGATATGCACTTTCCAAATAAAATGGGAAGAAACCCTAATTCTACAATAAATCACTCAATTTTGCTTTAAATTCTCTAAAACTGGGACTGTAGCTTCTTGAATATGTCTTAAAAAAACCCTTTAAAAATGTAGTATAGAAAAATGTATCCCTTTACATTTTCACACCTAATTAGGAATTAATATTAAAATGAACTTAACGATGCCTTAATTTAGTGTTGTAGTATGTATTTTACATATTCACATTAAGTCTAGGGCCCTATTAATTAAAATGGACTTAATTGTGCCTTATTTTTTTGTGTTGTAGAGTGTACCTCTTTACACTTTCACACTTATTTAGGGATCCCTTAATTAATTGAGGTTAACTTTCCTTAATTGGACCCTTTAATTCAAATCCAAGCCTAATTAATTACATTTTCCAAAGAGGAAAATTGACATTCATTAATTACTTAAACAGAACACTTCTCATTGAGCAATGTGTGTCCTAGGTGAGTGACCTAGGACCCAATCGTCCATGGGTGAATGGGTCCTCACTTATACCTAGGAACTAAGTTTAAATTGTTTTTTTGGTAGTATTTTAACATATTCAAATCCATATTCACATGTCAGCTTGTGTTATTTGAATTTTGGGAAATTAAGGTTACATACCTATAAATACAAGGTCATTTCACTATGTTTCATCTAAGATTTTGAAGTGAGCACTCCTATAGAAAAGTTAGCAATTCAAGAGCATTTCAAGAGAAATTCAAGGCATTCAAGAGTAGATTTATTGAAGAATTGTTGCAGCAATCAAGATCCAATTGTCATGTCAAAGTCTTCTTGCATCATGCATGTTATTGGAGCTAATATGATGATATAGGTTTCATGATCTAGATTCAAGCATTCAAGGCATTATTTCAAATCAAGTTTCAAGATCAAGATCCACATCCATTGAATCCATTTCATGCAAGTTGTAAACTTACATTCCAAGGTTTATCCAAGGGTTTGGTGAGTTGTAACATAGAGTTGTTCATTCATCATTCCTTCCATGCTATTTCATTTCATTTCAAGGTTTAATTACCAAAATGGGGTTTGACCAAGGAAAACCCCCATTCACCAAAAACAAAACATTTTTCCCTCTTGATTTGTGTTTGAAGATTTAGGTGGAAGATATCTTGAAGATATCTTGAAGATCTCTTGAAGAGAAAAATTGGAGAACTTGTCAAAGTTGCAAAAGTTTTCACAAAAGTTGTCATCTCACAAAAACTCAACTATAGAATTTATTTCTATCGTTTTGAATCTGAAACTTGAGCAAATTGAAATATTCAAATCTATAGCAAAGACTCCCAAAATTTGTAGACAACCCCTAACTCATAACAAATTTTCCCCTAGGTGAATGAGTCCCAGGTCAGCTTTAGAAAAGCACTTTTGGTGACTGTACACAATATCTTACCTCTCTTTGAATTTCATTTCAACTTCTGGTTCCATCAGTATTGAGATTAATCTATTAGATCCAAGTTGTAGATTACATTTTGAGTTTGATTTGCTATTTTTAATCTTTTTCCCCAAAGTGTTGTTTAATCAAACCCCATTTTCCTTTGTTCCATATTGATAAACCTATTTTTCTTCATTTCATTTTGGTGAACCCAACTTTTGATCATTGCATTTTTCTAATTTTGGAGTCTATTTTCACCCTAGATCTAGATCTTGTATTCATTTGCATTGAATTGAATCTCATTTAGGGTTTCTTAACTTGCATTAGTTTTCATTTCATTTAGGGTTTTAGGATTGCATTTTTGCATCTCTTAAAACCTGAAAAAATACCAAAAAAAATTGTAATTTTTCAAACCATTTACATAGCATTGCATCATCATTCATTTACATTTAAAAATTGAATCAAAATTGCACATAAAATTAGGTCTCCTTGTTTGTCATTTTTTCATATTTTGCATTTGCATTCAACCTTTATTTCATAGAAAATTCAAACTATAACTCACTATTTTAAATCAAAATCTGGAAACCTCTAAAATCAACTCAGAAACTTACAAAAACATTTTTAAAAACCCTAACCTAGGACTCATTCCCCCCTGGGAGAATGATTCCTTGATCAGGGTCATTTCCTGAATTTTTGGGTATTAAAAAAAGTATTTCTACATTCTACTTTGTTGTTTTCAATTTGTTGTTTTAGTTTGTAAAATTTTTGTTAAGTGGAATTGATCATATTTAGCTTCATTTGATAAATTTAGTGCAATGTTTGAATTCAAAATTACATTTACAAGACATCATTTTTTAGGTTTTTGCATAGCATAATCAAAAAATTACCTTGTTTAGAATCTAAAAATTCCATTTACATATTTGCATTGCACTTCACGTTCTAGGTTACTTCATTGCATTTCACCCTCTTTCCATTTTGGGTATGCATTGAGTTTGTGAAACTTGTATGAGCTTCACAAATTGGTGTCCTATTAGCAATACTATTGTGAGATGTAGTTTGAGACTATGTCATCCCGCGATACACCATTCGTCATGGATATTGGGTTCTCCAACTCTTTCACTAATGGTGTTGATAATAAACCCTCTATGGATCATAGTATGCATACCTCATTTCCAATGACTTCCCTACATACAAACAATGTGCATGATGTTGAAACAATGGTTCGCTAATCCCCTGCAAGAAAATATAAGAAGGATAGATGAAGAAATAGAAAAATTGTAAAACTTTGTGACTTCAGAAAACATTGCTAGTAGTGCCATTCCTGCCTTAGATAATGTGATGAAAATGCTTGAAAATGAACATGGAATAGAGATTGTGCGAATTCTAGCTCATATTGTTGACAAGACCATCCCTACCATGACTAGTTGTTCTCAAGCTTTGGGGTATACTCAAAGAAAAGGTGGAAATTCAATTCCTCCTTCCACAACCCTTACCTCTATTTCTACATACACTAGTACTCATGTTACTACAACCATTCAACCTACTAGCAATGTCAACACTTCCTTAGGTATTTCCGTTGGGAATCCTTCTACCTTTGTGAATTCAAATCTCATATCTCCTCAACCATCCACCCTCACAAATCTACAATTCACTTTCCCTCCAAATATAACCACTCCACCTTATTCACCTCCATCTCACAATACCAATAATGATCCAATCCTTAACATACTTTTTCAAAATATGGCATCCCTTTGAAACAACAAGTCACCACATAAACCAAAACAACGGTGAACCTTCACAATACATAAAAACCAATCCATTATCCTTGGAGATATTAAGAGAAAAATGCCACAAGGTATAGAGGTTCCTAGGTTTGAGAAATATGGTGGGAAAGGAGATCTTGTTAGCCATGTTTCCACTTACATAGCCTTATGTAGTGACTTCATTTTTGAAGATAAACTCTTGGCTAAACTCTTCCCTCGATCCTTGAAAGTTGTTGCTTTAGAGTGGTTCTTCTCCTTACTAAATACTTAACTTGGTTCATTCAATCAACTTATTGATGCCTTTTACAACCACTTCCAAATTCATATGGGTCCTAAAATGACCCCAGCTAATTTGATGACATGTAAAAAAAAGGATGATGAAAAGGTCACTGATTTCATATTGTGATACCAAATGCTTTATTCACAAATAAACATTAAGATTCCTGATGTCAACCTTCAAAGAATGTTTATTTCCAATTTGCAAGGTAAAATCTAAACTAAGCTTGAGATGATGAGGTTTCATTCCTTAACATAGTTTTTTACAACCCTTCATGATTACCAAAATTTGGTTAGTAGTCATGAAGTAAAAACTCTCTCTAACCAACCTAAAAAGTCCAAATCCACAACTCAAACCAACTACCAACCTTTCAAGAAACAAAATAATTTTTTCTACAACTTAATACCCCTCAATCCAATCAAAATTTTAACACCCAAGTGGTTTCTATAAATATGAAAAAACCATATGCATTTGCATATAGAAATAGGCAGTTTACACCCTTACTTGATACTCTTCATAATACCATGTTGCAGCTCTTAGAGAAGAATTTGATTTCCTTGCCTCTTGTTAGAGCTCCTAATCCTACTAAGCCTTTACCTTCAAACTATAGACCAAATAATTATTTCCATTTTCATCGACAAAATGGACATGATACAGAACATTGCAACCATCTTAAACATCTTGTGCAAGACCTCATTGATTCTAATCATATCCTAATTGGAGGTGTTAATGATCAAGGGAGTAATTATGTAGCTCCTCCTAATCAAAACTTGCAAATCTTTACCAATCCTATGCCTAATCATAATATATCCTTTTTCAAAGCTAGTAAAACAAAGAATGATGTGATGAATGTGGACACGAATGATGAAAATATGAAATACAATGAGAACAACCTTATGGATGATGTGATTTCATTTATCAACACTAAACCTTATAAGGGCCTAACTAAGATGCCACTTGACATTTCTTTCTCATAACAAGACATACTTAAACAGGCACCCAATGGTCCTCTTTACATAGCTAGAAGAATCAATGATAAGCCTACTAATGGGATATTAATTGATCCCATCTTCATAGAGAATGTGATCACTAAAGCATTCCTATTTGTGCATGAGTGTCATCAATATACAGATGAAAATCTGAAAGCATGTATCGAAATGCACAATGGTTTTTCTTTCCCTATGATTGGCTTGATAAATCTCCTTTTAAAGGTTGGACAGAAAAAATTAAATTTCTCATTCACCATCATCCCGTCATCAAACCAATTTCATGTGAAGTTAGGCTATCCATGGCTTCGCTCCATGGACATCATCCCGTCGTCTATGCATAAATGTTTAAAGTTTCCATTTGGAAATTAGATATTTATTGTGCATTATAGTGGATTTAATTATGTCTCTTCTCATGGAACTTTTCATTAGATTTCCTTTTTTCCCGAGCCTATTCAACATATTAGACCCCATGACTTCTTTTTAAAATCCTATCAAAAGTTTAAGGAAAAGTGCATAGAAAATTATCTCTTAGCAATATGCCTCAACCCATTATTGAGCCTCCTATCCTTGATGAGACCATGATTGTACCAAAATCAATTCCAAGTATCCAAGACCAGCCCTTGACAAATTCTCCCCCTATTTTTTATAAGAGACCACAAGATAATCAAATAAATCCTGTTGTGCCTCCTAAAGTCAAACAAGTTTACAAAGCTAAAGAGAAAGTGGTTGAAAAACCTCTTATGCTTCCTTTCATTCCTCCCTTAAGGGAAGAAAAGAAACCTATGGTTTATAAACCCACTCCTACACAATCACAACTTGAAAAACAAAATTCTAGAGAGTGTAGGTGTATACATTATGTTATTGCTCGTTCGTTATAAGAAAAAGAAGAAAAGAACATAGAAATTCAAAATCCATACTTGTCTCAAGTAGTGCATGATGCTTCTCCACACTCACCGCAACATAAACAACAAGAAACTTCTATGGATATTGTCATTAGACCTCCCATTGTGATTAACTTGGATGATGATAATGAAATTGAAAAGATTGATGAAGAAGTGCATAATGAGTTGAATTCATTGTTTTCATCTCCTATGAGGTTAAAAAAATATCTTCCTAATAAGAGTGTTGAACTTGGTGCTTGTCCTAGTTCGGCACTTAATGTTGTCCCTTTGGCTAGTTATTTTCCTTCTATATATACTGATCAAGATTGGGATGTAGACGACCAGCTATAGGTTGACTCGCATGTGCCTTACTAATCTTTTACTTTGTTTTCCATGTTTCTTTGTGTGATTGTATGTGTGTAATGTGATCTCCCCATACTATTATTTTTTATGTATCTCTCTCTCTTCATGTGCATTCCTCTATTTGTAGCTACATTCTTCTATATGTCATGAACATTTATCTTTTCATTTGTTTTGTGTTTTCCTTTTGTGGATGATGCAAGGTGTCAAGACATTTAGGTCTCTTCCATGTTGACCCAAAATCTTTTTCTTTGTTTTCACTCTCTATGTGTCATTCTTCCTGTTCTATGAGTATTTGGAGAATGATGATGTTTTTGAGCTCTATAAAAATATTGTAGCAAAGACATACTAACCCTAAATCCATGGATCCCTTATGTGTTTTGGGATTTCATTTTGGGGGAAACCCCTTATTCATGACATAGCTTCATTGGGGAACATATGACTTGGAATAGGGCTTTCTAAATAAGCTCTCATGTCCTCTTCATTGACTACTTTAAAGCAAATTGCTCCCAGCAATGGTGCTAGAAATTTCTTTAAAGTGGGGGCATACATTGGCATCATTTTGACATCCTCATGTTTCATTATGCAATTTTCTTTCTTCTTGTGATGTGTTTTTTTCTTGGTGGTGTCATTGGGTTTGATGTCCTCTGAGAGTGTGATATTTCTTAGCGTACAACTTTCCTCTTAGTGGTGATGCTACACATTGCATTCCCTAAGTTGTTATTCATTTACCCATAACTTGTCCTCACTTGGAGACATTAGGCACGATGTTCCTTAAGAAGATACCTTACACGAACTAAGCAATAACCCTTTGAAAAAACCTTTACTTGCATTTTGTTATAAGTGTTTAGCATAATACAACTTGTTAACCTTGTGAAGCTTGACCCCTCCTTTCAAGGCCACCAAGCATAACACACTTTGCTTGCTAGTGGAGCCTTGCCTTGCTCATAGGTGATTAGCATAATGCATCTTGTTAGGCATTATGAATCCCAAAGTTTTTATGGTGTCTTATTGAAGTTGTAAGAGGGATAGCTTTGATATGGTATGGGAGCCTAATACAATTCTCTCATTTTACATCCGTTGGGGACTCACCTAGTGGATGGCTCAAGGTTTCATTAGCCCGGAGTGAGCTTGCACATCATTTGCATAGTGGACATCAAGTTCTTCTTGTGAACATCCTTGGAAAAACACTTATTTAGGGATCCCTTAATTAATTGAGATTAATTTTCATTAATTGGCCCCTTTAATTCAAATCCAAGCCTAATTAATTACATTTTCCAAAGAGGAAACCCGACATTCATTAATGCCTTAAACATAACACTTCTCATTGAGCAATGTGTGTCCTAGGTGAGTGACCTAGGACCCATTCTCCCATGGGTGAATGGGTCCTCACTTAGACCTAGGACCTAAATTTAAATTATGTTTTTGGTGATATTTTAACATATTCAAATCCATATTCACATATCGGCATGTGTTATTTTAATTTCAGGAAATTAATGTTACATACTTATAAATATAAGGTCATTTCACTATGTTTCATCTAAGATTTTGAAGTGAGCACTCCTATAGCAAAGTTAGAAAATCAAGAGCATTTCAAGAGAAATTCAAGGCATTCAAGAGTAGATTTGTTGAAGAATTATTGCAGCAATCAAGATCTAATTGTCATTGCAAAGTCTTTTTGCATCATGCATGTTATTGGAGCTAATATGATGTTTTAGGTTTCATGATCCATTCAAGTATTCAAGGAATTTTTTTCAAATAAAGTTTCAAGATCAAGATCCACATCCATTGAAGTCATTTCATGCAAGTTGTAGACTTACATTCCAAGGTTCATCCAAGGGTTTGGTGAGTTGTGACATAGAGTTGTTCATTCATCATTGTTTCCATGCTATTTCATTTCATTTCAAGGTTTAATTACCAAAGGTGGAAGATATCTTGAAGATCTCTTAAAGAGAAAAATTGGAGAACTTGTCAAAGTTGCAAAAGTTGTCACAAAATTTGTTATCTCATGGAAACTCAATTATAGAATTTATTTCCAGCTTTCCAAATCTGAAACTTGGGAAAATTGAAAGATTCAGATATGTAGCAAAGGCTCACGAAAGTTGCAGACAAACCCTAACTTAGGACCCATTTTCCCCTAGGTGAATGATTATGATGTCAGCTTCAGAAAAGAACTTTTGGTGACTGATACGCGTCATCTTATCTCTCTATGATCTTTATTTCAACTTTTGGTTCCATTAGTATTGAGCTTAATCTATTGGATCCAAGTTGTAGCTTGCATTTTGGGTTTGATTTGCTATTTTTAATCTTTCTCCCCAAAATGTTGTTTAATCAGGACCCCCATCCTTGCAAAAAAGGGAAATCAATATATTCACACTTTGACTTGACTCACCTAAAGGTTGATAGTCCTTTCATTGTGTGGATCTCATTTCCTAATGAAATAGAGAGAAATAGGTCCCTAATTATTCCATCAAACCCCATTTTCCTTTGTTTTGTATTGATAAACCCATTTTTCTATGTTTCAAATAATAAGAAAAAATTCACCAAAAACTGAGAGTTGTATTCTTCCCAAAATGACCTCCAATACTAAGAAAAAAATTTGGCTCTTTCCAAGATCATGCTCTAATACCACTTTTAATGAAATAACTTGCACAATAGAATAATATGATAGGAAATATGCTATAAATACTTGATAATAAATAATAATAACAAGCCACTTTGAGGGGTAAAACCTCCAAATATCTCCAATGAGAACAAAATTTGTAATATTATGATGAAGTAAGACTCAGTACCTCCTATAGATACCTTATTTATGCCTAGGATATCACCTAAGTTGAATTAGATATCCCTATATAAGCCTTGGGTTGGCCTAATTAACTAAATAACAATATAATAATAATAATATGACTTAATTAAGAGTTAAGATAGACACAAGCCAACTATTCATAACCATATGTACACTAATATTAAGGAAATATTAGCAAGTACATGAAAGGGCACAAACATAAATTATGGAAGATGGGAAGTGATCAAGGATACATTATAGTCCATAAATGGATGAGTCAAAATAATTTTTGATAAGAATCATAATGATAGAAGATAGTATATTTTTGTTGCTAAGTGGATATTAAAAATTATGCAAGAACTAATGAAAGCTTTGGAAGCTTGATCAAGAGGTGTTGAAGTGTTTCACCCTAGAAAAGAGAGATATACATGAAGGGAGGAAAAGGATCCAAATGGTCTAGTCCCTTAGAATATAGTCAAATGATAAAGAGGACAGTTTATGACATAATGCTCAACACAATACACAATATAGACCTAAAGGACAATCCTTAAGGTGTATTTAGATCATCACACATGTAGGTCATTTTATATCATGACTCCAATAGGATATGATATTAAGCATTAAATAAAATACCCCATAGTGAGCTAAGTGTGAATGACTATGAAGATATGCAAGAAATTGATATGGTTGTGTAAGAAATGATCGATAGGTTGAGCATTGGATAATCTACAAAGTGCATTTCATATACCTACACACTTGTAGGTGACCACAAGATAATAGGAGTGCAAGATACCTTGAAAATGCATGCATCATGAAGATGGTGATTTTTAAGAGCCTACAAACATGACAACTAGTGATCGGCCCTTTAGAACAATATATAGTCCTATAGAATAGTGCATGGTCCTATTGCAAACCTTTTATTTTAAAGTGATCATTATAATTTTTTGACATAAAATTATAATCTAAGTGCAAAAGAAAAATCTTGTACTGAAACATTTAAGCAAAGGGAAAAAATCAAAAGAAAGTTTGACCCAAGTCTTTTTGGTGCTAAGAAGAAGAAGTCCTATTTTTTTCTTATCCATGTAGCATGGAGTTTGTTAGGGTTTTGATTCATTGTCATTGAAGAATTATTTCATGGAGCCATGAGGAGAACCTATAGGACACATTGCAACATGGTGATGAGAGTTGAGGAGGCACATTGTAGATTGGAGGAAAGAAATATGGCAAGATGTATGGAGATGGTAGTTTGTCTCTCCACATTGCAAATTTTCATCTCCACGTTTTAGAGACTTGGTCAAGTAGAAGGGTGTGTACATGAAGAGATTCATTAGATGTAGAAGCAAGATATGTGAGATAGCCATCATTATCCTCATAGGTTATGCATTATTTTTCTTGGATATTGTTGTAAAAGAATACCTATAGATGTTCAGTTGAGTCCTCATTTTATAGATATGGGTCTTATTAATGATCCTCCATGTCAATAAAAGCTCAATACTCGGGTATGCAAAAGAGAAGAATGTGTAACATGCATGTGATTTTACTATTGTGAAGTGAAAACCCTTGTCTAAAAAACTGACAGTCATGGGACTGCATTATTAAGAACTTTTGTTGTCCTCAAAGAACCTAGATGTCAATATACCTATAACCAACAAAATCAATTAAGTGGCTCAAAAGTAGAGATGTGATATGGTAGAAAAGAAAGATCCTCCTCTTTGTAAAGTGAGTGGTGACCCATAGCCTAGAAAAGTCCCCATCTTTCACCAATGAGCTAAGTTTTGCAACTTAGCAAGGGCACAATATTGAGTGATAACAGTTTTCGCATGCCCGGTGGGACTCATTGGACTATTTCAATCCAATTTTTTCTCATATATCACTGATATTTGGTGTGTACGTTAGTGATCTCTACCTTTGGAGGCAAGAATTCAACACACATGGCGACTCTGAAAAGCAATTTACCAGTTTCATTATGACTATGTGTTGGTTTGTTCCAAAAGGTCTGGTTTTATTTGTTTTTCAACTTTTGAATGAATAAAACATGTCTATCTTCTATGGAAATATCATATCATCCATCATATCATGAAAATATTGCTTATCCACCTCTATATCAGCCTACAAATGCCCAAAATTAGTCCCAACAAGAGTATTTTGTTGCCAACTAGCATAGTTATTCACATAATCAGCCTCAAGAAGACCCCTACAAGCATTTTTTGGATCTGAACCAAAATATTGATCATATGGAGATTAGTGACATGAAAAGTGTGTTGTTGTACATGGATAAATTGTTGGTTGACATCAAGATGCAGATGAAGTTTGACTTGCACCAGCAAGAGTTGGCTTATCAAGCCTATCTTCATGAGCAAGAGTTGGAGGCACAAAGGATATAGTTTGAAGAAAATATTGAGAGGAAGATAGTTGCAAAAGAGGAACAAATGAAGTTTTTGTTTGCTCAAAAAAAAAAGGCATGAGGTCCAAACAATTCCTTTCATTCCAGATCAACCTGTTTAAGAGGAGGTTCATAAGTATAATTTCCAAGTTTCAAGCAAACTGATCCTCTTAATCCTCCTAAAGTCAAGATTCTAAGTTTTAGAGATCCTTTACCATTGAAAGAGCCTATGTTGGCACAATTTGAATTTGGAATTCCTTGAGACCAACCACTTAAAGAGCCTTTTTTCCTCTAAGAAACTCAAGAAACTCCCCAAGTTTCCCTACCAGATGAATTTGAATGTCTTATCACTATTTTCCTTTATAAGGGTGGACCTATTGTCTTTCAAGATAACTCACTCACCATGAAGAAAGCTAGGAATATAAATTTATGCATACAACTATGGAGTAGTATCATTTAGAATAGAAATAGATTGAACAAGAAAAGATCCCTCAAGATGAATCTTTGTATGTTTTAACTAATGAACTTCCTTGTTCTATTGAAGATGATGAAAATGTTGTACTACTTATCTCATAAGATTAGCTAGGATAGCAGGACCAAAAGGTAAAAGAGGTTGATCATGAGGAGTATTCTTCAGTTTGGTTTAATGACTTACCTTCTTTCGTTGAAAATGGTGAAGAAAGTGTGAGTTTTCTCTCACCAACAACAATTTTTGTGGCAGGAAAATGTTAAACAATGTGACGATTCATTGATTGAAGACAATCAAAGTAATAATGGAGCCTTGGATCAGGAATAGAAGTATGCAAATGAACCTTTTGTGGAATCTAAAAATCTCAATGAGAGCTATTATGTGAATGATTAAAACCATTTGGACAAGATGTTGATTCATGACAAGATCAGTGAGAGTAGCCTTGATTTGAATAATCAAGAAGTTGAGACACATGCAAATATTGTGCAAGTGGAACAAGAGCAAAAGTAAGACATTGCTTTCCAAGGTATGAGTTTTGATATCTTTTTGAGTTCTCAAGAAATCAGCCATGAAGATATCTTAGAGCATGTTATGAATGAGGAAACTAATGTTGATTTTGATAAATATTTGTGCACAAACATAATTGAAGAGTTTTGTTCAAAGCTTGATGACATGTTTTCAAGTGATTTCAATCAAAAAGATGAGGTTGAAATAGTAGATAACTAGCAAGAAGCTAACAAAAAGAACTCAGATTTCATCCTTTCAAGAGGATGTCCCATCAAAGATTTAGCCAAGAAAGATATCAAAAAGATACAATAGACTTTTACTGCACCCAAGGGTGAGGTTGCAATTGAAGAACAACAAATCCAACTTACCTATTCATGCCAAATCAATGGTATTTTTAGTCAATTTCAAAGGGTGAGTGAGTTTGGTTGTGTTCTTCAAGTTGCATTGAAACAGTTTATTGAATATCTATTTGTGTTTCATATCCTCTCAATAGTTTATGATCATGTAACACATACTGTCTTGGTCAGAAAAGGAAGCTATTTTTCAAAACCAGTCAATGGTTTTGTTTGAGTGAGCCTTGTTGTTGGTTAGGGTAGGTTAGGTTAGGTTGTTTTTTGAGTCAATAAGTGTTGTTGCATGTAGGTGTAGACACGTAAAATGTATCGGTTGGCATTGCACACTTGATCCTGATTACTAACACCGCTTCATCCTGAATCATCCCTCTGTCTAACCATTTAATCGAATACCCTTATTTGATTAAATTCATCAATTTTCCTATCTTAATATAATAAATCATTTATCTAATTAAGTCATTCTCCCTCGTTATTTAATTAATATCTAAATCACATTCTTCTCATCTTTGATTTAAATCAACCCATAAATCTAAGTCAAATTTGTCACATCATCTAATCCCTCATTAAATTAATTAACCCTTGATTAATTTAATTCTAATCCATGTCCCATCCTCTAGCTTTTGTCACTTGCACATGAAAATAGATTTAATTCATTTATTAAATCTCTATTTTATCTCAACATGGCATAATAGAGGAATATTCCTTCAAATTTGAAAATCCCTCCAAGTGGGATGAGTCCTTCCAACAAGGAATTTATTTCATCTTACAAGTCCTTTTTCATTGAACCAAGTGGCCATTACTCCATTTGACTCTTCATCCACCTTGTCATTTCACAAATTTCAAATTTCAAATTTATGCATTTATGGGCACACTAATCAAAATGTGCACATCCTTCATCCATCCATCTCTTGACAAGTGGCACCTTGCTATTGGTTGAAAGTTAGTCCCACATTGCTTCATTTTGGGCATTTCTCCATCTTATCATTTTATAAATAAGAGGCTTCTCTCCTCATTTGATCATCCACAATTTGAGCAAATTTACTATACTCAAATTCATCTTCAAGTATTAGTATTTTCATCCATTTTATCTAGTTTATAGCTAGGTTATGCAGATTTTTCATCATGGAGCTCAAGTGAATCTTCATCAAGTGGATCAACCTTCATCACTCATCAATCTTGCATCATAGAAGTTGGGAAAGGGCAAATTTTCACATCAAATTGGCACCAATTCCCCCATGGGATCAAGAGTTTGCTTTGCATTTGAATAGGATTTGATAAATTTTGTTTATGTTTGTTTATGTTCTTCATCTCATTTCTTTTTCTTGGAAATTAAATGGATTTCATGGGGAATCTTAATTCTTACTTGCATATGATCTTCTAATGTCTTTGTTTGTTGTGTTTTGCAGGTATTAGGATTGGGGTTCTATAGTAGGTTTTAGAAGTCTTTTCATTCTTCCAAGTGTTTATGCATAGTTGGTCAGTTGGTTTTAATCATGTTTTGAGTCTCCTTAGTTGGTCTGGTTAGTTGGAGGGTGTCAAGCATTGTAAAAGTTCTGCTATAGCGATGTAAAGGGTCTAATTTTTGGTATGTTCTCAAGTGTTCCATGACTCCTATGCCCAATGGATTGTAGAAGGAAGCTAGTCACCATGTTTAGCAAGCAAACATTTCTAAGAGATCGCCAAGAATGTTGCAAACCTTTTATTTTATAGTGATCATTATAATTTTTTGACATAAAATTATAATCTAAGTGCAAAACTAAAAGCTTGTATTGAAACAATTAAGCAAAGGAAAAAAATCAAAAGAAATTTTCACACAAGTCTTTTGGGTGCTAAGAAGAAGAAGTCTCATTTTTTCTTATCCACCCAGCATGGAGTTTGTTAGGGTTTTGGTTTGCTATCATTGAAGAATTCTTTAATGGAGGTATGAGGAGAACCTATAGGGCACGTTGTAGCATGGTGATGAGAGTTTAGGAGGCATGGTGTAGCTTGGAGGAAAGAAATATGGAAAGATGTATGGAGATGGTAGTTTGTCTCTCCACGTTGCAAATTTTCATCTCCATGTTTAAGAGACTTGTTCAAGTAGAAGGATGTGTGCATGAAGAGATTCATCAGATGTAGAAGCAAGGTATGTGAGACAGCTATCATTATCCCTATAGGTTATGCATTATTTTTCTCAGATATTATTGTAAAAGGATGCCTATAGATGTTCAATTGAGTCCTCATTTTATAGATATGGGTCTTATTTATGATCCTTCATGTCAATAAAAGCTCAATAATTTGGAATGTAAAAGAGAAGAATGTGTAACAAGCATGCAATTTTAATATTGCTAAGTTGAAACCCTTGTCCAAAAAACCGACAATCATGGGACTGTGAGTTATAAATAACTTTTGTTGTTCTCAAAGACCCTAGATGTCAATATACCTATAACCAACAAAATCAATTAAGTGGCTCAAAAATAGAGATATGATATGATAGAAAATCAAGATCCTCCTTTGTGTGAAGTGAGTGGTGACACATAGCCTAGAAAAGTCCCCATGTTTCACCAATGAGCTAAGTTTTGCAACTTAGCAAGGGCGCAATATTGAGTGATAACAGGTCCATGATATTATTCTTAAGAAAATATGACGTCAAATAGTAGTCATCAAATAAATAGTGGTAGGGTCATGAGAAGATAATATTACATTAATCATTAAAAAATGAGAGGAAAAACACTAAGACATAGTCCTATGAGGTTGATGATTATGTTAAAGGACAATCCATGGAAGGGATTTAGACCCTAGATTGTAGAAGAGGACAATTTTAAATTGAAGGATAATCCTCTATGGTGTTGAAAAGTGAAAAAAGTACAATGGTTGGAAATAAGGAGAAGTATAAAATTGTTGCAAGGATAGTCTATGAAAGGTATCTAGACCGACATAATTGTAGCTAACAATATGACAGAGGTTGAATCTAAGGGACAATGTTTCAAGTAACACAATCATGTATATTGAGCAGGCCTTTGTAATTAATTGTGAAGTGTTTTGTATGTGGTGTCCTATCTATCAATATATTTTCCAATTTTTTTCCTTAAAAAAATGCATTCAAGTAGTATTCATTGACATCAAAAAGACAATCATGACAATTAAAGCATTATCAAGTGACAATATGACAGTCAAGAGAAGATGGTCATGATAAGCACATGGCAGAGGATAGAAACTTGAAGATAAGAAAAAACAAGAATGATAACCTTAATGTGCATTAAGGTCTTATGGAAAAACACCAAGCAACATTGTAATGAACAATACATATTCCCATCATTAAACATAAAATGATAGTCATCATAGAGGGTAGATAATCTACATATGAAGTTATTACTAGGAAAATTATGACAATCAAAGTCCCTAGAGTGCATAACAGTGTTAGAAATTACAAATAACAAAATACAATATATTCAATCTTCAATCTCTAATGGCATCAAGGGTCTATGATAAAGAATGATGATTGTATTTCCAAATTGAAGAGTGTATGAGGTTGTTAAAGGAGAGAAGAGGTGACAATTTGTGGAAAGAATATTCAAAGTAAGCAAGTGAAAGCCATGAAGACAAGCGAGTTCATAGGTAACAATTTTTAAGAATAGTGTGTCAGAATTGTATGGCATTCTTTTACTATACAATCATAGAAAAGAGAAAGTGCTTGTAAGTTATGAAATGGGTTAAGCATAAAATAGTGACAGTATCAATTATTTTCCACAAATGATAGAACATAGTGGCAAGGTATTTTGTGAAACATAGATAGTTTGTTGCATATAAAGGGATCTCTAAGTCCCTAATGTTTTTTAAAGATAAATCATTAGGGTTAATCACACATAGAGGCTTCATGAAGACAACCTACAAGGTAAACAACACCATGAATGGGTAGAGTATGCACAACAAATTTGGATGCAACAATCTATGAAATAGTCACTAATGATAGTGGTATCAAGGATGACATAGGTTTTCTAATCATACATGATAGTATCCTATGAAGAGTCATAAATATGATAGACCGTAAACAAGGAATATAATGATTTTAGATGTTTTTGTGTCAACAACATTTCAATATATAATGGTACAAAGAAATCATCAAGAAACACATAGTATTCAGCATGGTAAACAAGAAAAGGAAATTGGTTAAAGATCATAAATAGGCCTTTGAAGATGCAATTGAGGAAGAACCTTATCAAATTCCCACAAAAATATTTTCTCCTTCAAACTCATTCAAAACATGTCCTATTTGTATTTTAGTGACAATTTGAATATATTGGAGGACAATTGAGTGGATAAAGGAGAAGTTTGATTAGTTAGGAGACATGTAACAATAGTTCATAACATTTACAAGCATATAGGAGTTGTAAGTTATTGATTAGAATATATATATGGACATGCAAAAGAGAGTGAGATTGGAAAGTCAGATCACTCATTCCTTAACACCCAACTAGAACCTTTTGGAGCTTTTTCAACAGTCAAACAAGGATTTGACCCCCCAAGTGCCCAAGAAAGTTAGCAAATTTTAAAGTGGGCCTTATTTATTACATGAAACATGGTTATATTCCCTTTTTATTATATTTACAAGAGGTACACCTAGTAAAGGCAAAAAAAACATGATATAAGATAAGAGTTCATTATAACACTTGATATCATCAACTATCAAATATTGTAACTTAGTTTTCCTAAGAAACAAGTTAGAAAAAACTTGTATGCAGTTGTATAATACCTTTTTGATAATGAAAGAACCATTTTTACGTTCTAATAAACTATATTCTATACATTCTTATGGAATTATTGATCTTCTCTCATGATAAAATTGTTTATCCTTGAATTTTTGTCTCATTCTCATTGCCTTTTATAGTAGCATATTTTGTATATGTCATAGTTTGTGTATGTCAAGTTATTTTAGTTTTCATTTGTGAATTATATTTGTTTTGAACAATGATATAAAATTAAAACCTTCCTATGAAATGCTTATGCAAAAAAATACCAAACTATGAGTTGTGTATGGTGTTACTGGTTCTTTAATCATATTATGTATGCTTCTACAAGTATACTTTCATCAAACAATTTGGTGTGCCACCCCATTTTAAGGTCTTGAATTTGATTTTATGTTTAGTTTCTATTCCTTTTCCTTATAAGTAGCAATAGATAGGTTAGTTATAGGTGTTACACAATGGGAACCATCCCTCTCTGGATATTGACTCCAACTTACAAGCAATCCACAACCTAGGAGTGTTTCCATGGTATCGACTAAAGAGAGAGTTAACTTATTACTTTCTCAAGGGTGTAATTTAGTCTAATAAGAATTTCTCTAGAGACTACATAATTATTTGAGATTCTTTGATGGTGGTATTTTCACGATGGTAGTGACTTTGGTGGAATTGATTTTAATGCCTTGCTGATAAATAATGAAGCCAAGGAGTTTGTTAGTTGTGACACAAAAGATACTTTTTTGAGTTGATTTGAACCTTATTCTTAATCAAATGCTCAAAGATGCACTCAAGAACTTGTGGATAGCCCTCTCTTGTTGAGTATTTTTCCAATAGATCATCTGCATAGTCTTGCATTATGTAATAAAAATAACAACTATTACTTTTTGATATATTGCTCCTATATTTTTTAAGCCCAAAGGGCATGACTTGATAGCAAAAAGTTACCTAAGGTGTAGTGAAAGATATTTTGTGTTGGTCTTCAAGAGAAATCCAAATTTGGTTGTATCCAAAAACCCATTCATTAGTGATAGCAATTCATATCCCACTATAATGTCAACAATAATATCTATGTTGGGTAGTGGAAAATCATCTTTCATTACATTTTTTATTAAGATCTCTAGAATTTGTGAAAAAATTGATGCATGTTGGATTCTTATTGATAGGGATGATGTTGTAGATCCATTTAGGATAATAAATTTGGTATATGAAGCTAACCTAGAAATAGTTTCTAAAGCCCTTATTTAACTACTAGGGTGGACTATGGATGCATCTTATAGAGTTTTTGTTTCAATAGTTTTGCATCTATATGTACCACAAGATGATACACAATAAGGGATGGATCTAAATTTGGTATATCAATATATTACCAAGAAAATACCTCTACAATTTTCTTAACTATCCATGTGATGGTTTCTTGCTCTATTGTTGAAAGTCTTCTTGTAGTGTATGTGATTTTAAGATCAATATTTGTATGCAAGTTAACTTATTTTTCTTATTTTAATCAATACTAATAATTGGTCCTAAAATTATGGATCTACCAAGGAAAGGTCAAGTTCCTTGTTCATTAACACCTCAAGGAGGTTTTCATCAACAAACATATAGTGTTTATTTCTTTTTCTTTTGCATTTGACAACACCTTTGTGAGTTTTTCACTAGGTGACTATAATTTTTTATTTTTTATTTTTTTTATGATTAAGGAACTCAACTTTTTCCTCATAATAGGAAATATGATCTAGGTTGATTATGAAACCTTTATTCTAAGATGAATGCCAATGGAGGTGATGGTGCAAATGGTCATGTCATGGAAAATGTTAGAAATTTTGGTGGAATTTTCAAATGTATCATCCTTTAATGCATTTAATAATAAAAATCATCATACCATATTACCAAAGGCATCATTAATACCATAGGATTCCTCATCTAGCATCATGTACCTTAAGGAAAACTTGCAGTGATTGACCTTGAAATTATTTGGCTCAATAAATCCTTTCTCATGTAGTCTTAGTCTCTTGCCTCTATACTCCATGTTTCTACATATGTAAATTTTTGTAGGATATGTTTCTCCAAGAAAATATGATGAGTATATTTTATCATCATAGAGTCAAGAATTAACATCACCATTGATGATCTCATTATCAAGGAAGCCATTTTGTATGAGGGTTGTTGTATTGTATTGGAGGGTCTTAGGTATTTACAAATACCATGCAAGATTTATGATATTATTGGGGAGAGAGGGGGAGCTGACCCACATAGAATGCATTGTGGATCTCATACTCTCCATGCCCCTTGTTGATTATCTTGACCTTGATATTTGGAGTGAGATAAAAGGATGGTGATGAAACCAAAGAGGTAGGGTAAACATAGGAGGATAGTAGTGATGTGGAAGGGATACCAATGTCAATATTGTGACAATCATAGGATCTATTATAAGAACCTTCTATTATTTTATAATATTAAAAGGTTAGAGGATTAGCAAGGATGGTAATTTCTACACCATTATGGGGAATTTGATACATTGGTGATAAGTGGAGGAAATGACCTATATGACATGTATCTATGGGTGACTGAGAAGGTTATAAGGGAGATCAAGGTCAAGAATATGGAAAATTATTTGTTGCATCACTAAACCATCTTGAATGGGAATCTAAATGGTGCCCTCAGACTCTATTTATACATCATATTAGGATTTTATGGTTATGCACTTTTGAAGTACCATGGAATCCTCAATATATCCTAATTATCTTACCAATTTATATATACACAAATTTAAACCAGGCTCGCCATCTATTAGGAATCACTTGACCTTATGCTTGTTGATTATGGATTTTATGTGAAGGGAGTTTGTATGGGTTGGATTAATAGAAGGTATATCATTTTAACTAAATGCAATTTGGTGGGAGAAAAATTGGCTCAATAGAGCCTATAATTGGTTGGGACAAATTTTGTTAGGGACTCTTGAATCCTATAAGGTGTACTCCTATATTTTCTTTGAATGTGTGATGATTTTAAAAGCTCCAAGATGGATATTTACACTAGATTCTTCTCAAAATTTTCTAGGAGGTTATAGTGGATGGAATTTTGGGAGGATGAGTCGACCCCTTGGATGACAACCTAATCATGCTTGGTGGTGACAACACAATTAGAGTTTTTGATTTTGATGGTCGCTACTTATGGATAAACCTCTTCAATATGACCTACTATGGAGTCGTATGATGTGGATTCTTTATTAGTGTGGATTTTGTTGGTGTAATTATTATGGGATCAACCCTTGGTAGAAAGTGAGGGACAATTTAGTCATGTTTTAGGAGAAAATATTGATACATTCCTAATTGATAATTAATTAAGTATAGATGACCTTCAACATCAATCTCATCATGATCAATGAGATATTGGCTATAATTCTCAAGCTTCATGCATCTGGTTGTGGCATGGTATTTGATGAAATGATACTCACAATATTAATTTTCTTTGTACTAGGTCAACTTATGTTGGTTCTCCTCAAAATGATTTGTGTGCAAAAAAATTATCACGTTTGCTTGGATAAGTTTTTAAAATGAGTTCCATGGGTTCCCCTAAGGGAGTGTTTTTTTTTTGGGGGGATTTGTGGGAGGTTTTGATTGTCCTAATGGAGTGGATACACTATTTTATTTCAAGTAACCTACAAAATTTAGGGTTCTTGTTCTTGTTTCATTTGTGTGACTTGGATTTTATTAGATTAAGTCACCCCATAATTGATTTTTTTTCCTAATGGCCAAAATTGAGGCTTGTCAATTTGTTTGATTGTTATTGTTATTTTATTTTTAAAAAAATTTGATCAAGCCTAAAATGAAGGATTTTTCAATGGTTATATCCTTCTCAATAATTTTATCAAGTGTGGAGATGTAATGGACTTACAAGTGGAACACCATTCCTTGATTGACAATTTTTTTTTAGGGACAAGCAAAGGAAATCAACTTGTAAGACATACATCATTATAAAAAGGTGGTAAATTTCTCCCCATTACATTGTTTAGCATTATAAAGGTCAAGCATTGTTAGTTTATGTTCAATATTATAAGAGAATTTGGTTGCATACTTCTTCATTAAGTTGATGAAAGAGGTGAGAGATCCACATAGTAGATGTTTGAATCATTCAAGTGCTTTCCCTCCCAAGCTTCATGATAAAATTCCAATGAGATACATGTAACTATAAGAAACCTCTTGGTATCCCATTAAAAACACTTTTACATGATCTTGGGGGTATCCCTTTCCCTTGTATTTTTCAAACTTAGGGATTTCAAAATGTTGAGGGAAAAGGACCATCATGATTGATTAGTCGAAGGGGTATGGGAAAAGTTCTTCAAAATTATATATTTCATTTTGGTTTAATGCCCCTAATTACAACCCCTTGAGTGCATCCTTCATTTTTCACCACTCTTGGATGAAGGGATTCTTGAGAGGTGAGTTGATTAGATGGATCAAAATGGTACCAAATGACATTTTTTGTTGGAATATCTTTTTTAGTGAGATGCATCGTTGTTGAGATGGAGGATGCGATGCAAAGTGTTTCATGGGAAGATATCAGGTAGTTGGTGGATATGAAATTGTAGGGGATATATCATTGGTTATTATGTTGATAGCGGAAGGATAGGATGTGGTTGGAGGGTATAATCTAGTTGGTGAATAAAAAAATGATTAAGGTGGAATCATTACTTGTTGGGGGAATAGTTTTGGTGGTATGTATAGGGGTGGTAAGGATTGGATTTATTTTGAGATGGAGGGAAATTTCATTGAGGTGGATTGGACAGGGGATAGATATGTTGGTTGGTTTGAGTGGATGGTTTTCTAAGGTGAACTAGATAGGAAGTTCCATGTTACAAAATGAATTTGGATTGATTTATAGGTACACCATTTAACTTTGGGTGCATTTGAAGTGGTGGGGTTGAATGAGGAGGTTTATAGGAAGGTGTAAAACACATTATCGGGTGTCACACTAAATTGTTGGATGTATTATTTATTTATAGGTGAGTAACCCACATATTTTTAAAGTTTGAGGTGGTTGGAGGCTCTTATCATACTAGGTTTTCATGTTTGAACATGTTAAAATGAGAGGGGAACTTTCCTTCCTCATAGATTAGTTGTTCTAAAAAATAATCCTTATTAAGGTTCACAATGTGATCATAAATTGTACAAACCTAGGGGACAATTAAGGTTGGTTCATAAATATTTCTTGCTTGTTGATGGTATCTTGACGGGTTTGTTGTTTAGAAATTTCAACTTTGGTGTAACCATAGCTAGACACAAAATGATTTTCTTTGTATTAATCTTAGTCTTTTTAGTTGTTTGTGATCTAATAATGGGTGGCATAAAATGACAAGTTGGATTTTTGAAATGCTTAACCTTGAATATGTTTTGCTTATTTTTGTTTTTCTAAGGTTGATGTAGATGTAGAAGTTTTATTATGATCTGTTAGTTAGGGAAATCTGAGGTTTAATGGGTGGATTTAAGAAAATTTTGTTTGGGATAAGGTTGGGGATACTTTATATCAAAAAAATTAGTGACCAAGACCCTATGTTGATTTGAGATGGATGATTGATCTCTCCTACTTGAGATAGGAAAGATCTCAAGAAAGTTTGATTATGATTTTTGGTTCAATTAACTTAAGGATAGGCCAATTTCCTAAGCTAATTTGGCCAAGGTGGGAGGATTTATTAACTATACTTAAGATGTACAAGTTCTTAATCAAGATAGACCAAATATGAATTATGATGATTTGATTAAATTTGATTAATTTCTACTTGAGATTGGAAAAATTATTGAGTGAACAAAAATTGAGGAAATGGTTCAAATATGACTTAGATATCAACTTAAAAATTATTTTTATTTGAGGATTTGGTTTGTGTGTGGATGGGGTTGGCTAAGGTTTTGAACCTAGGATTTATTTTGATATCTAGTGAAAAAAAATTGAATTTTTTTAGGTTTTGGGGTATACTTTTGGATGGTTTAAATATTTGAATAGATGGATATGATTTGGGTGGATGATAAAAATATTGATGCATTAGGAGATTTTATAATAATAGATTATCTATAATTAGGATAGGATAAGTTTCTAATTAGGATTAATTTTGATAACTACAGTTAAGATAGGCAAAGTTCTTAAGTGTTGATTTGGATGGTCTATTTTTTTTACTTTTGGCTTGTATTTTTATTTTAAAATGGATGGGTTGTGATTTATTTTTTGGGATGAGTCTAATGATTAGCTAGGGTTGACTATTTATGGTTTGATATAAGAAAATTTATGGATTGTGGATTATGTTTTGGGTGCAAGGTTTAAAGTTTTAAATTTTGATGAGGTTTATGGTTTAGATATGGTTTATCATTCCAAAGGTCAAGTGTGATCTAGGAGGGTTGGACTATGGACAATATTGTAATATCAATGAAAGGGGAATGTTGAAGCTTTATTAATTTTGGATGTTAAATTGGTTTACAAGATGGTTTGATGTATTTCTAGACCTTATCAAGAGGTATGAAATCAAATAAAACAAAAAAAGATCATTTTTTTTTTTGGGGGGATTTTTGAAATGTTTTTGGTTTTGGGCTTAGAAGGAAATTACAAGTTTAACACAAAAACACACGCTAGTCATATTAACATCTTAAAATTATTCAAGTGGATGTGTATAGTGATTACAAGACCACCTATATAACTTTTTCAAGTGTGATGTGTAGAGCCCATTTTGGGGAAATTATCACTTTTGATCTCCAAATATTTCTCATATGGTGTGCAAGGGTAGAGCATATGTGGCCTACACACTTATTTTTGGGGGCACATGGTGAGTAGCTTCTTGGTGCAATCCATGATTAGTGCATTAAAACCAAGTATGATTGAGTGAACTTAAGTTAGAATGAAAATGGATAACTAGAGGTATCCTCTATATATCACAAGGGTACATGAGGCCTAAATCCATGAATCATAGTCCATCTACAAGCATTTTTCATGGAAAAGTCCATTTCCACTTCACCTTGACCCCTTACAAAAAAGGGTTTCAAGGTTGTGCCAAACATGGTGATGACTCCTTTGAGGTACAAATTTAGTTCTCTCCCCTTTTTATACCCTACTAGAATGCATTTTTGATGCTATCCCTAGGGGTGATGGAATCCCTAAGTAGACCTCCTAAAAAAATGAAATTCATGCTTTCTTTTGATCCCAATAGCATCATAGGGTGCAAAGGGAGATCATACAAGATGTTACTTTACAGTTGAAATATACATTAATTTTAAGCCCAAATATAAATGTTTGACCAAAAACATAAATGAACAAATATATAAAAATAAAAATAATAAAAAAGATTCATCTATCAAACATTCTACAAAACCATGTGTTAATAGTTTCTACAAACTCTTTGATAAAAGTGATTCTTACAAGATTATGCTAATTTCTATCAAGATTTAATTGAGTGTTAGCATAAAAATTGAGACAAAAATGACCAAATAGTCAACGAGGTGTAGGCAACACCAAATATCATAGATGACAAAATATATTGCAAATGACTCCAAAAACTGAGGCAACAAGATAAAGATTTTACCTTACACAAAATGTTTACCAATATAGGTAGTACTTTATGCCACACAAGTAGCACAAGACAACATTAAAGATATGATAGAATGTAGGTAATGAACTAAAAACCCTTACAAAATAGTGAATATGCGTTAGTTGAAAATGGTTGGTTAAAGTGTTAATGAATGAGTAAAAATTAGAAAATTAAATTTAAACCCATAAAAAATGATAAAAATAAATTAGAGCAATTGAATAAATTTAAGGAACACCCGACTTCCTACAAAGTGTAGGAAACACAAAAACGTGTAGGTGATGGGATGGTAAATATAGGTTCTTAAATAAAAGGGGCCTAGGAAAATTGAATCTTAACTTGCAAAATGAGGGTTAGTAGGAACCTAAACCAATAGAATAAGCACTTAAACCTAGTAAACATTATCAAATTCAAAGAAAAACCCAAGAAGAAGAAACTATAAAATGATAGAGAATGGAGGGGTTAGCTCTAGATGGAAATCATTTATTTGTGGTGCAAAAGTGATGTGGGAAGACATGAGAAATGTAAGGGATAACATTGACGATAAGCTAAAGTATTGCTAGAGAAAAATGAGAAACCTACAACAATAACCAATCAATCTATAAAAAATATGTTAAGAAATCATATAAATGACATTAAGCATTAAAACCTATAAAAATAATAAGAAAATGTTATAAAAATGCTAAAAAGGTGACAATGAAGGGATACTAGGCCAAAATGGGTACAAACTACAGAGTGGAGGCAATGCTAAATAGAATATATGACAAAAGGCACATGCAACTAGTATAGAAAATAAGTAATAACTTATAACCCACAAACAAAAAAACCCTATGAAAACACTTGAAAATGTATTAAATTTGGGACACGGGGTCCCATCATGCATGCCAAAATGTATACAATAGAAGAGACAAGGTAAAACTAGCAATCACACCTTGTTGTGCAATGGGTACACCAAAGAGGTGTGGAAGGTCAATTGAGGAGAATTTTGGTCTTTTTTGCATAAATTTGTGTATTACATGAGGTCAATTGGTAGGTAATTTATAAAATGATGTTGTTTGTGCAACAAAGATCTTAATGGAGAAGCAATAGTTTCAAATAAACTATATATATAGGTCTAGTAAGAGGGAGAGGGAGAAAGATGGATGGATAGAGAGAGGGAGACATGTCTAAGATAGAAGGGGAGAGAGGAAGATAGAGCAAGAGAGGAAGAGGGAAAAAAATAGATAGAGAGATAGATATAAACCTAGAGGGAGAGAAAAATCTAAAGAGAGAGTGAGATAGAGAGGAAAACATAGGGATAAATAAAGGAAGAGGGACATAGAGATATATAGGAAGAGGGAGAGAGAGAGAGATATAGATGGTTATATATAGTGATATACATATATAAGGAGATATAGAGAGATGGGAAGAGGGAGATAGAGATAGAGAGATAGACAAATAGATAGAATTAGACATAGAAAAATAGAGATGGAGAGAGGGAGAGAGAAATAGGGGGAGATAAATATATGGGAAGAGAGAGAGAGGTGTGGGAAGAGAATGGGAGAGAGGTAGACATAGAGAGATAGAGACAAGTAATAGAGAGGGAGGGAGAGATATAGAGATAGAGATAGAGATGAGGAAGGAGAAAAAGGAAAGTGTGTGTGAGTGAGAGATATAGAGATAGATATAGGGATGGAGAAACATGGAGTGTGTGTGAGAGTGAGAGAGATAGATAGGGAGAGCTCGATATAAATAGATGTAAAGGGAGGGAGAGAGTGGGAGAAAAATACATAGAGGATAGAGGCGAAGAAGATAGATGATGATGGGGAGAGGGGAGAGAGAGGGAGAGAGAGAGGGAGAGATAAAGAGATAAAAATAGTGAGAAATATAGAGGGGGAAGAGAGAGATACATGGAGAGGTAAGGAGATAGTGACAAGGGAGAGATTTAGAAAGGAAGATAGAGATGGAGATTAAGATGGATATGGAGTAGATATTTCACATATTTTGTATACATATTGCCCAATGAATGTGGCTACCAAGGGGAACCATAACATGCTCCAATAAAAGTATCAATAGAGAAATGATAGCTTCAAATAAACTATACATCTACTTATAGGGATCCAAACATAACTAAAACATTTTTTTTTAATCAATAAGATACTTAGCCTCCATTATAAATAGGCTCATGTTATGTTTGCAATAGGGAGAGAGGGAGAGAGATGGAGAGATAGGGATAGAAGAGGGAGAGATAGAAGGGGGGGAGAGAGAGAGAGGGGTAAGGAGATAGAGATAGAGATGGAGAGGAACATTTATTTGTTAAAAGTAAAATTATCCTTGAAGCCCATCATACATTAAGTAGTAGAAATAGATTGATGAGCATAGGGATTTATCGCACGATGAAGTGACACTCAATGCTCTTTAAAAGGCCAATAAACCCCATTTGTATATAATTATGTTTTTCTATATTGTACCATAAAGAGACCCTTCAAAAAAGTATCTCAGCTTCACTTTTATATGGTTGGGATTTGGAGTTATCTTTTGAAGTGGACCTCGTCTATCTTTTAGACCTTTGAATAATTTATGTCTATCTTTTAGCAAATTAGTTGTATTTAAATAGTGAGAATGATGATCTATTTTTTATTATATCATTTGTCAAATTTTAATTTTTTGGTATGATTGATCTTTTTTTACTCTTGAACTATTTTTGTGGGTTGGATCATTTACTCGTTATATTTTAACCAAATGATAACTTCTAATTTAGACATATGCTCCCTCATAATATTGTAATCTAGCATATAAAAAAATGTATAAAATAAATTATATTTATCTACATACCATTATTTTCCCTTTGATTAATTAAGTATATTAATTGTTTTAATTTAGTTAAAATATTTCCAACACTGGCATAGTATGATGGTTAAGTTGTTGAGGTGTTGTTCTTGCCATCAAGGTTCAAACCCCGCTAGGTTGTTATTGTTGATTGTTTAAATTGGGGATGAGGTCCCCCATTTGTGACATCACTGGTTCATAGCTTTGGGTCAAAATAATTTACCCCTTTAAAAAAAATTTAAAATATTAATTTTAGAAATAAAAATACTTAAAAATTAAATAATTAAAATCACACTACAAACTAAAGAGTTTCAAAATGAGTTTACCTATTGGAATGGTGAAACTATTGTAGCATCATAAATTGTCACCCATGACAATTTCACACTATGTTTTGCTCCCCCTTAAGTGTATGGACCTAATTGTACACCTAATTTCCTAAATTATGTGTTTTGTGGCCCATTTTAAACATTTATCGACAAATTGCATGTAGAAAACCAAAGCATTCATTTAATATTTTGTCCTTGACACCTTAGATCTTGGAAAATAGGGTTGGGACCTAGTCGCCTAAGGAGACTTAGTCCCCCTATTTTGCCTCCAAAATTCAATATGTTGAAGTCAATATTTTATTATTTGAATTTCAAATGTCTAATGTCGGTCATCAGGATTTGATTTTTGGGAAAATAGAGTAATTGGATATAAATACCTAGTTATTTCATCACTTCAAATCTAAGAAGCAATTTTGGAAGCAAGACCATTAACAAGAGCAATTATTATCAAGTCAAGATCAGATTTATTGCAATAATTCAATATCAAAGCATCATGCCAAGGTATATGTTAGGTTGTTCATGTTTATGTTATCATATTTTTTGTAAGATCTAACCCTTGTAGGTCTTCAAGAAAATCAAGAAAACAACAATCAAACCTTGAGGAGATTTGTATGACTTCAATCCTTCAAGGAAGCCATTTTTGAGTGTTGAGTTGTAGGTCATTGTCAATTCATCATCCATTTATCATTTAGCTATCTTTCATTGACATTTCCATTGTGGATGTGCAAACACCAACATGTGGTTTGATCGAGGCAAGCCCCTATATGGCACAATGCTTCCTCTCTCTTTGAATGTGTAGGCTTCAAACCTAAAGAAGATTGAGAGAAGTTTGAAGGTCAATTATTCATTGTTGCATTTCAAAACCCTACAACTTGAAAACATATAGAAACTCACTTATCTCAACATCTAACAAAGATCCGACAATGTGAAATCAAGAAAAGAAGGCTCTGATTTGGTTCCAAAGGACTGTGAAAATAGTTTGTAGGTTGCTCAACTAGGACATAGTCACCCTAGGTGACTTGGTCCTCCATTTTCAGTCCCATATTCATATCATAGGTGCACAGTACTCTGCTCATTCTATTTTTGAAGTCTGAATTTCTCTATGACTTTCTGGATTTGTTATTTTTGTATCATAATAGTTATTTGCATCATTACCCTAGTCAAATCATTGCATTTCATTTAAAATTCTATTTTGATTTGGTCAAGGGAAGGTTGAATCACCTTTTAGGTTGTAAGTCGGTCCTATATCTTGTCCAAATTCATCAAACCCCCACTACCTCAACCCCCTCTATATGAAATGTTGGAAAAGGTATCCAAACCGTTAGGTTAAATTTTAAGGTCCACATTTTCCACCATTTCAACTACAAACTAAAGAGTTTTAAATATTTTATAATGAAGGTAAAATTATGATTTATACTATAAGTTAGATTTTTATCCTTTGTTTCCTTAAAAATAGTTACAATTTAAAAAAGAATGTAAGAGCATGTAGATATTTGATCTCAAAAAGTTTAAATTTTTAAGTAGTGATTTTATCTCTTCATCACCCTAGTGAATTCATCACTTATATTTTGACCCTCTACATGTTCTTGCATGAGATTCCATGGATTTTTTTCTCTATATTAAGACTTGTGCATTAGCAATATAAAATAAATAAATTTAACAATATTATCAAATTGAACCATATATAATTAATTAGTCGATAGACTACATATAGTGTGAGATTTGAGCCTAAAACAAGTCTCACGCCTGGAAACCATTGTTGAGTCATCAAAAAACAAGTTTCAGTAGTCATTTAATGGTAAAACAACTATCATTTAATGGTAAAGACGTCCAAAATATTAGGTAAAAACCTCCAAAATCTCACTTATCATATAAAAGATAGATAAATATTGATTTGATAGTTCTGGATGGAAACATTCTATTTCCATTTTGTAACAACCCATTCTAATTATTACTTATTTATATTATTGCAAATGACATTATGAATATTGAATTTTAAAAAGACATAACCAGCTATTGTCAATCATAGCAGCACATGTCTAATTAAAATGAGTCAAATATATATATATATATATATATATATATATATATATATATATTCATTTCCAATGTCAATTACAATATCCAAGTTGACTTGGCTCATTGGGGCACAAAGTCAAAACAATATACAATTTTACATCAAGGTTACATTATAGACCATGATAATCATGAAAACATCCAAGGTCTCCTCTTGACGCTCACCTCCAATAGTGGACGAGAACATGGTTGAAGCACTTTACCTCCCAACCACGAAGCTTATGCTTCTCTGGAATTCTTCCAACTTGAAGAATACCCAACCCTGCACGAAAATTTTAGCAAGAGAACAATCTGCAAGGTGGAGTCTGGTGTGTGCCCAAACATCAACATGCATCTCTATCTATGATTAGAAAAATGCAAGATATATGCTAGGAATGGCATAGAGTGTTATCACAAAGTCCATACATACATAATGGGCTAATTGCTTGGCCAAGCATGAAAATTTAGTTGCAACAACAAAAGATAGGTTTTGGATAAAGCAAAAACCTATACTCTTTGAACTCCATTTCGGCACCTATCCTGAAAGGTAACTTTCAATAACATAGTTTATTCCTTCGCAACTATCTACCCTCTAGCAGCATCTACCCTGTGTAGACACCGAAATTTGGTCTAAGCTTGCGACTTCAATATTCTTCATAATTCCTATTCTTCATGGTCATGATTAAATAATCTTAATTATTTAATTAATTCATCTTAACATTAATTCTTCTATTGATTAAATAATTTTAACTATTTAATTAATTCATCTTAACATTAATTCTTCTATTGATTAAATAATCTTAATTATTTAATTAATTCATCTTCTGTTATTTCTTCTATTAATTAAATAATCTTAATTATTTAATTAATTCACACTTTTCTTTATTCTATCTGATTAATTAAATAAACGCTTTTTATTTAATTATGTTACTAATTAACCTTATCCTTCTTGTCAAATTAAATAAATTCTTATTTAATTTACTCTTTATCATACTTCAACTATAATTAAATAAATCCTTTATTTATTTAATTATTCATTTAAATCCCTTCATCACTTAATTAAATAAATCTTATTTATTTAATTATTCTTCAAATATCAAATCTTGAATTAAATGAATTATTTAATTCATGAATTATATTTTAGCGCATTCCTCTATATTTAGATAATTGTGTGAGTTATCTAAGTATTCACTTTTACTCGACTCAGACATCTATTTTAATCTCTCAGTTAACTCTTGATTTAATGACTGAGTGGCATTCTCGAGTAATCTCTTCATCAAATCATTCAATCGTCCAGTTCTAACTCATTTGTGTGTACATGCAGATTAATTAAATATTCCTATTTAATTAATTAAAACCTTGTGCATGCATTCAAACAAGCGTTGCTTTAATCCATCTTCATTTTTGTCATGCAAAGATAATTCTTTTGTTTTCGAATACCAAACTTGAAGATTAAATCATTTATTTAATCTTTAATTCTATTTCTAATTTGTATCACTTGTGTCATTACTAACTGTTATTAGAATGCATGACTAATTAGTCAATCTCAACCGTCTGTTGATCTTTCAATCGTGGCATGTAGTTCGAATAATCAATTTTCTATAAATTGATCTGGTCTTCATCATTCTAATCTCTCTCGAAATCATGTATCTCTCTCAAAATATTATGACTTTTGTGAGCACTTATCTTGAATCTTCGATGTTTTGCTAAATCACTATCTTAGGCTATACTTGCACAAACTCTTGAAAATCTAAAGGCAATTATACTACAACAGCAAAATGGAGAAGGGCAATCGAGATGAATCATGGAAATATGTACATATTGGGTGAGATTGTTTCAGTTTATTTACATTTTGGCTTTCCTTTGTTCTCTATTGCTTAACATTAGATTGCATTTAGAGCATTTAGATTTGCATTGCATGCTTGCTTTTGATCTTTTCTTTTTGCACTTTCTTGGCGTTACACCCTGAGTTGCTCTAGTCTACTTAGGTGTTGTTGTTCTACTAAACAAAGAGAATATTCTTCACACATATTTATAGAAAATTAATTCAATCTACTTAATTCCTCAACTTAATTAAATCAAAAACCAATAGAATCATCTAAATCTTACATACGATGGAGAGCTCCTCAGGTGGTGGCGATGGCGGTGGTGAATATTCAAATTTTGAAAAGGCAAGATTTCTTGATGATGTTGCAAGCATTAATGGCAGATAGCTTGTTGATGGAAGGGTGATGTTAGGTGGTTCCTTAACTACAAGTAAGCATAGTGGGTCCCCTTTAGTGGGTAATTAATTTTCTAGTGGAAAAGGGGCTTCGAAGATTGTTTGTCCAATGCACTCCCTAGTGTCCTTTGAAAAGGAGAATCCCGAGACTAAAAAGTTTGGGCCTGACCTATCATCTGGTGTTTGTGATGGGACTCCTAATGTTGTGGGTATTGGGATTGATAAGACTAAATTATTTCTTGTCGATCTCTTCTCTTAAGTGGATGAATCTGTTTGGTGCTAAGACTAAAGGTAAAAGTATTTCTCCTCCTATGTCATTTGTTGCTAATGTGAAGACTAGAGACTACTCTATTTTTGTCCTAGACTGTATTGTTGACAAAAGCATGTTAAATATGGATATGGATTTGTTGGGTAAATTTGTTGGTCCCTGACCTCATATTGAGTTGGTGTGCAAGTTTGCTTAATCATTGGAAACCTAAGGGACAGATTGATGTGGTTGTTATGGCTAAAGGTTTATTTTTCATTTTCTTTCAACTATGAAGATGATTTGGTAATGGCATTGATGAGTGTCCCATGATTTATTGGAAAGCCCTCTTTGATGCTGAAAAGGTTGGAACTAGGTTTCAACCCAAACTTGTGCTCTTTTTTGGCTGCTTCGGTCTGGGTTAGACTTCCTGATCTCCCAATGGAATTTTGGGATGAGGATGTGTTTAAAGGGATAGCAAGTACTTTTGGTTGTTTGTTATCAATTGATCAAGTGACAACCTCTAGGAAGCAGCTAGTTTATGTCATATTTTATGTGAATGGTGATCAATCAGCTGACTTGCCTGTTGTGATAAAGATTAACTCTAAGTTTGGCGTTTGGGAGCAAGTGGTTGAATTTGAGTTGAATCCCTTTGCTTGCTTCCATTATTAAAAAGTTGGCCACTAGGCAAAAAAATTTCCCCTCAAATTGTCAAAGTAGATGAATAAACAATGGAGAGAGAAGGAGAAAGCTCCTAAATAGGATGTGGAGCCTTTGGAAAAAGGGGAATCAGTCATGTGTGCGAATGTGGAGGAAAAACCTGTGAAAATGGGCCTGGTAGTGGCTAACAAGGTTGATATTCCTAAAGGCTAGGTGGACTCAGGAGAGTTGGATCAAGTTTTGTTGTAGGGAGACGAGGATAATTCCTCCCCTATTCATGATTTTGTGGAAACTATGGACATAGTGAGGACTAAGGTTATGGAGGATGATAAGGCCTCTATGAATGTTGGGTTAAGGTCCCCTCCCTTGGGGGGGATTCAAGTGCAAAATGACAGTTCGAAGGTTGAGGGATTGGAGATTTTTCCTGAAGCTAAGGACATTGGGGAGCCTAAGGATCTGGACAATCCTCCTTTCATTCTCATTCATGGGCGCAATATGAAAAAACATTCTCCCTCACCGGGAGTAGTGACAAGGAATAGGCAAAGGTTAGACTATGGGTCTAAGCTGCATGGTAGAGGTCACCCTCCTACTAATGTTGCTAGGGAGAAGGAGATTCGAATGGATATTGCTAATGGTATGCAGAGAACTCTACTAGATATGTGCTTTAAGAGCATTTCCCATAAGCTCTTATGAAGATCATTTCCTAGAATCTAAGGGGATTAAATCACCCTCACAAGCATGATCTTCTCACTAATCTGGTAAGAGATCATTGTCTTGATATTGTGTTAATTCAAGAAACTAAAACAGGTTTGGATAAATTATCTAGGTTGAAGAATAAGCTTTTTAAGGATTGTGGGATGCATTGTTTCGATGCAGCGGGTGCTTCGGGAGGGATTGTGAATTTTTGAAATCTTAGGGTGCTTCAGGGGGTTTAGGTATTCAATGATTTTAATAATGTGGCTACTTCCTTTAACCATCTATGTGATAAGTTCTCTTGGACTCTATCTAACATTTATGCTTTGAATTGTAAGAGTACTAGAAAAAGGCTATGGGAGAATCTTGGCTCCTTTAAAGTGATGCACCATATTGATAATTGGTTGGTCATGGGGGATTTTAATACTCCTCTGCATGATGTTGACTAGTTGGGTGGTTCGCAAATGGTGGATGATAGTAGATATGATCTTATAAATCTTATTAATGATACTACTCTTCTTGATTTGGACCTGAAAAGTGCTTCTTTCACATGGTCGAATCGGCATGTGGGAAATTCCCTTATCTAGTTCAAGCTTTACCGTGCTCTCATAACCCCTGAGTGGTTGGTTCATTATTCTTGCTCACTTTCTACTTTAACTAGATTGGTATTGGATCACTTTCCCCCGGTTTTGTCATTGGATCTACTAGGTGGCAAGAAAAACTTTCTATTTAGATTTGAGAAAATGTGTTGTCATCCAAACCTGGGAAATTTGGTTAATGACTGGTGGAACATTCATTTGGATGGTTTGGCTGTGTTTAGAGTTGCTAAAAATCTTGCTAATGTTAAGGATAATGTTAAAAAATGGAACCGTACTTCCTTTGGTCATATTTTTTTGGAGAAAGAGGGTGTGTCTAAGGAGATTCAAGTCATGCAACAATCAATCCAATTGCCTGGGTATGATCATGCCTTGATTTTGAAAGAAAATATCTTGCTTTCTAGATTGCATAATATTGTTGTGAAGGATGAGGAATTCTGGAAGCAGCGTTTGAGGATTATGTGGCTAAAAAGTGGGGACAGGAATACTAAGTTTTTTCACCTCTCTACTCTTAAACACAGGGCTTCTAACCATATTAAATTGATCAATTTCAATAATCAAGTTTTGGAGAAGGATGTTGATTTGCAGTTTGTTGCTTCCTCCTGCTTCTCTTAGCTGCTTTTAGTGGAGGGGGAGCTGGATTTGGCTTATCAAGAGGAAATTCTTAGGGATATCCCTCTGATCTTAGATGATGATATTAATAGGTTGTTGGTTTGTATTCCTTCGATGGATGAAATTTGAATTGTTGTTTCTCTTTTGAAGGTAATAAGGCACTGAGTCTGGATGGCTTTCCTATGTTCTTTTTTCAATCCTTCTGGGAAATTGTTGCTAAGGATGTTGTTTCATATACTAAGGATTTTTTTAGATTTGGTTCTCTTTTCAAGGAATTGAACTCTTCTTTCATTGTTTTGGTTCCTAAGAAGCATGGTGCTTCTTCTTTTGAGGAGTTTGGTCTGATCAGCTTATGTAACTCGGTTTATAAGATCTTCTCCAAGGTTTTGGCAGTAAGATTGCAAAGAATTCTACCTCTTATCATTTCACCTCAGCAAAATGGATTAAAGGCTGGTAGGAAAATTTTGGATTCTATTTTCTCCATTCATGAGAACATTCACTCTCTTACTATTAATAAGCATGTTGGTTTTATTCTAAATCTTGACTTACTTAAAGCTTATGATAGAGTTGACTAGGGATTTCTTTCTAATATATTAGCTTCTTTTGGTTTTGGGGAGAAAGTGGTGGCTCTTGTGCTTCAGCTTATCTCTACCCCTTGGTTCTTTGTCCTCATCAATGGGTCCCCTTCCCCTCTCTTTGACTGCTCCAAGGGTCTGAGGCAAGGGGATCCTGTCTCTCCTTTTATGTTCATTATCATGGTAGAATCCATGGGTCATCTCATTTAGAGATTTATTAATACTAGGGTTATGTCTGGGTTAGCCCCCTCTTCCACTAATCTTGTTTGCTCCCATCAACAGTTTGTGGATGATTCTCTTATGCTCGATCAGTCATCCATTAAGGAGGCTAAGGCTATCAAGACTATTTTACATAAGTATGAGGTTGCTTCCGGGAAAAAGTTTAGCTTACCAAAGAGTGTTATTTTCTTTTTTAACACTCTGATCGAAAGACAGACTAAAATTGCTAGAATTTTGCAATGCCAGATTGGGGAACTTATTGCTTCTTATTTGGGTCTTCCCTTGTGCTCTAATGTTCCTGATTCTATTTGGAGAGTTGTTGAGCCAAGTTAGGAAAGTTCAGTTGATTAAATCTACTTTTCAGAATCTTCATGTTTATGCTCTTAGTCTTTTCCATATGCCTAGGAAATTTGTGGATATATTGGAAGGAATTCAAAAAAAATTCCTTTGGTCTGGTGTTGAGGATAAGAGAAGAATTCATTTGGTTGCTTGGGATGATGTCTGTTGAACCAAAAAGGCTAGTGGGCTTGGAATTCATAAAATCAGAGCGTTTAATATTGCCCTTCTTGGAAAAAAATTGTGGAACCTTTTGTTGGCTAAGAGTGAATGGGAAAAAATTGCTTGGAGCAAATACTTACATGGTGTTGATGGTATAAGGGGGTTCTTATCTCAAGACTTTAATCCTCTATCTGGATCTTCTCTATGGAATTGTATGGTTAAGGCTAGTAGGCTTGTGGCCAAATGTCTCTTTTGGAAATTGGGAAATGGTAGAAACATTTTGTTCTAGGATGACAACTGGTTTGGCAATAGGCCTCTAAAAGATGAGTCATGGGCTCAACCTTTCATGGATCTATGTGTGTGGCAGTTTGGCAGATTTGTTGATGACTATATTGAGGGAGGATGTTGGAAGAAGTTGCATGAGGTGGACCCAGGACTGGAGGTTCTTTTTAAGGCTATATCTACGGTTCATATTCCTTCTTTCCCTTCTCCTAATAAATTTGTTTAGAAGCCTTCTTTTAATGGTAACTTCTTTTTTGCCTCGGCTTTTCATTTTAATGAATCCTTTGTTGGTCCTACTCCTTTTTGGGCTTTCATTTGGTCCTCTAGATTGATTCCTAAGGTTAATGTTTTCTTTTGGCTCTTTTTCCAGAACAAAATATTAACTACTGATAATTTGGTCAAAAGAGGTTTTGTGATGCCTAACAGGTGCTTTCTATGTGAAGAGGAAGCCAAAAATGCTTGTCATATGCTGATTGGTTGCATATATGTTAGAATGGTGTGGGCTCATGTGCTCTCTCTATAGAATTTAAGTTGGGTGTTCCCTAGTTCTATTAAAGAGTTGTGGTCTCAATGGGTTGGCCCCACATCCAATCCTGCTCTTTTGATTTTTTGGTCTCTTTCTCTTCCTCACATTTTTTGGGGTGTTTGGCTTGAGCGCAACAATAGAATTTTCAGGAATTCTTCCCTCCCTACTATCTCAGTGGCTTATAAAGTATGTGCAACTATTAAAGAAAATTTTCTTTTAGGGATTACTTTTCACAATGGGCCGAAGATTAATCTTAGTCCCTATGATATCTCTATTGCACAAAGGTGGAAGTTGCCCTATGATATTTCCCTCTCAGTGACTAAAGGGAAAACTTCTAGAGAAGATGTTGTTTGGAAATCTCCTTTGGATGGTTGAGTGAAGCTTAATTTTGATGGAGTTGCTAAAGGAAATATGGGACCTACAGGTTGTGGTGGAGTGATCAGAAATTCTAATGGTAGGTTTGTCTTCATTGTGGCACTCCCTTTGGGAATCCAGACAAACCACTATGCAGAAGAAGTTGCAGCCTATCATGGTCTCAAGTTGGCACAAATAAAAGGCTATAAGAAAGTTTGGCTAGAGGGTGATTCTTTGAATATCATTAATAATTTGAAAAATTGCTCTCCCCCTTCTTGGACTATTGAGTCTTTGATAAGGGACTCCATTGATATTCTTAAATATTTTGATGAATACTACATCTCTCATATTTTGAGAGAGGGTAATGGTCTAGCAGACATCTTCACTAATATTGGAGTTAGAGAGGTTAGGGAATAGGGTTTCAATGACCCTATCCCTATAGAGGCTATACAACTATTAACTATGATTGCCAACTTTAATTTGATTAAGTTCTCATTATGGCCTGCGACATGCACGTCTTTCTTCACATGGCTAAAAATTATGAGAAAGGATGGTAAGCTTGATTTGAATCTAGCTAATGGTACGGGAGCTGGTAGCCAAAGGGAATGGAACTCTATGCTCTTAATTCTCCTATGCCTCAATTTTGTTCTCACACAGATTTTGGGTGCTCCTAGCTTTGTCTTCTAGAGTCTTCCTCTCACTGAGTTCAGTGTTCTCAAGTCATTACTCTCTACTAATTTTATCGAGATGGGTGGAGATAGAAATCAAGCAGAACCCTTCTCATGCGAAACTGCTAAGAAGAAGGAGGAGGTTTGGCAGGTGTTGGAGAAAGGAGGGTTAACTCCTTAACTAGCTAGCAAAAAAGTGAAGAAAAGGTGACTTATTTTGGAAAAGGAGTTGGATTCAAAGGAGGATGTGGACTTTGTCTTGGACTCACTTAATTCTTTGGAGGTGGGTCCTCAACCCCCTACTACGGGAAAGACAAGAAAAGGGGAGTCATGTGCTAGTGAGGGCTATATGACTTGTAGTGATGAGGTGGTTGTTGATTTTCCGAATAGGAGTGTGAAGGAGAAGAATGATTTGTATGGTGAGGCTTCTTTTCCACCCCCTGTAACCAAGCAGATGAAGGAGCCAGAGGAGGGAAGCAAGAAGAAATGGGTTCTAAAGACTGTGAGTCAATTACTAGAGAGGGACTTTCCTCTCACTATAACGAGTGGTTCGGATGTTGATGATTCTCTGAGTGTTAACTCAAACTTGCAACAAAAAGGTAAGACTAGGGTTGCTGGTGATTTGATTGTTGAGGATACCTAGGATGTGGAATTGGAGAGGCTGAAGAAAAGAAAGGTTGTGGTGGAGGAGATTGTGAGTTCCATCCGCAAAATAAAGACCCTAGTTGCAACTGGGAAAGGTAAGGAAATCTCTACTGGTCAGGATAAGCTTAGTTCCTCTGAGGAGGAAGATTCTTTGGGGAAGGGAGTTTTTAATAGTGATAGAGAAGACATGTCTAATGTGTTGGGAACTGCTTGTGAGGGTTCCATTTTTTTGTTCAAACTATTTAAATGGTTTTTTCATGAACTCAATAAAACTAATGTCAAAGTTAGGGGTGTCGTGAGTAAGGATGAAGAGTCCTCTATCCAAAACTAGATAGATGAATTGTTTGATTCACTTAATATTGTGGCATACACTATGGTGGAGGAAACTCTTAAAATGAAATAGAACCTAGAAGGTAGAATCCTCACCCTTGAGGATCAAATGGAGAAAATTTGGGCTACTGTGATGAGGGGTGGGGAGGTGTCTAAATATGTTGGTAAATTTGATTCTATTGGTGTGACTTCTCATGTGGTTAGTGCCAAGAAGCGTAAGGAAATTGTTCATTCTAAAGAGATTGGTGCTACTGGTAAGTTGATGAAGGAGGAGGTTGTTGATGAGAAGGGTAGGGAGAAGAGTAATGTTTTGATTACTAAGGTGAATATGGATGGACGTGGTGCTAGAACTAGAAACAAGACTAAAGCTTAGGTTGGGACTTCTGGTAAAGAAATGTCTGATGTTTTGGATGATGCTCAGAAGGCTATATAGTGAGCGACGTGGAGGTAGAGGATATTCTAAAAAACATGTAGTGCTGCTAGTTGGGGTCCTCCTTTTTGGTTGACTTTTTGTTGTTGGTTCACTGATGATGGGCTAATTTATGCTTAGTGTTGTTTTCTTTAGTTTCAGCTGCTTTCTTTTGTAAAGGGTTTTGGGCCCCTTCAAAACCCGTATTTTACCTCTACTCAAAAACTTAAATAAATCAGAAAAATGATTCAAATGGAACTAATCAATACATTATCCATTCAATTCATACATATATCACATGATTACATTCAATGTAATTCAGTATTCATTAAAAATAAATTAAACAAGTAACAAAAGAAGGTATGTCACAAGTATGTGTATGTACGTAGATGAAGGTCTATGTGCATACACATATATGTGTCAACTTAAGTTAGTATATTTGTGCATACATTTTGAAATAAAATCATTATAACAGATTTATTTCATTCAAAATAATGTTACAGATTGTCATATCATTTGAAAATAATACAAGATGTAAATTTTCCTTTTCGAAGAAATAAGAACATATATGTTTGAAAAATTTTCACATAATGATGTGTTGTTTGTATAATAACAATGTTGTATGTATCAAAACAATGTTGTTTGTGTCAAAACAATGCTATTTGTATCAAAATAATGATGTTTGTGGCAAAACAATACTGTTTGCAAAGGTTTACAAGTTACTATGCCTATATGTCTCATTAACAATTTCAAGTTAAGGGAATAAGAAGGAGATGGACAGTGAGAAGAAAAACGTTAGTGAGGCAGGATTGAGTGATTTGAATTTGAATTTTCTCCTTGGTGATCATGGCGGATTCCAGTTTGGTTAGCCTATAGATTCGATATTTTTTGTTGTTGATAATGGGGAGGACGTCTTGTGTGGCATGGGTGTGGTCAAAGCTATGGTCTCTAGGGGGTAGTGTGTGGTTGATGCTTTCAAGGAGGCATGTGTTGGTTTTCCATTGGTGGAGGCATTGGTTCAAGCTCCAAAGGCCCCTATGGGTCATGTGTTGGTTTTTCGTCGATGGAGGCGTTGGTTCAAGCTCCAAAGGCCCCTATGGGTCATGTGGTGTCAATTGTTACTACCATGTAGGCCCCTTCTGGTGAATCTTATGGGGCTCACCCAAAATATTCTTGGGTCGATCATGTTCTGATGGAAAAGTCTCGACCAATAGGGCAGTCTTCTTTGCTTGGGTAGAGGTGGGCTGACCTTTTCTCTTCTAAGCTTAAAGGTAAGGGTGTTGCTTCTGAATCTGTTTCTTCTTCAAATGTGGAAGGTGGTTTTGCTCTATCCATCCCGGACTCTATTGTGGATAAAAATATTGCTCGAATGGATTTCTCTCTCATGGGAAATTTCTTGGGTCCTAGACCCAACATTGAGGAGGTTCGCACCTAGGTTCGTAAGAAATGGACACTGAAGGGGCAGGTGGAGGTTGTGGCTATGGCCAAAGGCTTTTTTTCTTTTTCCTTTTCATGTGATGAAGATTTTAGGTTGGTCTTCTCAAAAGGGCCATGGATCTTTGGTCATCTGACCTTGGTGCTACGCCCTTGGCAGCCTGGTATGGACCTATCAAAGTGCCTTTTTTCATTTTTCTCTCATTTGGGTTAAACTGCTTAATCTATCATTGGAGTACTGGGATGAAGAGGTGTTTAAGGCAGTTGCCAACTCTTTTGGGTGTTTATTTTCCATTGATGAGGCTACTCTTTCTAGAAGGCACCTGGTCATTTCCAAGCTCTATGTTATGATTGATCAAGATGTTGTGATGCTTGAATTCTTTCACCTAATCTCAAAGGTGGGCTATTGGAAACAATAGGTTATCTTTGAGTCTTTTCTATTTGTGTGCTTCAAGTGCAAAAAATTGGGCCATTGGACTAAGGACTACCCTGCCAAGGTGGTTCCTCCTAATTCTGTGACTCAATATAAGATGTGGAAGGTCAAGGAGGCTAAGGAGTCCTTTGCTCCTCTTGAGTAGGGTGACTTTGGTGTTGGTAATGCTCCAGAGGTTGAAGTCAATAATGAGGCTCTAAATGTTCCTCATCCCCTAGATGATGAGGAGACCAAGAAGTTTGAGGATGAGGTATCTTTTCATTCTAAGGATATTGATGTGGGTCATGATTTAGATACTTTGTGATCACGTGTTATTCTAGAGTCGAATGTTGCTCCTTGGTCTCCCTGGGATCGTGCGCCTAGATTTGTGGGTGGAGAGGGAGCTTTAGTGGTTTTGAACACTATGAACAAGGAAGATGATGGCCATATATTGGTAAGGGGTAGAAAGAAGAAGAATTCTTCCCCTCCCCCTTAGCCCCACAAAGGGGTTACCATGAGAAGGAAAAAAGTGGATTTTGGTTCCAAACAGTGGAGTCAGGGGAGGCCCTCTTTGCAAAAAATCAAGGAGCAAGATTGCAAGCAAGATATTGTGGAGGGTGTTTAGAAGACCCTCTTTGATTTGTGCTCTAAGAGTACCCCCTCTTCGTGCAAATGAAGATTATTTATTGGAATATTAGGGGGTTAACTAATGTGCATAAACATGACCTTCTAAAGAACCTGATCCGAGACCATAAGCCGGATATTTTGTTGATTCAAGAAACTAAAATGCAAACAGATAAGCTGGAGGTGTTGAAGAACTTCTTTTTCAAGGATTGTGGATTTCATAGGGTTAGCTCTAATGGTGCCTCAAGTGGCCTAGCTACCTTTTAGAACTCTAGGTTGGTTCAAGGGTTTCTAATTACGAATGGTTTCAATCATGTGGACACTAGATTTGTTCATATTCGGGACAACCCCTCTTGGGTTATTTCTAACATCTATGCTACCAACTTGAAGAGGGCTAGGAAGAGGTTTTGGGATGAACTTGGATCTTTACAGGTTGGTTTTTTGTCTCTCCCTTGGATGGTTATGGGAGATTTCAATACTCCCTTATTTGATAATGAGAAAGTGGGTGGCTCTCAGGCCCATCTTGATAGTCGCCTGGAGTTGAGAATGTTTATTGATGATAATGCTCTCGTCAATGTGAATTTGATGAGTTCTAGGTTCACTTTGTCTAATACGAGAGTTGGTGCTGAGAATATCCAAGTTAGATTAGATCGGACTCTTGTTTTAGCCTTGTGGTTTGTAGACTAGGCTTTTTCCCTCTCTTTGATTTACAAGGTATGGCTTGGATCATTTCCTCATCTCATTTGTGGCTGAAAAGGTTGAGGGTAGAAAATGTTTTCCTTTCCATTTTGAAGCTATGTGGTTGAGGGATTCTAGTTTCATGGATTGTATCAAGAGTTGGTGGAAAGTGTGCATTGATGGGTGTGTAATGTTTAGAGTGGCTAAGAAATTGGCTTTTGTGAAGAGAAATCTCAAGAAGTTGGTCACATATTTGACTCTAAGAAGTCTCTTATTCAACCATTGGATCTTGTTCAAGAGGAAATCTAATCTAAGGGCCTATCAGAGGAGCTTCAGTTGTAGGAGTACTATCTTTTGGCGCAGATTCATGATATTGTTGCTAAGGAGGAACATTTCTAGAGGCAAAGATCTCATGCTATTGGCTCAAGTTTGGGGATCGGAATTCTAAGTTCTTTCATCTTACTACCCTCAGGCACAAATCATCGAACAGGATCTCCTCCATCATGGTTGATAGTTCATTGTTGATTGATGAGGCTATTAGGAGCACTATTGCTTTTTTTTTGAGCATTTGAATAGGAATGACTTATATTGGGACCAACATTGTTTGGAGGCTTCTTTGGATGTCATCCCTCAACTTGTCTAGAAGCATCTTAATAGGGATCTGATTGTTATTCCTTCTTCAATGGAGATTAAGGAGGTAATGTTTTCCTTTGAAGGGAATAAGGCCCCTAGGCTTGATGGCTTTCATTTTCTCTTTTTTCAATCTTGTTAAGATATTGTGGTAGAGGATGTGATCAATGCTACCAAGGAATTTTTGGCTCCAAAAGATTGCTTAGAGAATTGAATGCGACTTTCATTGTTTTGATCCCCAAGTCTACTGATGTCAATGGCTTTGGAGATTTTAGACCAATCAGCCTTTGTAATTCTATTTATAAGATCTTCTCTAAGGTGTTGGCCACTAGGCTCTAGAGGATTCTTCTCGATCTATTATCTAAACACCAAAGTGGTTTTGTTAGGGGCTGACAAATCTTGGATTCTATCATTGCAATCCATGAACTTGCCCACTATCTTAATACTAATAAGAAGCCAGGTTTTTTTTTGAAGTTGGACCTTATCAAGGCTTACTATAGGGTTAGTTGGAAGTTCTTGTTGGTTTTTTTGGCTTGCTTTGGTTTTTTCCAGAAGTTTTTGCAACTCGTCGAATAGCTTATTTTGACTCCCTCTTTTGTTGTTATTGTGAATGGTTCTCCTTCTCCTTTTTTCTAGAGCTCGTGTGGTTTGAGGTAGGGAGACCCTATCTCTCCATTGCTTTTCATTTTGATGGTGGAAGTTTTTGGTCAAAACATTCAAAATTTGTTACCTATTGGCTCCTTGAGGGGCCTCACCCCTTCTTCTAGATGTGAGTCTGTTACTCATCAACAATTTGTTGATGATACTATCTTGATGATTGATTATTCTTTTCATGAAGTTAGGGTTGTTAAGGTGCTAATTGAGACTTATGAGAAGGCTTCTAGGTAGTGTATTAATCTTCCTAAGAGTCATATTTTCTTCCTTAATATCCTAGAGTTTCTCCAACTAAAGTTGGATAGGATCCTATCATGTAAGCGGGGTGATTTTCCTTCGACCTATTTGGGGCTTCCCTTGTGTGTCTCTAAGACTCTGGACTCCTAGACAAGTTCAGTAGGAAGTTGGTTGGTTGGAAGGGTATGCTTCTCAGCCAAGTGAGGAAAGTGCAACTCATCTCATCTACTCTTCAAAATCTCCCCCTATATGCCATGAGTTTATTTAAAATTCTTGCCAAATTTGAGGAGAAAATGGAGCAAATCATGAGAATATTTTTGTGGTCAGGGGTTGAAGTTAAAGCTAGAATTCCACTTGTGGCATGGGATCTAGTTTAAAGGCCAAAGAAGTGGGTTGGTTTGGGCATTAAAAATATAAGAGCTTGTAACAAGGCTTTACTTTCGAAGAATATTTAGAGACTACTTAGTGGGGAGGCGAGTTGGGATTCTCTGGTTAGAAATAAATATTTGTCTGGTTTAGGGAGACCTTGGAATATGTTGGTTTCAAATGCTATCCCTGTGGGCTCTTATTTTTGGAGAAATATCATCCCCTACAAGGACCTAATTGCTAAAGGTGTTAGGTGGTTGTTGGATGATGGTTCTAGAATTCTATTTTGGGAAGATGCTTGGTGTGATTATGATCCTTTGATCAATCATCCATGGGCCCCTCCTATAGTTCCAGTGTGCAAATGCATTTTTGGTGACATGGTGTTGGACTATATCCAAAATGGGGCGTATAAGGCTTTTCAAGATTGGGACCCTTTATTGATTTTCCTTTAGGAGTTCTTGTGTAACGTCAAGATTCCTCTTTTTATGAGACCTGATCATGTGATTTGGGCCCATTGTGCTAATGGTACATTTTATGTGGCCTCGATCTTTATCAATTCGTTGGAGAAGCCTAACTCCTTTCCATTCTGGGGGAAATTATGGAATACGTAGTTGATCCCTAAGGTGAATGTCTTTTTCTGGTTGCTTATGCAAAGTAAGGTGTTAACTCGGGATAATCTTTGCAAAAGTGGATTTGTGATTCCTAATAGATGTTTGCTTTGTGAATCTGATGCGGAGAGTGCCTTTCACCTTCTCCTTGGTTGTAATTTTTCTTCTCTCATCTAGAGTAAATTTATTTCCCTTTGGAATCCGAATTGGGTTTTCTCGAGCTCTCTTTGCAACTTTTCATATCAATGGAAGTGTCCCTTGCCCTCCCCCATTCTTCAAAGGATTTGGAATCTCATGGCCCCACATATTACTTGGGGTATTTGGAAAGAACAAATAACAAAATTTTATGTGATTCTAAACTCAAGATGGATAGTGTCTTCATCAAGATTCCTCAAGAAATTCTAGAAAACTTTTCTCTTATTGGATTTGAAGCTCCAAGTTGTGATCCATCCTCTTGTCTAGATGGGTATGACTTATTGGTGGTTGCTAGTTGGAAGATTTCCCTTATACTGTCAAAGGTTGTTAAGTCCAATATAAATGCTAGATTGAGTACTAAATGGAAGCCCCCACCTTCAAGATGGGTTAAGATAAATTTTGATGGGGAAGCCAAGGGTAACCTTGGGCCTATAGGTTGTGGGGGGGTGTTGAGGAATGATATTGGCAGGTTCTTGGGTGTGGTGGAGCTCCCATTGAGAAATCAGACCAATCATTGTGTAGAAGTCAAGGCTGCATTCATTAGTATTAAATTTTACTTGGAAAAGGGATACTCTAAACTTTGGGAGGAGGGAGACTCTCTTAACACCATCAACTACCTACATGGAATCCAAAATCCTAGCTAGACTGTCGATCAGTTGATTAAGGATGCTATTATAATGTTAAGATCTTTTGAAGAAAATTGTGTTTCTCACATCTATCGAGAGGGCAACTCATTAGTGGATTTTTTTGTTAATGAAGTTGTTAGAATTAATTAGTATAAGGCATGGGAGGAGTACTCCCTCCTTCCTGAGGGTGGGAAGATTTTAAAGTGAATGATGGTTATGGTTGAGCTTATTTTCTAGCTTTATTTTACCATTAGTACCTGCATTATAGTTGCACATTTTGTGGGTATCTCTTTGCTTGTTAGCTCTCAATCGAACACCTCTATCCAAGGGTTTCTGCTATTGGTAATTGTGAATATGAGGGGTGAAAAAAGTATAATTGAGTCCCATTCATGCACTAGTTTGAGGAAGAATAAAAAAAAATGGAGGATCCTTGAGCATGGTAACTTCACGCCTTTCTTGGGAAGGCTACATGGCCATGATCCCAAGGCTTCGACAAAATTTGTTTCATATTGGCATAATCGTAAGCTTCAAGTTAAGGGAATGATATTCAAGATCAATGAGGAGTTTATAGTTGTTAGGTTAAATAGGATATTTACCATGCTTAATTTTACTTAGGCATGATTATGCATTTAATCTCTTGGGTAGTTTTGTTTCCCGTATCGGGAAATTTTATACCCATTGCTTTTTTCTTTCCTTTAAAAGGCTATACCATTATGTAATTTAATCATCTCATTTTTCCTCTTTCTAATGAAATAGTGTATTTTGCTTCTCTCATTTTCTGTGAAGGTTTATTCTACAAATGGTGATCTTGGGCTCCACCTACATGGTATCAAAGCAAACCATTTTGCAATCCTTCCTTGAGATTTTTCATCAGAGTTTTTGAGATCATTAATTTGCTAAACGTTTATCCAGCATTTGAAAATTTTAAATTTCAAAGTTGCCTTTATTCTTAATTTACTTGGGGTCTGTGATTGTTGTGTGATTTCTTTCCTTTTGTTTAGCATTTGAAGACCAAGATTGGGCATAATTTGTAGATTGTTGGAAGCATCATTCTTTTGGTAGATTATTGATTTTCCTAGATGTGATCTACTTGATTGTTGGCAGTGAATTCCAATTTGAAGAGGAGAGTGTGATTTTCAACATGAAGGGGTACAAATTTGTGTATTTGAAAGCCTAATTTCTTTACTGGCAGCAAATGAACTAGCATATTTAAGAGGGGCGATGGTTTGTTTTCTCTTCACGAGCATCTTACTTGGTTGTCTCATTCTCAGAGTTGGATGTCCTGGAACAAAGTTAAGAACAATCCACAAGTTGTGCGAGAGAGAGGCTTTTTCACTTGGAGGTCTTCTCATTGAAAGGATACATTGTGAATTGGTTGTTGGGTGCCCGATAAAGTCTTGAAATTTATTGTTTGCAACCTGTAAATCTGTATTTGGTGGAAAAAGTGGTTGTTTGATATTGCTGGTGTGAAATCCTTCATAATTAGCAGTTCCATTTTCCTCTTTGCACATCAATTTTCCTTTTTCTGGGTTGAGGCTTATTTATGCTACTCAAAAGGCCAATTTTGGTCTTATTTTTATTTGTCGATTGGGAGCTTGGCTAAGATTTTCATTACTAGCTACAATTTTTTTGAAGCATTTGGAGAGGCCCTATTAAAGGATTGATTTTATTGGCCATCATTCTTATTCAAACTTTATATTTTATAAAGTTTGCAACAAAATATTTAGGGTTTCCTTGCTGCACAATTGAAGTGGAGGTGAGCCCATGGAAAGCAAATTGCTAAAACCATTATCCCACATTGACAGCATGGAGTATGTTTTTTCTATTTAAATAGCATTGCAGTATAGTTATGTTGTGAGAAAGTCTCACAAGAGGCTATCTTGTTTGTTTGATTGGTGGAGTTTGCATGGAGATCAAGCAATGGGTTGCATCAAATTTTGTTGCAAATCAGGTTTAATTCTTTTTTGGAAGTTTTTATACTTGTGAAAACACTATCTTTGAAATTTTGAAGAATTGTTAAGTTATAATGGTTTCTTTGGAGAAAGGGGACTTTAGGAAATGGAATGATGTTCTCACCCATCTTAGTGAGGAGAATCTATTGCCATATTTATATAATGAATTTATTGTTCTAGACACGCATAGTAGGTATACAATTTGGAAGGGATTTAGGGCGAGAGTCTATGGAGTTATTTTTTAGCATATCAATGACGAGGACCTTTTGGATTCACTTTTTCATCTTGAGATCCCTTATGCTCTTTAGACTTAACTTCAAGAATCATATGGAAATCCTGGTACTCTGCCATCTCTTAATGACCCTCCTTCCAATGTGTCTCTTTGTTCTTCAGAGAAGATAGACCATGCTTGTGATCCTTTGGAGATTGTTGTGAATTCAAATGAGGTTGTGGTTGCTTCATAGGTTCCTAATTATTTTTTGGAGATAGTTGATCCACCTTCATTAAGTACTTCCATCATTCCTGAACAACAGGATTATGATTGTCTTCCTGATTGGGATTCCTATTTGTCGGACATTGGTTCCTTATTTGTGGAGTCTCAAATTTCATATTTGGAGGACACATTTGAGGGGTTATCTCTCCCCTTTGATGACAACTATTACACAACTATTGTCAAACTATCTCTATCTTTGGATATTGTTTAGCATCAGTCTCTAGTGGTACCTTGTTTGTCACCTCCTATTGTGATTGGGCATATTCCTAATTGGCTCATGGCATCATCTTCCAAGGTCTTGGTGACACATGAGTAGATTTTAGAGACATTATCACTTGCTAATTCTTATCCAAAATGGGAAGCATACCTATATTTATACTTGGTTTTGTTTCTTCCAAAAGGGAGACAAGTTGTTTGTCAACATTGGTTTATGTTTTGTCTTCAAGCACTTACCATTCTTGCAAGTGATTACACATTGTGGGGGGGGGATATATAGTCTCTCTCATTCCCTCTTATGGGGGGATATTTATTGTATATACATGATTTATGTAGTACTTGGGGGGTGTTATTGGGTCCTCCATCCATGCATCATTTTTCTTTTCTTTTCTCTCTTTTGGAGATGGGTTTTTTTCCCACAAGGTTTTACTCCTTTTTCTCTGGTTGTGAGAGATTTATTTTTTGCATTGTAAATGGGTACCTAACATGGTTGTGTAGTCAAGACCCATATTGCATCTTCATTTTGCATAATAATCTCCCTAAGTTTCACTTAAGGGGGGGTGTTAGGGTAAATAGGATATTTACCATGCTTAAGTTTACTTAGGCATGATTATGCATTTAATCTCTCACGTAGTTTTGTTTCCCATATCGAGAAGTTTTATACCCATTTATTTTTTCTTTCCTTTAAAAGGTTATACCATTATGTAATTTAATCATCTCATTTTTCCTCTTTCTGGTGAAATAGCGTATTTTGCTTCTCTCATTTTCTATGAAGGTTTATTCTACAATTGGTGATCTTGGGCTCCACTTACAATATCTACTATTTATGGGCTGCCAATGGTTGGTTGTAAATTCTTCAAAGATAAGAAGAGAAATGAGGAGGCTATGGCTCAATTCTTTAAGGATGATGAACGAAAAAATCTAATCAAGATGCCATCTTGGGGCTATGAGTGGATGTCTCTCAAGAAAATCTGGGCAGATATTGTGGAGATTATCATGCAATATGTGACCCTTGAAGGAAAGTTTACTACAATCTTAGGTCACCATTTCACTCTATTAAATCATTTTAGACATGGGATTTTTTATTTCATTTCCTTTCTTTCTCTTGTCATTGTTGGAGGTGTCTATGTATGTGCATTTGAAAATTAGGAGGGCACCAATTCTACACGAGGGACCTCATCTTGCTTATAATGGAGCATGTGAGAACCCTCATTCCTACTAAACCAATTAAGAGGAAGGAAAAGGCTTTAAGTGATGGTTCCCGCTCAATTGGTTTAGACACCAGCATTGCTAGGGAGGAGGAGTGGAATGTGGAGGGCAAGGATGGGTCTTCTTCCCCTATGACCGCCCCTTCTAAGAAGCATAAGAAGGGAAACCCTAAAGAAAAATGGGCTGCCAAGAGGATTATTCTTCAAGATTCGGAGTCCCAATCTGTTGGAAACAATATGGATGTTGTTTCTAGGGATTATAGGTCTAAGGACAATGTTGTGTTTAATGGGCAAGATGATGTTGCGGTGGGAGGTAAGGAGGAGGGTTTGCAGGACAATGTAGTGGTAATGGAGGCCAAGGAAAATCCTAGAAGGGATTCCAAGAATATTTCCAAGTTGAAAAATTAGGTTCTAAAGGATGTTTTAAAGGATACCATGGAGCATTCCAAGGAGAAGGGTTTAGAGGAGAATACGGTTCAAATTGATGACTCCCCCATTCGAAACACACCAAGTGTGGAACCCTCTAGTGAGAATTCTATGCAAGAGGAGGAGGGAGTTAATTTGAGGCCTGGAAAGCCAAAACCTATTAAGGTAAACCTATTGTTGGAGGATTTCTCGTACCTAAATGATGATACCACCTCAATGTTTAAACTCTTTGACATGGCATGTGTGGGCCACTGGCACTTTCAAGTTGGAGAAATGGACTCTACAAGAATTCAACAGGGTGAATATCAAGATCAGGGGATTGAAAAAAATGTACAGAATATTCTAAAGGGCTCTGCCTCAGATATTTTGATTGATAGAATTGTGGATCTTGAGTGTTCTTTTTCTGACTTCAAGTCTTTATGTGAGCAATGTCTCTCTAAATTGGAGGCTGAGGTTTTGGACACAAATGCGGACATTAAGAAACTGTTTCAAGCCTACCATATTTTTGTTAAGAATAGTGTTAATTCCTTGGAGGTTCTATTTTGCAAGATTAGTGAGCTAAGAGAATAATAGCTCTACTTTACTGAGCTGATGGAGAAGGACTAGGCTACTAAAGGAAAAGGGAAAAAGGTTGGAAAGGATGGTGTTAAAGGCCCTACTACTAGAGGGAAGGGAAACTTGAGGAAATCCTTTAAGGAGGAGAAAAAAGAACTGTTGGACATGATTGACCTTCATAGGAACCAAGGACTTGAGGTGGCTAACACCTTAAGGAGCGTGAAATAGTGTCTAGTTATGTGTTTTAGTTTGTTGTTTTAGTTGTTGTTGGGTCTCTGTTTGTTTCCTATTATTTTGCTATTTTTTTGTTCATGGTTGATGCTATCGATTTAATGTTTTATCTTTAAGCGACATTTTGTATGTTCAGTTGTAAAGGGTTTTGGGTCCCTTCAAAACTTGTTTTTCCCATATAATCAAATCAATTTCAAGTTATCTAGTATATCATGTAAACGGTCAATATTCAATCATTCTATTTATACAAATATTTGAATAGTACTAGTGTCCTTTCTATGTAAACAAGGAATAGAATGACATGCTTGTCATTTCTAATCACATACAAAGTTGAAACATCTATTTTACTATTTTGGGTTAAGAAAGACCCATGTTTCTATTGGTGTCTATTATGGATATAAGATCAGGCTACTATTGTTTTAAAAATAACTAACAGTCAAACAACTGTTTGGTTCATCACAAACATTATCATTAGCCAAACCTTGAAGAAATGTCGATTATCAGTTTACAATGTTCGATGGCCAGTTGACAAAACACATTCATAGTAATCATTCTATGGGATGATTCAAGCATCATTCTGGGAATGATATGTGCATGCAAATGAACTAGTGTAAACAACATATGCAAGCATTGCATGTATGCAAAAGAAAATGGGGATCATTATGTTGAATGATTAAATCAATGTATAAATGATAAAGTGCAATTGATCTTAAGATCGATGCCCACATAATAAAATGGAACAACATATTCATTCCTCCATCGTTCAAGGAGAACAAGGCAACATGCTTAATTAGCAGTGACATATATATATATATGTGCATCGTTCTAAGAATGATTAATGTATCCTTCACACCCTTTTCATGCAACTTATCTGTTTGACCTAGCCGATAGGAAGAACCACAACTAATAAAAAAATAATAACAAAGATACAATCATTTTCCCTTTAAGGGAAATGATAATTATTTCAAAATCATTAAATACGAGCAATGATTCTAGTTATCAAAATCAACTGATTAACCATGAAATGGTTAATAAACTTACATACATAACATATCAATTTGAGGTGGTAACAATAAATCATACAAGGCATAGCCAGGTTCATCTTTCATGTCGATAGAAGAATATGCAAAGATATGGTGCATGAACAGGTTGGTTGATGAGGCCTTTGCAACATAAATCAAGAAATGATCGATTCTAAATCAAAATCCCTGGTACTAAGCAAAATACAACTTGCAGTAAAAGGGCATTTTATGTTTTGTCAACAAGGTTAAATGAAATCAACATAATGGAAAGAAAATGAAAGTTTTGAATAGTTTGTACTAAAAAAATCGTACATATTCAGCATCAGAATAATAATTTTTACCTATGTTTGTGGCTTTTCTTGGCTTTTTCCTACTTTTCTAGATGAGTCAATGCACTGGCTTACTTTTTCCTTTTTTTCCTCGTTGCCACTGCTAGACCCCTGTCGATTCTTCCCAGTATTTTGTGTTACCAAAATGGAAAATAAATGTTTTCCTTACCTTTTTGTAGCTTATGGGGTCGTTTCATTCATAATGGACATTAATTTGGCTGCCCCACTATTCAAATTTGAATATCTTGCCTTAATTTGAATGCAGGCCACTATGATATTATCACATATTTTATTCTCTTTTCATTTATTATCAGAATTTAACAACAATATTTGATGAATTCGAACTCATATTCAATTTCAAAGAGTTCGCATATGCTTATATATATACGTGCTTACATATATATGTATATATGTGTGTGTGTGTGTATAGACATATATATATATATATATTTTTGTTTGTCACTATTTTATGTTTATAACAGTATAATGTGAAATCACTTTCAAATAAAGAAGCAACTTTTATTATTATTCGAATAATAATTTTTAATTGAAGTGATTTCCTTATCCTTCAAGCATGCCATACATAGATATATATTTAATCATGCTATCATTTTCTTTTCAATTTTTTTTTTTGAAAATACAAGATCAAAACAGACAATTAAATAACAAATCACATGTACATCATTCCACAAGCCTACTTTGTCAATCATTGAATCAAGTCATTATAATCTTCTATATGAAGTTTCAAATGCAACTATCATGTTGTTTTGTGGTGTGTGTGCACCCAGATTCCATCAAGCTTATCATTCAATTTGGCTAAACAATCCTTCTCATCCTTCAACTTGTTACCCTACATTTTCACACACTTGAACTTACACATTTCATCAATAATTTCAATCATGATAAAGTATGAGATAGTTCATAAGATCACATGGTCAAAAGACGATCAACTTCTTTCAAACATTTCAAAAATATCAAAATTTTCATTCAACATATTGAATTCCCCCAATAATCCAATTTATCATATTTTAAATTTAAATGCAATAAAAATTGGGTTATGACACATTTGCGCTATTTCTTTTTTCATTTGTATTGCTTTATAATTTCTTTAAGGAAAAAATCTAGATTTGTCTAAGTTTTTTTCATTCCATTATTTAACACTTATTATTAATTGTAGTTGTTGTTTAATGGTAAATCAATGGTAAAAGCTTCCAAAATATTAGATGAAAGCCTCCAAAATCTCACTTATCATGTAAAAGCTAGATAAATTTTTATATTTCAATTGGGTGCGAACATTCTATTTTTATTTAGAGTGTTTTTTCCCAATTTGATGACAAAATTTCTTTTCCATTTGCATTTCTTTATGTTTTAAATTTGCTCTAAATATTTTAAAATAAGATAATATCAAATTTCTTTAAGGAAAAAATCTAGGTCTGTTTAAATTTATTTTATTCCATTATTTAACACTTATTATTAATTGTGTAACACTTGTTATTATTAATTGTTTGACACATACTCTCTTACATTTTAGCATATATATATTTTTCTATCGACATAATCCTTGAACCTCCTTTAGGTGCAAGTGCTAGTATAAATAGAAAGTAGATATAATACCCATAATATATTTATTAGTAATTAAACATATAGAATTATATTAATTTTAGAAAGCAAAAAATCATAAAAATTAAACAATTGAAACAATACTACAAAATAAAAAATTTCAAATGATTTGTAATGAAAGTAAAACTATGGTTTATACAAAAATCTAGATTTTCATCTTTTGTTTCTTTAAAAGCAACTTGAAAAAGAATGTAAGAGTATGTGGAGATTTTATCTCCAAAAAATTTATCTTTTAAAAGTAGATATTTTATTTCTTGATACTATGCATGTTCTTGCATTGGAGTCCATGTATTTTCTCCTATTTAAAATTTATGCATTATTAATAAAAATATTTGTTTTAGCAATCTATCAAGTTAAACATTATAATCAATATAAATAGGAAGTGGATATAATAGCCATAATATATTTATTAATAATTTAAAAATATATAATTACATTAATTTTAGAGAGAAAAATCTTAAAAATTGAACAATTAAAATAATACTAATGATTTGTAATGAAAGTAAGCTATAGTTTATACAATAAGCTATATGTTTATCTTTTACTTCATTAGCAAAAAGGGAATAAAAATAATAAAGAATGGAAGAGTATGTAGAGATTTTATTTCTAAAAACAATTAGCTTTTTAAATTAGTGATATTATCTCTTTAATTCATTAGAAAACTATAACTTAAAAATGGGAGAGCATATAGAGATTTTATTTAAAAATAAATAAATAAAAATACTGATATTGTCTATTGATATTAATTATTTATTTTATATTACTAAAATTGTTGAATGGCTAGATATTTCTCGATTTTCTTGCATCATTCTCACATTTTGAAACATCGATCACGAAAGTCAGTCAATTGGGTTCATATAGGGAACGCCTTCAACATAAAAATAAATAATGAGCCCCAAAAAAGTAAAGAACCCAATACCTTGCTTATCCTATACCTCTATTTGAGAGAATAAGAGGATGAGCACCCTCAATACCCCTTGTTGCACACTTGTGTGTGGTTTTACTCTTGATGAATGATGAAATAGTTGAAGAAATATAGTTTATCTCAAATTGACAACATAACCTTAGCATTCAATGGATTCTTCTTATAAATGGCCTCAAATAGGTCTTATTTATAGATTTTGAGACTTTTGGATCAAATTTGGAGATTTTAAATATCAAGATCAATGGATAGAGATTCATTAATATTTTGGTGCAAAGAGAAGCCTTTCAGTGACATCTCATGATAGGTGCACTTGGAGTCGATAAGGATAGATAAGATTCGGATATCTAGAATTATTTTTATTTTGGTCAAATGGTTAGGATTTCATCTCATCACACATGTGGGAGAGGTCATATGGGGAAGAGAGATGGGACAAGTGTTCTCTCACACATTTGTGAGAGATTATAGGGGGGAGTGTGGATGGTGTAGATTTTTTAGGATAAATTGAAGGGTTAAGAATTTATACAATTATTTTATGGATAAGTGGGTTAGTGGTTAACTAAACTAATAATTGCACCTTGTTGTGCAATGAGTACACCAAATAAGTGTGGAGGCTCAATTAGGGAAAATTTTGGTCTATTTTTTTCATACATTTGTGCAATACATGAATTCAATTGGTAGGAAAATTAGAAAATGATGTTGTTTATGAAACAAACATCTCAATGGAGAAGTGATAGCTTCAAATAAACTATGCATCCACTTATAGAGATCCAAACAAGACTAAAACAAAACCTCTTAATTAGGAAGGTAATCAAGCTCCATTACCAATAGGCTTAATTATGTTTTTAATAGGGAGAGAGGGAGACATAAGGAGAGAAAGAGGGAGAGATAGAGACAATAAGAAATAGAGAGAGAGAGAGATGTAAGAAGATAGAGATGGATATGGAGAAGGAGAGGGATATGAAGAGCAAAGGGAGATATAAAGAGAGAGAGGGATAGATAGATATGGAAGAGATAAATATATAAATCGAGAAAATGAGAGGGATAGATAGAAAGATAAATATAGAGATAGGAAGTGACATATAGATGTAGAGAGAGATGGAGAGATAACAAGATAGAGATAAAGGGAGAAATGAAAGAAGAAATATGGAAAAATAGAGATCAAGAGGAAAATGGATATAGATGTAGAGGTCTATGAAGAGGGAGAGAGATGGATGGATAGAGAGAGGAAGACATGTCTAAAAATAGGGGGAGAGAGAGAGATAGAGTTAAAGATGGAGATAGAGTGAGTGAGGAAGAGGGAGACAAATGGATAGAGAGGTAGAGAGAGGTAGAGGGAAAGATAAATATAGAGAGATATAGGGAGATAGAGAGGGAGAGATAGAGAAAAAGAGATACTAATATATAGAGGAAGAGGGAGAGGTATAGATAGAGAGAGATATAGATGGTGAGATATAGTGATAGAGAGAAAGAGATCTAAGGATATATAGATAGGAGGAGAGGGATATAGAGACAAAGAGATAGAAAAATAGAGAGAATTAGAGATAAGCAAATAAAGATAGGGGATATATAGAGAGAGAAATAAGGATAAATAGCTATATGGGAAGAGAAGGAGAGAGAGAGACAAAAGATAAAGATATATGGGAAGAGAAGGGAGAGAGAGGCAATGATAGAGTGATAAAGACAAGTAATAGAGAGGATATAGAGAGATAGAGAGAGGGAGGAGAGATAGACATATATGGATGGAGATAGGGAGGGAGAAATAGGGAGTGTGTATGTGAGAGAGAGACGAGAGAGAGAGATATGGAGACAGAGAGGGAGAGGGAGAGAGAGATATATAAATAGATAGAGAGGGAGGGAGAGACAAAGAGAAATAGAGGATAGAGGCAACATAGAGAGATATAGAAAGAGGGGGCGATAGGGAGGAGACAGGGATAGAAAGTGGGAGAGATAGATATAAATATAGTGAGAAGGATATATAGGGGGAAGAGAGATGTAGGGAGAGGTAAGGAGATAGAGATACAAGAGAAACATAGAGAGGAAGATAGAGATGGAGATGGAGATGGATATAGAGTGTATCTTTCACATATTTCATATATACATTGCCTAGTAAATGTGGTTGTCAAGGGTATCATATTATGCTCCAACAAAGGTATCAATGGAGAGGTGATAAATTCAAATAAACTATGCATCAACATACAAGGATCCAAACATGGCAAACAAAATCTCTAGATTAGGAAGGTAATCAGGATCCACTACCAATAGGCTCATGTTATGTTTGTAATAGGGAGACAGTTAGAGAGAGGTGGAGGCAACAATATAAAGAGGGAGAGATAGAGGGGGAAGAGTGAGAGAGAGGGTAATGAGATAGAGATGGAGAGGAAGATAGATATAGAGATTAATATGGAGATATGTTAGAAATATGAAATAGTTTGATAACCCAAGGAAATTTTTAAGAGAAATTATAAGCTACATAAAATGGAAAAACATAAACAATGCAAACTAATGGTTTCAAGAGATATGTAATGCCAGAATAACATAATTGCATTAAGAGCTTCCAAGATGTGAAAAATACGATCTAGGTAGTGAGTTTATATAGAACTAAGGAGAGGACGGAGTTGAAAAATCAATTAATAGGAAGTAACTACCAATAACCACCATAAGTGGTAAATTTTCCACCCTTTAAGGATGGGGACACCTCATCACCTTATCTCCTAGTTATTAAATAATACACTCATTTTATTATCCTAAGAAAGCTTAATAAAAGTGTAGGAAAAACCTATGACTAAAGGAAAATAAATTATCCGATGTGGGAGCATCCTTGGTTCTTGGAAATCTTGCATCATTAACCAAAAATATTTTCTTTCAATTCTTGCTCAGTTCATGTTGGTGGATTCGGTATTTCTTCATAGTTGCTCACCAGACCCTGTGCATCTATGTGTACATCATGGACATGTTCTTTCACCTTACTCCAAGATTTGAGCGCGATTGGATCTTTTTCCAACAAGTTATCGATTCTGGATTTCATGGCAATTTCTTGTACTGGCACCGAAATAATTTTCAAGCCTAACGGTTAATTTGATCGTTCGTGGATCATCTTCGTAGCTTGTGGATCTTGACGGTGTGATTTTAATTGTTCCATGGAGTTTCCCCGACCTTCATTATAGGTCCACACTTCATCCTATGCATTCACCGAGGAATAATTCAAATTTGAGGCCAACCTATTCATGTGCTCGTTACATTTTTCTTCATAGGAGATTGTGATGATCTTTGGCCGACTCAAACGATTCTAGATTTGTGGATATGATATAAAGCTTGTAATAGATCATTAGAAAGGCAGTGAATAATAAGTAGATAGGTCTGGGATTAGATTTATAAGATTTCAGCTCGTATATAGGAGCATATAGGAATGTTGTATTTCTAAACATGTTGTATCAGGCTTGTGAGCCGAATCTATAAGCCTGGATGTTGTCGGCCAATTATAACTGAGATTTTTGTTAATGAGAATGTTTTAATCTGCACTTGCCTCCATATTTCATGTTGCTTATGTTCTGTTACTCTTGTTGCACGGTCCAAATTGTTCTCTTTGAGGACCCTCTTACCATGGCTATGCCAGATTAATATCAGAGCGAGGTTTGATCCGTGAGAGGTCATCAAAATTCACAAAGTTCTATTGAAGATTTGTTGTGGGGTGGAAAACTGAGGATCCGACCTGCAGCTATAGAGGACTTGTGTAAAGATGGCGGGAAGAAGAAAGGTTAGAGAAAATGGAGCGTGTGGAATTGTAGACCAGGCTTTAATGGAGATGGTGAGAGGAATTGCTGCCAGATTAGATGTAGTCGAAATGGCCCAGAGGAGAGGTCGACCAATTGATGATGTGAGTGATGAAGAGGTAGAAGTACAAGGAGAAAGAGGAAGAGAAGAGAAACCTAACCTAGATCAAGGAGAAGAGAGTTTCATAAGAGCCCTAACTAGAGTGAATACAAAACCACATTTCAATCCATTGGATTATAATGGTAAGTTGGATTCAGAAGAATTGTTTGATTGGATAACAGAGATGGAAAATTATTTTGATTTTGAAGGTACCACTAAAGATAAGAAGGTGAAGTTTGCTTGTACAAAATTGAAAGGACATGCATCCCTTTGGTGGGAACATTTGCAGACAGATAGACAGAGAAGAGGAAAGGAGAAGATAAAATCATGGGATCGAATGGTGAATAAGTTGAAGACAAAGTTTATGTTTATAGACTATCAGATCAGTTTGTTTTAGAAGTTGCAAAATTTGAAGTAGAAGGAATCAAGTGTGATAGAGTATACTGAAGATTTCTATAAGTTGAATATCAAATCTGGACATTCAAAGGATGAGATCAAGCAATTAGCCAAATATGTGAATGGTTTGAGGCCGTCTATATAGGATGAGATTAGTTTGATCAAGTTGTAGAGTGTGGAAGAGGCATATCAGTGTGCCCTGAAAGCATAAAAGAAGTTGAATAAGAGACATGAGTAGAGGCAGAGAGGAAGAGGTGGAAGATTTTAAAGAGGAAGAAATTTTACTGGAGGAGGAAGAGGATCTTTTCCAAATCAGAACAAAGATAAGGAAGTCAATAAGAATGAGAATTCATACCGTAGAGATGATGGAAAATCTTACTAAAGAGGAGGATATGGTGGTTACCAGAATGAAGGTTATAGAAGAGATGATAGAGGACAGGAGAAAAGAAAATTCAAGGGAACTTGTTATAAGTGTGGTGGAGGACATAGAGAATTTGAATGTAATCAAGGAGAGACAAGCAGAACGACAAAGAACAATAGGAGAACAACCTTTGTTGAGGAGGATCATGTTGAATCATCTAACAAACCAGAAGAAGTATTGGTGAATAGAAGGGCATTGTGTCAAAGTGAGTTGGAAAAGGAGCCATTGTAGAGAAAGAACTTGTTTCAGACCAAATGCAAGGTAGTTGGTAAATGTTTCAAAGTGATTGTTGATAGTGGAAGCTCAAAGAACTTGGTTTTTGAAGAGATGGTGACCAAATTGAAGTTGGAAAGGTTGAAACACCTGAAGCCCTATCAGATAGTTTGGATTCAAGATGAGCATAAGATTCTGGTAAGTGAACAATGTTTGGTGAAATTGAAGATAGGAAATTACCATGATGAAGTTTTGTGTGATATCATGCCTATGGATGTATTTCATGTTTTGTTGGGAAGGCCTTGGCAGTATGATAGACAGGCTATTCATAATGGAAAGAAGAATATATATACCATTGTTGCAAATGGGATGGAGCAGACTTTGTTTCCCTTGGAAGATGTTCCTAAAGTTGAGGTTTGTACAAATGCTAGAGTTTGTTTGGTTGATGGAAGGAGATTTTTGGATGGACTGAGACATAAGAACTTGTGTTATGCCTTCATTCCTAAGAAGGTTGAAGACTTGAAGCATGTGGAAGGACACCTGAAAGAGATAAAGGAGTTGTTGACATAGTATGAGGAGATCATTTCAGATAATGTACTTGATGGATTGTCGCCTATGAGGAGTATTAGTCAATGTATGGATTTGATTCCTAGAGCTAGTTTTCCTAATAAAGCAGCACACTAGATGACACCGACAAAAAATGAAGAATTGAATAGACAAGTGCAAGAATTGTTGAGAAAGGGTTTGATCAAAGAAAGATTAAGTCCTTGTGCAGTACATGTTGTGTTAGCACCTAAGAAGGATGGAGAATGGAGAATGTGTATAGACTCTAGAGCCATAAACAAGATCATGGTGAAGTATAGATTTCCTCTGCCTCAGATGGATGACATTATGGATTGTTTGAGTGGAGCTAGATACTTTACAAAGATAGATTTGAAGTGTGGATATCATCAACATTCAAGACAAATGAAGGATTTTATGAATGGTTGGTGATGCCTTTTGGACTAACAAATGCACCAAGTACTTTCATGTGGTTGATGAATGAGGTATTGAAGAAATTCTTGGGTAAGTTTGTGATTGTTTACTTGGATGACATCTCGATTTTCAGTAAGAGTAGAGAAGAAAATTTGTTGCATATAAGACAAGTTTTGCAGAGGTTGAGAGAAAAGCAGTTGCTGACAAACATTAAGAAGTGTAGTTTCATGAAGGAAGAATTGGTATATCTAGGATTTGTGATATTTGTGCATGGATTGAAGATAGATCTTGAGAAGGTAAGAGCAATTGTTGAATAGCCTACACCTGAAAGCATTGGAGAGGTAAGATCATTTCATGGATTGGCTAGTTTCTACCAGAAGTTTATTAGGAATTTCAGTTTTGTTTGCATCCCTATGACAGAAACAATGAGAGGAGATAGGAAGGATTTTAGGTGGATGTCTAGAGTAGATTGGAGTTTTGAGTTGTTAAAACAAAAGGTGACTAAGCAGCCTATGTTGGATTTGTTAGATTTCAATAAGGTATTTCAAGTAGACTCTGATGCAAGTGGAAATGCAATTGGAGCAATATTGAGTCAAGAAGGGAGACCTATAGCTTATTTCAATGAGAAGTTGAATGATGCTAGGAGAAGATATTTAATGTATAATCAAGAGTTTTGTTCCATAGTTCAATCCTTGAAGAAGTGGAGACATTAGTTGTTGCCTAAGGAGTTTGTGTTGTATATGGATCATCAAGTGTTGCAATATTTGAACAGTCAAGGTAAGTTGAATCAAAGACACATGAGATGGGTAGAATTCTTTGAGAGCTATACTTTTGTTTTGAAACATAGGAGTGGAAAGTCAAATAGAGTTGTTGATGCTTTTAGTAGGAGAAGGAATTTACTAACAGAGATGAGAGTGGAGGTATTAGGCTTTGATGAATTGAAGAACTTGTATGAGGAAGACCAAAATTTTGCAGAACCTTGGAGAGCTTGTAAAGAACCGGTTTTGGAGGATAGAAGTCAATGGTTGGACTATTTCATTCAGGAGGATATGTTGTTCAGAGGAAATCAATTGTGTATACCCTAGAGTTCAATGAGGGATAACTTGGTGAAAGAAAAGCATAGTGGAGAATTGTCAGGACACTTTGGGATTGATAAGATAGTAACATTGGTAAGTGAGAATTATTTTTGGCCTCAAATTCATAAGGATGCTAGGAAATTTGTGCAAATTTGTAGAGTTTGTCAAGTTGCAAAAGGGAGTAGTCAAAACGTTGGATTGTATAAGCCTTTGGCAGTTTCAGAGAGACCTTGGGAGGATATCAGCATGGATTTCATACTTGGTTTGCCGAAGACATGGAGAGGTAATGATTCTATATTTGTGGTGGTAGAAAGATTTTCTAAAATGGAATATTTCATACCTTGTAAGAAGACAACAAATGTAGTACATGTAGCAGACTTGTTTTTCAAGGAAGTGGTCAAATTGCATGAATTACCTAGGAGTATTGTTTCGGACAAAGATACAAAGTTTGTTGGTTACTTTTGGAAGACACTTTGGAAGAAGCTAAAGATAGATCTAAATTTTAGTTCTAACTTTCACCCACAGACGGATGGACAGATAGAGGTAGTAAACAAGAGTTTGGGGAATTTGTTGAGATGCTTGGTTGGAGAGAAGATCGGAAGTTGGGATTTAGTCCTTGCACAAGTAGAGTTTGCATATAATAATTCAGTGAACAGGAGTACCAGAAAAACAACTTTTGAGATTGTTACTGGAGTTCATCCTAGAGGTGTATCAGAGTCAAGAGACATCAGTATGGAAGACAAGAGGAGTGTAGAAGTAAAGGAATTTGTAGAACATATGAAGAAAGTGCATACCTAGGTGAAACAACAATTGGAAGACATGAACCAGAAGTATAAGGAGAAAGCAGATGAAAAGAGGAAGCATAAGGAGTTTGAAGTTGGTGATGAAGTGATGGTATATTTAAGGAAGGAAAGATTTCCAGTTGGAACATACAATAAGCTAAAGATGAGGAATTTTGGACCTTGTAAGATCTTCAAGAAGTTTGATTAAGGAAATGCATATGAAATGGAGTTACTGGATGACATGGGTATATCACTTATATTCAACGTTGTAGATCTACATCAATACCATGAAGCAAAATTCAGTGAAGACAGTAAAGCAAAATTGGAGAATCAGTTTCCTAAATAACAATCAGATGAGATTGAAGAGATTCTAGATATTAGAGATTGGAGGAAAACTCGTGGAAGGCAGTACAAAGAATATCTTGTGAAGTGGAAAGGTAGACCAGTGGAGGATTCTTCTTGGATTTCTCAAGTTGAGGTAAACCATTTTGGTTTTCCTTTAGCCCCAGCAAAGTGAGGGACTCACTTTTCAAATAACCCCAGATGTCTGATGCAGGAGCATCCTTGGTTCTTGGCAATCTTGCATCAACCAAAAATATTTTCTTTCAGTTCTTGCTCAATTCATGTTGGCGGATTCGGTATTTCTTCATAGTTGCTCACCAGACCCTATGGATCTATGTGTACATCGTGGACATGTTCTTTCACCTTACTCCAATATTTGAGCATGATTGGATCTTTTTTCTGGCAAGTTATCGATTTTGGATTTCATGGCAATTTCCTAAACCGACACCAGAATAATTTTCAAGCCTAACAGTTAATTTGATCGTTCATGGATCATCCTCGTAGCTTGTTGATCTTGACAATGTGATTTTAATTGTTCTATGGAGTGTCCCCAAACTTCATTATAGGTCCACACTTCATCCTATGCATTCACTAAGGAGTAATTCAAATTTGAGGCCAACCTATTCATGCGCTCGTTACATTTTCTTTCACAGGAGATTGTGATGATCTTTGGCTGACGCAAATGATTCCATATTTGTGGATATGATATAAAGCTTGTAATAGATCATTAGAAAGGTATTGAATAATAAGTAGATAGGTCTAGGATTAGATTTGTAAGATTTCAGCTTGCATATAGGAGCATATAGGAATGTTGTATTTTTGAACATGTTGTATCAGGCCTGTGAGCCGAATCTGTAAGCCTGGATGTTGTCAGCCGATTGTAACTGAGATTTTTGTTAATGAGCATGTTTTAATCTACACTTGCCTCCATATTACGTGTTTCTTTTGTTGTGTTACTCTTGTTGCATGGTCCAAATTGTTCTCTTTGAGGACCCTCCTATCGTGGTTGCATCATTATCCCTCTAGGAAAATAAAAACCTACACCAACACCTCCCTTAAGCACAGATTAAGAGCATGTAAAATATTATGGGTCCTAAAAAATGAGGCCATGTTAGGTACCCATACACATATAAAATCTCCCCCAAAGATGAAGAAGCCCCCTCCCACAAATAGGAAGTACACCTAGTCCATAATAGAGAGAGAAATAAAGTGGAAGGACAAAGAAGCCCCTCAAAGAGATCCAATGGTAGATTCCTGAAATTGGATATAGAAGATGGTCCATGATCATTGAATAACCTTCCTACCTTTAGGAAGAAAGAAAACCAAAGGTGTATGCAAGCTATATCCCCACTCCTGAAAGGAATAAGTAGGAAGAAAACTCAAGATGTATAAAGTCTCTAGATTTGGTTCAAGTGTCCCCATGTTGATACTAAAAGTTATCATAATTAAATTAGGTGTTTTAGGCCACACTGTTGAAAATAAAAAATTAGAATCTCCTAGAGATTGATGTAGAACACAATTCAAAGACTCAAGTATATCCTTTGAAGATGTCTCATCCAAATGTTAATCAAAAATATCCACTCTCATGTCAAACTAGAATGAATGATCATGTAGAGAATGAATAAAGGGTCAGAGTGTTCCCTCACAACAATTGAAGAAGAATCAATTTCATCAAAAAAAAGATGAACGAAATCGATAGTGTCTCACAAATATGCAATATGTGTCTGCATCAACAAGTCTGAAATACCAGTCAACAGATCATCTCACAAAGTTGAATCTGAAAGATTGTGTATGTCCTGTTGCAAAGAATCATTGGAAACTTTCAAAGAAGTAATGTTATTGCACTTTGAAGTAGTAACATATGTAAGGACCTGTTACCTAATTTTCTCCCTCATGCTCAATCAGGCAAGGCAAATTGTGTTTAACAGGTTCAAGAAGGCCAAATGGAGCATTTGTCCTAGGGAAAAAGTCATGAATCTGATGCTAGGTCATAGGAAACTCAGTGAAGAAGCTTGCCTTGTTTAGGTTCGGCATCAAAATCTTCTAAGGAGAGAGTCACCAAGACCCCAGGAATGTCACGGGAGTGGGATTCACCTACAGGTCCCTATCGGCAAGACATCGATCACCATCCCGACCTCCAAAATGATATTCATTTTGGCAAAAGTTCTTTCCTTTGGAGAGAAGTCTCAGCGAATGCATCAGGTCTCGCCGACAAAGCAAAGCAGGATCCCTTCAGTGTATGTGTGTGGGTTTCGATAGGAGGTCTTACCAATCGGAAGAGGTCTCGCCGAAGTCAGGCGGCGTCAACAAAGCAAGCGAGCTTCCCCAAAGGGTCTCGCCAAAGTCACAAAGTCTCCCCAACTTAAAAGGCCTTCAGCGTAACAAAGCATTCGGAGAGAGTCTCGGCGACCAGTGAAGTCTCCCCGACAACAATAAGGTTTCAACGTGAGATGTATTTCGGCATATGGTCTCAGCGACCTGGGATATTTTGGCGATAAGAAGGAAAGGCTCTTGGCAAAGGTTGGTGCACTCGGTGTAATGTCTCACCAAAGAAAGGAGGTCTCACTGAAGGAAAGATGCCTTGCTGACATGAGGTAATATCGGCATAAGTCTTTCCGATCCATCAAAGTCTCAATGAATAAAGCGGCATTGGCAAAGTAGGATAGTTTCACCAAAATGTCCCTACAATCAAGAATGTCTCGACGAAGGCCGGGGGTCTTGCCCAAGGAAAGTCAAGTCAGCGTGATGTCTCAGCGACCGGCAAGGGTTACACCGACAGTGTTTCACCAGGGAGTTCTTGGCATAAAGCTTCCTCTTTGCCCAGATGTCTTCCCAAAAAGATGGTGTCTTTCCAACAAAAAGAAAGGAACTCGCTGAAGGGTTTGGCCTTCGGCATAGGGTCTCAACGACCAGTGGATGCCCTACCGACCTGGGGGATGTCTTCAATGTAGCATTTTGAGCTCGCTAAGAGGTCTCGGTGACCCAAGAATGTCTCGGCGACAAAGGATGGGGGTGGTGTCAACAGGATGTCGTGACGATCAAGCAAGCTCTCTCTGAACTCAAGTGAACTTTCAGTGAAGCAAGGAGACTTTGATATAGAGTCTTAGCGATAAAGAAGTCTCAGCGACACAAAGGAAGCTCGTTGAGAGAAAAGTAGTTCGCTATGAAGTCTCAGCAACAAGCGATGTCTCCCTGACCGAAGAGAAAGTATCTCATCACCGAGAGTTAAGGAGCCTGGCGGGAGGTCTGGCCGACAGGCCAATGTCTCACCGATAACGAAGGATCTCGTTGGGTGTCTTGTTGAATGAAGAGTTCACCGAAGGAAAAGGAAGTCTACAAGAGGTTTCAGCGAATGGAAGGTGTCTCAGCAACAAAAGCAAATATCGGTATGACTAGGGGACCTTGCTATGAAGTCTTCCTAAATAGCAGAGTCTTGCTAAAAGAAATGAAGAGCTCAGTGGAGTGGCGTGCGTTCGGGGTGACATCAATCAACTCCTGCCGAAGATGAAGGGCCTCAGGGTAACTTTTTGCCTTCGATAAAACGTCTCGCCAACACACGAATGTCTTGCTGACTGAAAAGGAGCTTGCCATGAGTTGAAGCCATCGGGATGAGGTCTTGCCGACCCGATAAGGTTTCATCAAAAGTCGAAGGAGCTTGAGCCTGAAGGAGAAGAGTGAGCTCGGGGTAAATGAAATGAGCTCTCACCCATTGTTCTATGATATATCGATAACTACAGAGACACATAATCACATCGGTGAGACACTTACAGTGTCTTATCAAGATGTGATTATAATCAAAGGAGTTTTTGACCACCCAAAGAATCTGTGTGGAGTTCACTCGACCAACCAGAGGGATCTGAAAGTGAGTCATGGTAGTCTGAAGAACATCAACGGAATGAAAAGCAACGTGTATCTATTATGAGCTCAAAAGCATTGGATGCGCTCGACAGGGAGGTTCAAAGATTGACACGAGGAACATAAGTGAATTGTGATGGTTGCAGAATGTTCAAGAAGGGAGTCCCTTGAAGGAAATCTTTGACATCGACATGGACACACAGGTGCAGCTTGAAATTCAATAAAAAATCTAAGGGGCAATTTTTTCTGGGCCCTGATATTTTGTAAGCCCTAAAGGGCCAACACACTTTGATATTTAAGGCATGTTTTGCCTTTTTGTAGATAGTTCTGATATACACTCTGAAGAGTTAGTGATTTCTATCAATCCTTTCTCGACTAAATGTATGTTTTTGTAACTCAATTGAAATCTAGAATGAAAAATAGAGTTCACCTTGAAAACAAGTACTAATGCTCTTACCACTCTCATTTTCTATATGTTAGCTTATGTATGTATTTCTTTAACAGTGTTTTCCTAAATCTATATTCATATCACAAAGCTGTGAAGTTTGTTCCTTCCTTCTTGAGATATGTATGTAGATCAAACTTGTCAAGAGTGATGCATAAGTGTAATGGGGTTATGTTGAGTAAGTAAAATAGTTGTAGTCTAGTTTCCCCAGTGTGTTTGCATCTTGTTTTCATTTCCTGATTTCTTATCAACTTGGTGTATCACCATAGGAATAGTTCAGTATAGTTTCCTTTTGTATGCATTTTTTCTCCCTTTACCTCTCAAAGATCATTAGTCTAGGTGATACCCAAAGGAAGCCAGCCTTCTCCAAAGGTTGACCTCTGTTCATAAGAAATCCACATCTTTAGAGGTCTTCCAATGTTACACTGAGGTGTTGAACATTAGGTTCAACAAGGGTGCAATTTCATATGATAACAGTTCTAGCATGCCCAGTGGGACAGAAATTAAGATTGAACTATTGGTTTGGTGTGCAACTAGCAAGTCTCTAACTTTATAGAAGTTATTTGGCATACTTGGTGACTCCGTAGAGAGAAAGAATTTCAGAATCAGTGCCTTCTGTAGTTTATGAGAAGGCTTCAGACAAGGAGCAGCTCAGGTCCTTTCGAATATTTACAGTTGTCACCACCAAGAAGAAAAGGTAGAGCAAGAGGAAGGCGAGAAACAACAATTATCTATTCTAGAAGAACTCAATCTACTCCTCCATCTATGGGATCACACATTGTCATTCCATCTTTAGTCTCATTTATAGTACCAGCAAATCCTCCAATGGCTGCTCCAAGGAATCAACCCTTTGTTGCTTTTAATGGAGGGATCCCATTGAATTTGGCACAGCACAATGACATTCCAATGGCAGCCTTAAAGAGTCTACCAACTTTTACAGGAGAAGATCAAACTACCCCGATTAAACACATGAGAGATGTGGCTTCGTTATGTGGAGTCCATCACATAACCCAAGAGGATGTTGCAGTGAGATTATTAGCTACTTCACTGAAAGGAAGAGTTGTGCAATGGTATAGGATCCTACCAGTTAATTCAATTGCAAAATGGGACAAATTTGGAGATAAGTTGCATAAACAATTTCAAGACAGGTCCGACAACTTGTCTTTATTGGAACAATTGACTACAATTAAGAGGGCTCCATAAGAGCATATGAATGACTTCAACTTCAGATTTCAAAGAACTTGGGATAGAATTCCTGCAATGGTGAGGCCACCTCCAGAATACGCATTTTTATACTTTTTGAGGGCTCTGAACAGCAATATAGTTGTCATGATACAGTCAATGGGAGGAGTGTCTTTGCCAGATGCTTTCAAATAGCAATCAGAGTTGAGAACAGCTTAATACAAGCTGGTAAACTCACTCCTAGGCCTCCAATGCCTATATTTCCATAAATTCATGCAAATATTCCTTTGCAAATCCCTCCTTTCACACCTCTACCAACTGTACCAATGCTACCAGCTATTGTTCCAGTTGCTGTAACACAAGAAAATGCTACTTTCGGTTCTCCAAATGAGTTACAGGAAATCAAAAGTCTATTGCAGTCTTTTAGTAACAAGCTTGTAAGCTTAGAGAAGCAGCAATCATATAGTAGGCCTTATCAGTAGCAGAATCCAGGCCAACAACAAGCATATCAAGGTAATAGACAACAGTATCAAGGCAATTACCAGGGCCCAAGACAGAATGTGAATACAAGGCCTTTTCAGGCCTACAATCCAGCTCCAATTAGTGTGTCAAAGAGCTTGTTCCTGTTCAAAACAATCTAGCTGCTGATTATGAATGGTGTTGTCGATGTAATCAGCCACATAATCAAGCTACATGCTCTAATGGCATCATCAATCAAGCTCTTATGGTGCAAAATGTTGTAAGTGTGCAAGATTTGCCTAAGGAGGGGTATCCACAACAGCAGGATCAGCCTAGAGATGATTCAACTCTCCTAAATTGGCAGAGAGAAGAATTTTGTGGAGTGAACCAAGATGACACATTTGTTGCTGCTAATACTAGAGCCAAGAAGAGGGCTTTCGAGATTGAATAAGCAACGAATAAGAATAAGGGAGTTGCTAGTCCATCAAATCAGCAAGTACCATGCACTTTGCAGCAAGGTTATAACACTAGTAAGGAGCAGCCTTTACATGCTTCACCTGCAAGTCAAGTGCAACCTGACCATGTTGTTGTAAAGACGTAGCCAAAGGTAAATATATCTACACCTTTCAACATTTTTGAAAGTATGAAAAAGATGAATGTTTCAATTTCGATGTGGGATTCTTTAGCAATCCCTGGTCAAATCAATTTGTTACAGTCAGCCTTATCAAATCCAGTTAGTTTGAATCCTCCAAATGAAGTCTCTTTAGGCCAAACAAAGTCAATTTTAACCAATGCACCTTTGGATAGTACTATAAAGCAAAGTAATGGTGTCAAGCCCCCTCCTTTCTATGTTTCCTTAATAGTGGGGAATAAATTGGTACACAATTGCATGGTTGATAGTGGGGCTAGCAGCTAAGTAATGCCAAAAAAGATTGCAAACTAGCTAGGTTTACAATATCAATTATTAGAAAAGGGAGTACTTCAATTGGATGGGATAGCAGTAAACACTATAGGTGTTATTAAAAATTTGAATCTCACACTACATGCCTGTCCCAATTTTTTAATCCCACAAGATGTGTTGGTCATAGATTTTCCTCCATTTTTTGCTCTATGCCTGTCTAGAGACTTCATGGCTAGAATTGGAGGGTACTTATCTTCAGATTGGTCCCATATGCTTTTTAGGACCAGGTATGGTACTAAGGTAACTATAACTTCTGAGTCCCTAGCTAAGGATCATATTGAACCTTATGTGCCATCTGCTATAAATGTTAACTCTATTATTTTAGAGGATACTGAACTTGCTACAGCACAAGAGTTACAAGTTGTGAGTGTACCTGAGGTACTCTTGAATGAATGGGCAGCTGAGAACATGGTTGATAATCCAAATGAGCTTATTTAGGATGTTGGTCTGGGCAACTATGTATTGCATGAGGCAGGGATAGAAATGCCAAACCTTGAAAGAAGTGCAGAAAGTTAGTTTGAGTAGCAAAATGAATTATGGGAGATGTATTTTGATGGGTCTAGAAGCAAAAATGGAGCTGGGGGAGGTACAATGCTTGTATCTCTGCAAGGGAATAAGTATTATGTTGCTTTCCATTTTGCATTCGCATGCTCCAATAACACTGTTGAATATGAGGGCCTTGTTCAAGGCCTTGAGTAGGCAAGGAAGAGAGGAATAGCCCGCCTGAAAGTATATGGAGATAGCGAGCTAATTGTTAATCAAGTAAGAGGCTTGAATGTTGCTAAAAATGACACACTAAAGTCTTATAGAAATAGAGTGTGGAACATGCTTGAGGTTTTTAATGCCTTTAACTTAGTATCTATTCCAAGAAATCAGAACAAGCATGCTGATAGGCTTGCAGCCATTGGGGCACAATTTGATATTCCAGGTGACATTAGAAAAGAGAAAGTGCAACAGTATGTGAAGGTTGTGGTCAAACCGTTAATTCCTGATAACATCATTCACTGGCAATTCTTTGACAGTGATGAACAAATTCTTTCTTTCTTGCTCGAAGAAGATCAGTTCTCCATGGTGAACCAAGCAAAACTTAAGCAACAATATGATGATCAAGTCATACAGTTGAGGAAAAATAAGTTGCCCAAAGGCCTTGTTACCTTAGAGTCTATTTTCAATACTGATGATCAGCTTAAAAAGGGTAAAGCTAGCTTACAAGTCAAAGAAGAGCATTATGAGGAACTGGAGATTTTCAAAGGTAAGCTCCTTAAGATAGGCAAAATTTGTTCACATGAAGATAAACAAACTTTTGTTGCTTTATGCCAAGAATTTCATGATGTCTTTGCTTGGGAATATTTAGATTTGAAAGGGTTTGATCCCCATATTGCTCAGCACACAATCGAGTTAGAACCTAATGCTAAGCCTGTAAGGCAGAAACAAAGGCCCTTGAATCCCAAGCTTGAGCCCTTAATGATTAAAGAGCTGACCAAATTAGTTGAGGGGGGTATTGTCTTTCCTATTAAGCATACTTCATGGGTTTCTAACCTTGTACCAGTTAGGAAGAAAAATGGTGAGATAAGACTCTATGTAGACTTTAGGGATCTTAACCGAGCATCTTTAAAAGACCACTACCCGCTGCCCTCCATGGAACAAATCTTGCAAGTAGTTGCTGGTTCTGAGAGATTTTCCTTGTTAGATGGTTTTTTGGGCTATAATCAAGTGCTGGTTAAAGAGGAAGATTAGTTCAAAACTGCTTTTACAACTAAGTGGGGCACCATGGCATACAAAAGGATGCCTTTTGGTTTATCTAATGCTGGTGCCACATTTCAAAGCGCCATGGACATGGCATTCCAAAGCTTGATCAACAAGATTATGCTAATTTATCTAGATGACATTACAGTTTATTCCAAGAGAGCTGATGAACATTTGTCACACCTCAAGCAAGTTTTTGAAAAGTGTAGAGAATATGGGATATCCCTCAATTCTACAAAAAGTATTTTTGCAGTTCATGAAGGTAAGCTTTTAGGCCATATAGTATCAAAAGATGGGGTTGCCATTGATTCTAAAAGAGTCTGAGCTATACTGGAGCTACCATTACCAAATCACAAGAAGGGTTTGCAAAGCTTTTTGGGGCAAATTAACTTTCTGAGAAGGTTTATCCCTGATGTTGCAAATTTGTTATAGCCCTTGATCACCATGCTTAAAAAGAACGCAGTTTTCAGCTGGACAAAGGAGGAAAGGCATAGTTTTGGAGAAATCAAGGAGGCATTAGCATCTGCTCCAACATTGGTAAATCCATATTTCTCTAAAGACTTCTTTTTATATGCTTTTGGTAGTAGTAGTTCAATGTTTGCTATGTTGGTTCAGAAGAATAGGGATAATCTAGAGCAACACATCACTTTCTTCAGTCAAGTACTTGTTGATTATGAAGAGAAGTATACATTTGTTAAGAAGCATGTTCTCGCTGTGATCAGGAGTCTGAAGAAGTTTAAGCCTCTAGTTTTGAATAATAAGATTCATATTCTGGTAGCACACTCAAGTGTGAAGGAATTTATGTTAAACAAAGATCTGAATGAAAAAAGAGCAGGGCGGATCACTAAGGTCATGGAGTATGATGTAGATATCAAGATCACCAAATTGGTTAGAGGTAAGGGTCTCTGTGAGCAACTTGCTACAGAGTCAAACAGTAAAACTAAATTAGAAAAGGATGTGTTTACTAATACAAATGAGTTTCAGAATGCTCAAGATGATGTTCCTATGGGGATAACTAATTGGGTTCAAGATATGACCCATTTTTTACAGACTAGTGAGTGTCCATATGGTCTAAATAGAGCCAAAAAAAGATACTTTAGACTGCAGTCCATACCATATGTGCTGATAAATAATGTTCTTTTTAAAAGGGATCTGAATGGCGTCCTATTAAGATGCATTCACAGTCATCAAATTGAGAAGGTGCTTCATGAGTTTCATGATGGAGCTGCGGGAGGTCACTTTGCCCCAAGAACTATTGCTTGGAAAATAATGAGAGCTCGTTACTACTGGCCCAGCTTGTTCAAAGATGCATATGCCTAGTCAAGAAAGTGTATCAAATGTGCTCTATTTTCAGGAAAGAAAAAGCTACTTGCTATGCCCCTGCATCCAATTCAAGTTGAGCAACCCTTCATGAGATGGGGCATTGATTTCATTAGGCCAATAAATCCACCTTCCAGTGCTAGTCACAAGTGGGTACTCACAGCTATAGACTATTTCACATGGTGGACATAAGCAATAGCTTTAAAAGAAGCAAAGGAGTCTTCAGTTTTGAGCTTCTATGAAGATATAATCACCAAAATGAATAAAGGGTCAGAGTGTTCCCTCACAACAATTGAAGAAGAATCAATTTCATCAAAGACAAGATGAATGAAATCAATAGTGTCTCACAAATATGCAATATGTGTCTACATAAACAAGTCTAAAATACTAGTCAATAGATCATCTCACAAAGTTGAATATGAAAGATTGTGTATGTCCTGCTATAAAGAATCATTGGAAACTTTCAAAGAAGTAATGTTATTACACTTTGAAGTAGTAACATATGTAAGGACCTGTTACCTAATTTTCACCCTCAGGCTCAATAAGGCAAGGAAAATTGTGTTTAACAGGTTTGAAAAGGCCAAATGGAGCATTCAACCTAGGGAAAAAGTCATGAATCTGATGCTAGGTCACTGGGAACTTAGTGAAGAAGCTTGCCTTGTTTAGGTTCAGCATCAAAATCTTCTAAGGAGAGAGTCGCCAAGACCCCAGGAATGTCACGGCGAGTGGGATTCACCTACAGGTCCCTATCAGCAAGACATTGATCACCATCCCGACCTCCAAAAGGATATTCATTTTAGTGGAAGTTCTTTCCTTCGGAGAGAAGTCTCGACGAATGCATCGGGTCTCACTGACAAAGCAAAGTAGGATCCCTTCGGCATATGTGTGTGGGTTTCGGTAGGAGCACTTATCGATCGAAAGAGGTCTCGCTGAAGTCAGGCGGCGTCGGCAAAGCAAGCGAGCTTCGCCAAAGGGTATCACCGAAGTCACAAAGTCTCCTCAACTTAAAAGGTCTTCAGCGTAACGAAGCATTCAGAGAGAGTCTCGGTGACCAGTGGAGTCTCCCCGACAACAATAAGGTTTTGATGTGAGATGTATTTCAGCATATGGTCTCGGCGACGCAGGATTTTATGGCAACAAGAAGGAAAGGCTCTCAGCAAAGGTTGGTGCCCTCGATGTAATGTCTCACCGAAGAAAGGAGGTCTCACTAAAGGAAAGATGCCTCGCCGACATGAGGTAATATCGACATAAGTCTTGCCGATCCATCAAAGTCTCAATGAATAAAGTAGCATCGGCAAAGTAGGATAGTTTTTCCAGAATGTCCCGGTGATCAAGAATGTCTCGCCAAAGGCTGGGGGTCTCGCCCAAGGAAAGTCAAGTCAGCATGATGTCTCAGCAACCAGCAAGGGTTATGCCGACAATGTTTCACCAGGGAGTTCTCAGCATAAAGCTTCCTCTTTACCAAGATGTCTTCCCGAAAAGATGGTGTCTTGCCGACAGAAAGAAAGAAACTCGCCAAAGGGTTTGGCCTTCGGTATAGGGTCTCAGTGACCAGTGGATGTCCTGCCGACCCAGGGGATGTCTTTGATGTAGCATTTTGAGCTCGCTAAGAGGTCTCGGCGACCCGGGAATGTCTTGGCAACAAAGGATGGGGGTGGTGTCGGCAGGATGTCTTGTCGATCAAGCAATCTCTCCCCGAACTCAAGTGAACTTTCGACGAAGCAGGGAGACTTTGATATAGAGTCTCAGCGATAAAGAAGTCTTAGCGACACGAAGGAAGCTCACCGAGAGAAAAGTAGTTCACTATGAAGTCTCAGCGACTGGTGATGTCTCCCCGATCAAAGAGAAAGTAGCTCATCACCGAGAGTTAAGGAGCTCGATGGGAGGTCTGGCCGACAGGCCAATGTCTTACCGATAACAAAGGGTCTCGTCGAGTGTCTTGCCAAATGAAGAGTTTGCCGAAGGAAAAGGAAGTCTACAAGAGGTCTCGGCGAATGGAGGGTGTCTCAGCAACAAAAGCAGATATTGGTATGACTGGGGGACCTCGCTATGAAGCCTTCCTGACTAGCAGAGTCTTGCCAAAAGAAATGAAGAGCTCGGTGGAGTGACATGCATTCGGGGTGACATCAATCAACTCCTGTCAAAGATGAAGGGCCTCGGGGTAACGTTTTACCTTCGGTAAAATGTCTCACTGACACACGGATGTCTTGCTGATTGAAAAGGAGCTCACCATGAGTTGAAGCCATCGGGATGAGGTCTTGCCGACCCGGTAAGGTCTCACCAAAATTCGAAGGAGCTTGAGCCCAGAGGAGAAGAGTGAGCTCAGGGTAAATGAAATGAGCTCTCACCCACTATTCTATGATATGCCAATAGCTGTAGAGACACATAATCGCATCGGTGAGACACTTCCAGTGTCTCACCGGGATGTGATTCTGATCAAAGGAGTTTTTGACCGCTCGAAGAATCTACGTGGAGTTCACTCGACCGACTAGAGGGATCTAAAAGCGAGTCGTGGCAATCTGAAGAACATCAATGGAATGAAAAGCACCGTGTATCTGTTCTAAGCTCAGAAGCATTGGAGGCGCTTGACAGGGAGGTTCGAAGATCGACACGAGGAACATAAGTGAATTACGGTGGTTGCAGAATGTTCAAGAAGGGAGTCCCTTGAAGGAAATCTTTAACACCGACATGGACATGCAGGGTGCAGGTTGAAATTCAATAAAAAATCTAAGGGGCAGTTTTTTCTGGGCCCTGATATTTTGTAAGCCCTAAGGGGCCGACACACTTTGATATTTAAGGCATTTTTTTCCTTTTTGTAGATAGTTCTGATATACACTCTGAAGAGTTAGTGATTTCTATCAATCCTTTCTTGACTAAATGTATATTTTTTTAACTCAATTGAAATCTGGAATGCAAAACAGAGTTCACCTTGAAAACAAGTACTAATGCTCTTACCACTCTCATTTTCTATATGTTAGCTTATGTATGTATTTCTTTAATAGTGTTTTCCTAAATTTGTATTCATACCACAAAGCTGTGAAGTTTGTTCCTTCCTTCTTGAGATATGTATGTAGATCAAACCTGTCAAGAGTGATGCATAAGTCTAGTGGGGTTATGTTGAGTGAGTAAAACAACTGCAGTCTAGTTTCCCCAATGTGTTTGCATCTTGTTTTCATTTCCTAATTTCTTATCAACTCGGTGTATCACCATAGGAATAGTTCAATATAGTTTCCTTTTGTATGCATTTTTTCTCCCTTTACCTCTCAAATATCATTAGTCTAGGTGATACCCAAAGGAATTCGGCCTTCTCCAGAGGTTGACTTCTGCTCATAAGAAACCCACATCTTTAGAGGTCTTCCAATGTTACACTAAGGTGTTGAACATTAGGTTCAATAATGGTGCAATTTCAGGTGATAACAGGACCAAAGAGTTGTTCTCAAAGAGAAGAAGTATGTCCTCAATAGTGTCATCTAGATCTAAAATGAGGGACTCTACAAACAAATAAGAGATCATGTATTGTAGAAATTGGTCCCAATGAACTAAATTTAGAATACATAAATGACCTTACTACAATGAATCACTAGAGGCTCTTGAATAAGCATCTCTAGAATCCGAAGTTGAAACAAGTATTGTTGATGTGGTATCAATGAGTTTATCATCCAAACAGGATGTGTCCACACAAGATGGGGCAACATAAGTCTTAGTATCAACCACAAGAACTTGGTTCTCCAAGGAAACGTCACTTTTAGATGAAGATCCAATATCTCCATACAAATATTGGATGATGTTCAAAGTAGTGAAAGGGTACTCAACGTGCTCTATGTGATGTAGAGTATTCTCAGAAACAATAAGATATATTAGCCCATAGACCATGCCATATTGTTAAACCATGCAGTCTACTGATCATAGTCACTTGGCTTAGGAACAAATCCAAGGAGATAGAGTAGTAGATCCTGCTCAAGGTAGTGATGTTATATCCCTTATTTCTAGGACAAATAGTTCTTTGAAATTAGCTTGACAACATAAGGATGGAAATAAGTTTAAGAGACATAATTAACCCACCTTAAATGAAACTTTATCTCATTTCATGATTAGAAAGTTCATGTATAATCCCCCAAGAATGAGTGCAAAAGACACCAAAAAAAAGAACACCAATACATTCCCACCCTTTTTAGTAGTATAAAAAATAACCCCCCCAAATATTACAATGTTGGAACTTTATAGTTTAGTGAGTTTACAGAGTTTTTGCCTAGATACAATGCTCAATAGACCCACAATGGTCAAGACTACAAATTCTAATACAAAATGAACTTGAGAAAAATATAGAAAAAATAGCCTTATACTTGTGTAGTTCTCTTTAATACCTTTCCAATGCCCATTCATTTTTGAAAAATGAAGCTATTGGGAAAAAATTATGGCTTGTTGAAGAAATTTGCAACAAGCAACTTCAACTTGCAATATCTAGTAGAAAATGGATTTTTTTTTAATACCTCCATGGATGGAAGTGCTCATCTCTAGATTTCCATCGATATCTCATTCAACAAAATCCAATAATGTGGCAAAAATTTATGTTTTTTTTTAAATGGATAAATTTAGCTTGTAGTGACGACCCTCCTAGCAAAATTAAAAAAAAATCAAAATTAAATTCATCTAAAATTGACAAATTTTATATGAAAATAAGGGCTTTGGGGCCATTTGATTGCAATGAAAAGGTTCGTTGGGCCCGAAAATGCTCCAATAAAAAGTTATTTGTCTGATTTGGGCTTCAAACCCTAACTTACAACTATGTCAAACAATCTCCAAATCAAATCAAATGAAAGCCATTCTTGACTTTCTCAAGCCTTTTGGATGTGTTGGAATAGTAAAAAATGTTGTCAATATAACCAGATTATTGCAATCACCCAAATATCAAAAAAGCATATGCAATATGAAGAGACTATCAATTTTTTATAAACCCTTTTTGATTCTCCAAATCGTTTAAAATACAAAAGAAGATCATACAAGAATTTACAAGATCTTATATGAAAAAATCAAACTCTCAATTAAGAATATAAGAACTTAGTATTCTTAAAACAAAAACTTTGATATCATGTTAAAATTTTTAAATAGATCGATAACCCAATGAACTTTATAAGATAAATTTTAAGCTACATAAACTAAAAAAACATAAACAATACAAACTGGTGACTTTGAGAGATATGCAATGTCAGAATGGTAGAATTGCATTAAGAGATTCCAAGATATGAAGAATACAAGCTAGGTAGCACAAGTTTATATAAAACTAAGGAGAGGATGAAGTTGGCAAATCAACTAATAGGAATTAACCACCAATAAACACCAAAAGTGGTAAATGCTCCACCCTTTAAGGATGGGATGCCTCATCATCTTATTTCCTAGTTATTAAACAATAAACCCACTTTATTAGCTCAAGCAAGCTTAATAAAAGTGTAGGAAAAACCTATGACTAGGGGAAAATAAAAACCTACACCAATAAGATGGAGAGGAATATTTATTTGTTAAAACAAAAATTATCCCAAGCCTATCGAGCATATGAATTTATTACACTATGAAATTTGACATTCAATGATCTTTGAAAAGCCAATAAACCCCATTTGTATGTAATCATGTTTTTCTATATTTTGTCATAAAGAGACCCTTCAAAAAAATATTTCGACTCCACTTTTATATGGTTAGGAGTTTGAGAAATCTTTTCAAGTGGGTCTGATATGTCTTTCTTCTTGTGATTGCCTTGTCTTAATTATTTTTATTTAAATTAGTTTTCAATATATTTCAAATATGTTTGGAATATTCAAAGGTTTTAGAAATATATTTAAAATCTCTAGTTCATTATTATGGACTGTGGAAATCTAATGTCTTTGAATATAATCGTATTTAAATAGTGAGAATAATGATCTTTTTTTATTATATCATTTATTAAATTTTATTTTTTGGTAATGATTGATCTTTGTTTGACCCCTAATAAATTTCATGGATTGGATCAATTACTTGTTATAGTTTAACCAAATGATAACTTCTATTTTAGATATATACTCCCTCATAATATTTAATCTAAAATATAAAAATAAAAATAAATAGTCCAAGTATTTTTCTAATATATAAAATATAAATTATATTTATCTATATACCATTGTTTTTCCCTTAATTAAGTATATCAAATTTTTTAATTTAGTTAAAATATTAATATTAAAAATATAGATATTTAAAAACTAAAAAATATACATTATATTAATTTTAGAGAACAAAAATACTTAAAAATTAAATAATTAAAATCACCATACAAACTAAAGAGTTTCAAATATTTTATAATGAAGGTAAAATTATGATTTATACTATAAGTTAGATGTGCATCCTTTGTTTCCTTAAAAATAATTATAATTTAAAAAGAAATGTAAGAGCATGTAAATATTTGATCTAAAAACATTAGTTTTTAAGTAGTGATTATATCTCTTGATCGCCCTATTAAAGTCATCATTTTTATCTTCATCCTCTACATGTTCTTGCATTTAGATTCCATCAAGTTGAACCATTTATAATTAATATAAATAGAAAGTAGAGATAATACCCTAATTACATGGAAGGTGTTCCCTATATGGAGTAATCAAATTGATTTTGAAAATCAACTATTGAAAATTGTAGAGAAGGATTCAAGACCATTAAAATTATCAGTGTTTCTAAACTAGCATACATATATTAAATATTAATATATATAAAATACACTGAGAGTTATCTTTTCTCGAGGCGCCTATTTTCATCAACTTATTCAAAACAACAGTAAACTGCCCATATGATATCACCATTTCAATCAATCAAATAATATATGAGCTAAATAAATCAGGCAAAAAGATTCAATAGTGAAATAAAGCTAGAAAAGAATCAATAGCACATTAGAGGTTAAACGCAAAGATGCTTAGTTGTCTTATGAGTTCCCTATGAAATTTGAATTGACTAATTTTAATTATAATTTGATTTTCAATACATATGTCCAATTTCTTCATGATACAATTGTCAATTAAGATAAGATCAAATATTAAATTTATGTATTTTCTTCACAAAGATACAAGATAAGGTAACCAAACCCTAGTATTGATTCTAGCGCATTTTAATAAAATGTAACCTTGCCAAGTTCCAAACCAAATGAGCCCTAGCAAGTCCAATAGACTCAACTTGGGAGACTTTCCATCCCACTCAATAATAAAACAACCACAAATAAAAAGCAATAAACCTTACAACTCCTTGAATATTTGTTTTGTTTTACTACAACAAATTATAACAATGCAATTGGTTTCAACAAGACTAAAGCCAAATTTGTGATAGTTAAATTCAAGTGAATCCAAAAAATGTAAAGCCAAACATGTGAGAAATCCAACTTTAGGAGAATAAAGCCAAACTTGCAACTGTGAAGTTTTGAAACAGTTATGATTCAATAGCCTCTTTTAATAGAGGTCTTCATGAATTCAAAGATAAGAACATTTAAAGAAAGTTGTGAATAAAATAGATTTAAAACTGCTTTAAAAACAAAACAAAAAAACTAGAAACTATTGAAAAATAAATAAAAATAAAATAAATACACTATTAAAAAAATAATAATAATGGCGAGTGGGAATAGGCGAGTAGGAGCGGGCGATTCGAATGGAGATGTAGAAGGTGAGACAGTCTCCAAAGATGGTGATGGTGATTGGGTTCTTGTTTGTAGGTTTTTCCTAGCGCATTCTAGCCTACTTTGGCTTTGGGCATCCCTGGCGATGTTTGGCATGTAGGTGGCTTCTTTTAGGTGGATGACTATGTTCTCAATTGATGTGTCTCTCGTCTTCCTTTGGGTGAATCCTAGGTTGTGTTGGGTGGAGGCTTCAACTTGGGTTTCAACCTCTTGTTTGCATCTTCTTGTCGGGTTTGAAGGAGGATTTCTTCTTCTCGTGGTGTGGCTATGTTTGGCCTTCCTTATTGTTTGTGGTTGCTTTCTCTACAGGGGTTTTGGGAGTGCGTTGGGTGCTTATGGGAAGTTTGGTTGTTGAATGGGTTTATCTTTATCCCTATTCGGTGTGTTAGGGAGGCTTGGGAGCTCCTCATGTTGACCTACTCTGCTTTTGGCTTCCTTTTAGCTATTGTTCACCTCTTCCTTTTTCTCTCTATTGGCTTGTGGGCTACCTATGTGTTTTGGAACCCTGGGTATTCCTTGATGTAGTTTTGGTTGTGTTTTCCCTTTCTTCCTAGTTTCTTGTGTTGGTTGCATTCCTCGCAGTTGGTGTGGGTGTATGTGGGGATCTCTTAGGTGGATTGGTGGTTGGATGGGCCTATCTTTGCTCTATTCGGTGTAATAGGAAGGTGAGTGTGATTTTCCTGATGGCTTGTTCTACTAATTGGTTCCTCCTAACCTTCCCCTGCCCCTCTTAGTTGTGTGTTTGGTGGTTCTCTTTTGGGGATTCTGGCTTTTGGAGAGTTTTGGCTTGTGGGTTCCCTCTTGTGGAGTGGTGGGGTCTTCTCCTGGTTGGTTTTGTGGAGTTGTGACCTATTTGTGGCTCTAACCGACATGTTAGAGTAGCTAGATGGTTTTATTGTTTGGCCTTCTTCTGGTGTCCTTCTTGTTTGGGATCCTTCTTCCCTTTTGGGGCTTGTTTGCTTCTACTCTCTTTGGGGTTGGATCTTTGGTGGTATTTTGGCTTGTGCTTCTTTTTGCACTTGTGTGTCGCCTTCTCTTGGTATTGTGAGGAGTTGTTGTCTGGGTTCCTCTTTGTGTTGTTTTTGTTTATCATGTTAAGGTTTCTGGTTCTTGGTGTTTTGGAGGCCTTTTAGCAGCTATTTCTAGTCCCCCTCAAGCATTGTTTAGGGATGCTGATGTTTCGGGATGTCCTTTTGGTTGTGAAGCTCCCAATGTTGGTAATGATTATTTTTATGTTGGTAGTTTGTTTTTCAATGAAGGATGCTTTGGTGCTCTAGTGGAAGATGCCAATGGGGTCTTTTGTTCTTCTTAAGATGGTGGTGGAGCTAGTTGAGTTGAGATTGAGGTTGATGTTGTTCATGGCTGTGGTGCCTGCTCTTGGCTCTTTTGGCCTTATTATCTTTTCTAGGTGGTTCTCTAGTCTTATTCATAGGCACCAGATGGTTTGGCTCCTGGTGCAGGGTTTTCCAAAGGATGCTATGGTTGCTTGCTTGGCTACTGTGTTGGCTTTCCCCTTATGTCCTATGGAGGTGGACCTCCCTCAGTTGCTACTATTGAGGTGGGTTTTCCTCCTATGGAGGTGGAGGTTGAGGGTGGTGGTGTTTTCTGGCTACAGTGGTCTAGTTGACTGTTTCATCCTCTCCAATAGAGGGGAGATCACTCCTTTAGAGGTGGATTTTGAGTTGGTGTCCTATTACCAAGTGAGTTTGTGTTGTAGGGATGTTGATTATTTGCAAGAGATTTATACTACAACAATACCTATTATTTTGGAATCATATTTGAATGATCTGAGGGGCAGGTTTGCTAACATCTAGCTGCTTCAGGTGATGTTTAAGTTTTTCAATGTGGATTCTAGTCCTAGATAAAACCAAGTTGTATTCGGGCTTTGGGCCCTTGCTTGTATGCCTTTTGTAGCCTGTATAGTCATGATTATCTTTTAGAGGTTGCTATCGAGCTGCTATTCTCTTTTTCAACAGCTTGTGTTGTTGATGGGTTGATCTTTGCTTAGTGTTGTTTTCTTTAGTTTTAGCTGCTCTCTTTTGTAAAGGGTTTTGGGCCCCTTCAAAACCTGTATTTTACCTCTAATCAAAAAATACAAAAAAATACATTGAAATTTCTTATAATTATAAAAAATATATTTGTGTTACTACTATAAAATGTTCACTCTAAAAACATAAAAAATTATTACATGACACTAAGTATTTAGTTTTAATTTATTTTAATAGAGCTTTAAACTACTTTAAAAACAAAGTAAAAAAACTAACAACTATTGAAAAATAAACAAATAAAATTACAAATAAATACATTGAAATTTGTTATAATTATAAAAAATATATTTATGTTACTACTATAAATAAATGTTCACCCTAAAAACTTAAAAATTTATTAAATGACACTAAGTATTTAGTTTTAATTTTTTTTTTTAATTAAATTGATTTTAAAATCTAAAAAAGCAACATTACCACACTTGTGTAATACGCCTCTCTAACTCTCAGCATAATTATTTTTATTTTACTTTAATTTATCTTTTTAACATTCAAAATAAAAATAATGTATAAATGTATATTATAAAATAAAATAAATCTTTATAATTAAATACAAATGATGAAATACTATTGCAATGAAAATAAGTGCCTCAAGAAGGATAACTCTCGATGTATTTTATATAAATAATAATGTTATATAAATACTGTAGTACCCCTTCAGTTGCTATTATGTGTTTTAGTTGCTTATGTTTGTTTGCTAGTCGTATAGCTATTTTGGACACTATTTTACTTTTTGTATTATTTACAACACATATGTTATGTTAATTGTTGTACTCTATGGATGATATATTTGATATCCTAATCATGAATCTGGTTGTGTTTGAGTGATGATATTGAGATAGACACATTTGAGATACGGATTATGTTGCTTATGAGTTTTTATGTGGTTATCATGTAGAAATGATTGTTTATGTTATATAATGCTCGTCAGCTTTGGTGAAGAAGACAGTGTAGCACTACTCATTCGTGAGTACCCTGCTACACTGCGATTCTTCTTCACGGTGTGTTTGTTGATATATGTTTATATGTTTAACAGAGATGTTTTATGCAGATACAGGTACCGGGTATTGGTTCCACCTGCTTGTCAGGTCTGAGCGTACCCTAATCCAGTGAAATTATGTTGATTCAGAGATAGTGTTAGGTCCTCGTTTAACCATCGTTCTTTATTGAATGAGTATCCATTTGTCGCCTGTTGTCGTTTGTTGTTTTGTCTTGTCGTGTCGATTTTGTTTGTGTTATTTTATTTGGAAATTAATTATTGTTTAATTTAGTTAAATGGTGCATTTGTTAATTTATTTGATTAAATGTGATTTTATTGAGATGTCAAATTAAATAATTGACTATAGTTTGATTTATTAAGTTAAATTAAACAAGTTATTTATTTTAAAAGAGAATGTTAATTTTGAGGAAAGACAATTATTTAAATATAAATTGTTGAATTAATTGTGCAAATAGGATTTATGTGAAAAGCAGACAATTTAAAAGAGTTTATTTTCTATAAGTTAAAAATATATGAAAATATGAGTTGAAGGATAATATCTTAGATATTTAATGATTATAACTGATTGAGCAATTTTGGAATGCATGACTACAATCAGTTAAGTTTTGTAACTTGAGGTAATTAAATACATTAAAAAAGCTTTTGGGGGTTACAATTTCTTACACAGAAATTCTTCTAGAAAGTTTTCACAACAATAGTTTGGAAAGAGATTGCACAACAGTTTTGATTGTAGAAATAATTTGGGAAAAAGAATTGCTTGGATTTCTTCATCAAGTTTTTCTGATTTGATTGAGATTAACAGAAGCTACAAATTTTTCTTCAACTCAGTTTTCCAATTGTAAACTAGGTTTTCTTCTTGTTTTTGTAATTTCTTATTTAACAATTTTCTGAAAATTATGTTGAAACAGACCTGCACATGCAAACAGGGAAATAATTAGAATAAGATTTCAAATTTAAAGAAAAACATAACAATAGGAAGATAAGGAAAATTATGTGAAATATGTTTTTAACCAAAAATTTATTATATGAATTATATTATACACGGATTATGCTATTCTTTGAATCGGGAAAAGAATCTCTTCGAATCTCTTTCTATGTTCTCTATTGGTTTTAGACTGAGGTTTATTTGTCTAGCTGGATTGATCCCTAAAACTTTGTTCTTCACCTTCCTATATATGTTTATTGTAGCCTAAGGTTTTGTATTCTTTGACTTAGTCTTGGAGATGCCAGATCTCCCTCATCTAACTTGGCCTAAGATTTATTCTCTTCTTGATGAGTTTTTCTTTGATATGGTAGGGGTCTGATATTCACTTTAAAACTAATTTTGGAATTTTAACAAAACTAAACTGGATGATTTGGGAGCCATATCTATTCTCTTAATTAATGTCACGCAGCTAATCCTCTTGCAATCTCCTAATTCTTGTGCTATATAGTATATGCGTACATCCAAGGCACTCGAATTCTTCTCATTTCCTTGCTTTGTAGTTCTGTTTGGAATGCCATCACTGTTTGTTCATAGTATTTACGGATTTCCAATTGTTTCATTCAACATCACTCTTATTCTCCTTTAGACATCGCCTCTGTTTCGTTAATAATAGAAATGAATCAGTATAAAATGCAGTAGAATTCAATAGTTTAATCTGTTTAATGTAATTCATGATCATCAGTGTTAAGATGCTTGCTTTGTGCTATATATATATAGTTTCTTAGTGTTAACTTAAACACTAAACTTGTTAATTAAGATCGATAGAAAGATGATATTAAATCTGACTTTATTATTCAATTCCATGCATTAAAGATCTACCAGCTCTAGTGTTAAGATATGTGAAGTTCGATATTTTGCATGATATGACTATTACCTGACTCTTGTTTAAGTTATCATTTCTCAATTAAACTATGTATGAAAAATGCGTATACTTTAATTAGAGCTAACTGTAGTTAAAATTATTAAATAAATGAGCTTAGATATTTGATCTATGATTTGATAGTTATATGTTTAAAATTTGTAATGTACAAATTAGATTGAATTATGGCAGTGTATATTTGTAAACAAGTAAATATGTATATATATACTTATTTAAATTGTTTAAGCTTTCAAGTGATGATTAGTAATGATAAAGGAATTATATTGTTCTTGTTGAAGAATGATCTTGGATGTAATATGTTCATGATGATTAAGTGGATAAATTTGTTGGGATATGTTTATGATATCATTTGGGAATGTATATTAGAGAATGTGAGTCCTTTTACTTCCAGAGGCTAGAGGGTTGATTTGAGGTATGAGCTTTTAATGTTTGTTCATTGTTGTTTTAAATACCTTGATCTATTTTGGGACTTAGCCATGCAAAATATTATTTGTCACCTTTGAGGTGTTTGAATTGTTCCATGATTGGACCATGAATGAGATATGTTTTTATCATGACATTGTTTTATACGCATGTTGGAAGTCCTTGGTATTTTTGATGTTATGTCATGTTTATAGGAAGAGTGGCTTACGATAGGGGCCGGAACCCTAAGTGGTTTCCAGGGTAACCTATTGTGGATTTTTGTAATTCAATGAAAACTTTAATAATTAAACCTGGGGTTCATTAAGTAATTAAGATAAACGGAATGCCTCACCTAGTGCCTTAATGCTTGTATAGATTGAGGGTAGGTTAAGAAGCCCTGGAATGGCTTAGTCATCTACCTTGTCTTCCTAAAAGGTAATTTGACTCCACATGAGTTTGTCTAGGGGCTAGGAATCGGTAGAGACTGCCAGGGTAAATCTAGATGAGGGCTGGTAGTCTAGGAAGATTCACCAAGGTAACCTAGAAACAACTATGTGATGACACTCTATCCTAAAGCATGTTTGTGGTCTCTTATGTAGAGTCACCTTTGTTACTGTTGTTGCCTCTGGGAGTTTACTTGTGATTTTGTAATTTAGATTTTGTCATGTTTTATGTGTTGTCAGCCATGTGATGCAATGTATATTCTTGGTTGTTTATTTGCTTGTTTTGTGGACCTATCATTATCTCTTAGCACGAAGGGAGTGGACCTTCGGGTTCCATGCAGTTGGGAGGAAACCGTGCTATTTCCTTCATTGGGTCCTCTTACAAATGTTGCTATTCTTGGATAACTTTATTCATGGAGCAGATTCCTGATCCTTCAGTGTTCGTGATGTTGGACACTAAGCGTACTCTTGAAAGAAGCTGATAACGTGATTTATATCCTTCATCTTTATTGTACATTCTCTTGTTGACTATAAGAGAACTTATGTAATGGCATTATGATGATTCAAGATTTATTATAATCTCAGTTGATGTAATCAAGTTATGTAACTTGATTTATTGAGCTTATGAAATTTGATCATTCATGAACGTGATATGTTATTATGTTTTATAAATTTGATATTATGATGAGATGTTCTTATTTGTATGGTTTAAGTAACATCGTCTTGGAATCCTTAAGACAATTGTGTAATTGAATGACTTTTAAATATATATATTCGGTTAATTTGTACTTTATGCTTTGTTTGTTAGTTCACTTGGCAAGCTATTCTACATATCATTAGGTCTACACTTAGCTTCTTGTTCTTTTGCTGCAAAACTATGAGAGAAAAGACAAGATATTGTGGAAAGGATAACAATGGAGTTTGATTTCTTTTGAATGCTCATGTTTTTAGTTTTCATAGTTTAGTTTTTTTTTACATGTGTGTTCATTTAGAAATTCTCCATTGATGTTATGTTGAAAAGTTGATTTTTATAGTTTCAATTAGTTATTCAATTTTAAGCATATACAACAAATTAAAGATGAAGGAGTTTGGAGCATGCACAAGATCATGAAGAAGCATGATTTAGGAAATGCTTATGAGGTAAGGTACTGGTGGGCAAAAATTTCTCCTATGTTCAACATTATTGATTTAGCCAATTATCATGGAAGGTGATATAGGAGGAGTTGATAAAATGAAGCAGGTTAAGAAATATTCCAACACCTACTTCAGAAAGGAGGAGATAGAAGAAATATTGGATAGTTGTGTGGGTAGAAGCACAAGAAACAGGCAACATGCAAAGTACTTGGTGAAATGGAGAGGAAGGCCTATTGAAGATTCATCATGATTGTCTGAGGCTGAGGTTAACTATCTTTGTTTCCCTCTAACCCAAAGTGAAAATGAGTCACTTTCAAATTACCTTAGGTGTTTGATGCAGGAGCATCCAATGGTGTAGGGAAATCTTGCATCACCCCAAAAAAAATGTTTTCTTTATTTTCTTTAGTTGTTTTGAGTCCCATGATGGCACTTAGGTGATATAAGACTATTAGGTGTCAAAAATAGTGAAAAATGAGCACTTACTATTTTTAGTAAGTCAGCCTAAACGGGCTCGTATGGACATGAAAATTTACCCCAAGGAGGCTTGAGCTGAAAAAATTCCATGAGAATTAAGCCGAAAGAATCCGCATCAATACCCTGCATGGTTTGGGAGAAATTAAAGTTTTCGTCTTATGAAATTTATTCAATGTAACTTCAAATTCATATATAAAACTTTAGAGGCCCCAAAACAACTCAAAAAGTGGTTGAACCAAGCTAGGGTGGGTTCATGCATTGTAGAGCTCATTGAGAGCTTTCCAATGATATTCAATAATAGAAAATCAGGAGATTTTGGATCAAAATTTATAGCCCCACAAAGTTAGTCCTCTAAAGGGAATTTCATAAAGAAAATTCTTCCTGGGACAAAAGACTTTTGGCACCAAAAAAAATGGAAAGTTGAACTTTCTAGAACATTCTAGGGTGGTTATTGGTTAAAATAAAAAGGTTAAGTGGGGGTTGTAGAGGTGGCTCCATTAGTATAGATTGTGGTTCTGAATAATTCTTGTCAAAGTTGATTTTATTGTAATGAATCAATCCTAAGGAGGTTTTCAACATGTAAGCTTTGAATCAGAAAATAAAGGATGTATTTGAAGGTGAAAATATCTCTAAGGCACCTCAGGATGGAGGGTTGGATAGTCTCCCCATTGACCAAGATAGATCGCTATTTTTTGTCAAAGAATTAGAAGAGGTAAATCTTGGGACAAAGGACAATCCTAGAATCATTTAATTTGCAACATATTTGACCACTGAAGAAAAACCAGAGTTCACTATATTTTTTTAGAAAGATAGAGTAATTTTGCATGGTCATATGTTGATATGCTTGGGTTGGACCCAAAACTTGTTCTACATCATCTACCACTAAATCCAAATGCTAAACTAGTCAAGCGGAAATTGAGGAAAATGTACCCAAAGATCATGCTCCTAGTGAAGGTTGAGTTAAATAAACTTTTGGATGTTTGTTTTATTTGTCCCATAAACTATGTAGAATGGATATCAAATCTTGTTACTATCACTAAACCAACTGACAGAATCAGAGTATGCACAAATTTTGGAGATCTAAATAAGGCTCATCCTAAAGATGATTTCCCATTGCCTAATATTGGCATTGTAGTGGACCTCACAATGGGATATGAGATGCTATAAATTATGGATGGTTTTTTAAGATACAATTAGATCAGATGAAGATTAACCCAAAACAACTTTCACCTGTGCTTGGGGTACTTTTTGTTAGATTTTTTTACCATTTGGTCTTAAGAATGTTGGGGAAACATATCAAAGAGCAATGACCACCATTTTTCATGACTACATGCATATATTTATGAAAGACTATGTTGATCATTTATTAACAAAATCCTTAACAAGTGATGGTCATCTAGCAGTGTTAGAAAATATTTTTAGAAGGTTGGAAGAATATAAGGTTAGGCTAAATCTAAAGATGTGTGTGTTTGGGGTCCAATTATTCAAACTCTTAGGATACATTATCTCTCATAGGGGAATTGAAGTTGATCCTGCAAAAGTAAAAGAAATTATGGATATGCCCCCACCCACCAACATAAGTCAGCTACACACTCTATAAGGAAGGTTGTAGTCTATTCGAAGCTTCATTTCCCAATTAACCAAAAAAAATCACCCATTTCAACACTTGCTACGCAAAGGAGTCCCATTCATATGGACTAAACATTGTCAAGAGGCATTTCAATAAATAAAGGATTATCTATTGACTCCTCCAGTTCTCATGCCTCCAATTGATGGTAGACACCCAATCTTATACATATCAACCACCACATCAACACTGGGGGGATTATTAGCATTAATAACAATGATGGAAAATAGGGAGCTATCTATTATATCAGACATACTCTTTTAGGATATGAGCTTAACTATAGTCCCATTGAACAAGCATGCCTTGCAATTGTTTTTCGTCACATACAAGCTTAGACATTACATGATAAACCATAGAAAAAAATTTATAGCTAAGATTGATCCTTTTTAATATCTATTGAGCAAAGCAACTTTGACAAGTCAACTAGCAAAGTGGGTCATGATCTTGAGTGAGTATGACATAGAATATGTTGATTGTAAGGCAATAAAAAGACAAGTGAAAGCTGATCAACTTGCAAATGCACCAATGATAGCAACTCATCCTCTAGTGTCCAACTTTCTCGATGAATCCATCTTTACAATAGAGAATCCTACAAAATTTAAATTGTACTTTGATGGGTCTTATACAAACCATGGTTTAGGGGTTGGTATTCTTTATATCACACCTCAAAAGGATTCCATTCCTAATTCATATAGAATAACATTCCCATGCATGAATAATATGGTTGAGTATGAAGCATTGTTGACAAGAATCCAAATGGAAATTAAATGAAAAATAAAGGATCTTCAAGTCTATGGAGATTCCCAGTTGGTTATCCATCAGGTTAATGATGACTATGATACAAAGGATGAGAAGCTTACCCCCTACAAGTGCATGGTCAATAGTTTTAAGCTATAGTTTAATGCCATTTCTTTTGAGAAAATTTTGAGGATTCAAAACAAAGCAGTTGATGCAATAGAAACCATTGGATATCTCTTGGATATTCCTAACAATGCCCCACAATATGAGTTCTTGGTCGAACAATTGTTGATCCTTGTGTTCGAGGTCCTCGAATTTGAACTCGTGTGTGAACTTGTTGGTCTTGAATCTCCTTGGTACAAAGACTTTTATAATTACCTACATGACTAGATTATCCCTTATGACTTGTCTGCTAACCAATGAAATACATTTATTTGGAAAGCCTCCAAATATGTCATCATCGATGATACGCTTTACTGTTGTAGCCTAGATAACACCCTCCTAAGATGTCTTAATTCATATGAAGCACAAACCACCTTATAAGAGGCACATAAAGGTATATGCAAAGCTCACTTTTTTGGTCGTACCCTAGCTAAAAAGCTTATACAAATTGGATGCTATTGGCCTACCATGGAATGTGATTCCCACTACTTTGTGAAGAAATTTCACCAATGTTAGATATATAGAGATCTTGTACCTGCAACTGCTCAAAAGCTTCACCCACTTACATTACCTTGGCCATTCTCTCAATGGGGACTCGACCTCATGGGAAAGATTCACCCTACCTTTTCTAATGGTCATAAATTTATCCTTGTTGCAACTGAGTACTTCACTAAATAGATTAAAGCCATTCCAATGACCTACATCACTGGTAAGAAAATATCCAAGTTCATACTTAACTACATCATATTCTGGTATGTTGTTCCCCAATCCATTATCATAGAAAATGGTTGATCCTTCAAAAATTAGGATGTATGTGACTTATGTGAGAGATTCCATATCCAACATCATTTCACCACTCCATACTATCCCTAGGGCAATGGTCAAGCTAAGGCATCTAATAATACTATCCTCAAAATATTAAAGAAGACTATCGATGACACTGGTCATGACTGGCACATCCAACTCAATCTTACATTATGGGCCTATCATACTAGCATCTATACTCCCACAAGAGCCACTCCATATTCCCTTATCTTTGGATCTGAAGTCATTGTTCCCATTGAGGTTATGTTACCATCATTGAGGGTATCTATGCAACCATTCATTGATGAAGAAGAGTACTACATATCCCATTTGTATGAGCTAGAGCTATTGGATGAAAAGAGAAAAAAAACATTAAACCATTTATAGGAATACTAGAATTGATTGTGTCATAGCTACAATAAGAAATTTGTATTCAGACATTTTGACTTTGGTGACTTAGTCTTGAAAGAAAATCCTAAGAATTAGATGGATCAATAAAATATCAAAAAAGTTTGAGCCTAATTGGTTGGTCCCTTACATCATGATAGAAACATATGGGACTAGTGCTTATCATCTTTCTACTCCTAAAGGTGAGCCATTCTTTGAGCCTATCAACTTTCACCTTCGTTGGTACTATACATAGCTTCTAGAGAATCCCATAAAAAAGTAAAAAAAAAAAACAAAAAAACAAAATAAAATTGTCACCCTGATGAAAACTAGGCAAGCAAGCATCTTGGTGACACTAAAAAAATAAAAAAAGTAGTAAAGAGAAATAATTCATCCAATAGTGAAAACCACTTCGGTGGTGCTTTGGATAAGTACCATGGTGAAAACCTTGCAAAAAGGTTCCATGTGTAGTTAGTCTTTTCTCTACCATCTACCATCATTCTATATGGTTACCCACCCTTCATGCATATAATTTTCCTATAATAAAGCTTTTTCATCCTTCTCATGGCCTGAGAACCATTTAATTTTTGTGCCCTTTGGCTTCCATGTGCATCCTTGGCATCCATCAATCCCTCCACCCATAATAAGTTGGTCCTATACCTGTCAGGGGAAGTTCCTTGATTTATGTCTTTATGGAATCCTAAACATAGTATCAACTCATAAGACATCAAAAACACAAAAACAATAGAAAACATCAAAAATCCAAAAAATTAGAAAACATCAAAACCCCCAAAAAATAGAAAATATCATAACTCCAAAAATAGATTTAGAGTTTTTGTCATTCCAAGTCCAATCAAACTACAATGTCTCTACACATGCTACATAGGAAAGGCCATCTTTTGATGAGCCCCCAAGGCACTAGGTCAATCCTTTAGGGTTTTTTTGAGTCGAGTCAATCATGATTCACATCATACTAATGAGTTATCTATGGTCAAAGTTAGTTGAATTATGATGTCTCTGCATGTATAATGTAGGAAAGGCCATCTTTTGATGACCCCTTGAGGCACTAGGTCAGTCCCTTAGGCTTTGTTGGGTTTATCTTGGTCCATCATCATTTATCCTATAATAAGTTATCCCTTTCTAAGGACAACACTTTGATAAGACACAAGTAGATATATGAACCTTAACTAAATCTCAAAATAATAGATCAATTATCAAACCAGTCTTCAATATAAACCAATCAATTACCTAATCATCAATATCTACCAAGTCAATGGTCTTATACAAGACATGGAATTTTCAAAACCAAATTCAACATCTTATATGAATTTCCTTTATCCCACTATTTGTCTTATATAGGATGCATCCTTCTTGAAGCCAGACATCATCATTTGTCAAAAAAAAAAAATTCCTTATACAGGAAGTTGCATGATCGAAACCAGACTTGATGTTTTATATGACATGTTTCCTTTTCTAAAACCAAGAATTTTCAATTGGTCAATCAATCAATCAATCAATATTTTCAATCAGCCTTATCAATCCTATCAACAAACAACCTTTGGAAAATGATCTAAATGGTTGTTGACTATGTGGGTCTAGTTTGTCTCATTTTTTTATTTGTCTTTTGTCATGTTACTAGGCACCTCAAGGATGCCCCAAGAAGGATTTAGAGGAGTGATGATGAATCATGACATCTTTTCTTTTGATTGTTGTCTATGGTTTTTCTTGACAAAAATACTAGGGAAACTTGATCCTTAGTATGAGTCATGACATTCCTTGTCTGTTAAGTGTTTTTTTCAAAAGGGATAACATTGCACACCTTGTTATAACTCATACCATGGTGTTTATTTTCCATTTTCTATAGTTCTAATGCCAAATGTTGATAATCATGCAAGTCTAACATCTAAGCAAGAATATCAGTCCCTTTTCATTTGACTAACTCCGCACTAGCATCCATCTTCTCCACACTTGTGTCTCTTCTATCTTCTGATCACAATCATCCTGATGGCATCATGTGGCACACAAAAAAATATCTTGCACACATAATGTAGACACTAAAAATTGTCTTAGGCCTGTGACTTTATTAATTTCCCTTTCATCCTTCATACTTAAATAATTTGAATTATTTAGTTATTGACTAATATTGTAAAGTCCTCTATTAATTAAATAATTTGAATTATTTAATTAATTCATTTTATCTTTCCATTTCCTCTTTTGATTGATTAAATAAATTGCTATTTATTTAATTACATCATTAATGTCAATGTCTTCTATAATTAAGTAAATTATATCTATTTAATTATTTACCATTTTCTACTATAAATAAATAATTATGTCAATTATTTAATTATTCATTTTAGTCTTTTCTACCATAAATTAATTAAATCTTATTTAATCAATGAGTCACCTTTTTCTCTCCCACTTTTTGAATTAAAATTTCTATTTAATAAAAAAAGATAACTTGCCTTTTTGTCTAAGATTTAAATAACGTTTCCATTATTTAACTCTCCACTTTCCTTTTTGAACTAAATGATTCTTTAGAATTATTTAGTTCATCTATTAGTCTTATTCTTATCTTCTCTTGTCTCGTTTAATTTCAATCGTTGATTGAAATTAAAATCATTTAATCTTGAACATTCATTGAAATTTATCTTTTCTATAAAATGCACCTACCTTTGTCACTTTTAAGATTGAATCTTGTGAAATCTAGAATTTAAGCTTAAGAGACAATAATTCTTCAATATTTTGTTGTCATAACATGAGGCTATTGTTGCACACTTATAATCTGAGGGGATTAATTACATTCTAGAAAAATGAAGAAGGGTAATAAGGTGAATCAATGGAGGCATGAAAACATTGGTAACAATATTGCATTGTTGCATGTTTTTATGCTTTCTTTGTTCTTTATTACTTGATTAGGGTTTTAGGGCTTATGTTTAATGATTTACATTTCAAATCCTAATCTTATCCCTGATTACATTGGTGAACTTGACATGAAAGGATAAATTTGGTAGATTTTTCGTAGGAAAATTTTAGTTTTGTAGGTTACAGGTACAAAATAACATAATTGAAGGATGAAATGACACAACTGCTAAAAAACTAGTGCACTGCAATTGATATCGAGAAAGCCACAACTCATCAACATATTAGGAAATTATTTGGTTTTCATTTATTTTAAGTTTTTCTTGTTGTGTTTGGTTTCTAGTTTTAGTTTCTATCTTCCTACATCGTTATTATATCATATTAGTCTTTTGTTTGGTCGGGTTTGGTCAATTTTTTCATGTTTTACAAGTTCAAGATGGTTTACCACAAGTGATTAGGTATTTTCCATAATTGTTAGAGACTTCACCACAGCCAAACAATACAATCACTATCCCAAATGATGTAGTTTCTATCCCAAACGATGCAATTATAAGCCACAACTATGATTTAAAAGTTGCAATTGCCTATTTAATTTAAATTTAGGCTTTCATTTGGAATTTTCAATTTTTGTCTTTTGCATCTAGTAGAGTAGGGTTTTTGTCTACTACTGATGTTTGATCTACAACATGTGGTATTAATCTTGGAGGGAGTTCTAAAACTATTTCTTTCAAAAAAAATAATTGTGGCCCTATCTTTTGATTACTTAGCTTAGAAGTATCATGCTTGTGTCTTAGAAATATTCACTCATAAGGATAAACTAAACCATAATCTACATATATCACTCATTTAGGATTAAAATTTACAAAAAACTATATATTTCACTCATAAGGATAAAATGAACCACAATCTGCATATGTCACTCATTCAAGCTTAAAAATTTACAACAATCTGCATATATCACTCATTGGGGTTAAAATGAATCTACATCATACACTCATACATGCTAAAAAGAACCAACAAAATTAATGTGTCTTCTCACATTGTATCTTGGGGATAAAAATAATCATTGATTTACTGTCTTGTGGTTATGTCTTTGTTACGGGGTGTGTGTGCTCTTCCTTCATGTAACACCTCACTAAGGGGTCCGTGATACCACTAAAAAGACCCCAACAAAATGCCACATTTTTTTTTAATAAACTAAAGCTACACTAACGCCACTCTACAAATTAACACATGGATAGCATCATTACTTTAACATCATATCATAATCGCATTAAGTAACATTAATCATAGCCCACTTACACACATATCCACCATGGTCCCCTAATGTCGCTACTACAATACATCTACACTAACTAAACCTATAGAAAGATTTGATACACTAAAAACACATCTAGTCAATTCTTTGAATGTAAATTAAATCTCATACATCAAATTACATATGATAACATAACTTAATTATAATTAAACCTCATCTAACCCTATGCCAATATGCACCTAATCCTAATAAATGCCATGAAATAGGTACATAAAGATGTATCACATCTACTACTAACTTAAGCTCATATGCATCATAAGTACAACATTCTTATGTTAACCTTTCCATTACATGATAAACAACAATAAACATATATATTCAAGATTACATCAATTCATTTAATTTTCCTTGACAACAATGCTACAATGTACAAGATTCATTCATTTGAGAGGTACATATATATAAGATACATATTGGGCTCAATTTTCTTAGAAATATCATTTGCACCATAAAACCATCTCTGGAATGAAGTGGAAGGAAAGACTCCATGTTGCACATGAACTGCACCACCTAAACCTCAATGAATGATTGAAAAATACCACCCTACCATGTGGAACCCTGAGGCCCACTCCCTCTGTACTAGGAGACAGCACTAGGCCCCACACACAAGCAAGCAACAAAAACAACAAGTGGCTGACACTAAACATCCAAAGGAGACTACCTAAAACAAGAATCAACCAAAAATCACAAGGACTTTCACAAAGACTTTCAGACACTTTTAGAGGCCAAACACATAACACAAACGGATAGGAAACCCAAAAGCTGATCATTATACCACAACACATACAATGAAACACATAACATCATTTTCACAATCTTATAACATAATAGCCAACTTTAATTTAGCAGTTCATAATTAGGACCAACAATACATAGTCTTGGTACAATTGATCCTTACACAGTATAGAAGTCTCAACATAAGTTTTCACAAGTGGGAAGGGATTGTCAGATAATAACACATTCAAGCACAAATAATACAACACAATACAAATCAAAGGATGAAGTCATATCATCCTCTTGACAATAGTAAATTTGTCAGCCATAAAACAGTCATAAAAAAGTCAAATCATCTCGAAATCAAAATCCATCAAAAACCCATTTCAGATTTGGCCCTCGACTACTCAATAGTGCAAGCGGAATTGACCAAAAATAACTCAGAGATTCAAAAAATGAAAAACAAAAAATAGCTCCCATAAAAACCCTCTTTTCGACAATACCTAATTACAGTCAAATGACAAAATGAGTAACCCAACAACTAGATCTTTTCCAAAATATCAAACATTAAAACTTTAATTAATTTAACCCCTTTCAAATGCCTATAAATTTGAAATCCTAGTCTTCCATTGACTGGTTACAGAGAGAAATAATGGTATTTGCAACCATGGGGGAGCAGCCTGATAGTAGCCCCGTGTTTCAACCATATCTCAAAACCTACGATCTGGGTTTTTGAGATTTTTGGATGGATTTTAAAAGACAACATGAGGAAGAAATCGTTTAAATATATCACTGAAAATATTTATGGGTGACGCAATCAGACCATTTTACTGGTAGAGAATAGAAGACAATAAACATGTATTGATTTTTATTCTGGAATAAATAAATGTTTCATTCACACACAAAATAAAACTGTCTAACATTTATTTTCAAAAAACAAAGAGAGAGAAATCAATCAAATTATTTGTACATTCAAAAAGAAAATTTAAACAAAATATCTCAAATTTCAACTTGGATCCAACTCTTGGCATGGACGGAAATTCGATGTCGAGCTCCGAAAATTTCAACTTCCCACTCCCCAATCCAAAATTCTCTCAAAACCACAATTTCCCAACAAAATCAACAATATGAGGAAATTTTTAGACATATTCTCTCTCTCTTAAACAAAAATAACTTTTTTTGTTTTCAAATTCCTCTCCAAACCTCCAACATGAAAATCCAAATCAAAGATATGTTTCAAAAACAAAAATCAATAAAAAAAATAACAAGTTTTCCCATTCCAATTTCAAGTAAAGAAATTATTTTAGTTTTCAAAAATAAAAATTAAATGCTTAATCATAAAAAACTCAAAAATTGGCAACTTTCCCT
>VDFB02075321.1:317262351-317402189 GCA_007258455.2 Sequoia sempervirens | reverse complement strand
AGTTCTAGAAGGAGAACTCATCTTCTAGAAAGAATCTTATCTCCTACAAACAAGGAAGGGAGAATTACCCCATTATTAAATGATTTATCTAATTATGCAACCTAGGACTTAATTAATTAAATAAAGACCTAAGTTGACTTATGCTAGTGTAATAAATAATTAATTACACTAACATCTGAATGATAAAGAATTATTGGACTGAATTGCAGCCTTAGATAACTACTTTGAGTGTGAAGATGTTCCTAAAGAATAGAGGGTGAAAATTGCAAAGACAAAGCTGAAAGGTCATGCATTTTGTGGTGGGATTATGAGAAATCTAAAAGAAGAAAAAGAGGTAAGTCAAAGATTGTATCTTGGGATGGAATGGTAGCTAAAATGAAAGGTAATTTTTTTCCTTTTGATTATGTTATTCAGATGTTTAGAAAAATGCAAGGTTTAAAGCAAAAAGAAATGGATGTTAAGGCATATACTGAAGAATTTTACAAGTTGAGTATTAGGTCTTGTCATAATAAAGAGGAGAATGAAAAGATTGCTAGATACTTGGGTGGATTGAGATTTAACATTCAGGATGAATTAACCTTGGAAAATCCAAGAACTATTGAAGAATGTTATCAAATGGCTATAAGGGTTGAAGAAAAGGTGAAAATAAGGCAAGAAAATACAAGTAGAGGTAGAGGCAGCACTTCAAGGGGAAGAGGATCATTTTCTACTTCAAGACCATCAAGTGAAATCCAAGAAGATGCATACAAAGGACAAGAATAAATTGTTGATCATAGAGGTGGATTCAGAGGCTTAAGAGGAAGATTTGGTAGTGACAGAAGTTCAAATAAATTTTCAAGTAGATGTTATCATTGCAATGAGTTTGGTCATCCAGCATACAAGTGTCCTGAAAAGCAAGGTTCTACTACAAGTGGTGGTGAAAGGAGAAGTGATAAAAGAGAGCAATTGGTTCAAGAAGATGAATGTGAAAGTGTGAATTCTCCTAGTCACATTGTTGCTCCTAAAGTTGGGAATTCATTGATGGTGAGAAGAGAATTACTCCAAGCTTCCAAGGAGAAGGAGATGGCTCAAAGAAGATAATTGTTTAGGACCACCTGCAAATGCAAAGGTAAGGTATGTAAGGTAGTGATAGATTATGGTTCTACAGATAACATGGTATCAAGTGAAATGGTTGGTAAGTTGAAGATAGAAAGAATACCTCATGAAACACCTTATAAGACATCTTGGGTGAGTGATGATCAGTCCATTTTAGTTAGTGAACAAGCATTAGTTGAGTTTCAAATTGGTGGATATAGAGATAAGGTTCTTTGTGATGTTTTTCCAATGAGTTGTTGTCATTTGCTACTTGGAAGGCCATGGCAGTTTGATAGGCATGCCATTTATGATGGGAGAGTTAATACTTACACCATTGAGAAGGATGGTATTACTTTCACACTAACACCATTGTAGGAGGATTTCAAAGAACAAGGAAAGGCAGCAAAAGTCATCATATTTGAAAAGGAGTACATGAAGGTTGAGGAAGATAAAAGCAAAGTGTGTGCAGCCACTATAAAGGAAGAGGATGCTAAGAGAGAAAGTTTAAAGCATGATTCAAATTTGGAAAGAAGAGTTAATAATTTGGTATCAAGGTCTAAGACAGAGAAGGTCAAGGATTAATTAACCATGAAGGTGCAAGATTGCTTGGAAAAGTGTGATGGAATTGTGGTAGGGACTGTGATTTGTCCTTTGGAAGTAAAATAGGTCAAGGGGAATTTAATTATTGTCAAGACAAAGGTTACTAAGACTAATGAAATAGTAGTTTATAAGTTTGATAAGACAGTGTCATTAGGGGCAGTAGGTTCGATGACAAAGACAAGAGGAAAAGATGAAGTGAGAAAAGGTGTTTGGAAGGAACAAGTGAAAGAATTCAAGTATGCTTCAATGGTGAAGGAAAATAAAATCAAAGAAAAGGTTGATAGAGGTGTAGCAGCAGGTAAGGAATTCATTTTGACAGTGTTTGCAAATGAAGCATAGATGAAAGATCATGCAACAAGAATAGAGCAGAAATTTCAAGGAAGAGGTCAGTCAAAGGTGAAGGACAATGCAAGTTTCCAGTTCTTGACCCATTGAAAAGGGTCACCAATTGAAGACACATGTTGGAGAACATTCAAGGACAAGAGGAAGTGTGTTTTTAGTGTTCCTCAAGGGACTTGAGGTCTTCTTTTAGGTCGGGTGTATGCTACAGGGGCACCTAGCTAAGTTGCAATTTTGGTTTTGTGATAAGTCATTAGGTGTTTTATGTCTTTTTTTTCATGAATAAGGTCCATTGAGACCATTTGAATGTAATTAGAGTGATTTGGGGTCATTTGAGAAAATATTACAAAAATTGCAAAATAATGTAAAAAGTTGTCAAACAAAAGATGCAAAAATACAAAATGGAGGAAGACCAACAGTCATGAAGCTCAAAAGTTGTTTGAGGTCGGTTTGTGAGTTATTTTTTGGTACTTCAAGGTTAAATAGGCCTAGAAAAAACTCTATGTAAGGTTGGTTGCTCATTTTTTATGAAAGAAACCATTGAAATACTCCATTTTCCTGTGTATTTTCTAGAAAATATATTGTTCTTTTGATTTGTATGGCCCGTAGAATTGGATTTTGTTCCAAAACTACATTGAATTCATTTTAGTACTGAATTATATTTAATTTGATTCAAGTTTGAGGATTTTTCATTAAGATTTGTGGTTTTTATAGGCTTTTTATTGAAGACAGGTCTGAAACCCTGTTTTGAAGGGTTGTGGTTGCTTAAAATGAGAAATTGACTCATTCCACCTATTGTAATTACTGTGAATTAGTGGAATGAGTCCAAAATGGTATAAATGGATGTTTGAATGAGATTTAGGAGTATGGGAGGCCTTGAAAGTGGTTTTGTGCGATGCCCTAGATGACATTCCTTTGTTTTTTGATCAAATTTAGTGGTTAGAGGGTGGTGATAGGTGAAACTCTTTGGGGCAGCAACTTTTGAAGGTTAATTAAATTTTTGCAGACTATTTTCAAATTATTTGAAGTGTTTCTAGATTAAAAATAGTTTGGGAAGGCATATTTCCAATAAACCCTCCCTAAAATAAGCCAAATTGAGGGTTTCATGGTTGGGTGAGTTAGTGGGTCTTTCTCTGATTAAAAATGGTGGATCTTGAGGTTTTATAACCCAGTACATGACTTTCCAAAGGAATTTTTGGTTAGCAGTAACTTTAAAGGGGTGTTCCTTCATAAAAGTGACCTAATTGAAGGTCTAAGACAATGTAGAAGCACCTATTTGAGGTTTTTGTTCCAAAAAAGTTGTGTGAGTTTTTGAGACATGTTTTTGTAGACCTTAAAGGGTGTCAAAAGTTATATAGGGTTAGTGGGTTTGAGACTGGATTGGGGAGTTAAGGTCAAGAAACCAAGTTGGCAAACCTACAAGGAAGACTAGGTGAAATTGTGAAGAGTTGGTGTGATAAACTATAAAGGGTTGCAAAGTTGTTTCAAAGGTCTTAGATTATGATTGTAGGTTGAATTCCTCCCTACTCTACATCACCAACAAAAGCATTATCTTCCACCTTACTAGGTGAATCTTCTCCCTTATACATCATACCCTGAATAAGTGATTTTAATTCACTCATATCACTTTGGATGTCCCTTTTTGTGATAAAATTTATTCAATCATATTCTTATCAAATGATGAAATATCTCCCTTGACTTTGTTGATTTCAACATTATCATTAATATCCTCACTTTCTACCTCATCCTTATCTGAAGATTTCCCAGGTGTGGTAGTATTCTTTTTACCTCTTGTTGTAGGCCTCGTCAAAGATGGAAAACAAATAATTTTGCAATAAAGCACATAAATAAACTAAAAATAATTTGAAAGTTTTATTGTAACTTACTAGGGTCTATATCACACTTTTCTAGAAAAATCTCCCAAAAATTAGGTGTTTTACAAGATCGAGGGCAAAAATGTTGGAAACCCACTATAAATTATAATCCAATTCTATAGGATTTGGGAGATATGCACTTTCCAAATAAAATGGGAAGAAACCCTAATTCTACAATAAATCACTCATTTTTTCTTTAAATCCTCTAAAACTGGGACTGTAGCTTCTTGAATATGTCTTAAAAAACCCCTTTAAAAATGTAGTATAGAAAAATGTATCCCTTTACATTTTCACACCTAATTAGGAATTAATATTAAAATGAACTTAATGATGCCTTAATTTAGTGTTGTAGTATGTATTTTACATATTCACATTAAGTCTAGGGCCCTATTAATTAAAATGGACTTAATTGTGCCTTATTTTTTGTGTTGTAGAGTGTACCTCTTTACACTTTCACACTTATTTAGGGATCCCTTAATTAATTGAGGTTAATTTTCCTTAATTGGACCCTTTAATTCAAATCCAAGCCTAATTAATTACATTTTCCAAAGAGGAAACTTGACATTCATTAATTCCTTAAATAGAACACTTCTCATTGAGCAATGTGTGTCCTAGGTGAGTGACCTAGGACCCAATCGCCCATGGGCGAATGGGTCCTCACTTATACCTAGGAACTAAGTTTAAAAAAAAAATTTGGTAGTATTTTAACATATTCAAATCCATATTCACATGTCAACTTGTGTTATTTGAATTTTGGGAAATTAACGTTGCATACCTATAAATACAAGGTCATTTCACTATGTTTCATCTAAGATTTTGAAGTGAGCACTCCTATAGAAAAGTTAGCAATTCAAGAGCATTTCAAGAGAAATCCAAGGCATTCAAGAGTAGATTTATTGAATAATTTTTGTAGCAATCAAGATCCAATTGTCATGTCAAAGTCTTCTTGCATCATGCATGTTATTGGAGCTAATATGATGATATAGGTTTCATGATCTAGATTCAAGCATTCAAGGCATTATTTCAAATCAAGTTTCAAGATCAAGATCCACATCCATTGAATCCATTTCATGCAAGTTGAAAACTTACATTCCAAGGTTTATCCAAGGGTTTGGTGAGTTGTAACATAGAGTTGTTCATTCATCATTCTTTCCATGCTATTTCATTTCATTTCAAGGTTTAATTACCAAAATGGGGTTTGACCAAGGAAAACCCCCATTCACCAAAAACAAAACATTTTTCCCTCTTGATTTGTGTTTGCAGATTTAGGTGGAAGATATCTTGAAGATCTCTTGAAGAGAAAAATTGGAGAACTTGTCAAAGTTGCAAAAGTTTTCACAAAAGTTGTCATCTCACGAAAACTCAACTATAGAATTTATTTCTATCTTTTTGAATCTGAAACTTGAGAAAATTGAAAGATTCAGATCTATAGCAGAGACTCCCAAAAGTTGCAGACAACCCCTAACTCATAACATATTTTCCCCTAGGTGAATGAGTCCCAGGTCAGCTTTAGAAAATCACTTTTGGTGATTGTACACAGCATCTTACCTCTCTCTGAATTGCATTTCAACTTCTGGTTCCATCAGTATTGAGATTAATCTATTAGATCCAAGTTGTAGATTACATTTTGAGTTTTATTTTCTATTTTTAATCTTTCTCCCCAAAGTGTTGTTTAATCAAACCCCATTTTCCTTTGTTCCATATTGATAAACCTATTTTTCTTCATTTCATTTTGGTGAACCCAACTTTTGATCATTGCATTTTTCAAATTTTGGAGTCTATTTTCACCCTAGATCTAGATCTTGTATTCATTTTCATTGAATTGAATCTCATTTAGGGTTTCTTAACTTGCATTAGTTTTCATTTCATTTAGGGTTTTAGGATTACATTTTTGCATCTCTTAAAATCTGAAAAAATACCAAAAAAAATTGTCATTTTTCAAACCATTTACATAGCATTGCACCATCATTCATTTACATTTAAAAATTGAATCAAAATTGCACATCAAATTAGGTCTCCTTGTTTGTCATTTTTTCATATTTTGCATTTGCATTCAACCTTTATTTCATAGAAAATTCAAACTGTAACTCACTATTTTAAATCAAAATCTAGAAACCACTCGAATCAACTCATAAACTTACAAAAACATTTTTAAAAACCCTAACCTAGGACTCATTCGCCCTGGGAGAATGAGTCCTTGATCAGGGTCATTTCCTGAATTTCTAGGTATTAAAAAATTTATTTCTACATTCTACTTTGTTGTTTTCAATTTTTTGTTTTAGTTTGTAAAATTTTTGTTGAGTGGAATTGATCATATTTAGCTTCACTTGATAAATTTAGTGCAATGTTTGAATTCAAAATTACATTTACAAGACATCATTTTTCAGGTTTTTGCATAGCATAATCAAAAAATTACCTTGTTTAGAATCTAAAAATTCCATTTACATATTTGCATTGCACTTCACGTTCTAGGTTACTTCATTGCATTTCACCCTCTTTCCATTTTGGGTATACATTGAGTTTCTGAAACTTGTATGAGCTTCACAAATTGATGTCCTATTAGCAATACTATTGTGAGACGTAGTTTGAGACTCATGTCATCCCACGATACACCATTCATCGTGGATATTGGGTTCTCCAACTCTTTCACTAATAGTGTTGATAATCAACCCTCTATGGATCATAGTATGCATACCTCATTTCCAATGACTTCCCTACCTACAAACAATGTGCATGATGTTGAAACAATGGTTCGCTAATCCCCTGCAAGAAAATATAAGGATAGATGAAGAAATAGAAAAATTGTAAAACTTTGTGACTTCAGAAAACATTGCTAGTAGTGCCATTCCTGCCTTAGATAATGTGATGAAAATGCTTGAAAATGAACATGGAATGGAGATTGTGCGAATTTTAGCTCATATTGTTGACAAGACCATCCCTACCATTACTAGTTGTTCTCAAGCTTTGGGGTATACTCAAAGAAAAGGTGGAAATTCAATTCCTCCTTCCACAACCCTTACCTCTATTTCTACATACACTAGTACTCATGTTACTACAACCATTCAACCTACTAGCAATGTCAACACTTCCTTAGGTATTTCCATTGGGAATCCTTCTACCTTTGTGAATTCAAATCTCATATCTCCTCAACCATCCACCCTCACAAATCTACAATTCACTTTTCCTCCAAATATAACCACTCCACCTTATTCACCTCCATCTCACAATACCAATAATGATCCAATCCTTAACATAATTTTTCAAAATATGGCATCCCTTTGAAACAAGTCACCACATAAACCAAAACAACAATGGCGAACCTTCACAATACATCAAAACCAATCCATTATCCTTGGAGATATTAAGAGCAAAAATGCCACAAGGTATAGAGGTTCCTAGGTTTGAGAAATATGGTGGGAAAGGAGATCTTGTTAGCCATGTTTCCGCTTACATAGCCTTATGTAGTGACTTCATTTTTGAAGATAAACTCTTGGCTAAACTCTTCCCTCGATCCTTGAAAGATGTTGCTTTAGAGTGGTTCTTCTCCTTACTATATAATTAACTTCGTTCATTCAATCAACTTATTGTTGCCTTTTACAACCACTTCCAAATTCATATGGTTCCTAAAATGACCCTAGCTGATTTGATGGCTTGTAAACAAAAGGATGATGAAAAGGTCACTAATTTCATAGTGTGATACCAAATGCTTTATTCACAAATAAACATTAAGATTCCTTATGTCGACCTTCAAAGAATGTTTATTTCCAATTTGCAAGGTAAAATCTAAACTAAGCTTGAGATGATGAGGTTTCCTTCCTTAACATAGTTGTTTACAACCCTTCGTGATTACCAAAATTTGGTTAGTAGTCGTGAAGTAAAAACTCCCTCTAACCAACCTAAAAAGTCCAAATCCACAACTCAAACCAACTACCAACCTTTCAAGAAACAAAATAAGTTTTTTCTACAACTTAATACCCCTCAATCCAATCAAAATTTTAACACCCAAGTGGTTTCTATAAATATGAAAAAACCATATGCATTTGCATATAGAAATAGGCAGTTTACACCCTTACTTGATACTCTTCATAATACCATGTTGCAGCTCTTAGAAAAGAATTTGATTTCCTTGCCTCTTGTTAGAGCTCCTAATCCTACTAAGCCTTTACCTTCAAACTATAGACCAAATACTTATTTCCATTTTCATCGACAAAATGGACATGATATGGAACATTGCAACCATCTTAAACATCTTGTGCAAGACCTCATTGATTGTAATCATATCCTAATTGGAGGTGTTAATGATCAAGGGAGTAATTATGTAGCTCCTCCTAATCAAAAATTTCAAATCTTTACCAATCCTATGCCTAATCATAATATATCCTTTTTCAAAGCTAGTAAAACAAAGAATGATGTGATGAATGTGGACACGAATGATGAAAATATGAAAGACAATGAGAACAACCTTATGGATGATGTGATTGCATTTATCAACACTAAACCTTATAAGGGCCTAACTAAGATGCCACTTGACATTTCTTTCTCATAACAAGACATACTTAAACAGGCACCCAATGGTCCTCTTTACATAGCTAGAAGAATCAATGACAAGCCTACTAATGGGATATTAATTGATCCCATCTTCATAGAGAATGTGATCACTAAAGAATTCCTATTTGTGCATGAGCTTCATCAATATACATATGAAAATCTGAAAGCATGTATCGAAATGCATAATGATTTTTCTTTCCCTATGATTGGCTTGATAAATCTCCTTTTAAAGGTTGGACCGAAAAAATTAAATTTCTCATTCACCATCATCCTATCATCAAACCAATTTCATGTGAAGTTAGGCTATCCATGGCTTCGCTCCATGGACATCATCCCGTCGGCTATGCATAAATGTTTAAAGTTTCCATTTGGAAATTAGATATTTATTGTGCATTATAGTGGATTTAATTATGTCTCTTCTCATGAATCTTTTCATTAGATTTCTTTTTTCCCGAGCCTATTCAACATATTAGACCCCATGACTTCTTTTTAAAATCCTATCAAAAGTTTAAGGAAAAGTGCATAGCAAAATTATCTCTTAGCAATATGCCTCAACCCATTATTGAGCCTCCTATCCTTGATGATACCATGATTGTACCAAAATCCCTTCCAAGTATCCAAGACTAGCCCTTGACAAATTCTCCCCCTATTTTTTATAAGAGACCACAAGATAATCAAATAAATCCTGTTGTGCCTCCTAAAGTCAAACAAGTTTACAAAGCTAAAGAGAAAGTAGTTGAAAAACCTCCTATGGTTCCTTTCATTCCTCCCTTAAGGGAAGAAAAGAAACCTATGGTTTATAAACCCACTCCTACACAATCACAACTTGAAAAACAAAATTCTAGAGAGTGTAGGTGTATACATTGTGTTATTGCTCATTCGTTACAAGAAAAAGAAGAAAAGAACATAGAAAGTCAAAATCCAAACTTGTCTCAAGTAGTGCATGATGCTTCTCCACACTCACCGCAACATAAACAACAACAAACTTCTATGGATATTGTCATTAGACCTCCCATTGTGATTAACTTGGATGATGATAATGAAATTGAAAAGATTGATGAAGAAGTGCATAATGAGTTGAATTCATTGTTTTCATCTCCTATGAGGTTAAAAAAATATATTCCTAATAAGAGTGTTGAACTTGGTGCTTGCCCTAGTTCGGCACTTAATGTTGTCCCTTTGGCTAGTTATTTTCCTTCTGTATATACTGATCAAGATTGGGATGTAGACGACCAGCTATAGGTTGACTCGTATGTGCCTTACTAATCTTTTCTTTGTTTTCCATGTTTCTTTGTGTGATTGTATGTGTGTAATGTGATCTCCCCATACTGTTATTTTTTATGTATCTCTCTCTTCATGTGCATTCCTCTATTTGTACCTACATTCTTCTATATGTCATGAACATTTATCTTTTCATTTGTTTTGTGTTTTCCTTTTGTGGATGATGCAAGGTGTCAAGACATTTAGGTCTCTTCCATGTTGACCCAAAAGATTTTTCTTTGTTTTCACTCTCTATGTGTCATTCTTCTTGTTTTGTGAGTATTTGGAGAATGATGATGTTTTTGAGCTCTATAAAAACATTGTAGCAAAGACATATTGACCCTAAATCCATGGATCCCTTATGTGTTTTGGGATTTCATTTTGGGGGAAACCCCTTATTCATGACATAGCTTCATTAGGGAACATATGACTTGGAATAGGGCTTTCTAAATAAGCTCTCATGTCCTCTTCATTGACTACTTTAAAGCAAATTGCTCCCAGCAATGGTGCTAGAAATTTCTTTAAAGTGGGGGCATACATTGGCATCATTTTGACATCCTCATGTTTCATTATGCAATTTTATTTCTTCTTGTGATGTGTCTTTTTCTTGGTGGTGTCATTGGGTTTGATGTCCTCCAAGAGTGTGATATTTCTTAGCGTACAACTTTCCTCTTAGTGGTGATGCTACACATTGTATTCCCTAAGTTGTTATTCGTTTACCCATAACTTGTCCTCACTTGGAGACATTAGGCACGATGTTCCTTAAGAAGAGACCTTACACGAACTAAGCAAGAACCCTTTAAAAAAAACTTTACTTGCATTTTGTTATAAGTGTTTAGCATAATACAACTTGTTAACCTTGTGAAGCTTGACCCCTCCTTTCAAGGCCACCAAGCATAACACACTTTGCTTTCTAGTGGAGCCTTGCCTTGCTCATAGGTGATTAGCATAATGCATCTTGTTAGGAATTATGAATCCCAAAGTTTTTATGGTGTCTTATTGAAGTTGTAAGAGGGATAGCTTTGATATGGTATGGGATCCTAATATGATTCTCTCATTTTACATCTGTTGGGGACTCACCTAGTGGATGACTCAAGGTTTCATTAGCCCGGAGTGAGCGTACACATCATTTGAATAGTGGACATCAAGTTCTTCTTGTGAACATCCTTGGAAAAACACTTATTTAGGGCTCCCTTAATTAATTGAGGTTAATTTTCATTAATTGGCCTCTTTAATTCAAATCCAAGCCTAATTAATTACATTTTCCAAAGAGGAAACCCAACATTCATTAATGCCTTAAACATAACACTTCTCATTGAGCAATGTGTGTCCTAGGTGAGTGACCTAGGACCCATTCTCCCATGGGTGAATGGGTCCTCACTTAGACCTAGGACCTAAATTTAAATTATGTTTTTGGTGATATTTTAACATATTCAAATCCATATTCACATGTCGGCATGTGTTATTTGAATTTCGGGAAATAAATGTTACATACCTATAAATATAAGGTCATTTCACTATGTTTCATCTAAGATTTTGAAGTGAGCACTCCTATAGCAAAGTTAGAAATTCAAGAGCATTTCAAGAGAAATTCAAGGCATTCAAGAGCAGATTTGTTGAAGAATTATTGCAGCAATCAAGATCTAATTTTCATTGCAAAGTCTTCTTGCATCATGCATGTTATTGGAGCTAATATGATGTTTTAGGTTTCATGATCCATTCAAGCATTCAAGGAATTGTTTCAAATCAAGTTTCAAGATCAAGATCCACATCCATTGAAGTCATTTCATGCAAGTTGCAGACTTACATTCCAAGGTTCATCCAAGGGTTTGGTGAGTTGTGACATAGAGTTGTTCATTCATCATTCCTTCCATGCTATTTCATTTCATTTCAAGGTTTACTTACCAAAGGTGGAAGATATCTTGAAGATCTCTTAAAGAGAAAAATTAGAGAACTTGTCAAAGTTGCAAAAGTTGTCACAAAATTTGTTATCTCATGGAAACTCAATTATAGAATTTATTTCCAGCTTTCCAAATATGAAACTTGGGAAAATTGAAAGATTCAAATATGTAGCAAAGGCTCCCGAAAGTTGCAGACAAACCCTAACTTAGGACCCATTTGCCCCTAGGTGAATGATTATGATGTCAGCTTCATAAAAGAACTTTTGGTGACTGATACACGTCATCTTACCTCTCTCTGATCTATATTTCAACTTTTGGTTGCATTAGTATTGAGCTTAATATATTAGATCCAAGTTGTAGATTGCATTTTGGGTTTGATTTGATATTTTTAATCTTTCTCCCCAAAGTGTTGTTTAATCAGGACCCCCATCCTTGCAAAAAAGGGAAATCAATATATTCACACTTTGACTTGACTCACCTAAAGGTTGATAGTCCTTTCATTGTGTGGATCTCATTTCCTAATGAAATAGAGAGAAATAGGTCCCTAATTAGTCCATCAAACCCCATTTTCCTTTGTTTTGTATTGATAAACCCATTTTTCTATGTTTCAAATAATAAGAAAAAATTCACTAAAAACTGAGAGGTGTATTCTTCCCAAAACGACCTCCAATACTAAGAAAAAAATTTGGCTCTTTCCAAGATCATGCTCTAATACCACTTTTAATGAAATAACTTGCACAATAGAATAATATGATAGGAAATATGCTACAAATACTTGATAATAAATAATAATAACAAGCCACTTTGAGGGGTAAAACCTCCAAATATCTCCAATGAGAACAAAATTTGTAATATTATGATGAAGTAAGACTCAGTACCTCCTATAGATACCTTATTTATGCCTATTATATCACCTAGGTTGAATTAGATATCCCTATATAAGCCTTGGGTTGGCCTAATTAACTAAATAACAATATAATAATAATAATATGACTTAATTAAGAGTTAAGATAGACACAAGCCAACTATTCATAACCATATGTACACTAATATTAAGGGAATATTAGCAAGTACATGAAAGGGCACAAACATAAATTATGGAAGATGGGAAGTGATCAAGGATACATTATAGTCCATAAATGGATGAGTCAAAATAATTTTTGATAAGAATCATAATGACAGAAGATAGTATATTTTTGTTGCTAAGTGGATATTAAAAATTATGCAAGAACTAATGAAAGCTTTGGAAGCTTGATCAAGAGGTGTTGAAGTGTTTCACCCTAGAAAAGAGAGATATACATGAAGGGAGGAAAAGGATCCAAATGGTCTAGTCCCTTAGAATATAGTCAAATGATAAAGAGGATAGTTTATGACATAATGCTCAACACAATACACAATATAAACCTAAAGGACAATCCTTAAGGTGTATTTAGATCATCACACATGTAGGTCATTTTTATATCATGACTCCATTAGGATATGATATTAATCATTAAATAAAATACCCCATAGTGAGCTAAGTGTGAATGACTTTGAAGATATGCAAGAAAGTGATATGGTTGTGTAAGATATGATCAATAGGTTGAGCATTGGATAATCTACAAAGTGCATTTCATATACCTACACACTTGTAGGTGATCACAGGATAATAGGAGTGCAAGATACCTTGAAAATGCATGCATCATGAAGATGGTGATTTTTAAGAGCCTACAAACATGACAACTAGTGATCGGTCCTTTAGAACAATATATAGTCCTATAGAATAGTGCATGGTCCTGTTGCAAACCTTTTATTTTAAAGTGGTCATTATAATTTTTTGACATAAAATTATAATCTAAGTGCAAAAGAAAATGCTTGTATTGAAACATTTAAGCAAAGGGAAAAAATCAAAAGAAAGTTTGACCCAAGTCTTTTTCGCGCTAAGAAGAAGAAGTCCTATTTTTTTCTTATCCATGTAGCATGGAGTTTGTTATGGTTTTGGTTCATTGTCATTGAAGAATTATTTCATGGAGCCATGAGGATAACCTATAGGGCACATTGCAACATGGTGATGAGAGTTGAGGAGGCACATTGTAGCTTGGAGGAAAGAAATATGGCAAGATGTATGGAGATGGTAGTTTGTCTCTCCACATTGCAAATTTTCATCTCCACATTTTAGAGACTTGGTCAAGTAGAAGGGTGTGTACATGAAGAGATTCATTAGATGTAGAAGCAAGGTATGTGAGATAGCTATCATTATCCTCATAGGTTATGCATTATTTTTCTCGGATATTGTTGTAAAAGAATACCTATAGATGTTTAGTTGAGTCCTCATTTTATAGATATGGGTCTTATTTATGATCCTCCATGTCAATAAAAGCTCAATACTCGGGTATGCAAAAGAGAAGAATGTGTAACAGGCATGTGATTTTACTATTGTGAAGTGAAATCCCTTGTCTAAAAAACTGATAGTCATGGGACTGTGTTATTAAGAACTTTTGTTGTCCTCAAAGACCCTGGATGTCAATATACCTATAACCAACAAAATCAATTAAGTGGCTCAAAAGCAGAGATGTGATATGGTAGAAAAGAATGATCCTCCTCTTTGTAAAGTGAGTGGTGACCCACAGCTTGGAAAAGTCCCCATGTTTCACCAATGAGCTAAGTTTTGCAACTTAGCAAGGGCGCAATATTGAGTGATAACAGTTTTCGCATGCCCGGTGGGACTCATTGGACTATTTCAATCCAAATTTTTCTCATATATCACTGATATTTGGTGTGTACGTTAGTGATCTCTACCTTTGGAGGCAAGAATTCAACACACATGGCGACTCTGAAAAGCAATTTACTGGTTTCATTATGACTATGTGTTGGTTTGTTCCAAAAGGTCTGGTTTTATTTGTTTTTCAGATTTTGAATGAATAAAACATGTCTATCTTCTATGGAAATATCATATCATCCATCATATCATGAAAATATTGCTTATCCACCTCTATATCAGCCTACATATGCCCAAAATCAGTCCCAACAAGAGTATTTTGTTGCCAACTAGCATAGTTATTCACATAATCAGCCTCAAGAAGACCCCTACAAGCATTTTTTAGATCTGAACCAAAATCTTGATCATATGGAGATTAGTGACATGTAAAGTGTGTTGTTGTACATGGATAGGTTGTTGGTTGACATCAAGATGCAAATGAAGTTTGACTTGCAGTAACAAGAGTTGGCTTATCAAGCCTATCTTCATGAGCAGGAGTTGGAGGCACAAAGGATATAGTTTGAAGAAAATATTGAGAGGAAGATAGTTGCAAAAGAGGAACAAATGAAGTTTTTGTTTGCTAAAAAAAAAAGGCATGAGGTCTAAACAGTTCCTTTCATTCCAGATCAACCTGTTTAAGAGGAGGTTCATAAGTATAATTTCCAAGTTTCAAGCAAACTGATCCTCTTAATCCTCCTAAAGTCAAGATTCTAAGTTTTAGAGATCCTTTACCATTGAAAGAGCCTATGTTGGCACAATCTGAATTTGGAATTCCTTAAGACCAACCACTTAAAGAGCCTTTTTTCCTCTAAGAAACTCAAGAAACTCCCCAATTTTCCCTACCAGATGAATTTGAATGTCCTATCACTATTTTCCTTTATAAGGGTGGACCTATTGTCTTTCAAGATAACTCACTCACCATGAAGAAAGCTAAGAATATAAATTTATGCATACAACTATGGAGTAGTATCATTTAGAACAAAAATAGATTGAACAAGAAAAGATCCCTCAAGATTAATCTTTGTATGTTTTAACTAATGAGCTTCCTTGTTCTATTGAAGATGATGAAAATGTTGTACTACTTATCTCAGAAGATTAGCTAGGATAGCAGGACCAAAAGGTAAAAGAGGCTGATCAGGAGGAGTATTCTTCAGTTTGTTTTAATGACTTACCTTCTTTCGTTGAAAATGGTGAAGTGTGAGTTTTCTCTCACCAACAACAATTTTAGAGTGGCAGGAAAATGTTAAACAATGTGACGATTTGTTGATTGAAGACAATCAAAGTAATAATGGAGCCTTGGATTAGGAAGAGAAGTATGCAAATGAACCTTTTGTGGAATCTAAAAAGCTTAATGAGAGCTATTATGTGAATGATTAAAACCATTTGGACAATATGTTGATTCATGAGCAGATCAGTGAGAGTAGCCTTGATTTGAATAATCAAGAAGTTGAGACACGTGCAAATATTGTGCAAGTGGAACAAGAGCAAAAGTAATACATTGCTTTCCAAGGTATGAGTTTTGATATCTTTTTGAGTTCTCAAGAAATCAGCCATGAAGATATCTTAGAGCATGTTATGAATGAGGAAACTAATGTTGATTTTGATAAATATTTGTGCACAAACATAATTGAAGAGTTTTGTTCAAAGCTTGATGACATGTTTTCAAGTGATTTCAATCAAAAAGATGAGGTTGAAATAGTAGATAACTAGCAAGAAGCCAACAAAAAGAACTCAGATTTCATCCTTTCAAGAGGATGTCCCATCAAAGATTTAGCCAAGAAAGATATCAAAAAGATACAACAGACTTTTAGTGCACCCAAGGGTGAGGTTGCAATTGAAGAACAACAAATCCAACTTACCTATTCATGCCAAATCAATGGTATGTTTAGTCAATTTCAAAGGGTGAGTGAGTTTGGTTGTGTTCTTCAAGTTGCATTGAAACAGTTTATTGAATATCTATTTGTGTTTCATATCCTCTCAATAGTTTATGATCATGTAACACATACTATCTTGGTCAGAAAAGGAAGCTATTTTTCAAACCAGTCAATGGTTTTGTTTGAGTGAACCTTGTTGTTGGTTAGGGTAGGTTAGGTTAGGTTGTTTTTTGAGTCAATAAGTGTTGTTGCATATAGGTGTAGACACGTAAAATGTATCGGTTGGCATTGCACGCTTGATCCTGATTACTAGCACCGCTTCATCCTGAATCATCCCTCTGTCTAACCATTTAATCGAATACCCTTATTTGATTAAATTCATCAATTTTTTTATCTTAATTAAATAAATCATTTATCTAATTAAGTCATTCTCCCTCGTTAATTAAATCAATCAATCTGATCTAATTAACCCTAGCTCTTTATTAATTAAATAAATGAATTTTATTTAATTAATTTCTAAAGTCTATCTCATTAAATTAAATAAATTAAAACCTTATTTGATTTAATCTAACATTCATCCCATTTAATTAAATAAATCAAAAATCTTTATTTAATTAATATCTAAATCACATTCTTCTCATCTTTGATTTAAATCAACCCATAAATCTAAGTCAAATTTGTCACATCATCTAATCCCTCATTAAATTAATTAACCCTTGATTAATTTAATTCTAATCCATGTCCCATCCTCTAGCTTTTGTCACTTGCACATGAAAATAGATTTAATTCATTTATTAAATCTCTATTTTCTCTCAACATGGCATAATAGAGGAATATTCCTTCAAATTTGAAAATCCATCCAAGTGGGATGAGTCCTTCCAACAAGGAATTTATTTCATCTTACAAGTCCTTTTGCATTGAGCCAAGTGGCCATTACTCCATTTGACTCTTCATCTACCTTGTCATTTCACAAATTTCAAATTTCAAATTTATGCATTTATGGGCACATTCATCAAAATGTGCACATCCTTCATCCATCAATCTCTTGACAAATGGCACCTTGCTATTGGTTGGAATTTAGTCCCACATTGCTTCATTTTGGGAATTTCTCCATCTTATCATTCTATAAATAAGAGGTTTCTCTCTTCATTTGATCATCCATAATTTAAGCAAGCTTACTCTACTCAAATTCATCTTCAAGTATTAGTATTTTCATCCATTTTATCAAGTTTATAGCTAGGTTATGCAGATTTTTCATCATGGAACTCAAGTGAACCTTCATCAAGTGGATCAACCTTCATCACTCATCAATCTTGCATCATAGGAGTTGGGAAAGGGCCAATTTTCACATCAAATTGGCACCAATTCCCCCATGGGATCAAGAGTTTGCTTTGCATTTGAATAGGATTTGATAACTTTTGTTTATGTTTGTTTATGTTCTTCATCTTATTTCTTGTTCTTCGAAATTCAATGGATTTCATGGGGAATCTTAATTCTTACTTGCATATGACCTTCTAATTTCTTTGTTTGTTGTGTTTGTCAATATAGATTTGTTAGTCTAAGCATTTACACATCATAAATCATTAAAAATGAATAACAAAAGGTACTCAAAAAGAAATGCATCCATACATCATAGCATCATTGCATCATTGCATCACATAGCATATAAAAATCATCCATATAGCATAAAGTAAAGATAGGACATATCATATCGCATCAAAACATCGCCATCTCATATCATATATATCATCAAAATATACACTGTCATGGTACGAAAAATTGGATCAATGTACATGTAATCTCAATAAGTACAAAATGGCCCATGGGGCTATCAAAAATGATCCCATGGGACACAAAAAGAATCATGTCTCTGATCAAAATAAGGCCTAACCCTGTTGGTTGTTTCCCTCGCCGCCTGCTCTCTCTTTGTGATCCTCTACAGGTCTGTGCCTTGTCCTTTATGAGAAATCTGGGACTTGGCTTGGTCTCAATACAGCCTGGTGGTAATGCATCCTATAATAGTCAGCCTCTTGGATGGCCTCCATGTATGAACGAAGTGATACCATGTTCCAGGAGGAGGATGCATCCATGCTCTCTAGTTGTTGTTGTCAGCCCATCTCGGCCACTGCCTGTAGCTCTGTAGCCTGTCTCTGTAGGACCACCTAGTCCCACTTTTCCTGTAGTTGATTTCTCTTAACTGTTAGTGTCTGCACTTGTGCCTATAACTATAAAAATTGCCCCTATAGGGCCTGGCTATAAAGGTGGCTGCATGGTCGGCTGCTCTTGGTCCCCATCTCTAGGTGATGTCAAGGCCTATCCTGATGTGCCTGGTCCTGGTCCTGATGTCCCAGATCCTGGTCCTATTAGGGGGTGTCCTGTCTCTACTCTCCCACCTGTGGATCTCAGTGCGGTTGATCCTATGGTCCATGATCTTGAACCTGATGAACCGGTGGTGGCCCACTGCCTACCTAATCCTGATCTCTACCCCCTTGGCCCCATCTTACTCCTTGACCTTTGGCTCTCCGTCGAGCAGATGGTGTCCCCAGAACTGTAAGCCTCAGCAATGGCCTAAACCAATCTTTGCAGGCCTATGTAGTCCCTGAATCTACTTGTCCCTAGTCATATGGCCATGGTCTGGCAACTAGCTGCATGAAACTTTGAACTGCCTCATGGGCAGGTATGTATTGACCCCAGCAGCTTTGGCTCACTATCCTCGCAAAAATAGCCACATACTGATCGTCTGGCCTATCCTATGGCTCTCTGAACTATCTTTAAACCCTGCCCAACAGGTACATCTTGAGCATCATGTGCTACCTGCCCTGCATAAGTTTGTCCTGACGGGCGAAGAACAGTTGTTGTGCATCATCAAACCATGTGGGTTGTCCAAGGTACGACCACCATCTGAACACTCGCATATCGTCAAGGACCCTCCTCTAGTGAGGAATCTCGTGTTGTCCTGTATGAGTAAATGAGAGGCCTCCTCTATATTGCTAGACCACTGGATCATTTGGCTCTATCAGAACTGGTACAACTCTCAAACGAAGTACGGGGATGTGCTCCCACGCCCATATATGTAGGATTGTAACCCCCGCCCCAAGTGCTTTGTTGTCTAGATAAGCAAACTCATGAAGATCTCTGTAAATTGAGGCTAGCAAAATTGGCCCCCATGCAAATAGTGTCGGTTGTTGCCAAAACATGCACTCCCAAGCAAGCCCCCATCCAAGATTGAAGTATAGGCCTCACCAATCTAGTGCAACAAGACCCGATATGATGGTCACAATGACTAAGCAGTAAGGTGATACAATAGGGTTGTGGCGCTCCAACTCAATCTGGCCCTCGCAGAATACAATCTGGCCCTCGCAGTATATAATCTAATTAGTATCTATGATGGCATAATAGGCCTCCCTCTTGGCATCCGTATCATAAATAACCCACTCACCATGGATAGGAAATCTCAGGATCCACCACACGTCCTCCAACGTGACTATGGCCTCACCCATCAGAAGGTGGAATGAGGAGGTCTCACTGTGCCACCTCTCAGCAGGTGTCATCATCATGCCCAAGTGTGTCCACACGAGCGGTGCATAGATGATATACCAAAGTCCCATCTCTCCTAGGTACTCCTATTGTCGATCGGTCAGATCACCCAAAAGGTTGAAGATCTCTTGGGGCCTGTGCTCACATGAGTAGATCTCCCTCGCCGCCTCCTGCATCAAGAAAGTCACCATGTTAAAATTCTTCAAAAAAATTCCTTATCGTGGCTTGTCCTGGCATTCCAAAGTAACTCCATCATCGTTTCCTGTGAAGGTGATGTAGTTTGCAAACTTCAAACTGTGTCGCTAGAACCTTCAAACTCCTAAATTACACCGTGGCGTCACAGTTTGCAATGGCGATCAAGTTTGGCATGAAACCCTAATTCTAAAGGGCACCACGGCAATGCACTTGACAATAGCGACTCAGTTTGGAATTTGAACCCAAACTCCAAATTGCACCGTGATGTCACTACTCACAATGGCGATGCAGTTTGATGCTTAGCAGCGCTGTTTGAAATTTGCAACGGCGCAATATAGCACCACTCCTAAAAGGCTAGTTTCCTAACGTAATAAATGCACTCATAAATCAAAAATCAATCTCGGGTCAAGTTGACTCACCGGTGGTCCAGTGTTGGGAAGCCTCTGATGTGTCTGTACCCTATCTAAAATGTGCATGGGGAGTTGTCGTTGCGCTATCTCGCCAAGGTGTCAGAGCTCAAATTTGCAAAATCTCTCAAGGCTGAATGTGAAAATGAATTGGAAGTGGCCCCTCAAGGCCTATTTAAGCCTAAAAATTGGGATTTTTTTACCCCGTTTAGTTGTCCTGCTAGGGTTTTGGACCCTCAATCCCATTTTTGTCCTTCTGAAGGCCGTTTTGCATTTTTTTTACATTTTATCTCATTTTTTGGCCTCCTGGAGCCTTTCTAGACCCGTCGGGCACCCTGTCCTCATTTTTTGTGAGATCACCCTTAAATCAAAATTTTCATCAAATCTCTCGAGGGGGCAATATAATGGCATGTTTTCTCTCACCAAAACAGTAATGGGGTAAATTTTGGAATCAAAAATTTTTTGGCTCTTTGATCGAGACAGCTTATTCTTTGAAACAACGTAGCAAGTGCATCGCTTCAAAGAGGGGAAAAATGTAGACATGTAAAATGTACCAGTTGACATTGCACGCTTGATCCCAATTACTAACACCGCTTCATCCTGAATCATCCCTATGTCTAACCATTTAATCGAATACCCTTATTTGATTAAATTCATCAATTTTCCTCTCGTAATTAAATAAATCATTTATCTAATTAAGTCATTCTCCCTCGTTAATTAAATTAATCGATCTGATCTAATTAACCCTAGCTCTTTATTAATTAAATAAATCAATTTTATTTAATTAATTTCTAAATTCTATTTCATTAAATTAAACAAATTAAAACCTTATTTGATTTAATTTAACATTCATCCCATTTAATTAAATAAATCAAAAATCTTTATTTAATTAACATCTAAATCACATTCTTCTCATCTTTGATTTAAATCAACCCATAAATCTAAGTCAAATTTGTCACATCATCTAATCCCTCATTAAATTAATTAACCCTTGATTAATTTAATTATAATCCATGTCCCATCCTCTAGCTTTTGTCACTTGCACATGAAAATAGATTTAATTCATTTATTAAATCTCTATTTTCTCTCAACATGGCATAATAGAGGAATATTCCTTCAAATTTGAAAATCCCTCCAAGTGGGATGAGTCCTTCCAACAAGGCATTTATTTCATCTTACAAGTCCTTTTGCATTGAGCCAAGTGGCCATTACTCCATTTGACTCTTCATCCACCTTGTCATTTCACAAATTTCAAATTTCAAATTTATGCATTTATGGGCACACTAATCAAAATGTGCACATCCTTCATCCATCCATCTCTTGACAAGTGGCACCTTGCTATTGGTTGAAAGTTAGTCCCACATTGCTTCATTTTGGGCATTTCTCCATCTTATCATTTTATAAATAAGAGGCTTCTCTCCTCATTTGATCATCCACAATTTAAGCAAGCTTACTATACTTGAATTCATCTTCAAGTATTAGTATTTTCATCCATTTTATCAAGTTTATAGCTAGGTTATGCATATTTTTCATCATGGAGCTCAAGTGAATCTTCATCAAGTGGATCAACCTTCATCACTCATCAATCTTGCATCATAGAAGTTGGGAAAGGGCCAATTTTCACATCAAATTGGCACCAATTCCCCCATGGGATCAAGAGTTTGCTTTGCATTTGAATAGGATTTGATAACTTTTGTTTATGTTCTTCCTCTCATTTCTTGTTCTTGGAAATTAAATGGATTTCATGGGGAATCTTAATTCTTACTTGTATATGATCTTCTAATGTTTGTTTGTTGTGTTTTGCAGGTATTAGGATTGGGGTTCTATAGTAGGTTTTAGAAGTCTTTTCATTCTTCCAAGTGTTTATGCATAGTTGATCAGTTGGTTTCAATCATGTTTTGATTCTCCTTAGTTGGTCTGGTTAGTTGGAGGGTGTCAAGCATTGTAAAATTTTTGCTATAGTGATGTAAAGGGTCTAATTTTTGGTATGTTCTCAAGTGTTCCATGACTCCTATGCCCAATGGATTGTAGAAGGAAGCTAGTCACCATGTTTAGCAAGCAAACATTTCTAAGAGATCGCCAAGAATGTTGCAAACCTTTTATTTTAAGGTGATCATTATAATTTTTTGACATAAAATTATAATATAAGTGCAAAACTAAAAGCTTGTATTGAAACAATTAAGTAAAGGGAAAAAATCAAAAGAAATTTTCACCCAAATCTTTTGGGTGCTAAGAAGAAGAAGTCTCATTTTTTCTTATCCACCCAGCATGGAGTTTGTTAGTGTTTTGGTTTGCTATCATTGAAGAATTCTTTAATGGAGGTATGAGGAGAACCTATAGGGCACGTTGTAGCATGGTGATGAGAGTTTAGGAGGCATGGTGTAGCTTGGAGGAAAGAAATATGGAAAGATGTATGGAGATGGTAGTTTGTCTCTCCACGTTGCAAATTTTCATCTCCATGTTTAAGAGACTTGTTCAAGTAGAAGGATGTGTGCGTGAAGAGATTCATCAGATGTAGAAGCAAGGTATGTGAGACTGCTATCATTATCCCTGTAGGTTATGCATTATTTTTCTCAGATATTATTGTAAAAAGATGCCTATAGATGTTCAATTGATTCCTCATTTTATAGATATGGGTCTTATTTATGATCCTTCATGTCAATAAAAGCTCAATAATTTGGAATGTAAAAGAGAAGAATGTGTAACAAGCATGCAATTTTAATATTGTTAAGTTGAAACCCTTGTCCAAAAAACCGACAATCATGGGACTGTGAGTTATAAATAACTTTTGTTGTCCTCAAAGACCCTAGATGTCAATATACCTATAACCAAAAAAATCAATTAAGTGGCTCAAAAATAGAGATATGATATGATAGAAAATCAAGATCCTCCTTTGTGTGAAGTGAGTGGTGACACATAGCCTGGAAAAGTCCCCATGTTTCACCAATGAGCTAAGTTTTGCAACTTAGCAAGGGCGCAATATTTAGTGATAACAGGGCCATGATATTATTCTTAAGAGAATATGACGTCGAATAGTAGTCATCAAATAAATAGTGGTAGGGTCATGAGAGGATAATATTACATTAATCATTAAAAAATGAGAGGAAAAACACTAAGACATAGTCCTATGAGGTTGATGATTGTGTTAAAGGACAATCCATGGAAGGGATTTAGACCCTAGATTGTAGAAGAGGACAATTTTAAATTGAAGAATAATCCTCTATGGTGTTGAAAAGTGAAAAAATTACAATGGTTAGAAATAAGGAGAAGTATAAAATTGTTGCAAGGATAGTCTATGAAAGGTATCTAGACCGACATAATTGTAGCTAACAATATGACAAAGGTTGAATCTAAGGGACAATGTTTCAAGTAACACATTCATGTATATTGAGGAGGACTTTGTAATTAATTGTGAAGTGTTTTGTATGTGGTGTCCTATCTATCAATATATTTTCCAATTTTTTTCCTTAAAAAAATGCATTCAAGTAGTATTCATTGACATCAAAAAGACACTCATGACAATTAAAGCATTATCAAGTGACAATATGACAGTCAAGAGAAGATGGTCATGATAAGCACATGGCAGAGGATAGAAACTTGAAGATAAGAAAAAACAAGAATGATAACCTTAATGTGCATTAAGGTCTTATGGAAAAACACCAAGCAACATTGTAATGAACAATACATATTCCCATCATTAAACATAAAATGATAGTCATCATAGAGGGTAGATAATCTACATATGAAGTTATTACTAGGAAAATTATGACAATCAAAGTCCCTAGAGTGCATAACAGTGTTAGAAATTACAAATAACAAAATACAATATATTCAATCTTCAATCTCTAATGGCATCAAGGGTCTATGATAAAGAATGATGATTGTATTTCCAAAATGAAGAGTGTATGAGGTTGTTAAAGGAGAGAAGAGGTGACAACTTATGAAAAGAATATTCAAAGTAAGCAAGTGAAAGCCATGAAGACAAGTGAGTTCACAGGTAACAATTTTTAAGAATAGTGTGTCAGAATTGTATGGTATTATTTTACTGTACAATCATAGAAAAGAGAAAGTGCTTGTAAGTTATGAAATAGGTTAAGCATAAAATAGTGACAGTATCAATTATTTTCCACAAATGATAGAACATAGTGGCAAGGTATTTTGTGAAACATAGATAGTTTGTTGCATATAAAGGGATCTCTAAGTCCCTAATGTTTTTTAAAGATAAATCATTAGGGTTAATCATACACATAGAGGCTTCATGAAGACAACCTACAAGGTAAACAACACCATGAATGGGTAGAGTATGCACAACAAATTTGGATGCAACAATCTATGAAATAGTCACTAATGATAGTGGTATCAAGGATGACATAGGTTTTCTAATCATACATGATAGTATCCTATGAAGAGTCATATATATGATAGACCGTAAACAAGGAATATAATGATTTTAGATGTTTTTGTGTCAACAACATTTCAAGATATAATGGTACAAAGAAATCATCAAGAAACACATAGTATTCAGCATGGTAAACAAGACAAGGAAATTTGTTAAAGATCATAAATAGGCCTTTGAAGATGCAATTGAGGAAGAACCTTATCAAATTCCCACAAAAATATTTTCTCCTTCAAACTCATTCAAAATATGTCCTATTTGTATTTTAGTGACAATTTGAATATATTGGAGGACAATTGAGTGGATAAAGGAGAAGTTTGATCAGTTAGGAGACATGTAACAATAGTTCATAACATTTACAAGCATATAGGAGCTGTAAGTTATTGATTAGAGTATATATATGGACATGCAAAAGAAAGTGAGATTGGAAAGTCAAATCACTCATTCCTTAACACCCAACTAGAACCTTTTGAAGCTTTTTCAATAGTCAAACAAGGATTTGACCCCCCAAGTGCCCAAGAAAGTTAGAAAATTTTAAAGTGGGCCTTATTTATTACATGAAACATGGTTATATTCCCTTTTTTATTATATTTACAAGAGGTACACCTAGTAAAGGCAAAAAAATCATGATATAAGATAAGAGTTCATTATAACACTTGATATCATCAACTATCAAATATTGTAACTTTGTTTTCCTAAGAAACAAGTTAGAAAAAACTTGTATGCAGTTGTATAATACCTTTTTGATAATTAAAGAACCATTTTTACCTTCTAATAAACTATATTCTATGCATTCTTATGGAATTATTGATCTTCTCTCATGATAAAATTGTTTATCCTTGAATTTTTGTCTCATTCTCATTGCCTTTTATAGTAGCATATTTTGTATATGTCATAGTTTGTGTATGTCAAGTTATTTCAGTTTTCATTTGTGAATGATATTTGTTTTGAGTGATGATATAAAATTAAAACCTTCTTATGAAATGCTTATGCAAAAAAATACCAAACTATGAGTTGTGTATGGTGTTACTGGTTCTTTAATCATATTATGTATGCTTCTACAAGTATACTTTCATCAAACAATTTGGTGTATCACCCCATTTTAAGGTCTTGAATTTGATTTTACGTTTAGTTTCTATTCCTTTTCCTTATAAGTAGCAATAGATAGGTTAGTTATAGGTGTTACACAATGGGAACCATCCCTCTCTGGATATTGACTCCAACTTACAAGCAACCCACAACCTAGGAGTGTTTCCATGGTATCGACTAAAGAGAGAGTTAACTTATTACTTTCTCAAGGGTGTAATTTAGTCTAATAAGAATTTCTCTAGAGACTACATAATTATTTGAGATTCTTTGATGGTGGTACTTTCACGATGATAGTGACTTTGGTGGAATTGATTTTAATGCCTCGCTGATAAATAATGAAGCCAAGGAGTTTGTTAGTTGTGACACAAAAGATACTTTTTTGGGTTGATTTGAACCTTATTCTTAATCAAATGCTGAAAGATGCACTCAAGAACTTGTGGATAGCCCTCTCTTGTTGAGTATTTTTCCAATAGATCATCTGCATAGTCTTACATTATGTAATAAAAATAACAACTATTACTTTTTGATATATTGCTCCTATATTTTTTAAGCCCAAAGGGCATGACTTGATAGCAAAAAGTTACCTAAGGTGTAGTGAAAGATATTTTTTGTTGGTCTTCAAGAGAAATCCAAATTTGGTTGTATCCAAAAACCCATTCATTAGTGATAGCAATTCATATCCCACTATAATGTCAACAATAATATCTATGTTGGGTAGTGGAAAATCATCTTTCATTACATTTTTTATTAAGATCTCTAGAATTTGTGAAAAAATTAATGCATGTTGGATTCTTATTGATAGGGATGATGTTGTATATCCATTTAGGATAATCAATTTGGTATATGAAGCTAACTTGGAAATAGTTTCTAAAGCCCTTATTTAACTAATAGGGTGGACTATGGATGCATCTTATAGAGTTTTTGTTTCAATAGTTTTGCATCTATATGTACCACAAGATGATACACAATAAGGGATGGATCTAAATTTGGTATATCAATATATTACCAAGAAAATACCTCTACAATTTTCTTGACTATCCATGTGATGGTTTCTTGCTCTATTGTTGAAAGTCTTTTTGTAGTGTATGTGATTTTAAGATCAATATTTGTATGCAAGTTAACTTATTTTTCTTATTTTAATCAATACTAATAATTGGTCCTAAAATTATGGATCTACCAAGGAAAGGTCAAGTTCCTTGTTCATTAACACCCCAAGGAGGTTTTCATCAACAAACATACAGTGTTTATTTCTTTTTCTTTTGCATTTGACAACGCCTTTGTGAGTTTTTCACTAGGTGACTATAATTTTTTATTTTTTATTTTTTTTATGATTAAGGAACTCAACTTTTTCCTCATAATAGGAAATATGATCTATGTTGATTATGAAACCTTTATTCTAAGATGAATGCCAATGGAGGATTCAATAATGGAGGTGATGGTGCAAATGGTCATGTCATGGAAAATGGTAGAAATTTTGGTGGAATTTTCAAATGTATCATCCTTTAATGCATTTAAAATAAAAATGATCATACCATATTACCAAAGGCATCATTAATATTACAGGATTCCTCATCTAGCATCATGTACCTTGAGGAAAACTTGCAGTGATTGACCTTGAAATTAATTGGCTCAATAAATCCTTTCTCATTTAGTCTTAGTCTCTTGCCTCTATACTCATGTTTCTACATATGTAAATTTTTGTAGGATATGTTTCTCCAAGAAAATATGGTGAGTATATTTTATCATCATAGAGTCAAGAATTAACATCACCATTGATGATCTCATTATCAAGGAAGCCATTTCGTATGAGGGTTGTTGTATTGTATTGGAGGGTCTTAGGTATTTACAAATACCATGCAAGATTTATGATATTATTGGGGAGAGAGGGGGAGCTGACCCACATAGAATGCATTGTGGATCTCATACTCTCCATGCCCCTTGTTGATTATCTTGACCTTGATATTTGGAGTGAGATAAAAGGATGGTGATGAAACCAAAGAGGTAGGGTAAACATAGGAGGATAGTAGTGATGTGGAAGGGATAGCAATGTCAATATTGTGACAATCATAGGATCTATTATAAGAACCTTCTATTATTTTATAATATTAAAAGGTTAGAGGATTAGCAAGGATGGTAATTTCTACACCATTATGGGTAATTTGATACATTGGTGATAAGTGGAGGAAATGACCTATATGACATGTATCTATGGATGACTGAGAAGGTTATAAGGGAGATCAAGGTCAAGAATATGGAAAATTATTTGTTGCATCACTAGACCATCTTGAATGGGAATCTAAATGGTGCCCTCATACTCTATTTATACATCATATTAGGATTTTATGGTTATGCACTTTTGAAGTACCATGGAATCCTCAATATATCCTAATTATCTTACCAATTTATATATGCACAAATTTAAACTAGGCTCACCATCTATTAGGAATCACTTGACCTTATGCTTGTTGATTATGGATTTTATGTGAAGGGAGTTTGTATCGGTTGGATTAATAGAAGGTATATCATTTTAACTAAATGCAATTTGGTGGGGGAAAAATTGGCTCAATAGAGCCTATAATTGGTTGGGACAAATTTTGTTAGGGACTCTTGAATCCTATAAGGTGTACTTCTATATTTTCTTTGAATGTGTGATGATTTTAAAAGCTCCAAGATGGATATTTACACTAGATTCTTCTCAAGATTTTCTAGGAGGTTATAGTGGATGGAATGTTCAGAGGATGAGTCGACCCCTTGGATGACAACCTAATCATGCTTGGTGGTGACAACACAATTAGAGTTTTTGATTTTGATGGTGGCTACTTATGGATAAACCTCTTCAATATGACCTACTATGGAGTTGTGTGATGTGGATTCTTTATTAGTGTGGATTTCGTTGGTGTAATTATTATGGGATCAACCCTTGGTAGAAAGTGAGGGACAATTTAGTCATGTTTTAGGAGAAAATATTGATACATTCCTAATTGATAATTAATTAAGTATAGATGACCTTCAACATCAATCTCATCATGATCAATGAGATATTGGATATAATTCTCAAGCTTCATGCATCTGGTTGTGGCATGGTATTTGATGAAATGATACTCACAATATTAATTTTCTTTGTACTAGGTCAACTTATGTTGGTTCTCCTCAAAATGATTTGTGTGCAAAAAACATTATCACGTTCGCTTGGATAAGTTTTTAAAATGAATTCCATGGGTTCCCCTAAGGGAGTGTTTTTTTTTTTGGATTTGTGGGAGGTTTTGATTGTCCTAATGGAGTGGATGCACTATTTTCTTTCAAGTAACCTACAAAATTTAGGGTTCTTGTTCTTGTTTCATTTGTGTGACTTGGATTTTATTAGATTAAGTCACCCCATAATTGACTATTTTTTTCTAATGGCCAAAATTGAGGCTTGTCAATTTGTTTGATTGTTATTGTTATTTTATTTTTTTAAAATTTTGATCAAGCCTAAAATGAAGGATTTTTCAATGGTTATATCCTTCTCAATAAGTTTATCAAGTGTGGAGATGCAATGGACTTACAAGTGGAACACCATTCCTTGATTGACTATTTTTTTTAGGGACAGGCAAAGGAAATCAACTTGTAAGACATACATCATTATAAAAAGGTGGTAAATTTATCCCCATTACATTGTTTAGCATTATAAAGGTTAAGCATTGTTAGTTCATGTTCAATATTATAAGAGAATTTGGTTGCATACTTCTTCATTAAGTTGATGAAAGAGGTGAGAGATCCACATAGTAGATGTTTGAATCATTCAAGTGCTTTCCCTCCCAAGCTTCATGATAAAATTCCAATGAGATACATGTAACTATAAGAAACCTCTTGGTATCCCATTAAAAACACTTTTACATGATCTTGGGGGTATCCCTTTCCCTTGTATTTGTCAAACTTAGGGATTTCAAAATGTTGAGGGAAAGGGACCATCATGATTGATTAGTCAAATGGGTATGGGAAAAGTTCTTCAAAATTATATATTTCATTTTGGTTTAATTCCCCTAATTACAACCCCTTGAGTGAATCCTTCATTTTTCACCACTCTTGGATGAAGGGATTCTTGAGAGGTGAGTTGATTAGATGGATCAAAATGGTACCAAATGACATTTTTTGTTGGAATATCTTTTTTAGTGAGATGCATCATTGTTGAGATGGAGGATGCAATGCAAAGTGTTTCATGGGAAGATATGAGGTAGTTGGTGGATATGAAATTGTAGGGGATATATCATTGGTTATTATGTTGATAGCAGAAGGATAGGATGTAGTTGGAGGGTATAATCTAGTTGGTGAATAAAAAAATGATTAAGGTGGAATCATTACTTGTTGGGGGAATAGTTTTGGTGGTATGTATAGGGGTGGTAAGGATTGGATTTATTTTGAGATGGAGGGAAATTTCATTGAGGTGGATTGGACAGGGGATAGATATGTTGGTTGGTTTGAGTGGATGGTTTTCTAAGGTGAACTAGATAGGAAGTGACATGTTACAAAATGAATTTGGATTGATTGATAGGTACACCATTTAACTTTGGGTGCATTTGAAGTGGTGGGGTTGAAAGAGGAGGTTTCTAGGAAGGTGTAAAACACATTATCGGGTGTCGCACTAAATTGTTGGATGTATTATTTATTTATAGGTGAGTAACCCACATATTTTTAAAGTTCGAGGTGGGTGGAGGCTCTTATCATACTAGGTTTTCATGTTTGAACATGTTAAATGAGAGGGGAACTTTCCTTCCTCATAAATTAGTTGTTCTAAAAAATAATCCTTATTAAGGTTCACAATGTGATCATAAATTGTACAAACCCAGGGGACAATTAAGGTTGGTTCATAAATATTTCTTGCTTGTTGATGGTATCTTGATGGGTTTGTTGTTTACAAATTTCAACTTTGGTGTAACCATAGCTAGTCACAAAATGATTTTCTTTGTATTAATCCCTATTCTTTTTACTTGTTTGTGATCTAATAATGGGTGGCATAAAATGACAAGTTGGATTTTTGAAATGCTTAACCTTGAATATGTTTTGCTTATTTTTGTTTTTCTAAGGTTGATGTAGATGTAGAAGTTTTATTATGATCTGTTAGTTAGGGAAATCTAAGGTTTAATGGGTGGATTTAAGAAAAAAAAATTTGGTATAAGGTTGGGGATACTTTATATCAAAAAAATTGGTGACCAAGACCCTATGTTGATTTGAGATGAATGATTGATCTCTCCTACTTGAGATAGGAAAGATCTCAAGAAAGTTTGATTAGGATTTTTGGTTCAATTAACTTAAGTATAGGCCAATTTCCTAAGCTAATTTGGCCAAGGTGGGAGGATTTATTAACTATACTTAAGATGGACAAGTTCTTAATCAAGATAGACCAAATATGAATTATGATGATTTGATTAAATTTGATTAATTTCTACTTGAGATTGAAAAATTCTTGAGTGAACAAAAATTGAGGAAATGGTTCAAATATGACTTAGATATCAACTTAAAAATTATTTTTATTTGAGGATTTGGTTTGTGTGTGGATGGGGTTGGCTAAGGTTTTGAACCTAGGATTTATTTTGATATCTAGTGAAAAAAAAAATGAATTTTTTTAGGTTTTGGGGTATACTTTTGGATGGAGTAAATACTTGAATAGATGGATATGATTTGGGTGGATGATAAAAATATTGATGCATTAGGAGATTTTATAATAATGGATTATCTATAATTAGGATAGGATAAGTTTCTAATTAGGATTAATTTTGATAACTACAGTTAAGATAGGCAAAGTTCTTAAGTGTTGATTTGGATGGTCTATTTTTTTTACTTTTGGCTTGTATTTTTATTTTAAAATGGATGGGTTGTGATTTATTTTTTGGGATGAGTCTAATGATTAGCTAGGGTTGACTATTTATGGTTTGATATAAGAAAATTTATGGATTGTGGATTATGTTTTGGGTGCAAGGTTTAAAGTTTTAAATTTTGATGAGGTTTATGGTTTAGATATGGTTTATCATTCCAAAGGTCAAGTGTGATCTAGGAGGGTTGGACTATAGACAATATTGTAATATCAATGAAAGGGGAATGTTTAAGCTTTATTAATTTTGGATGTTAAATTGGTTTACAAGATGGTTTGATGTATGTCTAGACCTTATCAAGAGGTATGAAATCAAATAAAACAAAAAAAAAGATCATTTTCTTTTTTTTGGGGGGGATTTTTGAAATTTTTTTGGTTTTGGGCTTAGAAGGAAATTACAAGTTTAACACAAAAAGACACACTAGTCATATTAACATCTTAAAATTATTCAAGTGGATGTGTATAGTGATTACAAGACCACCTATATAACTTTTTCAAGTGTGATGTGTAGAGCCCATTTTGGGGAAATTATCACTTTTTATCCCCAAATATTTCTCATATGGTGTGCAAGGGTAGAGCATATGTGGCCAACACACTTATTTTTGGGGGCACATGGTGAGTAGCTTCTTGGTGCAATCCATGATTAGTGCATTAAAACCAAGTATGATTGAGTGAACTTAAGTTAGAATGAAAATGGATAACTAGAGGTATCCTCTATATATCACAAGGGTACATGAGGCCTAAATCCATGAATCAGAGTCCATCTACAAGCATTTTTCATGGAAAAGTCCATTTCCACTTCACCTTGACCCCTTACAAAAAGGGGTTTCAAGGTTGTGCCAAACATGGTGATGACTCCTTTGAGGTACAAATTTAGTTCTCTCCCCTTTTTATACCCTACTAGAATGCATGTTTGATGCTATCCCTAGGGGTGATGGAATCCCTAAGTAGACCTCCTAAAAAAATGAAATTCATGCTTTCTTTTGATCCCAATAGCTTCGTAGGGTGCAAAGGGAGATCATACAAGATGTTACTTTACAGTTGAAATATACATTAATTTTAAGCCCAAATCTAAATGTTTGACCAAAAACATAAATGAACAAACATAAAAAAATAAAAATAAAAATAAAAATAATAAAAAAGATTCATCTATCAAACATTCTACAAAACCATGTGTTAATAGTTTCTACAAACTCTTTGATAAAAGTGATTCTTACAAGATTATGCTAATTTCTAGCAAGATTTAATTGAGTGTTAGCATAAAAATTGAGACAAAAATGACCAAATAGTCAACGAGGTGTAGGCAACACCAAATATCAGAGGTGACAAAATATATTGCAAATGACTCCAAAAATTGAGGCAACAAGATAAAGATTTTACCTTACACAAAATGTTTACCAATATAGGTAGTACTTTATGCCACACAAGTAGCACAAGATAACATTAAAGATATGATAGAATTTAGGTAATGAACTAAAAACCCTTACAAAATAGTGAATATGCGTTAGTTGAAAACGGTTGGTTAAAGTGTTAATGAATGAGTAAAAATTAGAAAATTAAATTTAAACCCATAAAAAATGATAAAAATAAATTAGAGCAATTGAATAAATTTAAGGAACACCCAACTTCCTACAAAGTGTAGGAAACTCAAAAACGTGTAGGTGATGGGATGGTAAATATAGGTTCTTTAATAAAAGGGGCCTACGAAAATTGAATCTTAACTTGCAAAATGAGGGTTAGTAGGAACCTAAACCAATAGAATAAGCACTTAAACCTAGTAAACATTATCAAATTCAAAGAAAAACCCAAGAAGAAGAAACTATAAAATGATAGAGAATGGAGGGGTTAGCTCTAGATGGAAATCATTTATTTGTGGTGCAGAAGTGATGTGGAAAGACATGAGAAATGTAAGGGATAACATTGGCGATAAGCTAAAGTATTGCCAGAGAAAAATGAGAAACCTACAACAATAACCAATCAATCTATAAAAAATATGTTAAGAAATCATATAAATGACATTAAGCATTAAAACCTATAAAAATAATAAGAAAATGTTATAAAATGCTAAAAAGGTGACAATGAAGGGATACTAGGCCAAAATGGGTACAATCTACAAAGTGGAGGCAATGCTAAATAGAATATATGACAAAAGGCACATGCAACTAGTATAGAAAATAAGTAATAACTTATAACCCACAAACAAAAAACCCTACGAAAACACTCGAAAATGTATTAAATTTGGGAAATGGGGTCCCATCATCCATGCCAAAATGTATACAATAGAAGAGACAAGGTAAAACTAGCAATCACACCTTGTTGTGCAATGGGTACACCAAAGAGGTGTGGAAGGTCAATTGAGGAGAATTTTGGTCTTTTTGGCATAAATTTGTGTATTACATGAGGTCAATTGGTAGGTAATTTATAAAATGATGTTGTTTGTGCAACAAAGATCATAATGGAGAAGTAATAGTTTCAAATAAACTATATATATAGGTCTAGTAAGAGGGAGAGGGAGAGAGATATGGGGAGAGATGGATGGATAGAGAGAGGGAGACATGTCTAAGATAGAGGGAGAGAGAGGAAGATAGAGCAAGAGAGGAAGAGGGAAACAAATAGATAGAGAGATAGATATAAACCTAGAGGGAGAGAAAAATATAAAGAGAGAGTGAGATAGAGAGGAAAAGATAGGGATAAATAAAGGAAGAGGGAGAGAGAGAGAAATATAGATGGTTATATATAGTGATATACATATATAAGGAGATATAGAGAGATGGGAAGAGGGAGATAGAGATAGAGAGATAGACAAATAGATAGAATTCGACATAGAAAAATAGAGATGGAGAGAGGGAGAGAGAAATAGGGGGAGATAAATATATGGGAAGAGAGAGAGAGGTGTGGGAAGAGAATGGGAGAGAGGTAGAGATAGAGAGATAGAGACAAGTAATAGAGAGGGAGGGAGAGATATAGAGATAGAGATAGAGATGAGGAAGGAGAAAAAGGAGAGTGTGTGTGAGTGAGAGATATAGAGATAGATATAGGGATGGAGAAACATAGAGTGTGTGTGAGAGTGAGAGAGATAGAGAGGGAGAGCTCGATATAAATAGATGTAAAGGGAGGGAGACAGTGGGAGACAAATACATAGAGGATAGAGGTGAAGAAGAGAGATACAAAAAGAGGGAGTGATGGGGAGAGAGGGAGAGAGAGGGAGAGAGATAGCGAGAGATAAAGAGATAAAAATAGTGAGAAATATAGAGGGGGAAGAGAGAGATACATGGAGAGGTAAGGAGATAGTGATAAGGGAGAGATTTAGAAAGGAAGATAGAGATGGAGATGAAGATGGATATGGAGTAGATATTTCACATATTTTGTATACATATTGCCCAGTGAATGTGGCTACCAAGGGGAACCATAACATGCTCCAATAAAAGTATCAATAGAGAAATGATAGCTTCAAATCAACTATACATCTACTTATAGGGATCCAAACATAACTGAAACATTTTTTTTTGAATCAATAAGATACTTAGCCTCCATTATAAATAGGCTCATGTTATGTTTGCAATAGGGAGAGAGGGAGAGAGACGGAGAGATAGGGATAGAAGAGGGAGAGATAGAGGGGGGGTGAGAGAGAGAGAGGGGTAAGGAGATAGAGATAGAGATGGAGAGGAACATTTATTTGTTAAAAGTAAAATTATCCTTGAGCCCATCATACATTAAGTAGTAGAAATAGATTGATGAGCATAGGGATTTATCGCACAATGAAGTGACACTCAATGCTCTTTAAAAGGCCAATAAACCCCATTTGTATATAATTATGTTTTTCTATATTGTACCATAAAGAGACCCTTCAAAAAAGTATCTCAACTTCACTTCTATATAGTTGGGATTTGGAGTTATCTTTTGAAGTGGACCTGGTCTATCTTTTAGACCTTTGAATAATTTATGTCTATCTTTTAGCAAATTAGTTGTATTTAAATAGTGAGAATGATGATCTATTTTTTATTATATCATTTATCAAATTTTAATTTTTTGGTATGATTGATCTTTTTTTACTCTTGAACTATTTCATGGGTTGGATCATTTACTTGTTATATTTTAACCAAATGATAACTTCTAATTTAGACATATGCTCCCTCATAATATTGTAATCTAGCATATAAAAAAATGTATAAAATAAATTATATTTATCTACATACCATTATTTTCCCTTTGATTAATTAAGTATATCAATTGTTTCAATTTAGTTAAAATATTGCCAACACTGGCATAGTATGATGGTTAAGTTGTTGAGGTGTTGTTCTTGCCATCAAGGTTCAAACCCGACTAGGGTGTTATTGTTGATTGTTTAAATTGGGGATGAGGTCCCCCATTTGTGACCTCACTGGTTCATAGCTCTGGGTCAAAATAATTTACCCCTTTAAAAAAAATAGTTAAAATATTAATTTTAGAAATAAAAATACTTAAAAATTAAATAATTAAAATCACACTACAAACTAAACAGTTTCAAAATGAGTTTACCTATTGGAATGGTGAAACTATTGTAGCATCATAAATTGTCACCCATGACAATTTCACACTATGTTTTGCTCCCCCTTAAGTGTATGGACCTAATTGTACACCTAATTTCCTAAATTATGCGTTTTGTGGCCCATTTTAAACATTTATCGACAAATTGCATGTAGAAACCAAAGCATTCATTTAATATTTTGTCCTTGACACCTTAGATCTTGGAAAATAGGGTTGGGACCTAGTCGCCTAAGGAGACTTAGTCCCCCTATTTTGCCTCCAAAATTCAATATGTTGAAGTCAATATTTTATTATTTGAATTTCAAATGTCTAACGTCGGTCATTAGGATTTAATTTTTGGGAAAATAGAGTAATTGGATATAAATACCTAGTTATTTCATCACTTCAAATCTAAGAAGCAATTTTGGAAGCAAGACCATTAACAAGAGCAATTATTATCAAGTCAAGATCAGATTTATTGCAATAATTCAATATCAAAGCATCATGCCAAGGTATATGTTAGGTTGTTCATGTTTATGTTATCATATTTTTTGTAAGATCTAACCCTTGTAGGTCTTCAAGAAAACAACAATCAAACCTTGAGGAGATTTGTATGACTTCAATCCTTCAAGGAAGCCATTTTTGAGTGTTGAGTTGTAGGTCATTGTCAATTCATCATCCATTTATCATTTAGCTATCTTTCATTGACATTTCCATTGTGGATGTGCAAACACCAACATGTGGTTTGATCGAGGCAAGCCCCTATATGGCACAACGCTTCCTCTCTCTTTGAATGTGTAGGTTTTAGACCTAAAGAAGATTAAGAGAAGTTTGAAGGTCAATTATTCATTATTGCATTTCAAAACCCTACAACTTGACAACATATAGAAACTCACTTATCTCAACATCTAACAAAGATCCAACAATGTGAAATCAAGAAAAGAAGGCTCTGATCTAGCTCCAAAGGACTGTGAAATTAGTTTGTAGGTTGCTCAACTAGGACATAGTCACCCTAGGTGACTTGGTCCTCCATTTTCAGTCCCATATTCATATCATAGGTGCAAAGTACTTTGCTTAGTCTATTTTTGAAGTCTGAATTTCTCTATGACTTTCTGGATTTGTTGTTTTTTTATCATAATAGTTATTTGCATCATTATCCTAGACAAATCATTGCATTTCATTTCAAATTCTATTTCGATTTGGTCAAGGGAAGGTTGAATCACCTTTCAGGTTGTAAGTCGGTCCTATATCTTGTCCAAATTCATCAAACCCCCACTACCTCAACCCCCTCTATATGAAATGTTGGAAAAGGTATCCAAACCATTAGGTTAAATTTTAAGGTCCACATTTTCCACCATTTCAACTACAAACTAAAGAGTTTTAAATATTTTATAATGAAGGTAAAATTATGATTTATACTATAAGTTAGATTTTCATCCTTTGTTTCCTTAAAAATAGTTACAATTTAAAAAAGAATGTAAGAGCATGTAGATATTTGATCTCAAAAAGTTTAAATTTTTAAGTAGTGATTTTATCTCTTCATCACCCTAGTGAATTCATCACTTATATTTTGACCCTCTACATGTTCTTGCATGAGATTCCATGGATTTTTTTCACTATATTAAGACTTATGCATTAGAAATATAAAATAAATAAATTTAACAATATTATCAAATTGAACCATATATAATTAATTAGCCGATAGACTACATATAGTGTGAGATTTGAGCCTAAAACAAGTCTCACGCCTGGAAACTATTGTTGAGTCATCAAAAAACAAGTTTCAGTAGTCATTTAATGGTAAAACAACTATCATTTAATGGTAAAGACGTCCAAAGTACTAGGTAAAAGCCTCCAAAATCTCACTTATCATATAAAAGATAGATAAATATTGATTTGATAGTTCTGGATGGAAACATTCTATTTCCATTTTGTAATAACCCATTCTAATTATTACTTATTTATATTATTGCAAATGACATTATGAATATTGAATTTTAAAAAGACATAACTAACCAGCTATTGTCAATCATAGCAGCACATGTCTAATTAAAATGAGTCAAATATATATATATATATATATATATTCATTTCCAATGTCAATTACAATATCCAAGTTTACTTGGCTCATTGGGGCACAAAGTCAAAACAATATACAATTTTACATCAAGGTTACATAATAGACCATGATAATCATGAAAACATCCAAGGTCTCCTCTTGATGCTCACCTCCAATAATGGACGAGAACATGGTTGAAGCACTTTACCTCCCAACCACGAAGCTTATGCTTCTCTAGAATTCTTCCAACTTGAAGAATACCCAACCCTGCACGAAAATTTTAGCAAGAAAACAATTTGCAAGGTGGAGTTTGGTGTGTGCCCAAACATCAACATGCATCTCTATCTATGATTAGAAAAATGCAAGATATATGCTAGGAATGGCATAGAGTGTTATCACAAAGTCCATACATACATAATGGGCTAATTGCTTGGCCAAGCATGAAATTTTAGTTGCAACAACAAAAGATAGGTTTTGGATAAAGCAAAAACCTATACTCTCTGAACTCCATTTTGGCACCTATCCCGAAAGGTAACTTTCAATAACATAGTTTATTCCTTAGCAACTATCTACCCTCTAGTAGCATCTACCCTGTGTAGATACCGAAATTTGGTCTAAGCCTGTGACTTCAATATTCTTCATAATTCCTATTCTTCATGGTCATGATTAAATAATCTTAATTATTTAATTAATTCATCTTAACATTAATTCTTCTATTGATTAAATAATTTTAATTATTTAATTAATTCATCTTAACATTAATTCTTCTATTGATTAAATAATCTTAATTATTTAATTAATTCATCTTCTGTTATTTCTTCTATTAATTAAATAATCTTAATTATTTAATTAATTCACACTTTTCTTTATTCTATCTGATTAATTAAATAAATGCTTTTTATTTAATTATGTTACTAATTAACCTTATCCTTCTTGTCAAATTAAATAAATTCTTATTTAATTTACTCTTTATCATACTTCAACTATAATTAAATAAATCCTTTATTTATTTAATTATTCTTTTTAAATCCCTTCATCACTTAATTAAATAAATCTTATTTATTTAATTATTCTTCAAATATCAAATCTTGAATTAAATGAATTATTTAATTCAAGAATTATAATTTAGCGCATTCCTCTATATTTAGATAATTGTGTGAGTTATCTAAGTATTCACTTTTACTCGACTCGGACATCTATTTTAATCGCTCAGTTAACTCTTGATTTAATGGTGAGTGGCATTCTCGAGTAATCTCTTCGTCAAATCATTCAATCGTCCAGTTCTAGCTCATTTGCGTGTACATGCAGATTAATTAAATATTCCTATTTAATTAATTAAAACCTTGTGCATGCATTCGAACAAGCGTTGCTTTAATCCATCTTCATTTTTGTCATGCAAAGATAATTCTTCTGTTTTCGAATACCAAACTTGAAGATTAAATCATTTATTTAATCTTTAATTCTATTTCTAATTTGTATCACTTGTGTCATTACTAATTGTTATTAGAATGCATGACTAATCAGTCAATCTCAACCATCTGTTGATCTTTCAATCCTGGCATGTCGTTTGAATAATCAATTTTCTATAAATTGATCTGGTCTTCATCATTCCAATCTATCTCGAAATCATGTATCTCTCTCGAAATATTATGACTTTTGTGAGCACTTATCTTGAATCTTTGATGTTTTGCTAAATCACTATCTTAGGCTATACTTGCACAAACTCTTGAAAATCTGAGGGCAATTATACTACAACAGCAAAATGGAGAAGGGCAATCGAGATGAATCATGGAAATACGTACATATTAGGTGAGATTATTTCAGTTTATTTACGTTTTGGCTTTCCTTTGTTCTTTGTTGCTTAACATTAGATTGCATTTAGAGCATTTAGATTTGCATTGCATGCTTCCTTTTGATCTTTTCTTTTTGCACTTTCTTGGCATTACACCCTGAGTTGCTCTAGTCTACTTAGGTGTTGTTGTTCTACTAAACAAAGAGAATATTCTTCACACATATTTATAGAAAAATAATTCAATCTACTTAATTCCTCAACTTAATTAAATCAAGAACCAATAGAATCATCTGAATCTTACATACGATGGAGAGCTCCTCAGGTGGTGGCGATGGCGGTGGTGAATATTCAAATTTTGAAAAGGTGGGATTTCTTGATGATGTTGCAGGCGTTAATGGCAGACAGCTTGTTGATGGAAGGGTGATGTCAAGTGGTTCCTTAACTACAAGTAAGTGTAGTGGTTCCCCTTTAGTGGGTAATTAATTTTCTAGTGGAAAAGGGGCTTCGAAGATTGTTTGTCTAATGCACTCCCTGGTGTCCTCTGAAAAGGAGAATCCCGAGACTAAAAATTTTGGGCCTGGCCTATCATCTGGTGTTTGTGATGGGACTCCTAATGTTGTGGGTATTGGGATTGATAAGACTAAGAATTATTTCTTGTCGATCTCTTCTCTTAAGTGGATGAATCTGTTTGGTGCTAAGCCTAAAGGTAAAAGTATTTCTCCTCCTATGTCATTTGTTGCTAATGTGAAGACTGGAGAATACTCTATTTTTGTCCTAGACTGTATTGTTGAAAAAAGCATGTCAAATATGGATATGGATTTGTTGGGTAAATTTTTTGGTCCCTGACCTCATATTGAGTTGGTGTGCAAGTTTGCTTAATCATTGGAAACCTAAGGGATAGATTGATGTGGTTGTTATGGTTAAAGGTTTATTTTTCATTTTCTTTCAACTATGAAGATGATTTGGTAATGGCATTGATGAGTGGCCCATGGTTTATTGGAAAGCCCTCTTTGATGCTAAAAAGGTTGGAACTAGGTTTCAACCCAAACTTGTGCTCTTTTTTGGCTGCTTCGGTCTGGGTTAGACTTCCTAGTCTCCCGATGGAATTTTGGGATGAGGATGTGTTTAAAGGGATAGCAAGCACTTTTGGTTGTTTGTTGTCGATTGATCAAATGACGACCTCTAGGAAGCAGCTAGTTTATGTCATATTTTGTGTGAATGGGGATCAATCAGCTGACTTGCCTATTGTGATAAAGATTAACTCTAAGTTTGGGGTTTGGGAGCAAGTGGTTGAATTTGAGTTGAATCCCTTTGCTTGCTTCCATTATTAAAAAGTTGGCCACTGGGCAAAAAAATCTCCCCTCAAAGTGTCGAAGTAGATGAATAAACAATGGAGAGAGAAGGAGAAAGCTCTTGAATAGGATGTGGAGCCTTTGGAAAAAGGGGAATCAGTCATGTGTGCGAATGTGGAGGAAAAACCTATGAAAATGGGCCTGGTAGTGGCTAAGAAGGTTGATATTCCTGAAGGCTAGGTGGACTCGGGAAAGTTGGATCAAGTTTTTTTATAGGGAGATGAGGATAATTCCTCCCCTATTCATGATTCTATGGAAACTATGGACATAGTGAGGACTAAGGTTATGGAGGATGATAAGGCCTCTATGAATGTTGAGTTAAGGTCCCCTCCCTCGGGGGTGATTCAAGTGCAAGATGATGGTTCAAAGGTTGAGGGATTGGAGGTTTTTCCTGAAGCTAAGGACATTGGGGAGCCTAAGGATCTGGACAATCCTCCTTTCATTCTCATTCATGGGCGCAACAGGAAAAAACATTCTCCCTCACCAGGAGTAGTGACAAGGAATAGGCAAAGGTTAGACTATGGGTCTAAGTTGCATGGTAGAGGTTGCCCTCCTACTAATGTTGCTAGGGAGAAGGAGATTCGAATGGATATTGCTAATGGTATGCAGAGAACTCTACTGGATATGTGCTCTAAGAGCATTTCCCATAAGCTCTTATGAAGATCATTTCCTGGTATCTGAGGGGATTAAATCACCCTCACAAGCATGATCTTCTCGCTAATCTGGAAAGAGATCATTGTCCTGATATTGTGTTAATTCAAGAAACTAAAATGGGTTTGGATAAATTATCTAGGTTGAAGAATAAGCTTTTTAAGGATTGTGGGATGCATTGTTCCGATGCAGCGGGTGCTTCAGGAGGGATTGTGAATTTTTGGAATCTTAGGGTGCTTCAGGGGGTTTAGGTATTCAATGATTTTAATAATGTGGCTACTTCCTTTAACCATCTACGTGATAATTTCTCTTGGACTCTATCTAACATTTATGCTTTGAATTGTAAGAGTGCTAGAAAAAGGCCATGGGAGAATCTTGGCTCCTTTAAAGTGATGCACCATGTTGATAATTGGTTGGTCATGGGGGATTTTAATACTCCTCTGCATGATGCTGACTAGTTGGGTGGTTCGCAAATGGTGGATGATAGTAGATATGATCTTATAAATCTTATTAATGATACTACTCTTCTTGATTTGGACCTAAAAAATGCTTCTTTCACATGGTCGAATCAGCATGTGGGAAATGCCCTTATCTAGTTCAAGCTTTACCGTGCTCTCATAACCTCTGAGTGGTTGGTTCATTATTCCTGCTCACTTTCTACTTTAACTAGATTGGGATTGGATCACTTTCCCCCAGTTTTGTTAGTGGATCTGCTAGGTGGCAAGAAAAACTTTCTATTTAGATTTGAGAAAATGTGGAGTTGTCATCCAAACTTGGGAAATCTAGTTAATGACCGGTGGAACATTCATTTGGATGGTTTGGCTATGTTTAGAGTTGCTAAAAATCTTGCTAATGTTAAGGATAATGTTAAAAAATGGAACTGTACTTCCTTTGGTCATATTTTTTTGGAGAAAGATGGTGTGTCTAAGGAGATTCAAGTCATGCAACAATCAATCCAATTGCCTGGGTATGACCATGCCTTGATTTTGAACGAAAATATCTTGCTTTCTAGATTGCATAATATTGTTGTGAAGGATGAGGAACTCTAGAAGTAGCGTTCGAGGATTATGTGGCTAAAAAGTGGGGACAGGAATACTAAGTTTTTTCACCTCTCTACTCTTAAACACAAGGATTCTAACCGTATTAAATTGATCAATTTCAATAATCAAGTTTTGGAGAAGGATGTTGATTTGTAGTTTGTTGCTTCCTCCTACTTCTCTTAGCTGCTTTCAGTGGAGGGGGGGCTGGATTTGGATTATCAAGAGGAAATTCTTAGGGATATCCCTCAGATCTTAAATGATGATATTAATAGGTTGTTGGTTTGTATTCCTTCGACGGATGAAATTTGAAGTGTTGTTTTCTCTTTTGAAGGTAATAAGGCACTGAGTCTAGATGGCTTTCCTATGTTCTTTTTTCAATCCTTCTGGGAAATTGTTGCTAAGGATGTTGTTTCATATACTAAGGATTTTTTTAGATCTAGTTCTCTTTTGAAGGAATTGAACTCTTCTTTCATTGTTTTGGTTCCTAAGAAGCATGGTGCTTCTTCTTTTGAGGAGTTTGGTCTGATCAGCTTATGTAAATTAGTTTATAAGATCTTATCCAAGGTTTTGGCGGTAAGATTGCAAAGAATTCTGCCTCTCATCATTTCACCTCAACAAAATGGATTAAAGGCTGGTAGGAAAATTTTGGATTCTATTTTCTCCATTCATGAGAACATTCACTCTCTTACTATTAATAAGCATGTTGGTGTTATTCTAAATCTTGACTTACTTAAAGCTTATGATAGAGTTGGCTGGGGATTTCTTTCTAATATATTAGCTTCTTTTGGTTTTGGGGAGAATGTGGTGGCTCTTGTGCTTCAGCTTATCTCTACCCCTTGGTTCTTTGTCCTCGTCAATGGGTCCCCTTCCCCTCTATTTGACTGCTCCAAGGGTCTGAGGCAAGGGGATCCTATCTCTCCTTTTATGTTCATTATCATGGTAGAATCCATGGGTCATCTCATTCAGAGATTTAATAATACTGGGGTTATGTCTGGGTTAGCCCCCTCTTCCACTAATCTTGTTTGCTCCCATCAACAGTTTTTGGATGATTCTCTTATGCTCAGTCAGTCGTCCATTAAGGAGGTTAAGGCTATCAAGACTATTTTACATAAGTATGAGGCTGCTTTCGGGCAAAAGTTTAGCTTACCAAAGAGTGTTATTTTCTTTTTTAACACTCTGATCTAAAGACGGACTAAAATTGCTAGAATTTTGCAATGCTAGATCGAGGAACTTATTGCTTCTTATTTGGGTCTTCCCTTGTGCTCTAATGTTCCTGATTCTATTTGGAGAGTTGTTGAGCCAAGTTGGGAAAGTTCAGTTGATTAAATCTACTTTTCAGAATCTTCATGTTTATGCTCTTAGTCTTTTCCATATGCCTAGGAAATTTGTGGATATATTGGAAGGAATTCAAAAAACATTCCTTTGGTCTGGTGTTGAGGATAAGAGAAGAATTCATTTGGTTGCTTGGGATGATGTCTATAGACCCAAAAAGGCTAGTGGGCTTGGAATTCGTAAAATCAAAGCGTTTAATATTGCCCTTCTTGGAAAAAAATTGTGGAACCTTTTGTTGGCTAAGAGTGAATGGGAAAAAATTGCTTGGAGCAAATACTTACATGGTGCTTATGGTATAAGGGGGTTCTTATCTCAAGACTTTAATCCTCTATCTGGATCTTCTCTATGGAATTGTATGGTTAAGGCTCGTAGGCTTATGGCCAAAGGTCTCTTTTGGAAATTGGGAAATGGTAGAAACATTTTGTTCTAGGATGACAACTGGTTTGGCAATAGGCCTCTCAAAGATGAGTCATGGGCTCAACCTTTCATGGATCTATGTGTGTGGCAGTTTGAAAAATTTGTTGATGACTATATTGAGGGAGGATGTTGGAAGAAGTTGCATGAGGTGGACCTAGGACTGGAGGTTCTTTTTAAGGCTATATCTATGGTTCATATTCCTTCTTTCCCTTCTCCTAATAAATTTTTTTGGAAGCCTTCTTTTAATGGTAACTTCTTTGTTGCCTCGGCTTTTCATTTTAATGAATCCTTTGTTGGTCCTACTCCTTTTTGGGCTTTCATTTGGTCCTCTAGATTGATTCCTAAGGTTAATGTTTTCTTTTGGCTCTTTTTCCAGAACAAAATATTAACTACTGATAATTTGGTCAAAAGAGGTTTTGTGATGCCTAACAGGTGCTTTCTATGTGAAGAGGAAGTCGAAAATGCTTGTCATATGCTGATTGGTTGCATATATGTTAGAATGGTGTGGGCTCATGTGCTCTCTCTATAGAAGTTAAGTTGGGTGTTTCCTAGTTCTATTAAAGAGTTGTGGTCTCAATGGGTTGGCCCCACATCCAATCCTGCTCTTTTGATTTTTTGGTCTCTTTCTCTTCCTCACATTGTTTGGGGTGTTTGGCTTGAGCACAACAATAGAATTTTTAGAAATTATTCCCTCCCTACTATCTCAGTGGCTTATAAAGTATGTGCAACTATTAAAGAAATTTTTCTTTTAGGGATTACTTTTCACAATGGGCCGAAGATTAATCTTAGTCCCTGTGATATCTCTATTGCACAAAGGTGGAAGTTTCCCTGTGATATTTCCCTCTCGGTGACTAAAGGGAAAACTTCTAGAGAAGATGTTGTTTGGAAAGCTCCTTTGGATGGTTGGGTGAAGCTTAATTTTGATGGAGCTGCTAAAGGAAATATGGGACCCGCAGGTTGTGGTGGAGTGATCAAAACTTCTAATGGTAGGCTTGTCTTCGTTGTGGCACTTCCTTTGGGAATCTAGACAAACCACTATGTAGAAGAAGCTGCAGCCTATCATGGTCTCAAGTTGGCACAAATAAAAGGCTATAAGAAAGTTTGGCTGGAGGGTGATTCTTTGAATATCACTAATAATTTGAAAAATTGCTCTCCCCCTTCTTGGACTATTGAGTCTTTGATAAGGGACTCCATTGATATTCTTAAATATTTTGATGAATACTACATCTCTCATATTTTGAGAGAGGGTAATGGTCTAGCAGACATCTTCACTAATATTGGAGTTAGAGAGGTTAGGGAATAGGGTTTCAATGACCCTGTCCCTATAGAGGCTATACAACTATTAACTATGATTGCCAACTTTAATTTGATTAAGTTCTCATTATGGCCTGCGACGTGCACATCTTTCTTCACATGGTTGAAAATTATGAGAAAGGATGGTAAGCTTGATTTGAATCTAGCTAATGGTATGGGAGCTGGTAGCCAAAGGGAACGGAACTCTATTCTCTTAATTCTCCTATGCCTCAATTTTGTTCTCACACAGATTTTGGGTGCTCCTAGCTTTGTCTTCTAGAGTCTTCCTTTCACTGAGTTCAGTGTTCTCAAGTCGTTACTCTCTACTAATTTTGTCGAGATGGGTGGAGATAGAAATCAAGCAGAACCCTTCTTGTGTGAAACTGCTAAGAAGAAGGAGGAGGTTTGGCAAGTGTTGGAGAAAGGAGGGTTAACTCCTTACCTGGAAAAATTACATGGCAATAATCCTTAGGCTACAGCTCTATTTGCTAAAGGATGAAATGATAAGGTGTTGAAGTTGGGAGGAACGGAGTATGATGTCAATGAAGAATTTATAGCTAATATTACTAGTCTGGCCATGGATGGTATGAAAGTTTTTAGAGATAAAAAGGAGTCCCAAATTGCTATGCAAATCTTCTTCAAGGGGGATGAAGCCAAGGATTTGAGGACTACGAGGAGTGGAGGCTACCAGAGAAGCTCTCTTAAGGCATTGTGGGGAGATGTTGCAGAAGAGCTCATGCATTTTATTACCTTGGAATGACACTTTTCAGCAATAAATGCATACCACTTCATCATGCTCAATCATTTCAGCCATAAGAAAAGGATTCCCTTTACTTATTATCTCCTAATGTCTCTAGATTCGGGTCTTAAGCATCATAACAAAAACCATAAAAATCCTATTATGCATGTGGGTTTAATCCTTCTTATTTCTGAATATGTGAAGTCCTTTGAGGTGACTAAGCCAATTGCTACCCCCAAGGGTAAGCATTCTAAGCCAGCGGAGGAGTATGAGACTGCCTCATAAGAGGAACTGGCTAGCAAAAAAGTGAAGAAAAGGTGACTTATTTTGGAAAAGGAGTCTGATTCAAAGGAGGATGTGGACTTTGTCTTGGACTCACTTGATTCTTTGGAGGTGGGTCCTTAACCCCCTACTATGGGAAAGACAAAAAAAGGGGAGTCATGTGCTAGTGAGGGCTATATGACTTGTATTGATGAGGTGGTTGTTGATTTTCCGAATAGGAGTGTGAAGGAGAAGAATGATTTGTATGGTGAGGCTTCTTTTCCACCCCCTGTAACCAAGCAGATGAAGGAGCCAGAGGAGGGAAGCAAGAAGAAATGGGTTCTAAAGACTGTGAGTCAATTACTGGAGAGGGACTTTCCTCTCACTATAACGAGTGGTTCAGATGTTGATGATTCTCTGAGTGTTAACTCAAACTTGCAACAAAAAGGTAAGAATGGAGTTGTTGGTGATTTGATTGTTGAGGATACCTAGGATGTGGAATTGGAGAGGCTGAAGAAAAGAAAGGTTGTGGCGGAGGAGATTGTTAGTTCCATCCACAAAATAAAGACCCCAGTTGAAACTGGGAAAGGTAAGGAAATCTCTACTAGTTAGGATAAGCTTAGTTCCTCTGAGGAGGAAGATTCTTTGGGGAAAGGGGGTTTTAATATTGATAGAGAAGACATGTCTAATGTTTTGGGAACTGCTTGTGAAGGTTCCATTTTTTTGTTCAAACTGTTTAAATGGTTTTTTCATGAACTCAATAAAACTAATGTCAAAGTTAGGGGTGTCGTGAGTAAGGATGAAGAGTCCTTTGTCCAAAACTAGATAGATGAATTGTTTGATTCCCTTAATACTGTGGCGTACACTGTGGTGGAGGAAACTCTTAAAATGAAACAGAACCTGGAAGGTAGAATCCTCACCCTTGAGGATCAAATGGAGAAAATTTGGTCTATTGTGATGAGGGGTGGGGAGGTGTCTAAATATGTTGATAAATTTGATTCTATTGGTGTGAATTCTCATGTGGTTAGTGCCAATAAGCGTAAGGAAATTGTTCATTCTAAAGAGATTGGTGCTACTGGTAAGTTGATGAAGGAGGAGGTTGTTGATGAGAAGGGTAGGGAGAAGAGTAATGTTTTGATTACTAAGGTGAATATGGATGGACCTGGTGCTAGAACTAGAAACAAGACTAAAGCTCAGGTTGGGACTTCTGGTAAAGAAATGTCTGATGTTTTGGATGATGCTCAGAAGGCTATAGTGAGCGACGTGGAGGTAGAGGATATTCTAAAAAACATGTAGTGCTGCTAGTTGGGGTCCTCCTTTTTGGTTGAATTTTTGTTGTTGGTTTGCTGATGATGGGCTAATTTATGCTTAGTGTTGTTTTCTTTAGTTTCAGCTGCTTTCTTTTGTAAAGGGTTTTGGGCCCCTTCAAAACCCATATTTTACCTCTACTCAAAAACTTAAATAAATCAGAAAAATGATTCAAATAGAACTAATCAATACATTATCCATTCAATTCATACATATATCACATGATTACATTCAACGTAATTCAGTATTCATTAAAAATAAATTAAACAAGTAACAAAAGAAGGTATGTCACAAGTATGTGTATGTACATAGATGAAGGTCTATGTGCATACACATATATGTGTCAACTTAAGTTAGTATATTTGTGCATACATTTTGAAATAAAATCATTATAACAGATTTATTTCATTCAAAATAATGTTATAGATTGTCATATCATTTGACAATAATACAAGATGTAAATTTTCCTTTTCAAAGTAATAAGAACATATATGTTTGAACATTTTTAACATAATGATGTGTTGTTTGTATAATAACAATGTTGTTTGTATCAAAACAATGTTGTTTGTGTCAAAACAATGTTGTTTGTGTCAAAACAATGCTATTTGTATCAAAATAATGATGTTTGTGGCAAAACATTACTGTTTGCAAAGGTTTACAAGTTACTATGCCTATATGTCTCATTAACAATTTCAAGTCAAGGGAATAAGAAGGAGATGGACAGTGAGAAGAAAAATGTTAGTGAGGAAGGATTGAGTGATTTCAATTTGAATTTGGTCCTTGGTGATCATGGCGGATTCCAGTTTGGTTAGCCTATAGATTTGATATTTTTTGTTGTTGATAATGGGGAGGACGTCTTGTGTGGCACAGGTGTGGTCAAAGCTATGGTCTCTAGGGGGTAGTGTGTGGTTGATGTTTTCAAGGAGGCATGTGTTGGTTTTCCATCGGTGGAGGCGTTGGTTCAAGCTCCAAAATCCCCTATGGGTCATGTGGTGTCAATTGTTACTACCATGTAGACCCCTTCTGGTGAATCTTATGAGGCTCACCCAAAAGATTCTTGGGTCGATCATGTTCTGATGGAAAAGTCTCGGCCAACGGGGCAATCTTCTTTGCTTGGGTAGAGGTGGGCTGACCTTTTCTCTTCTAAGCTTAAAGGTAAGGGTGTTGCTTCTGAATTTGTTTCTTCTTCAAATGTGGAAGGTGGTTTTGCTCTATCCATCCTGGACTCTATTGTGGATAAAAATATTGCTAGAATGGATTTCTCTCTCATGGGAAATTTCTTGGGTCCTAGACCCAACATTGAGGAGGTTCGCTCCTAGGTTCGTAAGAAATGGACTCTGAAGGGGCAGGTGGAGGTTGTGGCTATGGCCAAAGGCTTTTTTTCTTTTTCCTTTTCATGTGATGAAGATTTTAGGTTGGTCTTCTCAAAAGGGCCATGGATCTTTGGTCGTCTGACCTTGGTGCTACGCCTTTGGCAGCCTAGTATGGACCTATTAAAGTGCCTTTTTTCATTTTTCTCTCATTTGGGTTAAACTGCCTAATCTATCATTGGAGTACTGGGATGAAGAGGTGTTTAAGGTAGTTGCCAACTCTTTTGGGTGTTTATTTTCCATTGATGAGGCTACTCTTTCTAGAAGTCACTTGGTCATTTCCAAGCTCTGTGTTATGATTGATCAAGATGTTGTGATGCTTGAATTCTTTCACCTAATCTCAAAGGTGGGCTATTGGAAACAATAGGTTATCTTTGAGTCTTTTCTATTTGTGTGCTTCAAGTGCAAAAAATTGGGCCATTGGACTAAGGACTACCCTGCCAAGGTGGTTCCTCCTAATTTTGTGACTCAATATAAGATTTGGAAGGTCAAGGAGGCTAAGGAGTCCTTTGCTCCTCTTGAGCAGGGTGACTTTGGTGTTGGTAATGCTCCAGAGGTTGAAGTCAATAATGAGGCTCTGAATGTTCGTCATCCCCTAGACGATGAGGAGACCAAGAAGTTTGAGGATGAGGTATCTTTTCATTCTAAGGATATTGATGTGGGTCATGATTTAGATACTTTGTGATCACGTGTTATTCTAGAGTCGAATGCTGCTCCTTGGTCTCCCTGGGATTGTGCACCTGGATTTGTGGGTGGAGAGGGAGCTTTAGTGGTTGTGGACACTATGAACAAGGAAGATGATGGCCATATCTTGGTAAGGGGTAGAAAGAAGAAGAATTCTTCCCCTCCCCCTCAGCCCCACAAAGGGGTTACCACGAGAAGGCAAAAAGTGGATTTTGGTTCCAAACAGTGGAGTCAGGGGAGGCCCTCTTTGCAAAAAAGCAGGGAGCAGGATTGCAAGCAAGATATTGTGGAGGGTGTTCAAAAGACCCTCTTTGATTTGTGCTCTAAGAGTACCCCCTCTTCATGCAAATGAAGATTATTTATTGGAATATTAGGGGATTAAATAATGTGCATAAACATGACCTTCTAAAGAACCTGATCTGAGACCATAAGCTGGATATTTTGTTGATTCAAGAAACTAAAATGCAAATAGATAAGTTGGAGGTGTTGAAGAACTTCTTTTTCAAGGATTGTGGATTTCATAGGGTTAGCTCTGATGGTGCCTCAGGTGGCCTAGCTACCTTTTAGAACTCTAGGTTGGTTAAAGGGTTTCTAATTGCGAATGGTTTCAATCATGTGGACACTAGATTTGTTCATATTCAGGACAACCCCTCTTGGGTTATTTCTAACATCTATGCTACCAACTTGAAGAGGGCTAGGAAGAGGTTTTGGGATGAACTTGGATCTTTACAGGTTGGTTTTTTGTCTCTCCATTGGATGGTTATGGGATATTTCAATACTCCCCTATTTGATAATGAGAAAGTGGGTGGCTCTTAGGCCCATCTTGATAGTCGCCTGGAGATGAGAATGTTTATTGATGATAATGCTCTCGTCAATGTGAATTTGATGAGTTCTAGGTTCACTTTGTCTAATACGAGAGTTGGTGCTGAGAATATCCAAGTTAGATTAGATCAGGCTCTTGTTTCAGCCTCGTGGTTTTCAGACTAGGCTTGTTCCCTCTCTTCGATTTACAAGGTGTGGCTTGGATCATTTCCTCATCTCATTTGTGGCTGACAAGGTTGGGGGTAGAAAATGTTTTCCTTTCCATTTTGAAGCTATGTGGTTGAGGGATTCTAGTTTCATGGATTGTATCAAGAGTTGGTGGAAAGTGTGCATTGATGGGAGTGTGATGTTTAGAGTGGCTAAGAAATTGGCTTTTGTGAAGAGAAATCTCAAGAAGTTGGTCACATATTTGACTCTAAGAAGTCTCTTATTCAACTGTTGGATCTTGTTCAAGAGGAAATCCAATCTAAGGGCCTATCGGAGGAGCTTCAGTTGTAGGAGTACTATCTTTTGGCGCAGATTCATGATATTGTTGCTAAGGAGGAACATTTCTAGAGGCAAAGATCTCATGCTATTGGCTCAAGTTTGGGGATCGGAATTCTAAGTTCTTTCATCTTACTACCCTCAGGCACAAATCGTCGAACAGGATCTCCTCCATCATGGTTGATAGTTCATTGTTGACTGATGAGGCTATTAGGAGCACTATTGCTTTTTTTTTTAGCATTTGAATAGGAATGACTTATATTGGGACCAACATTATTTGGAGGCTTCTCTGGATGTCATCCCTCAACTTGTCTAGAAGCATCTTAATAGGGATCTGATTGTTATTCCTTCTTCAATGGAGATTAAGGAGGTAATGTTTTCCTTTGAAGGGAATAAGGCCCCTAGGCTTGATGGCTTTCATTTTCTCTTTTTTCAATCTTGTTAAGATATTGTGGTAGAGGATGTGATCAATGCTACCAAGGAATTTTTGGCTCCAAAAGATTGCTTAGAGAATTGAATGCGACTTTCATTGTTTTGATCCCCAAGTCTACTGATGTCAATGGCTTTGGAGATTTTAGACCAATCAGCCTTTGTAATTCTATTTATAAGATCTTCTCTAAGGTGTTGGCCACTAGGCTCTAGAGGATTCTTCTCGATCTATTATCTAAACACCAAAGTGGTTTTGTTAGGGGCTGACAAATCTTGGATTCTATCATTGCAATCCATGAACTTGCCCACTATCTTAATACTAATAAGAAGCCAGGTTTTTTTTTGAAGTTGGACCTTATCAAGGCTTACTATAGGGTTAGTTGGAAGTTCTTGTTGGTTTTTTTGGCTTGCTTTGGTTTTTTCCAGAAGTTTTTGCAACTCGTCGAATAGCTTATTTTGACTCCCTCTTTTGTTGTTATTGTGAATGGTTCTCCTTCTCCTTTTTTCTAGAGCTCGTGTGGTTTGAGGTAGGGAGACCCTATCTCTCCATTGCTTTTCATTTTGATGGTGGAAGTTTTTGGTCAAAACATTCAAAATTTGTTACCTATTGGCTCCTTGAGGGGCCTCACCCCTTCTTCTAGATGTGAGTCTGTTACTCATCAACAATTTGTTGATGATACTATCTTGATGATTGATTATTCTTTTCATGAAGTTAGGGTTGTTAAGGTGCTAATTGAGACTTATGAGAAGGCTTCTAGGTAGTGTATTAATCTTCCTAAGAGTCATATTTTCTTCCTTAATATCCTAGAGTTTCTCCAACTAAAGTTGGATAGGATCCTATCATGTAAGCGGGGTGATTTTCCTTCGACCTATTTGGGGCTTCCCTTGTGTGTCTCTAAGACTCTGGACTCCTAGACAAGTTCAGTAGGAAGTTGGTTGGTTGGAAGGGTATGCTTCTCAGCCAAGTGAGGAAAGTGCAACTCATCTCATCTACTCTTCAAAATCTCCCCCTATATGCCATGAGTTTATTTAAAATTCTTGCCAAATTTGAGGAGAAAATGGAGCAAATCATGAGAATATTTTTGTGTCATCAGGGGTTGAAGTTAAAGCTAGAATTCCACTTGTGGCATGGGATCTAGTTTAAAGGCCAAAGAAGTGGGTTGGTTTGGGCATTAAAAATATAAGAGCTTGTAACAAGGCTTTACTTTCGAAGAATATTTAGAGACTACTTAGTGGGGAGGCGAGTTGGGATTCTCTGGTTAGAAATAAATATTTGTCTAGTTTGGGGAGACCTTGGAATATGTTGGTTTCAAATGCTATCCCTGTGGGCTCTTATTTTTGGAGAAATATCATCCCCTACAGGGACCTAATTGCTAAAGGTGTTAGGTGGTTGTTGGATGATGGTTCTAGAATTCTATTTTGGGAAGATGCTTGGTGTGATTATGATCCTTTGATCAATCATCCATGGGCCCCTCCTATAGTTCCAGTGTGCAAATGCATTTTTGGTGACATGGTGTTGGACTATATCCAAAATGGGGCGTAGAAGGCTTTTCAAGATTGGGACCCTTCATTGATTTTCCTTTAGGAGTTCTTGTGTAACGTCAAGATTCCTCTTTTTATGAGACCTGATCATGTGATTTGGGCCCATTGTGCTAATGGTACATTTTATGTGGCCTCGATCTTTATCAATTCATTGGAGAAGCCTAACTCCTTTCCATTCTGGGGGAAATTATGGAATAAGCAGTTGATCCCTAAGGTGAATGTCTTTTTCTGGTTGCTTATGCAAAGTAAGGTGTTAACTCGGGATAATCTTTGCAAAAGTGGATTTGTGATTCCTAATAGATGTTTGCTTTGTGAATCTGATGCGGAGAGTGCCTTTCACCTTCTCCTTGGTTGTAATTTTTCTTCTCTCATCTAGAGTAAATTTATTTCCCTTTGGAATCCGAATTGGGTTTTCTCGAGCTCTCTTTGCAACTTTTCATATCAATGGAAGTGCCCCTTGCCCTCCCCCATTCTTCAAAGGATTTGGAATCTCATGGCCCCACATATTACTTGGGGTATTTGGAAAGAACAAATAACAAAAAAAAAAATTGTTAATGAAGTTGTCAGAATTAATGAGTATAAGGCATGGGAGGAGTACTCCCTCCTTCCTGAGGGTGCAAAGATTTTAATGTGAATGATGGTTATGGTTGAGCTTATTTGCTAGCTTTATTTTACCATTAGTACCTGCATTATAGTTGCACATTTTGTGGGTATCTCTTTGCTTGTTAGCTCTCAGTCGAACACCTCTATCCAAGGGTTTCTATTGTTGGTAATTGTGAATATGAGGGGTGAACAAAGTAGAATTGAGTCCCATTCATGCACTAGTTTGAGGAAGAATCAAAAAAATTGGAGGATCCTTGAGCATGGTAACTTCACACCTTTCTTGGGAAGGCTACATGGCCATGATCCCAAGGCTTCGACAAAATTTGTTTCATATTGGCATAATCGTAAGCTTCAGGTTAAGGGAATGATATTCAAGATCAATGAGGAGTTTATAGTTGTTAGGTTAAATAGGATATTTACCATGCTTAAGTTTACTTAGGCATGATTATGCATTTAATCTCTTGGGTAGTTTTGTTTCCCGTATCAGGAAATTTTATACCCATTGCTTTTTTCTTTCCTTTAAAAGGCTATACCATTATGTAATTTAATCATCTCATTTTTCCTCTTTCTAATGAAATAGTGTATTTTGCTTCTCTCATTTTCTGTGAAGGTTTATTCTACAAATGGTGATCTTGGGATTCACCTACATGGTATCAAAGCAAACCATTTTGCAATCCTTCCTTGAGAGTTTTCATCAGAGTTTTTGAGATCATTAATTTGCTAAATGTTTATCCGACATTTGAAAATTTTTAATTTCAAAGTTGCCTGTATTCTTAATTTACTTGGGGTCCGTGATTGTTGTGTGATTTCTTTCCTTTTGTTTAGCGTTTGAAGATCAAGATTGGGCACAATTTGTAGATTGTTGGAGGCATCATTCTTTTGGTAGATTATTGATTTTCCTAGACGTGATCTACTTGATTGTTGGCAGCGAATTCCAGTTTGAAGAGGAGGGTGTGATTTTCAGCATGAAGGGGCACAAATTTGTGTATTTGAAGGCCCGAGTTCTTTACTGGCAGTGAATGAACTGGCATATTTAAGAGGGGTGATGGTTTGTTTGCTCTTCACGAGCATCTTACTTGGCTGTCTCATTCTCAAAGTTGGATGTCCTGGAACAAACTTAAGAACAATCCACAAGTTGTGCGAGAGAGAGGCTTTTTCACTTGGAGGTCTTCTCATTGAAAGGATACATTGTGAATTGGTTGTTGGGTGCCCGATAAAGTCTTGAAATTTATTGTTTGCAACCTATAAATCTGTATTTGGTGGCAAAAGTGGCTGTTTGATATTGCTGGTGTGAAATCCTTCATAATTGGCAGCGCCATTTTCCTCTTTGCACATAAATTTTCCTTTTTCTGGGTTGAGGCTTATTTATGCTACTCAAAAGGCCAATTTTGGTCTTATTTTTATTTGTCGATTGGGAGCTTGGCTAAGATTTTCATTACTAGCTACAATTTTTTTGAAGCATTTGGAGAGGCCCTATTAAAGGATTGATTTTATTGGCCATCATTCTTATTCAAACTTTATATTTTATAAAGTTTGCAACAAAATATTTAGGGTTTCCTTGTTGCACAGTTGAAGTGGAGGTGGGCCCATGGAAAGTAGATTGCTAAAACCATTATCCCACATTGACAGCATGGAGTATGTTTTTTCTATTTAAATAGCATTGCAGTATAGTTATGTTGTGAGAAAGTCTCACAAGAGGCTATCTTGTTTGTTTGATTGGTGGATTTTGCATGGAGATCAAGCAATGGGTTGCATCAAATTTTGTTGTAAATCAGGTTTAATTCTTTTTTGGAAGTTTTTATACTTGTGAAAACACTATCTTTGAAATTTTGAAGAATTGTTAAGTTATAATGGTTTCTTTGGAGAAAGGGGACTTTAGGAAATGGAATGATGTTGTTCTCACCCATCATAGTGAGGAGAATCTATTGCCATATTTATATAATGAATTTCTTGTTCTAGACACGCATAGTAGGTATACAATTTGGAAGGGATTTAGGGCTAGAGTCTATGGAGTTATTTTTTAGCATATCAATGACGAGGACCTTTTGGATTCACTTTTTCATCTTGAGATCCCTTATTCTCTTTAGACTTAACTTCAAGAATCATATGGAAATCCTGGTACTCTGCCATCTCTTGATGACCCTCTTTCCAATGTGTCTCTTTGTTCTTCAGAGAAGATAGACCATGCTTGTGATCCTTTGGAGATTGTTGAGACTTCAAATGAGGTTGTGGTTGCTTCATAGGTTCCTAATTATTTTTTGGAGATAGTTGATCCACCTTCATTAAGTACTTCCATCATTCCTAAACAATAGGATTATGATTGTCTTCCTGATTGGGATTCCTATTTGTCGGACATTGGTTCCTTGTTTGTGGAGTCTCAAATTTCATATTTGGAGGACACATTTGAGGGGTTATCTCTCCCCTTTGATGACAACTATTACACAACTATTGTCAAACTATCTCTATCTTTGGATATTGTTTAGCATCAGTCTCTAGTGGTACCTTGTTTGTCACCTCCTATTGTGATTGGGCATATTCCTAATTGGCTCGTGGCATCATCTTCCAAGGTCTTGGCGACACATGAGTAGATTTTAGAGACATTATCACTTGCTAATTCTTATCCAAAATGGGAAGCATACCTATATTTATACTTGGTTTTGTTTCTTCCAAAAGGGAGACAAGTTGTTTGTCAACATTGGTTTATGTTTTGTCTTTAGGCACTTACCATTCTTGCAGGTGATTACACATTGTGGGGGGGGGATATATAGTCTCTCTCATTCCCTCTTATGGGGGGATATTTATTGTATATACATGACTTATGTAGTACTTGGGGGGTGTTGTTGGGTCCTCCATCCATGCATCATTTTTCTTTTCTTTTCTCTCTTTTGGAGATGGGTTTTTTTCCCACAAGGTTTTTCTCCTTTTTCTCTGGTTGTGAGAGATTTCTTTTTTGCATTGTAAATGGGTACCTAACATGGTTGTGTAGTCAAGACCCATATTGCATCTTCATTTTTCATAATAATCTCCCTAAGTTTCACTTAAGGGGGGGTGTTAGGGTAAATTGGATATTTACCATGCTTAAGTTTACTTAGGCATGATTATGCATTTAATCTCTCAAGTAGTTTTGTTTCCCATATCAGGAAGTTTTATACCCGTTTCTTTTTTATTTCCTTTAAAAGGTTATACCATTATGTAATTTAATCATCTCATTTTTCCTCTTTCTAGTGAAATAGCGTATTTTGCTTCTCTCATTTTCTATGAAGGTTTATTCTACAATTGGTGATCTTGGGCTCCACCTACAATAGCTACTATTTCTGGGCTGCCAATGGTTGGTCGTAAATTCTTCAAAGATAAGAAGAGAAATGAGGAGGCTATGGCTCAATTATTTAAGATGATGAACGAAAAAAGCTAATCAAGATGTCATCTTTGGGCTACGAGTGGATGTCTCTCAAAAAAATCTGGGCAGATATTGTGGAGATTATCATGCAATATGTGACCCTTGAAGGCAGGTTTACTGCAATCTTAGGTCACCATTTCACTCTATTAAATCATTTTAGACATGGGATTTTTTATTTCATTTCCTTTCTTTCTCTTGTCCTTGTTGGAGGTGTCTATGTATGTGCATTTGAAAAATAGGAGGGCACCAATTCTACACGAGGGACCTCATCTTGCTTATAATGGAGCATGTGAGAACCCTCATCCCTACTAAACCAATTAAGAGGAAGGAAAAGGCTTTAAGTGATGGTTCCCGCTCAATTGGTTTAGACACCAGCATTGCTAGGGAGGAGGAGTGGAATGTGGAGGGCAAGGATGGGTCTTCTTCCCCTATGACCACCCCTTCTAAGAAGCATAAGAAGGGAAACCCTAAAGGAAAATGGGCTGCCAAGAGGATTATTCTTCAGGAGTCGGAGTCCCAGTCTGTTGGAAACAATATGGATGTTGTTTCTAGGGATTCTAGGTCTAAGGACAATGTTGTGTTTAATGGGCAGGATGATGTTGCGGTGGGAGGTAAGGAGGAGGGTTTGCAGGACAATGTAGTGGTAATGGAGGCCAAGGAAAATCCTAGAAGGGATTCCAAGCATATTTCCAAGTTGAAAAATTAGGTTCCGAAGGATGTTTTAAAGGATACCACGGAGCATTCCAAGGAGAAGGGTTTAGAGGAGAATATAGTTGAAATTGATGACTCCCCCATTCAAAACACACCAAGTGTGGAACCCTCTAGTGAGAATTCTATGCAGGAGGAGAAGGAAGTTAATTTGAGGCCTAGAAAGCCAGAACCTATTAAGGTAAACCTATTGTTGGAGGATTTCTCATACCTAAATGATTATACCACCTTAATTTTCAAACTCTTTGACATGGCATGTGTGGGCCACTAGCACTTTCAAGTTGGAAAAATGGACTCTACAAGAATTCAACAGGGTGAATATCAAGATCAGGGGATTGAAAAAATTGTACAGAATATTCTAAAGGGCTCTACCTCAGATATTTTGATTGATAGAATTGTGGATCTTGAGTGTTCTTTTTCTGACTTCAAGTCTTTATGTGAGCAATGTCTCTCTAAATTGGAGGCCGAGGTTTTGGACACAAATGTGGACATTAAGAAATTGTTTCAAGCCTACCACATTTTTGTTAAGAATAGTGTTGATTCCTTGGACGTTCTATTTTGCAAGATTAGTGAGCTAAGAGAATACTAGCTCTACTTTACTGAGCTGATGGAGAAGGACCAGGCTACTAAAGGAAAAGGGAAAAAGGTTGGAAAGGATGGTGTTAAAGGCCCTACTACTAGAGGGAAGGGAAACTTGAGGAAATCCTTTGAGGAGGAGAAAAAAGAACTGTTGGACATGATTGACCTTCATAGGAACCAGGGACTTGAGGTGGCTAACACCTTAAGGAGCGTGAAATAGTGTCTAGTTATGTGTTTTACTTTGTTGTTTTAGTTATTGTTAGGTCTCTATTTGTTTCCTATTATTTTGCTATTTTTTTTGTTGATGGTTGATGTTGTTGATTTAATGTTTTATCTTTAAGCAACATTTTGTATGTTCAGTTGTAAAGGGTTTCGGGTCCCTTCAAAACTTGTTTTTCCCATATAATCAAAACAATTTCAAGTTATCCAGTATATCATGTAAACGGTCAATATTCAATCATTCTAGTTATACAAATATTTGAATAGTACTAGTGTCCTTTCTATGTAAACAAGGAATAGAATGACATGCTTGTCATTTCTAATCACATACAAAGTTGAAACATCTATTTTACTATTTTGGGTTAAGAAAGACCCATGTTTCTATTGGTGTCTATTATGGATATAAGATCAGGCTACTGTTGTTTTAAAAATAACTAACAGTCGAACAACTGTTTGGTTCATCACAAACATTATCATTAGCCAAACCTTGAAGAAATATCAATTATCGGCTTACAATGTTCGACGGCCAGTTGATAAAACACATTCATAGTAATCATTCTATGGGATGATTCAAGCATCATTCTGGGAATAATATGTGCATACAAATGAACTAGTGTAAACAACATATGCAAGCATTGCATGTATGCAAAAGAAAATGGGGATCATTATGTTGAATGATTAAATCAATGTACAAATGATAAAGTGCAATTGATCTTAAGATCGATGCCCACATAATAAAATGGAACAATGTAATCATTCCTCCATCGTTCAAGGAGAACAAGGCAACATGCTTAATTAGCAGTGACATATATATATATATATATATATATATATGTGCATCATTCTAAGAATGATTAATGTATCCTTCACACCCTTTTCATGCAACTTATCTATTTGACCTAGCCGATAGGAAGAACCACAAATAATAAAAAATAATAACAAAGATACAATCATTTTTCCTTTAAGGGAAACAATAATTATTTCAAAATCATTAAATACAAGCAATGATTCTAGTTATCAAAATCAACTGATTAACCATGAAATGGTTAATAAACTTACATACATAACATATCAATTTGAGGTGGTAACAATAAATCATACAAGGCATAGCCAGGTTCAGCTTTCATGTCGATAGAAGAATATGCAAAGATATGGTGCATGAACAGGTTGGTTGATGAGGCCTCTGCAACATAAATCAAGAAATGATCGATTCTAAATCAAAAGCCCTGGTACTAAGCAAAATACAACTTGCAGTAAAAGGGCATTTTATGTTTTGTCAACAAGGTTGAATGAAATCAACATAATGGAAAGAAAATGAAAGTATTGAATAGTTTGTACTAAAAAAATCGTACATATTCAGCATCAGAATAATAATTTTTACCTATGTTTGTGGCTTTTCTCGGCTTTTTCCTACTTTTCCAGATGAGTCAATGCACTGGCTTACTTTTTCCTGTTTTTCCTCATTGCCACTGCTAGACCCTTGTCGATTCTTCCCAGTATTTTGTGTTACCAAAATGGACAATAAATGTTTTCCTTACCTTTTTGTAGCATTATGGGGTAATTTCATTCATAATTGACATTAATTTGGCTACCCCACTATTCAAATTTGAATATCTTGCCTTAATTTGAATGCAGGCCACTATGATATTATCACATATTTTATTCTCTTTTCATTTATTATCAGAATTTAACAACAATATTTGATGAATTTGAACTCATATTCAATTTCAAAGAGTTCGCATATGCTTATATATATACATGCTTACATATATATGTATATATGTGTGTGTGTGTGTGTGTGTGTGTGTGTGTGTGTGTAGACATATATATATTTTTGTTTGTCACTATTTTATGTTTATAACATTATAATGTGAAATCACTTTCAAATAAAGAAGCAACTTTTATTATTATTCGAATAATAATTTTTAATTGAAGTGATTTCCTTATCCTTCAAGCATGCCATACATAGATATATATTTAATCATGCTATCATTTTCTTTTCATTTTTTTTTTTTGAAAATACAAGATCAAAATAGACAATTAAATAACAAATCACATGTACATCATTCCACAAGCCTACTTTGTCAATCATTGAATCAAGTCATTATAATCTTTTATATGAAGTTTCAAATGCAACTATCATGTCATTTTGTGGTGTGTGTGCACCCAGATTCCATCAAGATTATCGTTCAATTTGGCTAAATGATCCTTCTCATCCTTCAACTTGTTACCCTACATTTTCACACACTTGAACTTACACATTTCATCAATAATTTTAATCATGATAAAGTATGAGATAGTTCATAAGATCACATGGTCAAAAGATGATCAACTTCTTTCAAACATTTCAAAAATATCAAAATTTTCATTCAACATATTGAATTCCCCCAATAATCCAATTTATCATATTTTAAATTTAAATGCAATAAAAATTGGGTTATGACACATTTGTGCTATTTCTTTTTTCATTTGTATTGCTTTATAATTTCTTTAAGGAAAAAATCTAGATTTGTCTAAGTTTTTTTCATTCCATTATTTAACACTTATTATTAATTGTAGTTGTTGTTTAATGGTAAATCAATGGTAAAAGCTTCCAAAATATTAGATGAAAGCCTCCAAAATTTCACTTATCATGTAAAAGCTAGATAAATTTTTATATTTCAATTGGGTGCGAACATTCTATTTTTATTTAGAGTGTTTTTTCCCAATTTGATGACAAAATTTCTTTTCCATTTGCATTTCTTTATGTTTTAAATTTGCTCTAAATATTTTAAAATAAGATAATATCAAATTTCTTTAAGGAAAAAATCTAGGTCTGTTTAAATTTATTTTATTCCATTATTTAACACTTATTATTAATTGTTTAACACTTGTTATTATTAATTGTTTGACACATACTCTCTTACATTTTAGCATATATATAGTTTTCTATCGACGTAATCCTTGAACCTCCTTTAGGTGCAAGTGCTAGTATAAATAGAAAGTAAATATAATACCCATAATATATTTATTAGTAATTAAACATATAGAATTATATTAATTTTAGAAAGCAAAAAATCATAAAAATTAAACAATTGAAACAATACTACAAAATAAAAAATTTCAAATGATTTGTAATGAAAGTAAAACTATGGTTTATACAAAAATCTAGATTTTCATCTTTTGTTTCTTTAAAAGCAACTTGAAAAAGAATGTAAGAGTATGTGGAGATTTTATCTCCGAAAAATTTAGCTTTTTAAAGTAGATATTTTATTTCTTGATACTATGCATGTTCTTGCATGGGAGTCCATGTATTTTCTCCTATTTAAAATTTATGCATTATTCATAAAAATATTTGTTTTAGCAATCTATCAAGTTAAACATTATAATCAATATAAATAGGAAGTGGATATAATAGCCATAATATATTTATTAATAATTTAAAAATATATAATTACATTAATTTTAGAGAGAAAAATCTTAAAAATTGAACAATTAAAATAATACTAATGATTTGTAATGAAAGTAAGCTATAGTTTATACAATAAGCTATATGTTTATCTTTTACTTCATTAGCAAAAAGGGAATAAAAATAATAAAGAATGGAAGAGTATGTAGAGATTTTATTTCTAAAAACAATTAGTTTTTTAAATTAGTGATATTATCTCTTTAATTCATTAGAAAACTATAACTTAAAAATGGGAGAGCATATAGAGATTTTATTTAAAAATAAATAAATAAAAATACTGATATTGTCTATTGATATTAATTATTTATTTTATATTACTAAAACTGTTGAATGGCTAGATATTTCTCAATTTTCTTGCATCATTCTCACATTTTGAACCATCGATCACGAAAGTCAGTCAATTAGGTTCATATAGGGAACGCCTTCAACATAAAAATAAATAATGAGCCCCAAAAAAGTAAAGAACCCAATACCTTGCTTATCCTATACCTCCATTTGAGAGAATAAGAGGATGAGCACCCTCAATACCCCTTGTTGCACACTTGTGTGTGGTTTTACTCTTGATGAATGATGAAATAGTTGAAGAAATATAGTTTATCTCAAATTGACAACATAACCTTAGCATTCAATGGATTCTTCTTGTAAATGGCCTCAAATAGGTCTTATTTATAGATTTTGAGACTTTTGGATCAAATTTGGAGATTTTAAATATCAAGATCAATGGATAGAGATTCATTAATATTTTGGTGCAAAGAGAAGCCTTTGAGTGACATCTCATGATAGGTGCACTTGGAGTCAATAAGGATAGATAAGATTCGGATATCTAGAATTATTTTTATTTTGGTCAAATGGTTAGGATTTCATCTCATCACACATGTGGGAGAGGTCATATGGGGAAGAGAGATGGGACAAGTGTTCTCTCACACATTTGTGAGAGATTATAGGGGGGAGTGTGGATGGTGTAGATTTTTTAGGATAAATTGAAGGGTTAAGAATTTATACAATTATTTTATGGATAAGTGGGTTAGTGGTTAACTAAACTAATAATTGCACCTTGTTGTGCAATGAGTACACCAAATAAGTGTGGAGGCTCAATTAGGGAAAATTTTGGTCTATTTTTTTCATACATTTGTGCAATACATGAATTCAATTGGTAGGAAATTTAGAAAATGATGTTGTTTATGAAACAAACATCTCAATGGAGAAGTGATAGCTTCAAATAAACTATGCATCCACTTATAGAGATCCAAACAAGACTAAAACAAAACCTCTTAATTAGGAAGGTAATCAAGCTCCATTACCAATAGGCTTAATTATGTTTTTAATAGGGAGAGAGGGAGACATAAGGAGAGAAAGAGGGAGAGATAGAGACAATAAGAAATAGAGAGAGAGAGAGATGTAAGAAGATAGAGATGGAGAGGGAGATAGAGATGGATATGGAGAAGGAGAGGGATATGAAGAGCAAAGGGAGATATAAAGAGAGGAGAGAGGGATAGATAGATATGGAAGAGATAAATATATAAATCGAGAAAATGAGAGGGATAGATAGAAAGATAAATATAGAGATAGGAAGTGACATATAGAGGTAGAGAGAGATGGAGAGATAACAAGATAGAGATAAAGGGAGAAATGAAAGAAGAAATATGGAAAAATAGAGATCAAGAGGAAAATGGATATAGATGTATAGGTCTATGAAGAGGGAGAGAGATGGATGGATAGAGAGAGGAAGACATGTCTAGAGATAGGGGGAGAGAGAGAGATAGAGGTAAAGATGGAGATAGAGTGAGTGAGGAAGAGGGAGACAAATGGATAGAGAGGTAGAGAGAGGTAGAGGGAAAGATAAATATAGAGAGATAGAGGGAGATAGAGAGGGAGAGATAGAGAAAAAGAGATACTAATATATAGAGGAAGAGGGAGAGGTATAGATAGAGAGAGATATAGATGGTGAGATATAGTGATAGATAGAAAGAGATCTAAGGATATATAGATAGGAGGAGAGGGATATAGAGACAAAGAGATAGAAAAATCGAGAGAATTAGAGATAAGCAAATAAAGATAGGGGATATATAGAGAGAGAAATAAGGATAAATAGCTATATGGGAAGAGAAGGAGAGAGAGACAAAAGATAAAGATATATGGGAAGAGAAATGGAGAGAGAGGCAATGATAGAGAGATAAAGACAAGTAATAGAGAGGATATAGAGAGATAGAGAGAGGGAGGAGAAATAGACATATATGGATGGAGATAGGGAGGGAGAAATAGGGAGTTTGTATGTGAGAGAGAGACGAGAGAGAGATGTGGAGACAAAGAGGGAGAGGGAGAGAGAGATATATAAATAGATAGATAGGGAGGGAGAGACAGAGAGAAATAGAGGATAGAGGCAACATAGAGAGATATAGAAAGAGGGGGCGATAGGGAGGAGACAGGGATAAAAAGTGGGAGAGATAGATATAAATATAGTGAGAAGGATATCTAGGGGGAAGAGAGATGTAGGGAGAGGTAAGGAGATAGAGATACAAGAGAGACATAGAGAGGAAGATAGAGATAGAGATGGAGATGGATATAGAGTGTATCTTTCACATATTTCATATATACATTGCCTAGTAAATGTGGTTGTCAAGGGTATCATATTATGCTCCAACAAAGGTATCAATGGAGACATGATAAATTCAAATCAACTATGCATCAACATACAAGGATCCAAACATGACTAAAACAAAATCTCTAGATTAGGAAGATAATCAGGATCCACTACCAATAGGCTCATGTTATGTTTGTAATAGGGAGACAGTTAGAGAGAGGTGGAGGAAACAATATAAAGAGGGAGAGATAGAGGGGGAAGAGTGAGAGAGAGGGTAAGGAGATAGAGATGGAGAGGAAGATAGATATAGAGATTAATATGGAGATATGTTAGAAATATGAAATAGTTTGATAACCCAAGGAACTTTGTAAGAGAAATTATAAGCTACATAAAATGGAAAAACATAAACAATGCAAACTAATGGTTTCAAGAGATATGTAATGCCAAAATAACATAATTGCATTAAGAGCTTCCAAGATGTGAAAAATAGGATCTAGGTAGTGAGTTTATATAGAACTAAGGAGAGGACGGAGTTGAAAAATCAATTAATAGGAAGTAACTACCAATAACCACCATAAGTGGTAAATGCTCCACCCTTTAAGGATGGGGACACCTCATCACCTTATCTCCTAGTTATTAAATAATACACTTATTTTATTATCCTAAGAAAGCTTAATAAAAGTGTAGGAAAAACCTATGACTAAAGGAAAATAAATTATCTAATGTGGGAGCATCCTTGGTTCTTGGAAATCTTGCATCATTAACCAAAAATATTTTCTTTCAATTCTTGCTCAGTTCATGTTGGTGGATTCGGTATTTCTTCATAGTTGCTCACCAGACCCTGTGGATCTATGTGTACATCATGGACATGTCCATTCGCCTTACTCCAAGATTTGAGTGCAATTGGATCTTTTTTCCAACAAGTTATCGATTATGGATTTCATGGCAATTTCTTGTACCGGCACCGAAATAATTTTCAAGCCTAATGGTTAATTTGATCGTTCGTGGATCATCCTCGTAGCTTTTGGATCTTGACAGTGTGATTTTAATGTTCCGTGGAGTTTCCCCGACCTTCATTATAGGTCCACACTTCATCCTATGCATTCACCGAGGAATAATTCAAATTTGAGGCCAACCTATTCATGCGCCCATTACATTTTTCTTCATAGGAGATTGTGATGATCTTTGGTCGACTCAGACGATTCCAGATTTGTGGATATGATATAAAGCTTGTAATAGATCATTAGAAAGGTAGTGAATAATAAGTAGATAGGTCTGGGATTAGATTTATAAGATTTCAGCTCATATATAGGAGCATATAGGAATGTTGTATTTCTAAACATGTTGTATCAGGCTTGTGAGCCGAATCTATAAGCCCGGATGTTGTCGGCCGATTGTAACTGAGATTTTTGTTAATGAGAATGTTTTAATCTGTACTTGCCTTCATATTTCATGTTGCTTCTATTGTGTTACTCTTGTTGCACGGTCTGGATTGTTCTCTTTGAGGACCCTCCTACCATGGTTGCACCAGATTAATATCAGAGCGAGGTTCGATCCGTGAGAGGTCGTCAAAATTCACAAAGTCCTATTAAAGATTTGTTGTGGGGTGGAAAACTGAGGATCCGACCTGCAGCTGTAGAGGACTTGTGTAAAGATGGCAGGAAGAAGAAATGTTAGAGAAAATGGAGTGTGTGGAAATGTAGACCAGGCTTTAATGGAGATGGTGAGAGGAATTGCTACCAGATTAGATGTAGTCGAAACGGCCCAGAGGAGAGGTCGACCAGTTGATGATGTGAGTGATGAAGAGGTAGAAGTACAAGGAGAAAGAGGAAGAGAAGAGCAACCTAGCCTAGATCAGGGAGAAGAGAGTTTCATAAGAGCCCTAACTAGAGCGAATACAAAACCACATTTCAATCCACCGGATTATAATGGTAAGTTGGATTCAGAAGAATTGCTTGATTGGATAACAGAGATGGAAAATTATTTTGATTTTGAAGGTACCACTGAAGATAAGAAGGTGAAGTTTGCTTGTAAAAATTGAAAGGACATGCATCCCTTTGGTGGGAACATTTGCAGACAGATAGACAAAGAAGAGGAAAGGAGAAGATAAAATCATGGGATCGAATGGTGAATAAGTTGAAGACAAAGTTTATGTCTGTAGACTATCATATTAGTTTGTTTTAGAAGTTGCAAAATTTGAAGTAGAAGGAATCAAGTGTGATAGAGTATACTAAAGATTTCTATAAGTTGAATATCAAATCTGGACATTCGAAGGATGAGATCGAGCAATTAGCCAGATATGTGAATGGTTTGAGGCCATCTATAAAGGATGAGATTAGTTTGATCAAGTTGCAGAGTGTGGAAGAGGCATATCAGTGTGCCCTAAAAGCAGAAGAGAAGTTGAATAAGAGACATGAGTAGAGGTAGAGAGGAAGAGGTGGAAGATTTTAAAGAGGAAGAAATTTTACTGGAGGAGGAAGAGGATCTTTTCCAAATTAGAACAAAGATAAGGAAGTCAGTAAGAATGAGAATTCATACTATAGAGATGATGGAAAATCTTACTAAAGAGGAGGATATGGTGGTTACCAGAATGAAGGTTATAGAAGAGATGATAGAGGACAGGAGAAAAGAACATTTAAGGGAACTTGTTATAAGTGTGGTGGAGAAGGACATAGAGAATTTGAATGTAATCAAGGAGAGACAAGCAGAAAGACAAAGAACAATAGGAGAACAACCTTTGTTGAGGAGGATCATGTTGAATCATCTAACAAACCAGAAGAAGGAGAAGTATTGGTGAATAGAAGGGCATTGTGTCAAAGTGAGTTGGGAAAGGAGCCATTGTAGAGAAAGAACTTGTTTTAGACCAGATGCAAGGTAGTTGGTAAATGTTGCAAAGTGATTGTTGATAGTGGAAGCTCAGAGAACTTGGTTTTTGAAGAGATGGTGACCAAATTGAAGTTGGAAAGGTTGAAACACCTGAAGCCCTATCAGATAGTTTGGATTCAAGATGAGCATAAGATTCTGGTAAGTGAATAATGTTTGGTGAAATTGAAGATAGGAAATTACCATGATGAAGTTTTGTGTGATATCATGCCTATGGATGTATTTCATGTTTTGTTGGGAAGGCCTTGGCAGTATGATAGACAGGCTATTCATAATGGAAAGAAGAATATATATACCATTGTTGCAAATGGGATGGATCAGACTTTGTTGCCCTTGGAAGATGTTCCTAAAGTTGAGGTTTGTACAAATGCTAGAGTTTGTTTGGTTGATGGAAGGAGATTTTTGGATGGACTGAGACATGAGAACTTGTGTTATGCCTTCGTTCCTAAGAAGGCTGAAGACTTGAAGCATGTGGAAGAACACCTGAAAGAGATAAAGGAGTTGTTGACATAGTATGAGGAGATCATTTTAGATAATGTACCAAATGGATTGTTGCCTGTGAGGAGTATTAGTCAATGTATGGATCTGATTCCTGGAGCTAGTTTTCCTAATAAAGCAGCACACTAGATGACACCGACAGAAAATGAAGAATTGAATAGACAAGTGCAAGAATTGTTGAGAAAGGGTTTGATCAGAGAAAGATTAAGTCCTTGTGCAGTTCCTGTTGTGTTACCAGAATTTTATTAGGAATTTCAGTTCTGTTTTCATCCCTATGACAGAAACAATGAGAGGAGATAGGAAGGATTTTAGGTGGACATCTGGAGCAGATTGGAGTTTTGAGTTGTTGAAACAAAAGGTGACTAAGCATCCTGTGTTGGCTTTGTTGGATTTCAATAAGGTATTTCAAGTAGACTGTGATGCAAGTGGAAATGCAATTGGAGCAATATTGAGTCAAGAAGGGAGACCTATAGCTTATTTCAATGAGAAGTTGAATGATGCTAGGAGAAGATATTCAATGTATGATCAAGAGTTTTATGCCATAGTTCAATCCTTGAAGAAGTGGAGACATTAGTTGTTGCCTAAGGAGTTTGTGTTGTATATGGATCATCAAGTGTTGCAATATTTGAACAGTCAAGGTAAGTTGAATCAAAGACACATGAGATGGGTAGAATTCTTTGAGAGCTATACTTTTGTTTTGAAACATGGGAGTGGAAAGCCAAATAGAGTTGTTGATGCTTTTAGTAGGAGAAGGAATTTACTAACAGAGATGAGAGTGGAGGTATTAGGCTTTGATGAATTGAAGAACTTGTATGAGGAAGACCCAGATTTTGTAGAACCGTGGAGAGCTTGTAAAGAACCGGTTTCGGAGGATAGAAGTTAGTGATTGGACTATTTCATTCAGGAGGATATGTTGTTAAGAGGAAATCAATTGTGTATACCCTGGAGTTCAATGAGGGATAACTTGATGAAAGAAAAGCATAGTGGAGAATTGTCGGGACACTTTGGGATTGATAAGATAGTAACATTGGTAAGTGAGAATTATTTTTGGACTCAAATTCATAAGGATGCTAGGAAATTTGTGCAAATTTGTAGAGTTTGTTAAGTTACAAAAGGGAGTAGTCAAAACATTGGATTGTATAAGCCTTTGGCAGTTCCAGAGAGACCTTGGGAGGATATCAGCATGGATTTCATACTTGGTTTGCCGAAGACATGGAGAGGTAATGATTCTATATTTGTGGTGGTAGAAAGATTTTCTAAAATGGAATATTTCATACCTTGTAAGAAGACAACAAATGTAGTACATGTAGTAGACTTGTTTTTCAAGGAAGTGGTCAAATTGCATGGATTACCTAGGAGTATTGTTTCGAACAGAGATACAAAGTTTGTTGGTTACTTTTGGAGGACACTTTGGAAGAAGCTAAAGATAGATCTAAATTTCAGTTCTAATTTTCACCCACAGACGGATGGACAGATAGAGGTAGTAAACAGGAGTTTGGGGAATTTGCTGAGATGCTTGGTTGGAGAGAAGATCGGAAGTTGGGATTTAGTCCTTGCAAAAGTAGAGTTTGCATATAATAATTCAGTGAACAGGAGTACTAGAAAAACAACTTTTGAGATTGTTACTAGAGTTCATCCTAGAGGTGTATTAGAGTTAAGAGACATCAGTATGGAAGACAAGAGGAGTGTAGAAGTAGAGGAATTCGTAGAACATATGAAGAAAGTGCATACCTAGGTGAAACAACAATTGGAAGACATGAACCAGAAGTATAAGGAGAAAGTAGATGAAAAGAGGAAACATAAGGAGTTTGAAGTTGGTGATGAAGTGATGGTATATTTGAGGAAGGAAAGATTTCCAGTTGGAACATACAATAAGCTAAAGATGAGGAATTTTGGACCTTGTAAGATCTTCAAGAAGTTTCATTAAGGAAATGCATATGAAATGGAGTTACTGGATGACATGGGTATATCACCTATATTCAACGTTGTAGATCTACATCAGTACCATGAAGCAAAATTCAGTGAGGACAGTAAAGCAAAATTGGAGAATCAATTTCCTAAATAACAGTCAGATGAGATTGAAGAGATTTTGGATATTAGAGATGGGAGGAAAACTCGTGGAAGGTAGTACAAAGAATATCTTGTGGTGGAGGATTCTTCTTGGATTTCTCAAGTTGAGGTAAACCATTTTGGTTTTCCTTTAGCCCCAACAAAGTGAGGGACTCACTTTTCAAATAACCCCAGATGTCTGATGCAGGAGCATCCTTGGTTCTTGGCAATCTTGCATCAACCAAAAATATTTTCTTTCAGTTCTTGCTCAATTCATGTTGGCAGATTCGGTATTTCTTCATAGTTGCTCACCAGACCCTGTGGATCTATGTGTAAATCATGGACATGTTCTTTCACCTTACTCCAAGATTTGAGCGTGATTGGATCTTTTTTCTGGCAAGTTATCGATTTTGGATTTCATGGCAATTTCCTGAACCGACACCAGAATAATTTTCAAGCCTAACGGTTAATTTGTTCGTTCATGGATCGTCCTCGTAGCTTGTTGATCTTGACAATGTGATTTTAATTGTTCTATGGAGTGTCCCCAACCTTCATTATAGGTCCACACTTCATCCTATGCATTCACCGAGGAGTAATTCAAATTTGAGGCCGACCTATTCATGCGCTCGTTACATTTTCCTTCATAGGAGATTGTGATGATCTTTGGCCGACACAAATGATTCCATATTTGTGGATATGATATAAAGCTTGTAATAGATCATTAGAAAGGTAGTGAATAATAAGTAGATAGGTCTAGGATTAGATTTGTAAGATTTCAGCTCGCATATAGGAGCATATAGGAATGTTGTATTTTTTAACATGTTGTATCAAGCCTGTGAGCCGAATCTGTAAGCCCGGATGTTGTCAGCCGATTGTAACTGAGATTTTTGTTAATGAGCATGTTTTAATCTACACTTGCCTCCATATTTCATGTTTCTTTTGTTGTGTTACTCTTGTTGCATGGTCCAAATTGTTCTCTTTGAGGACCCTCCTATCGTGGTTGCATCATTATCCCTCTAGGAAAATAAAAACCTACACCAACACCTCCCTTAAGCACAGATTAAGAGCATGTAAAATATTATGGGTCCTAAAAAATGAGGCCATGTTAGGTACCCATACACATATAAAATCTCCCCCAAAGATGAAGAAGCCCCCTCCCACAAATAGGAAGTACACCTAGTCCATAATAGAGAGAGAAATAAAGTGGAAGGACAAAGAAGCCCCTCAAAGAGATCCAATGGTAGATTCCTAAAATTGGATATAGAAGATGGTCCATGATCATTGAATTACCTTCCTACCTTTAGGAAGAAACAAAACCAAAGGTGTATGCAAGCTATATCCCCACTCCTGAAAGGAATAAGTAGGAAGAAAACTCAAGATGTATAAAGTCTCTAGATTTGGTTCAAGTGTCCCCATGTTGATACTAAAAGTTATCATAATTAAATTAGGTGTTTTAGGCAACACTGTTGAAAATAAAAAATTAGAATCTCCTAGAGATTGATGTAGAACACAAGTCAAAGACTCAAGTATATCCTTTGAAGATGTCTCCTCCAAATGTTAATCAAAAATATCCACTCTCATGTCAAACTAGAATGAATGATCATGTAGAGAATGAATAAAGGGTCAGAGTGTTCCCTCACAACAATTGAAGAAGAATCAATTTCATCAAAGACAAGATGAATGAAATCAATAGTGTCTCACAAATATGCAATATGTGTCTACATAAACAAGTCTGAAATACCAGTCAACAGATCATCTCACAAAGTTGAATCTGAAAGATTGTGTATGTCCTGCTGCAAAGAATCATTGGAAACTTTCAAAGAAGTAATGTTATTGCACTTTGAAGTAGTAACATATGTAAGGACCTGTTACCTAATTTTCACCCTCAGGCTCAATTAGGCAAGGAAAATTGTGTTTAACAGGTTCGAGAAGGCCAAATGGAGCATTCATCCTAGGGAAAAAGTCATGAATCTGATGCTAGGTCACAAGGAACTCAGTGAAGAAGCCTGCCTTGTTCAGGTTCGGCATCAAAATCTTCTAAGGAGAGAGTCGCCAAGACCCTAGGAATGTCACGGTGAGTGGGATTCACCTATAGGTCCCTATCGGCAAGACATCGATCACCATCCCGACCTCCAAAATGATATTCATTTCGACAGAAGTTCTTTCCTTCAGAGAGAAGTCTCGGCGAATGCATCAGGTCTCACTGACAAAGCAAAGCAGGATCCCTTCGGTGTATGTGTGCGGGTTTCGGTAGGAGGTCTTACCAATCGGAAGAGGTCTCATCGAAGTTAGGTGGCATCAGCAAAGCAAGCGAGCTTCACCAAAGGGTCTCGCCGAAGTCACAAAGTCTCCCTGACTTAAAAGGCCTTCGACATAATGAAGCATTCGGAGAGAGTCTCAGTGACTAGTGAAGTCTCCCCGACAACAATAAGGTTTTGGCGTGAGATGTATTTCGGCATATGGTCTCGGCGACCCAGGATGTTTTGGTGACAAGAAGGAAAGGCTCTCGGCAAAGGTTGGTGCCCTCGGTGTAATGTCTCGTCAAAGAAAGGAGGTCTCACCAAAGGAAAGATGCCTCACCAACATGAGGTAATATCAGCATTAGTCTTGCTGATCCATCAGAGTCTCAATGAATAAAGTGGCATCGGCAAAGCAAGATACTTTCGCCAGAATGTCCCGGCGATTAAGAATGTCTCACCGAAGGCTGGGGGTCTCGCCCAAGGAAAGTCAAGTCGGTGTGATGTCTTAGCGACCGGCAAGGGTTATGCCGACAATGTTTCACCAGGGAGTTCTAGGCATAAAGCTTCCTCTTTGTCGAGATGTCTTCCCAAAAAGATGGTGTCTTGCCGACAAAAAGAAAGGAACTCACTGAAGGGTTTGGCCTTTGGCATAGGGTCTCAGCGACCAGTGGATGTCCTGCCGACCCGGGGGATGTCTTCGATGTAGCATTTTGAGCTCGCTAAGAGGTCTCGGCGACCTGGGAATGTCTTGGCGACAAAGGATGGGGGTGGTGTCGGCAGGACGTCTTGCCGATCAAGTAAGCTCTCCCCAAACTCAAGTGAACTTTCGGCGAAGCAAGGAGACTTCGATATAGAGTCTCAGCAATAAAGAAGTCTCAGCGACACGAAGGAAGCTCGCTAAGAGCAAAGCAGTTCGCTATGAAGTCTCAGCGACCGGTGATGTCTCCCCGACCGAAGAGAAAGTAGCTCATCACTGAGAGTTAAGGAGCCCGACGGGAGGTCTGGCCGACAGGCCAATGTCTCGCCGATAATGAAGGGTCTCACCGGGTGTCTTGCCGAATGAAGAGTTCACCGAAGGAAAAGGAAGTCTACAAGAGGTCTCGGCGAATGGAGGGTGTCTCAGCAACAAAAGCAGATATCGGTATGACTGGGGGACCTCGCTATGAAGTCTTCCTGACTAGTAGAGTCTTGTCAAAAGAAATGAAGAGCTCGGTAGAGTGGTGTGCGTTCGGGGTGACATCAATCAACTCCTGCCGAAGATGAAGGGCCTCAGGGTAATGTTTTGCCTTCGGTAAAACGTCTAACCAACACGCGAATGTCTTGCCGACTAAAAAGGAGCTTTCCATGAGTTGAAGTCGTTGGGATGAGGTCTTGCCGACCTGATAAGGTCTCATCGAAAGCCGAAGGAGCTTGAGCCCGGAGGAGAAGAGTGAGCTCAAGGTTAATGAAATGAGCTCCCACCCACTATTCTATGATATGTCGATAGCTGCAGAGACACATAATCACATCGGTGAGACACTTCCAGTGTCTTGCCACGATGCGATTCTGATCAAAGGAGTTTTTGACCACCCGAAGAATCTACGTGGAGTTCACTCGACCGACCAGAGGGATCTGAAAGCAAGTCGTGGCAGTCTGAAGAACATCAACAAAATGAAAAGCAACATGTATCTATTTTGAGCTCAGAAGCATTGGAGGCACTCGACAAGGAGGTTCGAAGATCGACACGAGCAACATAAGTGAATTGCGGTGGTTGCAAAATGTTCAAGAAGGGAGTCCCTTGAAGGCAATCTTTGACACCGACATGGACACACAATGTGCAACTTGAAATTCAATAAAAAATCTAAGGGGCAGTTTTTTCTGGGCCCTGATATTTTGTAAGCCCTAAGGGCCCGACACACTTTGATATTTAAGGCATTTTTTGCCTTTTTGTAGATAGTTCTGATATACACTCTGAAGAGTTAGTGATTTCTATCAATCCTTTCTCAACTAAATGTATGTTTTTGTAACTCAATTGAAATCTGGAATGCAAAACAGAGTTCACCTTGAAAACAAGTACTAATGCTCTTACCACTCTCATTTTTTGTATGTTAGCTTATGTATGTATTTCTTTAACAGTGTTTTCCTAAATCTATATTCATATCACAAAGTTGTGAAGTTTGTTCCTTCCTTCTTGAGATATGTATGTAGATCAAACCTATCAAGAGTGATGCATAATTCTAATGGGGTTATGTTGAGTAAGTAAAACAACTGTAGTCTAGATTCCCCAGTGTGTTTGCATCTTGTTTTCATTTCCTGATTTCTTATCAACTCAGTGTATCACCATAGGAATAGTTCGGTATAGTTTCTTTTTGTATGCATTTTTCCTCCCTTTACCTCTCAAAGATCATTAGTCTAGGTGATACCCAAAGGAAGTCGGCCTTCTCCAGAGGTTGACCTCTACTCATAATAAACCCACATCTTTAGAGGTCTTCCAATGTTACACTGAGGTGTTGAACATCAGGTTCAACAAGGGTGCAAATTTCAGGTGATAATAGTTTCGGCACGCCCGGTGGGATAGAAATTCAGATTGAACTGTTGGTTTAGTATGCAACCAGCAAGTCCCAGACTTTATAGAAGTTATTTGGCATACTTGGTGACTCCGTAGAGAGAAAGAATTTCAGAATTAGTGCCTTCTGCAATTTATGAGAAGGCTTTAGACAAGGAGCAGCTCAGGTCCTTTCGAATATTTGCAACTATCACCACCAAGAAGAAAAGGCAGAGCAAGAGGAAGGTGAGAAACAACAATTATCTATTCTAGAAGAACTCAATCCACTCCTCCATCTGTGGGATCACACATTGTCATTCCATCTTTAGTCTCATTTACAGTACCAGCAAATCCTCCTCGGTCACCTCCAATGGCCGCTCCAAGGAATCAACCCTTTGTTGCTTTTAATGGAGGAAGCCCATTGAATTTGGCACAACACAATGACATTCCAATGGCAGCCTTAAAGAGTCTGCCAACTTTCACAGGAGAAGATCAAACTACCCCGATTGAACACATGAGAGATGTGGCTTCATTATGTGGAGTCCATCACATAACCCAAGAGGATGTTGCAGTGAGATTATTAGCTGCTTCACTGAAAGGAAGAGCTGTGCAATGGTATAGGATCCTACCAATTAATTCAATTGCAACATGGGACAAATTTGGAGATAAGTTGCATAAACAATTTCAAGACAGGTCTGACAACTTGTCTCTATTGGAACAATTGACTATAATTAAGAGGGCTCCACGAGAGTAGATGAATGACTTCAACTTCAGATTTCAAAGAACTTGGGATAGAATTCCTGCAACGGTGAGGCCACCTCCAGAATATGCATTTTTATACTTTTTGAGGGCTCTGAATAGCGATATAGCTGTCATGATACAGTCAATGGGAGGAGTGTCTTTGCCAGATGCTTTCGAAATAGCAATTAGAGCTAAGAACAACTTAATACAAGCTGGTAAACTCACTCCTAGGCCTCCAATGCCTATATTTCCAAAAATTCATGCAAACATTCCTTTGCAAATCCTTCCTTTCACACCTCTACCAGCTATACCAATGCTGCCAGCTATTGTTCCAGTTGCTGTAACACAAGAAAATGCTGCTTTTGGTTCTCCAAATGAGTTACAGGAAATCAAAAGTCTATTGCAATCTTTTAGTAACAAGCTTGTAAGCTTAGAGAAGCAACAATCATATAGTAGGCCTTATCAGTAGCAAAATCTAGGCCAGCAACAAGCATATCAAGGTAATAGACAACAGTATCAAGGTAATTACCAGGGCCCAAGACAGAATGTGAATACAAGGCCTTTTCAGGCCTACAATCTAGCTCCAATTAGTGCTGTCAAAGAGCTTGTTCCTGTTCAAAACAATCTGGCTGCTGATTATGAATGGCGTTGTCCATGTAATCAGCCACATAATCAAGCTACATGCTCTAATGGTGTCATCAATCAAGTTCTTATGGTGCAAAATGTTGTAAGTGCACAAGATTTTCCTAAGGAGGGGTATCCACAACAACAGGATCAGCCTAGAGATGATTCAACTCTCCTAAATTGGCAGAGAGAAGAATTTTGTGGAGTGAACCAGGATGACACATTTGTTGCTGCTAATACTAGAGCCAAGAAGAGGGCTTTTGAGATTGAACAAGCAACGAATAAGAATAAGGGAGTTGTTGGTCCATCAAATCAGCAAGTACCACGCACTTTGCAGCAAGGTTATGACACTAGTAAGGAGTAGCCTTTACATGCTTCATCTGCAAGTCAAATGCAACCTGACCATGTTGTTGTAAAGACGCAGCCAAAGGTAAATATATCTGCGCCTTTCAACATTTTTGAAAGTATGAAAAAGATGAATGTTTCAATTTCGATGTGGGATTCTTTAGCAATCCCTGGTCAAATCAATTTGTTACAGTCAGCCTTATCAAATCCAGTTAGTTTGAATCCTCCAAATGAAGTCTCTTTCGGCCAAACAAAGTTAGTTTTAACCAATGCACCTTTGGATAGTACCATAAAGCAAAGTAATGGTGTCAAGCCCCCTCCTTTCTATGTTTCCTTAATAGTGAGGAATAAATTGGTACACAATTGCATGGTTGATAGTGGGGCTAGTAGCTCGGTAATGCTAAAAAAGATTGCAGACCAACTAGGTTTACAATATCAGCCATTAGAAAAGGGAGTACTTCAATTGGATGGGACAGCAGTAAACACTATAGGTGTTATTAAAAATTTGAATCTCACACTACATGCCTGTCCCAATTTTTCAATCCCATAAGATGTGTTGGTCATAGATTTGCCTCCATTATTTGCTCTATGCCTGTCTAGAGACTTCACGGCTAAAATTGGAGGGTACTTATCTTCAGATTGGTCCCATATGCTTTTTAGGACCAGGTATGGTACTAAGGTAACTATAACTTTTGAGTCCCTTGCTAAGGATCATATCGAATCTTATGTGCCATCTGCTATAAATGTTAACTCTATTGTTTTAGAGGATACTAAACTTGTTGTAGCACAAGAGTTACAAGCTGTGAGTGTACCTGAGGTACTCCTGAATGAATGGGCAGCTAAGAACGTGGTTGATAATCCAAATGAGCTTATTTAGGATGTTGGTCTGGGCAACTATGTATTGCATGAGGCAGGGACAAAAATGCCAAACCTTGAAAGAAGTGCATAAAGTCAGTTTGAGTAGCAGAATGAATTATGGGAGATGTATTTTGATGGGTCTAGAAGCAAAAATGGAGTTGGGGGAGGTGCAATGCTTGTATCTCCGCAAGGGAATAAGTATTATGCTGCTTTCCGTTTTGCATTCACATGCTCCAATAACACTGTTGAATATGAGGGCCTTGTTCAAGGCCTTGAGTGGGCAAGGAAGAGAGGAATAGCCTGCCTAAAAGTATATGGAGACAGCGAGCTAATTGTTAATCAAGTATGAGGCCTGAATGTTGCTAAAAATGACGCACTAAAGTCTTATAGAAATAGAGTGTGGAACATGCTTGAGGTTTTTGATGCCTTTAACTTAGTATCTATTCCAAGAAATTAGAACAAGCATGTTGATAGGCTTACAGCCATTGAGGCACAATTTGATATTCTAGGTGACATTAGAAAAGAGAAAGTGCGGCAGTATGTGAAGGTTGTGGTCAGACCGTCAATTCCTGATAACAACATTCACTGGCAAGTCTTTAACAGTGATGAACAGATTCTTTCTTTCTTGCTCAAAGAAGATCAGTTCTCCATGGTGAACCGAGCAAAACTTAAGCAACAGTATGATGATCAAGTCATACAGCTGAGGACGAATAAGTTTCCCAAAGGCCTTGTTACCTTAGAGTCTATTTTCAGTATTGATGATCAGCTTAAAAAGGGTAAAGCTGGCTTGCAAGTCAAAGAAGAGCATTATGAGGAACTGGAGATTTTCATAAGTAAGCTCCTTAAGATAGGAAAAAATTGTTCACATGAAGATAAACAAGCTTTTGTTGCTTTATGCCAAGAATTTCATGATGTCTTTGCTTGGGAATATTCAGATTTGAAAGGGTTTGATCCCCATATTGCTCAGCACACAATTGAGTTAGAACCTAATGCTAAGCCAGTAAGGTAGAAACAAAGGCCCTTGAATCCAAAGCTTGAGCCCTTAATGATTAAAGAGCTGACCAAATTAGTTGAGGGGGGTATTGTCTTTCCTATTAAGCATACTTCATGGGTTTCTAACCTTGTACCAGTTAGGAAGAAAAATGGTGAGATAAGACTCTGTGTAGACTTCAGGGATCTTAATCGAGCATCTTCAAAAGACCACTACCCACTACCCTCCATGGAACAAATCTTGCAAGTAGTTGCTGGTTCTGAGAGATTTTCCTTGTTAAATGGTTTTTCGGGCTATAATCAAGTGCTGGTTAAAGAGGAAGATTAGTTCAAAAAAAAATTTGCAACTAAGTGGGGCACCATGGCATACAAAAGGATGCCTTTTGGTTTATCTAATGTTGGTGCCATGTTTCAGAGGGCCATGGACATGGCATTCCAAAGCTTGATCAACAAGATTATGCTGATTTATCTAGATGACATTATAGTTTATTCCAAGAGAGCTGATGAACATTTGTCACACCTCAAGCAAGTTTTTGAAAAGTGTAGAGAATATGGGATATCCCTCAATCCTACAAAAATTATTTTTGCAGTTCATGAAGGTAAGCTTTTAGGCCATATAGTATCAAAAGATGGAGTTGCCATTGATTATGAAAGAGTCGGAGCTATACTGGAGCTACCATTACCAAATCACAAGAAGGGTCTGCAAAGCTTTTTGAGGCGAATTAACTTTTTGAGAAGGTTTATCCCTGATGTTGCAAATTTTCTACAGCCCTTGATCACCATGCTTAAAAAGAATGTAGTTTTCAGCTGGACAAAGGAGGAAAGGCATAGTTTTGGAGAAATCGAGGAGGCATTAGCATCTGCTCCAACATTGGTAAATCCAGATTTCTTTAAAGACTTCTTTTTATATGCTTTTGGTAGTAGTAGTTCAATCTCTGCTATGTTGGTTCAGAAGAATAGGGATAATCTAGAGCAGCCCATTGCTTTCTTCAGTCAAGTACTTGCTGATTATGAAGAGAAGTATATATTTGTTGAGAAGCATGTTCTCGCTATGATCAGGAGTCTGAAGAAGTTTAAGCCTCTAGTTTTGAATAATAAGATTCATATTCTGGTAGCACACTCAAGTGTGAAGGAATTTCTGTTGAACAAAGATCTGAATGAAAAAAGATTAGGGTGGATCACTAAGGTCATGGAGTATGATGTAGTTATCAAGATCACCAAATTGGTTAGAGGTAAGGGTCTCTGTGAACAACTTGCTACAGAGTCAAACAGTAAAACTAAATTAGAAAAGGATGTTGTGTTTACTAATACAAATGAGTTTCAAAATGCTCAAGATGATGTGCCTATGGGGATAACTAATTGGGTTCAAGATATGACCCATTTTTTACAGACTGGTGAGTGTCCATATGGTCTTAATAGAGCCAAAAAAAGATACTTTAGACTACAGTCCATACCATATGTGCTGATAAATAATGTTCTTTTTAAAAGGGATCTAAATGGTGTCCTATTAAGATGCATACACAGTCATCAAATTGAGAAGGTGCTTCATGAGTTTCATGATGGAGCTGCGAGAGTTCACTTTTCCCCAAGAACTACTGCTTGGAAAATAATGAGAGTTGGTTACTACTGGCCCAGCTTGTTTAAAGATGCATATGCCTGGTCAAGAAAGTGTATCAAATGTGCTCTATTTTCAAGAAAGAAAAAGCTACCTGTTATGCCCCTGCATCCAATTCAAGTCGAGCAACCCTTCATGAGATGGGGCATTGATTTCATTGGGCCAATAAATCCACCTTCCAGTGCTAGTCACAAGTGGATGCTCACAACTACAGACTATTTCACATGGTGGACATAAGCAATAGCTTTGAAAGAAGCAAAGGAGTCTTTAGTTTTGAGCTTCTATGAAGATATAATCACCAGAATGAATAAAGGGTCAGAGTGTTCCCTCACAACAATTGAAGAAGAATCGATTTCATCAAAGACAAGATGAATGAAATCAATAGTGTCTCACAAATATGTAATATGTGTCTGCATAAACAAGTCTGAAATACCAGTCAACAGATCATCTCACAAAGTTGAATCTAAAAGATTGTGTATGTCCTGCTGCAAAGAATCATTGGAAACTTTCAAAGAAGTAATGTTATTGCACTTTGAAGTAGTAATATATGTAAGAACCTATAATTTTCACCGTCAAGCTCAATCAGGCAAGGAAAATTATGTTTAATAGGTTCGAGAAGGCCAAATGGAGCATTCAGCCTAGGGAAAAAGTCATGAATCTGATGCTAGGTCACAGGGAACTTAGTGAAGAAGCTTGCCTTGTTCAGGTTCAGCATCAAAATCTTCTAAGGAGAGAGTCGCCAAGACCCCAGGAATGTCACGGCGAGTGGGATTCACCTACAGGTCCCTATCGGCAAGACATCGATCACCATCCTGACCTCCAAAAGGATATTCATTTCGGCAGAAGTTCTTTCCTTCAGAGAGAAGTCTCGACGAATGCATCAGGTCTCGCCAACAAAGCAAAGCAGGATCCCTTCGGCATATGTGTGCGGGTTTCGGTAGGAGGTCTTACCGATCAGAAGAGGTCTCACTGAAGTCAGGCGGCGTTGGCAAAGCAAGCGAGCTTCACCAAAGGGTCTCGCCGAAGTCACAAAGTCTCCCCGACTTAAAAGGCCTTCGGCGTAACGAAGCATTCAGAGAGAGTCTCGGTGACCAGTGAAGTCTTCCTGACAACAATAAGGTTTCGACGTGACATGTATTTCAGCATATGGTCTCGGTGACCCAGGATGTTTTGGCGACAAGAAGGAAAGGCTCTCGACAAAGGTTGGTGCCCTCGGTAATGTCTCGCCAAAGAAAGGAGGTCTCACCGAAGGAAAGATGCCTCGTCGACATGAGGTAATATTGGCATAAGTCTTGTCGATCCATCATAGTCTCAATGAATAAAGCGGCATCGGCAAAGCAGGATAGTTTCGCCAGAATGTCCCAGTGATCAAGAATGTCTTCCCAAAGGCCGGGGGTCTCGCCCAAGGAAATTCAAGTCAGAGCGATGTCTCAACAACCAGCAAGGGTTACGCCGAAAGTGTTTCACCAAGGAGTTCTCGGCATAAAGCTTCCTCTTTGCCGAGATGTCTTCCCAAAAAGATGGTGTCTTTCCAATAGAAAGAAAGGAACTCGCCAAAGGGTTTGGCCTTCGACATAGGGTCTCAGTGACCAGTGGATGTCCTGCCGACCCGGGGGATGTCTTCGATGTAGCATTTTGAGCTCGCTAAGAGGTCTTAGCAACCTGAGAATGTCTCAGCGATAAAGGATGGGGGTGGTGTCGGCAAGATGTCTTGCCGATCAAGCAAGCTCTCCCAAACTCAAGTGAACTTTCGGCGAAGCAGGGAGACTTCGATATAGAGTCTTAGTGATAAAGAAGTCTCAGCGACATGAAGGAAGCTCGCCGAGAGAAAAGCAGTTCGCTATGAAGTCTCAGCGACCGGCGATGTCTCCCCAACCAAAGAGAAAGTAGCTCATCGCCGAGAGTTAAGGAGCCTGGTGGGAGGTCTGGCCGACAGGCCAATGTCTCACCGATAACGAAGGGTCTCGTCGGGTGTCTTGCCGAATGAAGAGTTCAACAAAGGAAAAGGAAGTCTATAAGAGGTCTTGGTGAATGGAGGGTGTCTCAGCAACAAAAGCAGCTATCGGTATGACTGGGGGACCTCGCTACGAAGTCTTCCCGACTAGCAGAGTCTTGCCAAAAGAAATGCAGAGCTCAGTGGAGTGGCGTGCATTCGGAGTGACATCAATCAACTCCTACCAAAGATGAAGGGCCTCGAGGTAACGTTTTGCCTTCGGTAAAACATCTCACCGACACACAGATGTCTTGCCAACTGAAAAGGAGCTTGCCATGAGTTGAAGCCATCGGAATGAGGTCTTGCCGACCCGGTAAGGTCTCACTGAAAGCCGAAGGAGCTTGAGCCCGGAGGAGAAGAGTGAGCTCGGGGTAAATGAAATGAGCTCTCACCCACTGTTCTATGATATGCCGATAGCTGCAGAGACACATAATCACATCGGTGAGACACTTCTAGTGTCTCGGCGGGATGCGATTCTGATCAAAGGAGTTTTTGACCGCCCGAAGAATCTGTGTGTTCACTCGACTGACTAGAGGGATCTGAAAGCGAGTCGTGGCAGTCTGAAGAACATCAACAGAATGAAAAGCAATGTGTATTTGTTATGAGCTCATAAGCATTAGAGGTGCTTGACAGGGAGGTTCGAAGATCGACACGAGGAACATAAGTGAATTGTGGTGGTTGCAGAATGTTCAAGAAGGGAGTCCCTTGAAGGAAATCTTTGACACCGACATGGACATGCAGGGTGCAAGTTAAAATTCAATAAAAAATCTATGGGGCAGTTTTTTCTGGGCCCTGATATTTTGTAAGCCCTAAGGGCCCGACACACTTTGATATTTAAGGCATTTTTTGCCTTTTTGTAGATAGTTCTGATATACACTCTGAAGAGTTAGTGGTTTCTATCAATCCTTTCTCGACTAAATGTATGTTTTTGTAACTCAATTGAAATCTAGAATGCAAAACAGAGTTCACCTTGAAAACAAGTACTAATGCTCTTACCACTCTCATTTTCTGAATGTTAGCTTATGTATGTATTTCTTTAATAGTGTTTTCCTAAATCTGTATTCATACCACAAAGCCGTGAAGTTTGTTCCTTCCTTCTTGAGATATGTATGTAGATCAAACCTGTCAAGAGTGATGCATAAGTCTAATGGGGTTATATTGAGTAAGTAAAATAGCTGCAGTTTAGTTTCCCTAGTGTGTTTGCATCTTGTTTTCATTTCCTAATTTCTTATCAACTCGGTGTATCACCATAGGAATAGTTCAGTATAGTTTCCTTTTGTATGCATTTTTTCTCCCTTTACCTCTCAAAGATCATTAGTCTAGGTGATACCCAAAGGAAGCTGGCCTTCTCCGGAGGTTAACCTCTACTCATAAGAAACCCACATCTTTAGAGGTCTTCCAATGTTACACTAAGGTGTTGAACATCAGGTTCAACAATGGTGCAATTTCAGGTGATAACAGGACCAAAGAGTTGTTCTCAAAGAGAAGTATGTCCTCAATAGTGTCATCTAGATCTAAAATGAGGGACTCTACAAACAAATAAGAGATCATGTATGGTAGAAATTGTTTCCAATGAACTAAATTTAGAATGCATAAATGACCTTACTACAATGAATCACTAGAGGCTCTCGAATAAGCATCTCTAGAATCCAAAGTTGAAACAAGTATTGTTGATGTGGTATCAATGAGTTTATCATCCAAAGAGGATGTGTCCACACAAGATGGGGCAACATAAGTCTCAGTATCAACCACAAGAACTTGGTTCTCCAAGGAAACGTCACTTTCAGATGAAGATCCAATATCTCCATACAAATATTGGATGATGGTCAAAGTAGTGAAAGGGTACTCAATGTGCTCTATGTGATGTAGAGTATTCTCGGAAACAATAAGATATATTAGCCCATAGACCATTCCATATTGTTAAACCATGCAGTCTACTGATCATAGTCACTTGGCTTAGGAACGAATCCAAGGAGATAGAGTAGTAGATCCTGCTCAAGGTAGTGATGTTATATCCCTTATTTCTAGGAAAAATAGTTCTTTGAAATTAGCTTGACAATAGAAGGATGGAAATAAGTTTAAGAGACATAATTAACCCACCTTAAATGAAACTTTATCTCATTTCATGATTAGAAAGTTCATGTATAATCCCCCAAGAATGAGTGCAAAAGACACCAAAAAAAGAACACCAATACATTCCCACCCTTTTTAGTAGTATAAAAAATAACCCTCCCAAATATTACAAGGTTGGAACTTTATAGTTTAGTGAGTTTACATAGTTTTTGCCTAGATACAATTCTCAATAGACCCACAATGGTCAAGACTACAAATTCTAATACAAAATGAACTTGAGAAAAATATAGAAAAAATAGCCTTATACTTGTGTAGTTCTCTTTAATACCTTTCCAATGCCTATTCATTTTTTAAAAATGAAGCTATTGGGCAAAATTTATGGCCTGTTGAAGAAATTTACAACAAGCAACTTCAACTTGCAATATCTAGTAGAAAATGGATTTTTTTTAATACCTCCATGGATGGAAGTGCTCATCTCTAGATTTCCATCGATATCTCATTCAACAAAATCCGATAATGTGGCAAAAATTTATGTTTTTTTTTTTAAATGGCTAAATTTAGCTTGTAGTGACGACCCTCCTAGCAAAATTTTAAAAAAAATTAAAATTAAATTCATCTAAAATTGATAAATTTTATATGAAAATAAGGGCTTTGGGGCCATTTGATTGCAATGAAAAGGTTCGTTGGGCCCGAAAATGCTCCAATAAAAAGTTATTTGTTTGATTTGGGCTTCAAACCCTAACTTACAACTATGTCAAACAATCTCCAAATCAAATCAAATGAAAGCCATTCTTGACTTTCTCAAGCCTTTTGGATGTGTTGGAACAGTAAAAAATGTTGTCAATATAACCAAATTATTGCAATCACCCAGATATCAAAAAAGCATATGCAATATGAAGAGACTATCAATTTTTTATAAACCCTTTTTGATTCTCCAAATCATTTAAAATACAAAAGAAGATCATACAAGAATTTACAAGATCTTATATGAAAAAATCAAACTCTCAATTAAGAATATAAGAACTTAGAATTCTTAAAACAAAAACTTTGATATCATGTTAAAAATTTGAAATAGATCGATAACCCAATGAACTTTATAAGAGAAATTTTAAGCTACATAAACTAAAAAAACATAAACAATACAAACTGGTGACATTGAGGGATATGCAATGTCAGAATGGTAGAATTGCATTAAGAGATTCCAAGATATGAAGAATACAAGCTAGGTAGCACAAGTTTATATAAAACTAAGGAGAGGATGAAGTTGGCAAATCAACTAATAGGAATTAACCACCAATAAACACCAAAAGTGGTAAATGCTCCACCCTTTAAGGATGGGATGCCTCATCATCTTATTTCCTAGTTATTAAACAATAAACCCACTTTATTAGCTCAAGCAAGCTTAATAAAAGTGTAGGAAAAACCTATGACTAGGGGAAAATAAAAACGTACACCAATAAGATGGAGAGGAATATTTATTTGTTAAAACAAAAATTATCCCAAGCCTATCAAGCATATGAATTTATTACACTATGAAATTTGACATTCAATGATCTTTGAAAAGCCAATAAACCCCATTTGTATGTAATCATGTTTTTCTATCTTTTGTCATAAAGAGACCCTTCAAAAAAATATTTCGACTCCACTTTTATATGGTTAGGAGTTTGAGAAATCTTTTCAAGTGGGTCTAATATGTCTTTCTTCTTGTGATTGCCTTGTCTTAATTATTTTTATTTAAATTAGTTTTCAATATATTTCAAATATGTTTGGAATATTCAAAGGTTTTAGAAATATATTTAAGATCTCTAGTTCATTATTATGGACTGTGGAAATCTAATGTCTTTGAATATAATCGTATTTAAATAGTGAGAATAATGATATTTTTTTATTATATCATTTATTAAATTTTATTTTTTGGAAATGATTGATCTTTATTTGACCCCTAATAATTTTCATGGATTGGATCAATTACTTGATATAGTTTAACCAAATGATAACTTCTATTTTAAATATATACTCCCTCATAATATTTAATCTAACATATAAAAATAAAAATAAATAGTCCAAGTATTTTTCTAATATATAAAATATAAATTATATTTATCTATATACCATTGTTTTTCCCTTAATTAAGTATATCAATTTTTTTAATTTAGTTAAAATATTAATATTAAAAATATAGATATTTAAAAACTAAAAAATATACATTATATTAATTTTAGAGAACAAAAATACTTAAAAATTAAATAATTAAAATCACCATACAAACTAAAGAGTTTCAAATATTTTATAATGAAGGTAAAATTATGATTTATACTATAAGTTAGATGTGCATCCTTTGTTTCCTTAAAAATAATTATAATTTAAAAAGGAATGTAAGAGCATGTAAATATTTGATCTAAAAACATTAGTTTTTAAGTAGTGATTATATCTCTTGATCGCCCTATTAAAGTCATCATTTTTATCTTCATCCTCTACATGTTCTTGCATTTAGATTCCATCAAGTTGAACCATTTATAATTAATATAAATAGAAAGTAGAGATAATACCCTAATTACATGGAAGGTGTTCCCTATATGGAGTAATCAAATTGATTTTGAAAATCAACTATTGAAAATTGTAGAGAAGGATTCAAGACCATTAAAATTATCAGTGTTTCTAAACTAGCATACATATATTAAATATTAATATATATAAAATACGCTAAGAGTTATCTTTTCTCGAGGCGCCTATTTTCATCAACTTATTCAAAACAACAATAAACTACCCATATGATATCACCATTTCAATCAATCAAATAATATATGAGCTAAATAAATCAGGCAAAAAGACTCAATAGTGAAATAAAGCTAGAAAAGCATCAATAGCACATTAGAGGTTAAACGCAAAGATGCTTAGTTGTCTTATGAGCTCCCTATGAAATTTGAATTGACTAATTTTAATTATAATTTGATTTTCAATACATATGTCCAATTTCTTCATGATACAATTGTCAATTAAGATAAGATCAAATATTAAATTTATGTATTTTCTTCACAAAGATACAAGATAAGGTAACCAAACCCTAGTATTGATTCTAGCGCGTATTAATAAAATGTAACCTTGCCAAGTTCCAAATCAAATGAGCCCTAGCAAGTCCAATAGACTCAACTTGGGAGACTTTCCATCCCACTCAATAATAAAACAACCACAAATAAAAAGCAATAAACCTTACGACTCCTTGAATCTTTGTTTTTTTTTACTACAACAACAAATTATAACAATGCAATTGGTTTCAACAAGACTAAAGCCAAATTTGTGATAGCTAAATTCCAGTTAATCCAAAAAATGTAAAGCCAAATGTGTGAGAAATCCAACATTAGGAGAATAAAGCCAAACCTGCAACTGTGAAGTTTTGAAACGGTTATGATTCAACAGCCTCTTTTAATAGAGGTCTTCATGAATTCAAAGATAAGAACATCTAAAGAAAGTTGTGAATAAAATAGATTTAAAACTGCTTTAAAAACAAAACAAAAAAACTAGAAACTATTGAAAAATAAATAAAAATAAAATAAATACACTATTAAAAAAATAATAATAATGGCGAGTGGGAACAGGCGAGTAGGAGCGGGCGATTTGAATGGAAATGTAGAAGGTGAGGCAGATTCCAAAGATGGCGATGGTGATTGGGTTCTTGTGTGTGGGTTTTTCCTTGCGCATTCTGGCCTACTTTGGCTTTGGGCATCCCTGGTGACGTTTGGCATGTGGGTGGCTTCTTTTGGGTGGATGACTGTGTTCTCAATTGATGTGTATCTCATCTTCCTTTGGGTGAATCCTAGGTTGTGTTGGGTGGAGGCTTCAACTTGGGTTTCAACCTCTTGTTTGCATCTTCTTGGCGGGTTTGAAGAAGGATTTCTTCTTCTCGTGGTGTGGCTATGTTTGGCCTTCCTTATTGTTTTGTGGTTGCTTTTTCTGCAGGGGTTTTGGGAGTGCGTTGGGTGCTTATGGGAAGTTTGGTTGTTGAATGGGTTTATCTTTATCCCTATTCGGTGTATTAGGGAGGCTTGGGGGCTCCTTTGACCTGCTCTGCTTTTGGCTTCCTTTTAGCTATCGTTCACCTCTTCCTTTTTCTCTCTATTGGCTTGTGGGCTACCTGTGTGTTTTGGAACCTTGGGTATTCCTTGATGCAGTTCTGGTTGTGTTTTCCCTTTCTTGGTTTCTTGTGTTGGTTGCTTTCCTCGCAATTGGTGTGGGTGTATGTGGGGATCTCTCAGGTGGATTGGTGGTTGGATGGGCCTATCTTTGCTATATTCAGTGTAATAGGAAGGCGAGTGTGATTTTCCTGATGGCTTGTTCTACTACTTGGTTCCTCCTGACCTTCCCCTACCCCTCTTAGTTGTGTGTTTGGTGGTTCTCTTTTGGGGATTCTGGCTTTTGGAGAGTTTTGGCTTGTGGGTTCCCTCTTGTGGAGTGGTGGGGTCTTCTCCTGGTTGGTTTTGTGGAGTTGTGACCTATTTGTGGCTCTGACCGACATGTTAGAGTAGCTAGATGGTTTTATTGTTTGGCCTTCTTCTGGTGTCCTTCTTGTTTGGGATCCTTCTTCCCTTTTGGGTCTTGTTTGCTTCTACTCTCTTTGGGGTTGGATCTTTGGTGGTCTTTTGGCCTGTGCTTCTTTTTGCACTTGTGTGTCGCCTCCTCTTGGTATTGTGAGGAGTTGTTGTCTGGGTTCCTCTTCGTGTTGTTTTTGTTTATCATGTTAAGGTTTCTAGTTCTTGGTGTTTTGGAGGCCTTTTGGCAGCTATTTCTAGTCCCCCTCAAGCATTGTTTGGGGATGCTGATGTTTCGGGATGTCCTTTTGGTTGTGAAGCTCCCAATGTTGGTAATGATTATTTTTATGTTGGTAGTTTGTTTTTTAACGAAGGATGCTTTGGTGCTCTAGTGGAAGATGCCAATGGGGTCTTTTGTTCTTCTTAAGATGGTGGTGGAGCTGGTTGAGTTGAGATTGAGGTTGATGTTGTTCATGGCTGTGGTGCCTGCTCTGGGCTCTTTTGGCCTTATTATCTTTTCTAGGTGGTTCTCTAGTCTTATTCATAGGCCCCAGATGGTTTGGCTCCTGGTGCAGGGTTTTCCAAAGGATGCTATGGTTTCTCACTTGGCTACTATGTTGGCTTTCCCCTTATGTCCTATGGAGGTGGACCTCCCTTAGTTGCTACTATTGAGGTGGGTTTTCCTCCTATGGAGGTGGAGGTTGAGGGTGGTGGTGTTTTCTGGCTACATTGGTCTAGTTGACTGTTTCATCCTCTCCAATAGAGGGGAGATCGCTCCTTTAGAGGTGGATTTTGAGTTGGTGTCCTATTACCAAGTGAGTTTGTGTTGTAGGGATGTTGATTATTTGTAAGAGATTTATACTACAACGATACCTATTATTTTTGAATCATATTTGAATGATCTGAGGGGCAGGTTTGTTGACGTCTAGCTGCTTCAGGTGATGTTTAAGTTTTTCAATGGGGATTCTAGTCCCGGATAAAACCAGGTTGTATTCGGGCTTTGGGCCCTTGCTTGTATGCCTTTTGTAGCCTGTATAGTCATGATTATCTTTTAGAGGTTGCTATCGGGCCGTTGTTCTCTTTTTCAGCAGCTTGTGTTGTTGATGGGTTGATCTTTGCTTAGTGTTGTTTTCTTTAGTTTCAGCTGCTCTCTTTTGTAAAGGGTTTTGGGTCCCTTCAAAACCCATATTTTACCTCTAATCAAAAACAAAAAAAAATACAAAAAAATACATTGAAATTTCTTATAATTATAAAAAATATATGTGTTACTACTATAAAATGTTCACTCTAAAAACATAAAATTTATTACATGACACTAAGTATTTAGTTTTAATTTATTTTAATAGAGCTTTAAACTGCTTTAAAAACAAAGCAAAAAAACTAACAACTATTGAAAAATAAACAAAAAAATAAATACACAATTGAAAAATAAACAAAAAAAATTACAAATAAATACATTGAAATTTGTTATAATTATAAAAAATATATTTATGTTACTACTATAAATAAATGTTCACCCTAAAAACTTAAAAATTTATTAAATGACACTAAGTATTTAGTTTTAATTTATTTTTTTAATTAAATTGATTTTAAAATCTAAAAAAGCAACATTACCACACTTGTGTAATACGCCTCTCGATAACTCTCAACATAATTATTTTTATTTTACTTTAATTTATCTTTTTAACATTCAAAATAAAAATAATGTATAAATATATATTATAAAATAAAAAAAATCTTTATAATTAAATACAAATGATGAAATACTATTGCAATGAATATAAGTGTCTCAAGAAGGATAACTCTCGACGTATTTTATATAAATAATAATGTTATATAAATACTGTAGTACCCCTCCAGTTGTTATTATGTGTTTTAGTTGCTTATGTTTGTTTGCTAGTTGTATAGCTATTTTGGACACTATTTTACTTTTTGTATTAGTTACAACACATATGTTATGTTAATTGTTGTACTCTATGGATGATATATTTGACATCCTAATCATCTGGTTGTGTTTGAGTGATGATATTGAGATAGACACATTTGAGATATGGATTATGTTGCTTATGATTTTTTTTGTGGTTATCATGTAGAAATGGTTGTTTATGTTATATAATGCTTGTCAACTTTGGTGAAGAAGACAGTGTAGCACTACTCATTCGTGAGTACCCTGCTACACTGCGATTCTTCTTCACAGTGTGTTTGTTGATATATGTTTATATGTTTAACAGAGATGTTTTATGCAGATACAGGTATCGGGTATTGGTTCCACCTGCTTGTTAGGTCTGAGCGTACCCTAATCCAATGAAATTATGTTGATTCAGAGATAGTGTTAGGTCCTCATTTAACCATCGTTCTTTATTGAACGAGTATCCATTTGTCGCCTGTTGTCGTTTGTTGTTTTGTCTTGTCATGTCGATTTTGTTTGTGTTATTTTATTTGGAAATTAATTATTGTTTAATTTAGTTAAATGGTGCATTTGTTAATTTATTTGATTAAATGTGATTTTATTGAGATGTCAAATTAAATAATTGACTATGGTTTGATTTATTAAGTTAAATTAAACAAGTTATTTATTTTAAAAGAGAATGTTAATTTTGTGGAAAGACAATTATTTAAATATAAATTGTTGAATTAATTGTGCAAATAGGATTTATGTGAAAAGCAGACAATTTAAAAGAGTTTATTTTCTATAAGTTAAAAATATATGAAAATATGAGTTGAAGGATAATATCTTAGATATTTAATGATTATAACTGATTGAGCAATTTTGGAATGCATGACTACAATCAGTTAAGTTTTGTAACTTGAGGTAATTAAATACATTAAAAAAGATTTTGGGGGTTGCAATTTCTTACACGGAAATTCTTCTGGAAAGTTTTCACAACAATAGTTTTGGAAAGAGATTGCACAACAGTTTTGATTGTAGAAATAATTTGGGAAAAAGAATTGCTTTGTTTTCTTCATCAAGTTTTTCTGATTTGATCGAGATTAATAGAAGCTACAGATTTTGCTTCAACTCAGTTTTCCAATTGTAAACCAGGTTTTCTTCTTGTTTCTGTAATTTCTTATTTAACAATTTTCTGAAAATTATGTTGAAACAGACCTGCACATGCAAACAAGGAAATAATTAGAATAAGATTTCAAATTTAAAGAAAAACATAACAATAGGGAGATAAGGAAAATTATGTGAAATATGTTTTTAACCAAAAATTTATTATATGAATTATATTATACACGGATTATGCTATTCTTTGAATCGGGAAAATAATCTCTTTGAATCTCTTTCTATGTTCTCTATTGGTTTTAGACTGAGGTTTATTTGTCTAGCTGGATTGATCCCTAAAACTTCGTTCTTCACCTTCATGTATATGTTTATTGTAGCCTAAGGTTTTGTATTCTTTGACTTAGTCTTGGAGACGCCAAATCTCCCTCGTCTAACTTGGCCTAAGATTTATTCTCTTCTTGATGAGTTTTTCTTTGATATGGTAGGGGTCTGATATTCACTTTAAAACTGATTTTGGAATTTTAACGAAACTAAACATCTCACTGGACGATTTGGGAGCCATATCCATTCTCTTAATTAATGTCGCGCAACTAATCCTCTTGTAATCTCCTAATTCTTGTGCTATATAGTATATCTGTACATCCAAGGCACTCGAATTCTCCTCATTTCCTTGCTTTGTAGTTCTGTTTGTTCTGCCATCACTGTTTGTTCATAGTATTTACGGATTTCCAATTGTTTCATTCAACATCACTCTTATTCTCCTTTAGACATTGCCTTTGTTTCATTAATAATAGAAATGAATCAGTATAAAATGCAATATAATTAATAGTTTAATCTGTTTAATGTAATTCATGATCATCAGTGTTAAGATGCTTGCTTCATGCTATATATATATATATATATATAGTTTCTTAGTGTTAACTTAAACACTGAACTTGTTAATCAAGATCGATAGAAAGATGATATTAAATCTGACTTTATTATTCAATTCCATGCATTAAAGATCTACCAGCTCTAGTGTTAAGATATGTGAAGTTTGATATTTTGCATGATATGACTATTACCTGACTCTTGTTTACGTTATCATTTCTCAATTAAACTATGTATGAAAGATGCGTATACTTTAATTAGAGCTAACTACAATTAAAATTATTAAATAAATGAGCTTAGATATTTGATCTATGATTTGATAGTTATATGTTTAAAATTTGTAATGTACAAATTAGATTGAATTATGGCAGTGTATATTTGTAAACAAGTAAATATGTATATATATACTTATTTAAATTGTTTAAGCTTTCAAGTGATGATTAGTAATGATAAAGGAATTATATTGTTCTTGTTGAAGAATGATCTTGGATGTAATATGTTCATGATGATTAAGTGGATAAATTTGTTGGGATATGTTTATGATATCATTTGGGAATGTATATTAGTGAATGTGAGTCCTTTTACTTCCAAAGGCTAGAGGGTTGATTTGAGGTATGAGCTTTTAATGTTTGTTCATTGTTGTTTTAAATACCTTGATCTATTTTGGGACTTAGCCATGTAAAATATTATTTGTCACCTTTGAGGTGTTTGAATTGTTCCATGATTGGACCATGAATGAGATATGTTTTATCATGACGTTGTTTTATATGCATGTTGGAAGTCCTTGGTATTTTTGATGTTATGTCATGTTTATAGGAAGAGTGGCTTGCGATAGGGGCCGGAACCCTAAGTGGTTGCCAGGGTAACCTATTGTGGGTTTTTGTAATTCAGTGAAAACTTTAATAATTTTTAACCTAGGGTTCATTAAGTAATTAAGATAAACGGAATGCCTCACCTAGTGCCTTAATGCTTGTATAGATTGAGGGTAGGTTGAGAAGGCCTGGAATGGCTTAGTCGTCTACTTTGTCTTCCTGAAAGGTAATTCGACTCCACATGATTTTGTCTAGGGGCCGGGAATCGGTAGAGACTACCAGGGTAACTCTAGATGAGGGTCGGTAGTCTAGGAAGATTCACCAAGGTAACCTAGAAACAACTATGTGATGACACTCTATCATGAAGCATGTTTGTGGTCTCTTATGTAGAGTCATCTTTGTTACTATTGTTGCCTCTAGGAGTTTACTTGTGATTTTGTAATTTAGATTTTGTCATGTTTTATGTGTTGTCAGCCATGTGATGCAATGTATATTCTTGGTTGTTTGTTTGCTTGTTTTGTGGACCTGTCATTATCTCCTAGCACAAAGGGAGTGGACCTTCGGGTTCCACGCAGTTGGGAGGAAACCATGTTATTTCCTTCATTGAGTCCTCTTACAAATGTTGCTATTCTTGGATAACTTTATTCGTGGAGCAGATTCCTGATCCTTCAGTGTTCGTGATGTTGGACACTGAGCGTACTCTTGAAAGAAGCTCATAACATGATCTATATCCTTCATCTTTATTGTACATTCTCTTGTTGACTATAAGAGAACTTATGTAATGACATTATGATGATTCGAGATTTATTATAATCTCAGTTGATGTAATCTAGTTATGTAACTTGACTTTATTAAGCTTATGAAATTTGATCATTCATGAACGTGATATGTTATTATGTTTTATAAATTTGATATTATGATGAGATGTTCTTATTTGTATGGTTTAAGTAACGTCATCTTGGAATCCGTAACACAATTGTGTAATTGAATGACTTTTAAATATATATATATTCGGTTAATTTTTACTTTATGCTTTGCTTTATTGGATTCCTTGGTGGGGCGTTACAAATACTAATTTATTTTAATAATTACTATAATTAAATTAATTATAATTATTAATATTAAATTTTAGTATTAATAATAATAAAAATGAAATCATTATAAAATTGATTATGATATAAAAAAAAGTATTTTAGAGTGAATAAGATATCAAATCGATTTAAAACCATTTTTAAATCTACTTTAAATTTGCTTGAAAAAATGTCTACATACAATGAATGTAGTTATGCTAGTTGCATGTCATTTGAACGTCAAATTCAAACTAAAGAGTTTTTCCTTACAATGAATTTTGCTTTTTGATGGATGCCATTGTAATACGCCTCTTGGCGTAAATATTAAAAAATATAATATATAATTAAAGAAAAAACAACTCATTCTTTCAAACTTTTTAAACTTAGATTTTTAGATAAATAATTTAATAAGTTTTTATTATATATTTTGAATAATAATATTAATAATCATAAATCAATAAATTACGAATTGACTTTTTATTTTTTTGAATAGGTTTCATTTTATTTTTTTGTTACTTGTAATTTTTAATATAAAAATTTAATTTTACTTTTAGCAATTTTAATATAGTTTATTTTTATTTTTTATTTTTTATTTGAGATAAAGTTTTAGTTTTTAAAATTTAATTTATCTAATAATATTTTATAATATATTTTATTTGTTAATATTATTTGTAATATATTAATTATATTTTTTAGGTGGATATTTTAAGAGCTGTAACCCTACAATGGCAAACACAAAAGTCATAATTTTAGAAATCTTTAAAAAATGAATATTTTTTTAAAATTAAAAAGAAAATCTTCTGAAAATCAAATCAAATCAAATAAAGATATAATATAATAAGATTTAAATGTAACATTATATATTTGTAATTGATTATAATATTATTTATATTTGAATTAATAATAGATTTAATAATTATTTTTTTTGATACGCAAGGATTATATTTTATATTAAAATATTAGAAGAGAATACATGTCATCTATAATGCAGGTAATATCCGCCTAACTACCATAGAAATCTAACCCTACCATCCTAGGGAATGCACCACAACAAGAACAAAATTGGCAGTCACCCTGCCACCACAAAACCCAACACCAAAACAATAACATTAAGACAATAAAATTTAGACATAGAGGTCAAGCCTCAGAGGAACCCGTTTAAGTCTGCAAATGTGGAAAAGTCTTCCACCCACTCCAAACCCTCCTCTGCCACCAACCCAATCTTTTGTTTCAGAAATTCAACGGCCATTGTCAAGGTCATCCTATGTCTCATGAGCTCGGCCCCCTTCAAGTCTAAGAGAAAGGGGTAGACCTTCACTGCTTCGTTTGTCTTCCACAGGAGCTCCAAGTCAGAGGGACGCAAAATCCCTTTGCCCATGAAGGCTGCTTTCAAGGTCTTCTCCAGGCCACCCAACAAATCACCCCAAAATAAATTCACCATCAATTCTCTAGCCTTCACCTTGGTCACTTCAATGTCCAGAATAGCAGCCAAGAACTGTGAGGATATGTAAGCATTATCCCTTGTGAACTTTGTTCTGGCCAAGTGTCCCTTTCCTAAAACCATTTTAACCACTACCAAGACCAAGGGGTCACTGATGAGCAAAATGCATTTAAGCCTTTGGTCTGTGATCTCCATGAACGTTGCTTACCTTTCCATCGCCACCAACAAAATAGGAGTATTCGCGCCAAAACATTCCAGCCCCTCCACAAAGACTGAAATAATGAATTTTGAGCGGCTTGACTTCGCCATTATCTGCACCCCAGCCAAAAAATCCCCCGGCATAGAGACAACCAACAAAAAAAACTTTCAAAAAGCACATGAATGAATTGCCATCATCCACCAACATTAAAAATCTCACAAACAACAAGGCCAGACCATAACACATGAGCCAGGAATAATGACGATGCAAGGCTATCTGTCCTTGCATGTAGATTTTGTCCTTCAAAAACAAGCTTTAATGCAAACTTTACCTCGCAATAAAAACCTTCTGCCACCCGGTCGATTTGCTTGATCTAGTATGCACTCTATACCCTTTGTGCCTCTCCATTTGGCAAGGTCATCATAATTCATTAAAACAACAGTCACCTCCATGAAGCGCCCTATTTTGAACGGGTTACCGCCCCGTCAATAACCTTCCACCGATGGCCACCTATCGTCGATGCCTTGGGTTGCCACAAGAAAAAAGGGAGAGGTGATGTGGCCATGTCACGTGTCTTCCCTCCTTCACTGCCCTGCCAACACCCTGGTGTCAACACTCTCCGCCACCAATCAACCACCATAGCTTTCAACCACGCTAGTGGGTGAAAAGGAGAAGGGGCAAGAGAGGGGGGGCCACCCTACCACCTTAATAGATTTTAATAATATTATTAATTAATAAATATATAATTTAATATTATTCAATAATATTGAGTTAGGGTGATTAGATTTAGCTATTAAAAAAAGGAATATTAATGTTATTAATAATATTAATATAAGAGAATTATATTATAATATTAATTAATATCATATTTCAAAAAGTTGAAATTTTAGGAATCTTAAAAAAATGAGGATTTGAGTTGTTGTTATGGAGAATTTAGTAGGGATTCACCCACTTTCTCCATCAAGCTTCAAGTTTTACTTTTTAATATTTTTTAACAACTATGCTTTATTTTATTTTTCTGTCTTTTTCTTAATCACATATCCATTCCTATGTCGTATTTGCTCAATATACCTTTTTCATTTTTGATCTATTGATTATTCCATGTCTCAAGAAATAGATTTTAATGTTTCTTGTTTGATGTTGCTTGACAAACTAGAAAACCCACTTCAGATTGTTTTTCCACTTGGGTTTTAATTATTCTTTGTTGTGCCCCATGAAATAGAGTGAAAGATGATGAAATCTAGACTTAAATGGGTATAATCATAATATAATAAAAATATTATTATAATTTATATAGGTAATATAATATTATCTAATAATATATTAATAATATAATAGTACATACCCTTGTTAATGGGGTCTCGAGGGTTAGTCCCGTGGGGGCCTCGAGGGCTGGTGTGGTGTGGAAGGCATCGGAGGAAGGTTGGGTGAAAGTGAACTTAAATGGAGTGGAAAGAGGAAATTTGGGTGAAAGTGGGGCAAGATGTGTGATTAGAGATCATAAAGGGGAAAGAATTATGGAGAAGTCCACATATTTGAGGATCGACACAAACAATGAGGCAAAATTCAGGGCCACTCTGATTAAACTTCAATGTGCTAAACATAGAAACCTAGGAAAAATTCATTTGGAGGGGGACTCTTTGATCATAATTAATGCTATGACGATGGGTTGGACCCCTAATTGGAAGCTTAGGAGGTGGATTTTTCCCATCACACAAATACTTGTTGAGTTGGATGCTTACAAGATCTCCCATATCTACCAGGAGAGTAAAGGGGCAGCCAATGAGCTGGCTAAGTGGGCATCGATGGTTGGGCCAACTTAAGCCTTCATGATGATTGGCAGTAGGTTCTAGCGAGTTCGTGGTGTGTGGAGGTGACGTTGCATTGATGGTTAGTATCGTGAATGACATGTGAATGCAGGATTAAAGTTGCCAGGCTTTCATTAAACATTGTGTTTAACTGATATTTAGACACGCTTCCCTTTGGATCTATGTGTATGGTGTGTTCGTGTTGGGTAGTATGGACACTCCAATAAGGTTGGAATGCTCAGTGTAATAGTTGGATTTTATGGGGGAGGTGACTGAGAAGAGGCTAGGTATTGTGTTTAAATCCAAGCATGGATTGATTATCCACGCGCTCAAGATGGTTCTCAGCGAGGAGTTTCTTCACTTGTATCATTGACATAGGGTTAATACAAACATCTTTGTCATGTTCCTGGCATTGATTCTAGAGGCAAGGGAGTCCATGGAAATTGCTCGCTTGTTGTGTAAGAAGTTGGTGTGGGTGAATATTATGCTCAAACTTAATGATGTGCTAGAAAACTATGAGGTGGGTCGGGGTGTGCCATTGCCAAATAATCATTATTTGCTCCATTGGCATAGGAAGCCACCAGAACGTTATCCGCTAGTCTTCACAAACAACCTGACATCACTGCTCAAATTTCGTGTGGTAGTAACAAAGAGCATAATTTTTTTGAAGTAGATATTGAATTTGATTCCAGATGAGGGGGTGGGTTTGTTGCAAGTGTACGTAACCACATAAGGCTTGGTGGATGCTGACAGTATGACTAATTGGGGAAGGGCTTCAAATAGAAACTGACTAGTAAGGGAGCTTGGCAGGTGTAATTTAGCTTCCTCAGTGTAATGGTAGGGGTTAAAACTAAAATATAATGTTTTGTTTGGGAAAGGCGTTGGGTCTAGGTGTTTCAATACTTTTTGTAATGATATAAGTCTAGTTATGGTGTTGGGTTCAGGTGTTGTAAAACCTTTTCTATTTGTAAAGGGTTGTTATAGCACTGGGATAGTTAAGGGAGATGGCTCCATTTTTTATCCCATAGAGTCTGGGTATGGTCGTAGTGGATAGTTTTGGGTTTTAGTCTCCTGGGTGGTTCGTTGATAACCCCCTGCAACAATATGTAATGTTCATATTTCTCTTATTAATTTACAGGTGCATCCCCTTAGCTGCCTTTTGCATCGATAAAAATAAAATAAATAATATAATATATATAAATAATATGATCATAATATAATAAATCTCATATAATATTATTGTATGTAGTGCTACAACTATAAACTAGCATATATACCTTATATAAGCTATATAATATATGCCGAGAGATATCATTTTCGAGGCATTTTTTTTTTCTTTTATGCTTTTTCGAATTAAAAAAATAGGCCTTGAATATGTTATCTCTCGACGTATATTATATAAATTATATATAAAATACATATGCTAGTTAATATTTCAATTCTAATAAATTAAAAAAATAGTTTTACTTTTTAATTACATCGAAGGCATTCTTTATATGAAATGGACGACCTTCTTGCTAAAATCAACGGTTAAGAATCGAGAAGGATGCAAGACAATGCAATTAATCTGAACCATCTACATTTTTCTTGTCATTTTTTATTTTTATTTTTAAAATGATTTAACAATTTAAAAAGTAGTCTTTTATTTTAAAAACAAAGAAAAAAATGTTGATAAGATTAAAATCAAAAGTAGAAGTATATTTTATTAATATTTCAATTCTAGTAACTTTCTCTAATTTTATTTTTAAAATGATTTAACAATTTAAAAGTAGGCTTCTTTTTAAAAAACAAAGAAAGGAAAAAAAGAGATTGAAATGAAAAATAAAATTATATTTTATTGATATTTCAATTCTAATAAATTTAAAATTAGTTTTACTTTTTATTTAATTATTTATTAACTTAGTAAGTTTATTATTTATTATTATTATTATTATTAATATTTGTATTTTGATATATTTTGACTTTGCATTTAGTTTATTCTATTTTAATATTTAATTTAGACTCAAGTTTTAAATTTATTTTAATTATTCATGCTTCTTATGAAATTAGAAAAAATAATTAATAGTTATTAGAATTATTTTAATTAATAATTATTTGTCTTATTAAAATTTTAATTATTGTATGATAATTATATTTCGAATTTTTATTTTAATTTATATAATAGAATAAATTTAAAACTTAAAATATAAATTAAAAGTTAGAGATAGAAAATAACTTTTGATCAATTGTTTTGTGTCAATAATTCAAAGATAACACGTGTCCCTAAGGAGTTATGCTTAGGGTAGCATGTCATTTGATTAAGGATATGATAATTAATTGTTAAGACCTCTTCAATGTACTCATTGCACACTTGAGAAAAATAGATAGAGAGAAAAGAGAGGAAGAGGGAAGGGAGAGGGAGATAGAGATAAGATATAGAGAGGCAAAAGGAGAAAAAAGAGAAAGAAAGGAATGGATATATGGAGAGAGGTAGAGATAGGGAGATGCATATAAATATATAGAGATATTTATATCTTTGTCTCCCTATCTATCTCTACGTTTTCTCATTGTCTCTCAATCTCTTTATTCCTCTCTATATTTATCTTCCCTTCTATCTCTCTCTCTCTCTCTGCCTTCCCCTCTTTCTATCTCTATTTATTCCCTTCCTTCTATCCTTCCACCTCTCCCTCTCTCCCTCTATCTTAATCCCTATCTCCATATCCATCTCCATCTCTATCTCCCTCCCTATTTCTCTCCCCTATTTATATCTCAGGTTACCTCTTCTTGCATCTCTCTCGCTCTTCCCCATATCTTTCCCATTATATGTATATCTCTATCTCTCTCTCTATCTATCTCTCTTTGTATCTCTCCCTCTTTCTATATCTCTCTACTTCTCTATCCTCTATATTTATTTACCTCTCTCCCTTCCTCTCTATCTATTTATATATATCTCTTTCCCTCTCTATCTCTATCTTTGTATATCTCTCACTCTCAGACATACACACCCTATTTCCCCCTCCCTATCTTTATCTCTATATCTCTCTCACTCACACATACACTCCCTATTTCTACCTCCCTATATCTCTATCTCTATCTCTATCTCCCCCCTCCCTCTCCCTCTCTCTCTCTCTATGAATTGTCTCTATCATCTCCTTTATCTCTTACTCTTTCTCACTCTATCTCTATCTTCCCATTTCTCCCTATTTCCATCATTATCAATCTTCCTCTCTCTCCCTCTACCTATCACTCCCTCTTTCTATATCTCTATAATTCTCTCTCCTCTCTCTATTTTTCTTCCCATATCTCCCTCACTCCCTATCCCCTACCCATCTCTTTATCTCTAAATATCTCTCCCTCCATCTTCTCATATATCTCTATCCCTCCCTCTCAATATATTTGTGCCTATTCAAGAAATCTCTCCCTCTCTTTGTCTCTATTTGTCTAGTACCTCTACTTCTCTCTATTTGTCTTTCTCTCTATCTCTCTCTCCCTCCCCCCCTCCCCCTCTCTCTATATCTCCTTATATCTCTATCTCACCATCTATACATCTCTATTTCTCTCCCTCTCTCTCTCTCTCTCTCTCTCTCTCTCTCTCTCTCTCTACTCCCTCTACCTCTACCTCTCTCTATCTCTATTTATTTGTCTCCTTCTTCCTCTATTTCTTTATCTTCATCTCTACCTATATCTTCCTTTCTCCTCCTCTATCTCTAGACATGTATCCCTCTCTCTATCCATCCATCCCTCTCCCTCTCTCCCCCTTTCCATCTTCCTAGACCTCTATATCTATTTTTTCCCTGTTTATCTCTATCTCTCCATATTTCTTCCATCTCTCCTTCTATATTGATCTTTTTATCTCTCCATCTCTCTACTTCCATCTATATATCACTTCCCATCTCTCTCTCTCTCTCTCTCTCTCTCTCTCTCTCTCTCTGTGTCTCTCTCTCTCTGTCTCTGTCTCTGTCTCTCTCTCCATACCCCTCTGTATCTCCATCTCCACCTCCATATCTATCTTTATCTTCCTCTCTATCTATATCTTTTTACCCCCCTCTTACCCCTCTCCTTCTCCATCTCCATCTCCACCTCCATATCTATCGTTATCTTCCTCTCTATCTATATCTTTTTACCCCCCTTTCTCCCTATTGCAAACATAACATGACTCTCTTGGTAATGAAGCCTAATTATCTTTTCAAATTTAGAGGTTTTATTTCAATCATGTTTGGATCCCTATAAGTGGATGCATACTTGATTTAAAGCTATCACTTCTCCATTGAGACAGTTATTGCACTAACAATATCATTTTTCTAAATGGCCTACCAATTGACCCCACATATTGTGCAAATATTAGCAAAAAATAGACCAAATTTTTTCCTAACTGACCTTCCACACTTTTCTACGTACCCATTGCACACCAAGGTGCAATTGCTAGTTTAATCATTTATTAACTTAATAATTTTATTATTTGTTATTAATTTTTAAAAATTATTATGTTTATTAATATTTGGATTTTGATATATTTTGACTTTCCATTCAATTTATTTTATTTTAGTTTTTAATTTAGATTTAAGTTTGAAATTTAAGTTTTTTATTTATGTCTTTTTATGAAATTACAAATAATAATTAAAAATTATTAGAATTAATTTAATTTATAATTGTTTGTCTTATTAAAACTTTAATTGTTGTAGAATAATTATATTTTAGTTTTTTTATTGTAATTTATATAATAAAATGAATTTGTAACGCCCCGCCACACAACCCTAGAGGAAGTTGCAAACAACTACTCAAACGCACAATTTTTTGTTTTTTTTAAGTACAATTAACATGCAAGTTCACTACCCATTGCCAACAACCTCTAAGGTTACGAGATTGAGATTACTTTAAAACCCAAACAAGAAACATGAATTGAAACCATAACATTTAATTACTTAAGAAATTAAGAACACATACATTCCATACATGATAAATTACATATAAGAGATACCACATGATTTTGGATAATATAATTTAACAATAAGATTACAACTCTCATTCCCCGAATGAGGTAAATCCAATAAGCATGGTTACATATTACATCATCCACCTCGATAAAAAATGAGGGGTAATAAATTACAAGATTCAACTGAAATGAATGAAACCTGAAAAGTAACTGGCTCCTACGAGCTCTCCAACTAGAAATCTCATCCACAGGAACAAGAAGAAAACCCAACGAAGTAAAGTGCACGTTCCACCCAACCAAGTGATACCTGAAGGCTCACCCCCCGTGCTAGGAGATAGTAACATAGATTCCTAGACAAGACCATCTACCTCTAAACACAGGCTAAAACATAACTGAACTGAATCAAATACAAATACAACATCACTTAACACAATGGTTACAATGCTTCCAGAGTTAAATAATCAATTGCATCGCTGATACAAACATACTACTGACTTAAGAGAAGTGTCATCACAATGTTACATGGGATATCCTGGTAAGTCTTCCTAGGTCTCGACCCCCATCTCGGGATATCCTGGAAACCTCTAACGACTCTCGGCCCCTCATGCAAACCAATGTGGAATCAGTTATCTCTCGTAAAGACAAAATAATGATCTTTCCATTCCATGCCTTCTCGTCCCATCCCAAGTCTATACAAGCCCTTGCGTCCATGAGCAAGGCAAAATTAATCTTATTAAGTGTTTGATACTACCTATTCCTCTAATTAGTTTATTTACATTATCACTGGATTAACTAACTTACAATGAGCTACCCTAGCACCACTTTGTGTGCTGAATCTCATTACAAGCCACTCCTCTCTAAGACAACATATGGAATAACTCCACAACCCAAGGGTACACAAGTGCGACCTAAGGATATTAAATCCCTATCCACGACATAAAGTCAACACATCTCATTTGTGATAACCGGGTATCTAACTGGATACATTTAAACACACTACCCAAGGCAATCCAAAGGTTGACTAACATATTATGACAACCCACATAATTACATGAAAACCCCATCTGGAAGACTTAACAACCCTTCTAATCAATTTCCCCCAAAGCGATAACAAAATAAATCACATTTAAAAGAGCAATTTAACAGGAACTAAATCTACTTTGGATTCCCTAAATCCACTTCCTTTAATAAAATTCAATAGTTTATTTTCGCAATAAAACTAATTAAATTATGTCTCTTTCATACAAAGGATCAAATTTAACCAGATATGTAATTCCCTAATTGCTCTTAAAAAAATAATAAACATTTACTTCTATGATCCAGAGCATATTGTTTTAAAATAAATAACTGTTCCATCAAAATATATTATTTTAAAAATCAATCCATTAATTTGACTATTATACATTAATTTAAAATTTCACAATTATATTTAAATCATTCCACCATTTTAATCAATATTTTAATACATCACAACTATATATATATATATATATATAAAATAATATACATACATATATACATATAATATAACCTCATATTATATATATATACATATATATATTATTTATATATTATATTAATATTTTAATATTATATACATATAATATAAAATATAAAATATAAAATATATATTTTAATGATTTATATATATTAATATTTTAATATTATATAATATTAAATATTAAAATATATTTTATTATTTTTATTTTTGAAAAAAGTCAAAGACATGAAATAGGGCGGTGGGCACGAATTTGTTGGGGCGCACACCGAGCTTAGAGGGTCGGCTGTGTTAACCACAACCGAACCCACCACTGTGGGCGGCGGTTGTGTTTAACACAATCGTCCCACCCACTGTGGGCAGCCATGGGGCATGCTGGGCGCAACTCCCTCCACAACGCCTCCCATGGGGGTGCGGTGGGGGTGAGCTCCCAACAACCCTCAAAAATTTGGGGTTAAATTTTTTTTTTTTATAAAAATTTCCAACAAAAAAAAAACCAGATTTTTTTAAAATCCATTTTTTTTCATTTTGCAGGGTTTTATTTCCCAAAAAAAAAATCACAAATACATATTATATATAAATATATATATGTATGTATATATATATGAATTTTTCAAATGGATATATATATATACACATATATATATTTTTCAAATTTAACGAAATAACAGTTTAGTTGAGCAAATAAATTCTAAAAAAGAGTTATTTACAACCATAATGTAATTTTTTTGAAGAAATTTATTTCTAAACTGAGGTTTCAAAGTTTTGAAACAAGATTTGAACATGGGTTTTCTTGCAAATCAAACAGAGTTTAAATATTTACAACATAATAAAAATTGTGAAACCTTTCAAAATGAAAACTAAATTAATAGAAAGAAAACCTAGTTTTCCAAAAGCTTGAAAGGTTGTCAATGGTGCTCTGAATTCTTCTTCTGATTCCAGCTCCTCCAAGAAATCCAACTTGCTTCTCCAAATCCAAAACCAAACCAAAAATTCCTTTCCTTCCTTATTTTTCAATTTTTCATTCTCTCCCAAAAACTCCATCAAAATCCCAATAATAGAAAAAAAATGAAATATCTATCCAACCACCCTCATAAATTTTCAAAAACATAATAGAAAATATCTTAAATTTCTTTTACATTCTAATTTTTAAAAAAATTGCAAATTAAAACATATTTTCATTTTTTCAAATTCAATCAAAATATTTATTAATTCCAAAATGAATAACTTAATTCAATTCAACACAATTAATTTGATTAATCAATAAAATAAATCTAATCCAAGATTAGACTATTTTATTAATTAAATTAAATTAATTAATAAATTAAATAACATTTCTAACATTGTAACTAGATAAATTTAATAAACAACTTAAATACATAAAGCCATTTATTTACCTTTTCCAACTTGCAATTAAATAAAATCAAGGAGAGAAGAACATAGAAGCAACTTAACCCGACTAAAACCCGACGACACACTATGACCAGGGTGATGATTTGACATGAAAAACCTAGCTACTATCTCCCAATCGAATACCGTTGGCCAATGGACTCACTCAAACCTGTTAAACCAGGTGGAGTTAATGTCATGTACATGTCAACCTGCAAACAAAGAGTATATCGAACATGCACATATATAACATAATAAAACACACCGTGAAGAGGAAATCGCGGAATCGCAGGGTGCTCGCAAGCGAGTGGTGCAATCTCGTCCCCTTCACCAATACAGTATTATTAACTGACGAATCTAACATCAATAATATAATCAAAAGCATAAAGCATCATTAATTCAAATATTTGCTAAGCTAATCCAAAGCATGCCATAATGGTAACATCAGAATAAAATACCATCACATCAAAATATAACATTCACATCGCTTTATAGTTAGCGATCAAATAGTAACCAAGTACCATAGTCAAAGTATTAATAGAAACAAAGAAGAACAATGTTCGATCAAAAGAGAAAAAAATGGAGGGGTGCTACAGAATTTCAAGCTTAAAATATAAATTAAAATTTATATAGTGAGAGAGAGAAGGTAACTTTTGATTAGTCATTTCATGCCAATGATCCAAGGATAGCACATCCCTAGGGAGTTATGCTTAGGGTAGCATGTCATTTGATTGTGGATATGATAATTCACCTTTAAAACCTCTTTAGTGTACCCATTGCAAGCTTAGGAGGAAAATTTAGATAGAGAGATAGAGAGATAAAGAGAGAAATAGAAAAATAGAGAGGGAGACAAAGAGATACAAGAGATAAAAAGAGAGATAGAGATATAAAAATAGAGGTATAGATATGAAGGAATAAATATGGAGAGACAAAAAGATAGAAATGGGAAGAGAGATAAAAAAGAGAGAGGAAAAGAGCAAAGAGAAGAGACAGATAGATATAGTCACATAAAGATAGATAGAGAGATAGAGAGATAAAGAGAAATAGGAGACAAATATATATATAGAGGTAGAGAGATCAAGATATAAAGAGGGAAAGGGGGAGATAAATAAGGATAGAAAAAAATAGTAAGGGGAGAAATATAGGGAGGGGGAAAAAGAAAGAGAGAAGAAATGAGAGATAGATAGATAGATAGAGGAAGAGAGAAGGGGAGACAAATATAGAGGGAAATAGGGGAGAGAGAGGAAGAGAGAGATTGAGAGATAGTAAAAAATATATAGGGAGGGAGACAACAATATAAAGAGATCTCTCTCTCTCTTCCTATATATCTCTATATATATCTCCCCATATGTACCTCTCCCTACCTCTCTCTATATATCTCCCTCTCTCTATATAATTTCTTATCTTTATATTTTTATCCCTCCATCTCTCCCTCTCTCATTCTCTCCCTCTTTATCTCCCCCTCTTTCTATCTCTATTTCTCTCTCTCCCTCTCTCTCTCTCTCTCCATTTCCATCTCTATCTTCCTCTCTATCTCTCTCTCCCTATCTCTATCTCCTTACCTCTCCTTACATCTCTTTCTCTCTTTCCCCTCTATCTTTCCCACTATATATATCTCTCTATCTCCCCCTCTTTCTATTCATATATCCCTCTCTCCCTATCACTCTCTCTTTCTATATCTCTCAAATTCTCTATCCTCTCTCTATTTCTCTCCCTCTCTCCCTCCCTCTCTATCTATTTATATTTATCTCTCCCTCTCTATATCTGTCTCAATATATCACTCACTTAGACACACACTCCTTGTTTCTCCTTCCCTGTCTCTATCTCTATATCTCTTTTTCTCTCTCTCTCTCTCTCTCTCTCTCTCGCACACACACTCATTATTTCTCCCTCCCTATCTCCATATTTCTATCTCTCTGCCTCTATCTACTCTCTCTCTATTAAATATCTCTATCACCTCCTTTATCTCTCACTCTTTCCCCTTCTATTTCTATCTTCCCATCTCTCCCTCTCCCTCTCTATTTATATCTCATTATCTCCATCTCTTTCTTATTTACTCCATCTCTCCTACTATCTCTTTATACATGTCCCTCTCTACCTCTCTCTATATCACTTCCTATATCTTTATATTTCTCTCTCCATCTCCCCCTCATTCATTGTATCCCTCTTTTTATCTCTATCTCTTCCTCTCTCTTCCTCTCTCCTTCCCTCTATTCCTTTAAATATTTATCTTTATCTATCTCCCACCTTTTCTATCTTTTCCAAGTTATATTTATCTCTCTATCTCTCTTTTATATTGCTCTCTCCCTCTCTCCCTCTCCCTATCACTTCCTCTTTCTATATCTCTCTACTTATCTCTCCTATCTCTATTTCTCTCCCTCCATCTCCCTCCCTCTCTCTATATATTTATACATATCTATCTCCTCTCTATCTCTCTCCATATATCTCTCTTACTCATAGACACACACACTCCTTGTTTCTCCCTCCCTATCTTTATCTCTATCTCTCTATATTTGAATTCTTACATATCTCCTGTTGTGTAGTATTCGCACACATGCCTCACTGAAAGCAAGGACCCTCTTTTCTTGTTTTGCTCTTGTGTTTGCTTATCGTAGGGTCTCAACTTCATTCCATTAAGGGATAAGTCCCTCGATCTGAGTCTTGATTCACCTATGTGCCTAGTGATGAGCTTGCTTTTGAGATGATTTCTTGCAATTTGAGGTCATGATTCAACTCTTAGAATTCACTCTAGGTCAAAGATTGCAAAAAATTAGCAAAACTAGCTAAGTGTGGGGCATTTTCGGAAAATATGAGCAGGCTTGGATTATCCAAACCTTAATCCGGTCGGATAATCCAAGGTACCTCGAATTATTCAAAATTCATCCTTGATGCACATTTCTAAAAAATTTAAATGTCTTGTCACACATTAAATGGGGATCATTTATTGCACTAAATTGATAATATATTTGACTTCGTCCTCTAATTTGCTCATTTGCAATTGATTGAGGTTGGAAAACAATTAGGCACTCTTCATTGTGCATCAAATTTTGGATTCCTCGAGAGACTTCTTACAGAGATTGTGGTCACAGTTGGATTTCATAGCCTTCTCATTGATTTGTCTGACTCTTCCTCTAGGTTTTGTGTTTTAAAGGTATGGTCTTTGATTTCATTCGTCTGCTTTGATCTCATTCTAAGTTTTGTCCTTGTTTACACAAGTAATGAGTGAAGTTGGTTAATCTTTCAAATCACAGTGATCTATTCCTAGTATCGATTATTGTTTATGTGGCGCGACTTAGGGAATATTATTGCATCATACATTTTCTAGGGCATGAAAGTTAGAAATGTGGGGGGTCCTCATTTGAATGGTCTTGGAGAATGCATACATAAGGGCTTCTCTGGTTTGAGTTTTGGATGTTGAATCTGTAAAAGAAAGTGAATCCCTTTTCTTTGTTTCGTCTTGCTTAAACCTTAGGAAGGAAATTCTCGCTCGTGAGTTGAATGTGAATGATAAGATCCAAATCATTAGAACGATGTATGCAATTACTCGATTGATAACATGAAGGGTTTGAATGATTAATCTTTTGGGAAAATTGATGATTTTCATTGCTTTAATGGAAGGAATTCTAGACACTTCAGTATTTTTCATCAAACTGGAAAAATAGTGGAGAATCCTAGCTATCTCGGATTACCCGAGCCTTAATTCGCTTAGATAATCCAAGCTATCTCGGATTACCCGAGCCTTACTCCGCTTGGATAATCCAAGGTGGCTTAGATTATCCAGAAATCTTACATCTTGGCGTGATGAACTTAATGAACCCTAGTTTTGAATATCATTTAGAAACTTCTAGCTACCTAGGATTTTTTGAATTTTGGGTAATTCGAGGCTAGTTGGAATCTCTCATCTCCTCCAAATTTCATGCTTTAATGCTCACATTTGAATATTCGTGTTGAATTTGATGCTTGAATGAACTTGTGAATTGATGATTTAGTGTTTTATATCTCATAGATTTCAATTCATAAGGTGGAATTAAGTTGTTTACATTCATTTGACTAACTTCGGTAAATCTGAGCTAAGTCTGATTGACTGAATCATAATCTAGTTAGAAAATTCGAGTAAGCTCAGATTCTCTAAATTTTCTATTTTGAGCTCAAATTCAATATGAAGGTTGATATATGATCATCTTGATTATTTTTACTAGTTTTATGTGCTTCAATGATCAGGAAAATGATCATTTCAAGAGGACTTATTTGATTAAGACTGCAATGTGTTATATTAGTGCTTTCCTTCTGGTGATTCTTGTCATGTGTTAACAGATGCAGGCAGAGGAAAGTCTGAACAAGACCACTAAAACCAAAGCTGCTCTAGCATAAGAGGAAGTTTGAAAGAGGCAAGAGAGAATGAAGTATGATTTTAAAAGCATTTGGCATGAGACAAAGATTGCCTTTGCATGGTGAAGGATCACAGACACCAACATGGGCCATATTGACTATGATGACTTCCATCAAAGGATGTTTGGAAAGGCACCCACCGAGCTTGCTCAAAAGATCACCCACACGGGACTAGCATAAGTAGCAGGATTTCCACCCACACAACTATGCCCGGAGCTAGTTTTGGAGTGTGCAAAGCACTATGATTCCAAGACAAGGATCATCGGTGGGCCTCAAGGAAGAGTGATGGAAAATCTGACAGAGGAATCAATTACAAAAGTTTTCAACATTGCCTCCCATCACAAGTGGATTAAAGAAATAAACATTGGAGAATTCCCCAAATTCTATGAGGAAGACCCTAACAGATCCTTGGAGATAATGAACAATGCTTGGATACTAAAGCCAAAACCACACTATTCAAAATTGCCCAAGTAGCTACACAAGAGTGATTTTAAACAGGAATACAATGACATCATAACTCTCCTAGGCAGAGTTATGGGAGTGGAAGAGGCACATATATTTCAACCTTGGATGTTCCACCCTATTACTTAGATTGTAGCCAACAAACATTATCATTGGGTAAGGATCATCAACAACAATATAGTTGCCCAATTGAGGAGTGTGCAAGAGACCAACAAGTTCACTATGACTTCATATTTGGTATATATGTTGGCACACAAGAACAAATACAAAGGTCTCAGTTGTAAAGGAGTCTTAGGGAAAGATTGGATATGGGAGGTATATCCCCAACTACAGCACGAGACATTAAATTATAGGAGGGCTAATGGTGCTTTTTTCATGTACATTCCCAAATTGTTACAAGATGCCCTTCACATGAGGATCTCTGCAGATGCAATGGATCTAATAAAGAATTATGGTCAATGGTTTAGATACATCCAAGTGCAGGGATCACTAGTTATTCCTCTTAGACTACCCCGATATCCTACCAATAAGCTCCTCTTATTAGAATTGACAAAACAAATGGTTGGCTTTGAGGAAATTTTGCAGAGAGGCAACATAAAGAAGAAAGAGTTGGGATCTGAATTCCCATTAAGAGTGGGAGTACTGGAGGATTTCCCTTCTATCCAGAGTGCCCAACATTCTAAGAAAGAAATGACACAATTTGAATTGTACTCCCACACCAACAGAGAAAATTATGATCCTTATGGGAAGGCTGCCAAGCAAGCAAATAGGACTTTCAGGTACAAGGATCATATTGAAGATTATTGGGCTAATTGTAGAGATGAGTAGGAGGTCATCAAAAGAAGTTTTTCCATACTACCTTTGAGATTGATCAGGTTGTATAGGGTTGTGGAAGTACCAGACCAAGTAGAAGATGATGAAACATACCTTCTTCAACATCATGATTATGAACCATATAGAAACAGGCCATTGCCCCCAATAAATTGGTCTAAAGAGGAGATAACTGATTTAAATCAAATCACTGAACCAATTAAGAAATACTCTAGGTTGTGGGTCAAGCATCAAGTATTGGAATTAGAAGCTAATGGTGTTAAGTTCACTTATGATCTAATGGGAAACATGGAGTCTCATGATGAAGAAGAAGTTGAAGCTAACAAGCAAGATGAAGCTACTGAACCCCATGGGGAGGAAGCCATTCAAGAAATGGTGTCAAATAAGAGAAGAACAAGGAGCCAAGTGCAAACAAAGAGGGTTCCTCAAGCTAAAGTAAATGTTGAAGGAGAGGCCTCACAACCAGTGAGGAAGAGAAGGATAATTACTGAAAGACCTAAGGCTACAAAAGCTATGAAGAATGAGGTTACCACAGATGCTCCTTCAGCTACAAAGGTAATAGAGTTGGAAATTTTAGGGGAGAAGCTTCGCTTCTATGTGAGAAGGAATTCTCCCAAACAAAAGGTTGTTCAAATAGAAGCAGGAAAGATAGTAGAGGAGGAGTTGCATAATGAAGAGACACCTATGGGTGATGCTGAGAAGAGAGAAACTCCATGAAATAATTATCCTATCCTTTCTCCACATTTACATCAAAATGAACAAATTTCTGAAGAGGCACTTCCAGAGGAAGGCAACATATCAAACAATCTTGAGCAATTAAATGAAGAAGATGATAACATTTCCACTCCTGACAGTGGAGAATGGAGAAGGTTTGTGCAAGAGATAGGCCAATCAACTTTTGGAGCTAAAAGAAAAAATATAGAATCATAAGTTGTACAAGGAAAAGTGGTAAGACCTCTTGAGAGGGTGATAGTGGATGAGCCACAAAATAATCCAGAGGAAGAAGTTGATAAAGAAGAAGATGTTATAGATAGTCCTAATCAGGACAAAGAAGGACAGGAGAATCAACCAGAGGTTTAAAGGGATGTTGAAGTGAATGTGAATGATAATCCTAATAGGGAGGTGACAACTGAAGCATCTATAGCTCCAAACTGGTTGGAAAAGAGGCTGAGCAAGAAGCCAATCATTGTGTAGGAGGAAACCCCAAGTTGGGATAAACCACTTGAGCAATTTGGGTAGCCCAAGCAAAGGAAAAGGGCCAGGATTGTGTTTAGGATTACAAGGGATGAATTCAATAACAGGGTAGTTCATGTGGTTGTCCCTCCATCAAATAAGTTTAAGGATGAAGTTAGGTCTTCAGATTATAAAGTGCAAACAATCAACCTGGGACCTACAACTAAAGATCAAGAAAAGGAAGAATTCCAAGAGTCCTCCCAGGCCATCTTGAGAAGATAGACAAAAAAATAGAAGAAAAAGAGAAATTGCAGAGGCAATTGAGTGATGTATATAAGTATGTGCAACATTTGATGAAGCCCCTACAAACAATGGGTAGTGAGGGAATGTTTCTTGAAGGATTGTTGCCCAAGGAGGCAGTTAATGAAATTGAAAGATTGAAATATTTTGTGCATTCTACACATAGTTGGCTAATGGATGTGAGAAGTAAGAGAGATGAGGGCATTGAGAAAATTCTGAAGATATACACTAATGCCTCTAATTTTCTGGAGCACACTTCTCAGTTTGCTGCTGATTATAACAAGATTGATGATTCCACTGTTGATGAATTGAAGAAGATTCTGCAAGTGCCAAAGGAAGACATGGCCAAGTTGAATATCTTCTCTCAAATGAAATTGGTAAGATAAAGGAATGGGTAGAAGTCTGGAACTATAGAAAGGAGCTCCTCACTAAAGCATTGAAGAAAATAATGAAGCTTCCGGGAAAAATGAAGGAAATATATAACAGTTGCATCACTTTCCTTGAGATAGTCATTGGCAGAAATAAATTTGGACAAAAGAATATAAATGTTGGTAGATTTCAAGCATGGTAGCATGAAGTTTATGCTCCATCCGATGGTGCTCCAATTGCTAAGGAGAATCTGGAAGATGCAACCATTTACATTTTAAAATTGGATAAATATCATGAGCTACAAATGGAGTGGAATAAAGTTATGCCACAATATCTAGAGGAATTCAAGAATCATAAAATTAGGGTGAAATTTATTCCAGTCCCAGATCCATAAGATATGAGAGAAATATTAGAGAAATCAAATGAATTATTTGATAAATTGGGAGCCAATTAGTAAGGAGAGAAAGAGGATAATCAACAAACAGTTGCCTAGTTTTTTTGTGCCAAACAAGTGACCCTAGCCAGCCAGGATAAGTGACCTTAAATTTTGTGCCACACAAGGATGTTATTGGAGGATCCAAGCCAACCTTGATGAAGTTTCAAACATTAAATGCAAGAAATATTATTTTATTAAAAGAAACTTCTAGGCCGACCTCTTGATGTAACCCTAATTGGGCTGACCTAATACAAGATTTCTATAAATTGGGAATTTTGCCTCATTTGTAAGGATTAGAAATTAGAGAAACCTAAGTGATAGTTGCAAGAGCTAGAGCTAGGAATTAGTATTTTTTGAGAGCAAGTGTTGCAATACTGAATACTGGAATTGTTGCAACATTAGGTGATTCAATATAAGTAAAGACATTGTTCTTTGGTGCTCTTTCTTGTGTTGATTTATCTTGCATGGTTCTTGTTATTCCATCTTTTGATATTGCTTTGAGATCATTAGATACATGTTAGACTTAGAGCTAGATTTGATGCAATTGTGTTTATGATTTAATACTTGAAGTGTTTGAGCAATCCTTGGTCCATACTTTTAGCAGCTTGTTGATTGTAAGTTGATGTGTAAAGTTAGCCTGGACCTTAAATTTATGTGCTAAGTTCAATTGTGGGTATTTATTCATTTCAATTGCAAAATAGGGTTGATTTGGGTGAATGTCTCATGATCTGAAAATCTTTAACTCCTTAGAAAATTGCATTGTTTTTGTGAGATTGCAGATTAGATTTGGGTTAAGTAGGAATTAGTTTTAAGGGATCGGTCCACTTTGAGTGTTTTGTTATTTGCATTGTTGGTCCTAGGAATAATTTTAGTCTTAGAATCTCTCTAAACCCTTATCTTTTGCTATTTCTTTTATTATTTGAGTTAGATTTAGGATTTTAAAGTATCAAAATATTGTAAAATCTGATAAGTTCCAAGTTCCAGCATTTGTTTGTAAGGTCCCTTGTGATTACCAACATTCTCACATTTATCACTGAGTTGTTTATGCATTGTCAAGGCCTGACATTAGAGACCTTGGGGTTATCTCTTAAGGCTTGCTAATAGAGATTTACCTTTCAGGAGAGATAGGATACTTGTATTCTATCTGAGTTGTTGCTATGCAGAAAACACCATCAACATCTCCCTCTATCTCTATCTCATTATCTATCCATCTCTCTCTATACCCCTATATATTTCCCTCTCTCTACCCCTCTATATATCACTTCCTATCTCTATTTGTATATTTCTATCTCTCCCTCTCTCGGCCTCTCTATATATTCACCTCTTCCATCTCTATCTATCCCTTTGTCCTCTCTCTCTCTCCCTCTCTCCCTATTGCAAACATAACATGAGCCTATTGGTAATGAAGCCTTAGTATCTTTCTAATTCAAAGGTTTTGTTTTAGTTGTGTTTGGATGATCCCTATAAGCAAATGCATAGTTGACTTGAAGCTATCTCTTCTCCATTAAGACCTTTTTTGCACAAACAAAATCATTTTCTAAATGACCTACCAATTGACCTCATGTATACTACACAAATGTATGTAAAAAATAGACCAAAAAAATTCCCTAATTGACCTTACACACTTCTTCGGTGTACCCATTGCACACCAAGGTGTGATTGCTAGTTATAAATTTATTAGAAATTACAAAATTATACAACTACATTAATTTTAGAAAAAGAAATCTTAAAAATTAATCAATTAAACAATACTAAAAAAAAAAAAATTCAAATGCTTTTCTAAGACTATGGTTTATAAAAAAAGCTATATTTTTATCTTTATTTCTTTAAAAGTAATTAGTTAAATAATTTGTAATCAATCTAAATAAAAAGTAGATATAACGACCATAGTATATTTATTTATTTATTTTAAAATAAAAGTGGCTAAGCCACTGAAATATTTTATTATTTTGTAAAAGAGTTATTACAAAATCCTGGTTTAGGGGAGCATACCGGCAGGAAAGAACTAGGAGAAGAAAACCTCCGGTTATAGCTCCATGTAGAAGAAATAAAGTCATAGATTGTGATTACAGAATCAACCCAAGGACTAGACCAATCATGACCATAGTATATTTATTAACAATTTAAAAATATATAATTACACTAGTTTTAGAGAGAGAAAATTATGAACAATTAAAAAATACTATAAAAAAGAACCAAGAGCATGTAGAGATTTGATTTCTATTTTTTTTTTAAGTAGTGATATTATCTCTTTGATTCAAGAGAAAAGAATATAACTTAAAAAAGAATGAGAGAGAATATAGAGATTTTATTTCTAAATAAAGCAGTATTTTAAAGTAGTGATATTATCTACTGATATTAGCTTTTTTTCTATATTGCTAAAATTGTTGAACGGCTAGATCTTTATTGAATCAACGTTTCGAATCACACTCTGTGATCCATCATCAGGATAGAGAGCTTAAGGATATGAAAAAATGGTTTGTTGCAGACCCAACAGGTATAAAAAGAGGTAGAAGGATGTTAGAGGGATAGGGGGCACAAGGCCCAAGGGATGGCAAGAAAGAAAATTAATAATATTATTTAATATTATTAATTTTCTTTCTTGCCATCCCTTGGGCCTTGTGCCCCCTATCCCTCTAACATCCTTCTACCTCTTTTTATACCTGTTGGGTCTGCAACAAACCATTTTTTCATATCCTTAAGCTCTCTATCCTGATGATGGATCACAGAGTGTGATTCAAAACGTTGATTCAAAAAAGCTTACACAATCGAATCCAGAAACAACTATTCATATTCTTATGGATTGTGGAAATCTAATAACATTGGCTAGATCTTTCTCAGTCATCTTGCATCATTCTAACATGTTTTGAACCATTGATCACAAAAGTCAACCAATTGGATTCATACAAGGAATGCCTTGGGCATAATTAACCATACTTTGACTTTGTGGAAATGATTAATTAAGTTAATTAAATGAGTATTGGGAATGTGAATAAAATAGGGAATTAAATAACCAAGATTATTTTTTTATTTTTAAATAAATAATTTTTTGATTGATTTATTTAAGGTGCAACCTTAGAAGAGAGATTAATTAACTGAATAAAATAACCTACTTTATCAATTAATATTATAATAAATATTAGACATTAATTAAATATATAAAATTATTTAATTAATGAGAAGAATAATTAAGATAATTATTTAAATAAATATATTTTATTAATTTGGAAATTATGATGAGTATCAACAAAATTGTGGAGGGATAATTTTAGGTGTACACTTTCAATAACATTAAAAAAAATTTGCTTTCCAAAAATAGTTAATTAATTACATATTTTTAATTAATAAAATTTAATTATTTAATTAATCTAGATTAATTAGAGCAATCTAATTAATTTAAAATTTTATTGTTAATAGGTTGTTTATTTAATTTATCTATTCATTTGATAAAAAACAAAACCAACCAAGTTCATTTAGTTTCATTTAATCTTTTTTATTGGATCGATTCATTTAATTAGACTAATTTATTCACTATACTTGAAAAATAAAGAAGGAAAAAAATATAAAATCAAGAAAAAATGAAAAAAGGCATTTAAATAATTCAACCAACATATTTGATAATTTCAAAATAATTTGAAACATTCATTCAAATCAACCAACTAATTTAGACCAATAACCATTTTGGTTTAATCTCACACGTGTCTTGAGTTGTGACTTGATTTAGTGAGAGAAATTTGGGGGGCTCTGCTTACTCTCCCTACTCTTCTTATTGAATAGTTAGCTATTAGAAGTTATTAGAAAGCTTTCCCACTAGAAAACATCACTTTCCATTGAATTCACATGACTACGTTGTCTATCCAAAGAATGCCTTTGTTGCCTTTAACTTACTATTGCTACCTCAAAAAGAAACAACTCAAATAAATAACCAAGTCAACCCACCACTTGACAAAAATTTCCACATGAACAACAATGACTTTCAAACCATCTATCCAACATGAACATGTCTATGTGTACACCCATTTTGGTGTATATAACTATAACATGAAATAAAAGTGTTGACATGGGGAGTTTTGGTTGAGAATCCACACAAGCCAGTCCTACTACTATAATTGAAAATATTTTTCCTCTTGCATATAAATATATTGGACATAAATAAATGCCTTAGATTAAATGTTATATTTAAGGGCGTTGAAGTGAATCATGATACCATAGGAATATTTGAGTCATGTAGTGTTTGTGTAGTGGGAGTTTTGGTAGTAGAAGTTGGTTGTGAATCTATTGCTTTTAGCCATATGATCTTTAGGGTATTGATAATATCAACAATTTTGTTATGTTGGGCTCTAGGTTTTTTAGTGCTCTTGTATGAGACTTTCCATAATGACATGATTTTTGATATATGTTTATTTAAAAAGTATATTTTAGGTTGATATCGAAGATATATAGGGTTGTTGGAGATGGAGAAATCGGTTTCTTGTAAAAATTGTTGATGAGCACGTAGTGAGTGTGTTTGGTATAGGAGTTAATTGGAAAGTTATCACCTAGGTGATAACTCAAACTTTGAATCTTATTGAACATACTTGAATTCATGTTAATAAAAAAAGTCACCTTCCTGTAAGACTGTATGCAAAAGGTATGATTTCTAAAATAAAATGGGAGACACCTCTTAATGAGGTGTCATCCAAACATCATCTCAATATGGTAAGCGAGAGATAGATTAGAAGATATTGCCTTCATTTGTGGTTTCCTTAGCCATTTCCCAAGCTATATTTGTGGACCACTAATTGGAAAGGTGGATGTATAGAAGTGTGTGGATGTGGACTAGATAGTTTATACAAATAGCAAGAGGTATAATGTAATAAGTTAGACAGGGTAAAAAAAAATTGTTGCAAGGGTTAGGTCAACACAAGTTGTTGCCTGAGAAACACCTTAAAGGGAAATGACTACATTAAGATAAATTATCACCAAAGTGGCATCTCAAAAGGATAGAGAAGTAGATAAACTATCATTTATGTGATAACTTGACAACTCTTTAAGGTGTTGAAGATGATAAGGATACAATCTATCATTTAGGTGATACCTCAAAAGATCTTCACAATATTGAAGATGTCATGGAGAAAATTTATCACTTAGGAAATGATCAAGTGGATCTTAATGTTGTTGAAGTTTAAAAGTGTTTTTCTTTTACTTTACTTACCTATAATATATATAACAAATGATATTGTTAGGAAATGTATATTTTACACCTTGCATAATAATTGTAATTTTATTTTTAGGAAGGTGTGTTGTACATCTTAAAATTGACATAAAATATTGTTGTTATAACAAATACCTAGGGTGGACTGCCACACTTAGTTTAGATCAATATATCCTATTTAATGTTGTATGTAATGTTTAAATTACAATACCCAAAGATAAGCAAAAAGGAAAAAATGAATAGAATTTGAAAAGTTATTTTGAGGGATTATGATGAACAAGACAAATGGAGGCCACATGAGCAAGCCTTGGTATATGGAGAGAGTGTTGATGGATGTGAAAAGTCACATATGGATTGAATTGGAAGTTGAAACATGAATCTTGGGGAAGGTAAATTCATGCTTAGGTTTATACTTTGAGAAACATTGGAGAGGTGCAAGGTTTTGGGAAATAAAAGTAAGTTTCATGTTTTTCTCTTGCCTATATATAGATTGATTGGACTAGGGGTTTGAGTGTGTAATTCTTGTGATAAGGAAACTGTTATTGGAATTCCTCTAAAATAAAGTAGCAATAGGATCCTAGAAGGCACAATAATGGATGCGTGGTTACATGCTTTGGTAACTATTTTCCATATGCTTTTGGATTGATTGCGTGAATGAGAGAAATATATAGAGTGCATGAAGAATAGGTTTACTGAGAGTGCATTAATATCCCATGGTATGTATTAAGATTTGTGTTGAGGTCGTATTCTTTGGAGGTGTACACTATTTAATTTGACATGACAAAGGAACTATTAGAGTTTGCATTGAATTATATACATATTGTAATGTATTCTTTAGTTAGATGATATATAGAGTGGAATTATGTTTCTTGCTAGTTTTTTCCCAAAAGGGTTTCTCCAAGGTAAAGCAATTGTTCTTATGTGTGTTATATTATCACTATCTTTGTGTTGCTATTTTGTTGCATAGTTAGATTTGCTCTATTTAGAATTACTCTCCTCTTTGTGACTATCAATACTTTATATTTCCTACAATATGCATGAAGTTTTTTTTTTAATCATCATTTTTACCCTTAACAATGGGCCTAAAGGAAGTGCCTATTTTATGTCATTATTTATTCGTTCAATATATTTAATGAATTACTTGCTTGTCCATGGATTGAAAAAAATCAAATGGTGCCATCCATATTACTTAAATGTATCAAATATGTTCACAAATGTGAAGTTATGATAATTATTAGAGATCCATTCATGCCTTTTCTTCAAATTTGTTCATTTTCATATGGATAAATTTATAAAATCATTTAAGGAACTATCATAGGAGCATAGTGATTATTTACATGATTTATATGAAATTCATAAGGAAGAATAGTAGTGATAAAATGAAGAAAATGTTTAATAGCACATAAGACCACAAGAGCCTGCAAGGATACAAATAAATAGTTTATTGTAATGTCCCCTTTTTCGGCATGATCATGTTTGATGGTGGTTAGCCTATTACTCAGACTCTCGTAGGCTAACAGGTTGGGTTAGAGGGTCAATGGCCTTATTTGGTGGGTTTTGTCATTTTTGTCCTTGGATTTCAGTGATTGGCTCAGAGCAGGCCTTGGCAGTTCAGGGGTTGACAGCTTCTAACAACACAAAATTATATGGAGTTTTGAGAGAGTTATGATTATTTAAGTGATTTAAGTTAATTATTAACTTAACACTTTATTATAAAGTCAATTTGACTTTATGCTTTTTACATCACTTAAATATTTCATGAAAAGTGATTTAAAATTAAATCACTTAATCTTCAAAGTGGGTGCCCAAAATATTTAAGTCAAACTATTGAAAGTGACTTAAATATATTTTAAAAGATTTAAATGATGAAAAGTGGCGTCATCTTCTTGAAATGCGTGCCCCTTGAGGATATAAGCATTTTTGGAAAATCAAACTCTATTCTTGATCATTTGACTTTGCCAATTGGGTTTTCTTCCGTGCTACTCTCTGTGACCAGGGTTTGAGCAATTTCTTCCATTGGAGAATGAGATCTTCTTTAGTGTTGAGCATTTTTGAGACTGTGAGAGACCAGTCGAATAAGTGCATTTGTGAGAGCTTCATTCAGAGGTTCTATTGAGCTAAATCTGTGTTCTTATTGAGTTTCCTTATCAGTTCAGGAGGGTTTGAGCAATGGCATCCTTCCTTCATCTGGAAGACACTCTATTTCATGGCCGTACCTTTTGAGTTGAGGATTTTGGCTTATTGCTTGAAGTGTGTGGCTCTTTGTGCAAGGGCGTTTGGATTTTCTAGGAGAAATGCCTTTCCTTTTGAGGGTTTCTCTTCAACTTCTTTGGCGTCTGGCTTATATCTACCATCTACCTCAGTTTCTAGGCTGGACATTGCATTCTGTAGCTTCCTACATTGGATTTTGTTAGTTTTCACCATCTTGGCTGGCAAACTAGACTTATTTTCTTAAATAAATAATCTGGAAGCTTTCGGGTATGTGTATCATTTGTGATCTATTTGTTTCAGTTAAATAATACCTTCTGCACTTCCATTCTATAGAAAATAGCTCAGATTTACATTTTATAAGCATTTTATGTTGTACGCCCCTTCTCTTCTGTTTAGAAAATTTCTCTAAAAAACAAAAAAACACAAATAAGAGAAGAAAAATATAGGGGTTTGAGTTGTGAGCCAGTAGGGCTCATCGCATTTATATGCCTTCATGTTATAAAGAGGAAAAATCTATAAGGGCAAAAGAGCCACAATTTCAATGCAACACATAATTTATAAGCACGAGGGACTGAATATTTTCTTGCATATAGGGAATCCTTATGAGCATATATTACACATGTGTCAATAAAAGATGAATAAAATAAAGGTATTATGCATGATAGATGTAAATCTACTTCATAGATTCCAAGGGTGCTTAAACTACTTGGGTTCCAAATTAAACAAGTAATAAACAAGTTCAATATTTACAAGTGTATGTTTAAAAGAAAAATAAACATTGGTTATGGAAAGAAAATTAAAAATAGTACCTTTTTCATGTATACTTAGTTAAGATTCTTACTTTTCACAATGATTAGGAGTGTTTAATACATGCTTCATTAATTCAATATAAGGACATGTATATATTCATGATTGGGACGATGGTACTCTTCTTGGGGAATATTCATCCAAGATTATTAGTTGAGGCCATTTGGTGTGGTTCTATTTTTTAATTTCTCTACTTTAATGTATGTGTTGTGTTCACGTTCTTAGTTAGAATGTGGGTGATGCCAAGACACGTTTGGTGGTGCATGTTGAGACACATGAATATGAGCATGTGTGATGTGATTCATACCACTTATTTCTCATGTAAATTGTATGTGTTTTCCTTGTGAGTTTGGGATAATACAAAGTTGTGAATTGCTTGAAAGCCACTCTCATCATATTAAAAAACATAACTTGCTTTCTTTGTGTTTTGGCTTTATACTTTTTAATTGAACCACATTTGTTGTGTTCCTCCTCTATCACATCTTCTATTGTCTAATGTCATTATTAAACTTAAATGCTTTGTTGTGTTGTGCTTTTACTGATGATACATGTGTTTCCCCACCTATGTAGCATCCTTTACATGCTATTTATGTTGTATTATTGATGATGATTACTTAGATATCATAAATTCACATCTTATATAAGTCCATCTATGCTTATGTGCTTAGACCTTACATTACATACATGCATTCTCATATGATTACACCTTGTATGACACAATTATATATTTCTACATGATATATGCTTACATATTTCTATCCAACACTTCAAAGTATATTATCACTTGTGCATTACCATTGACATTAGATGCAACATTGGGGGAATTTTGCTGTCTCTTATTACATTTGTTTTCAATATTATATCTTATTGTCATTATCTTTCTTATTATGTGATGATATCTATGACACTTTTACATGCACCTATTGAGCTTACATTACATGATCACATTTTGCTATATTTTACTTGTTCTCCTCTAATCTAGTTCCTTACATCATTTGTATGGAACCAATTTTATAAGGGGACACATAATATCACTAAGATTCTCTCTTTTGATTATGGCTTCTCCTTTGTAGCCTTACATTATAGTTTCATGGTTATGATGGCTCCTTCATAGACCTACATTATTTTTTTGGTTACAAATTCTTTGCAATCTTATATTGACCCTTCATAGTTATGATGTTTCTTTCATACTCTACATCATTACTTGGGTTATGATATCTCCTTCATAATGCTACATTTTCTTTCATGGTTATGATGGTTCCTTCACAACCTACATCATTCTCTTGGTTATGATGATTGCTTTGCAACCCTACAATATTCTTTCACGACAATGGTGGGTCATTCACAAGTCTATATGACTCTCTTGGTTATGATGGCTCCTTTGTAGCTATGCAACTATTTTATTTTGGTTATGCTAGCTCATTCACACCATATATTGATTACAATTACTTATGGTTGCTTCTTTGCAACCCCACTTCACTCTATTTTGATCATGTTGGATCATTTACAGTCTTATATCATTTTTACTTTTCTTGATGGCTCATTCTTATTGCTATATCATTTTTTTGGTTGGTGGCTTCTCTATAACCTTGCATCTCTCTTTTCGCATTGTTAAGTAGTTGTTCATGCCCATTTCATATTTTTATTAGATGCTACTCTTGAACTTTTATACTTATAGGTATGAAGATAACGTTGTCATCACATCTTCCATATCCACATCCTTTACATATGTGTACATGCATTTTACTTTTATACTAATCATTTGTTTGGTTTGACATGCATGCTTCATAACATTTCACATGCAAGTCAAAGTAGGGAAAAATGTAAGGGTGAAAAGTACATACGTAACACTTTTCCCCATTTATTTTATGTTCACTTTGATTTTTGTCCTAAATAATAACTGAGAGCATAAATTTTGCATTTTTATGCAAGAGCTAGCATCCAACATGTACCTTATCTAATTTTGAGTCCTTATTCCCTACCAATCTAGAACCAACCTTCGTATTTGTTGTTTCTTATCTTGGTTCAAAATCATACCCGCAATCATGAACCTAGTTTAGAACGACACATGTGCTTTTGACCTCTAAAATTTTAAATTTGAATTTAAACATGGTCCCAAGCTGATTTTCCTCCAACTAGCCATTACCCATGAACTTAGACACAAAATATTTGAATTGTAATACTAGGGTGTTGTGAAAAACAATAAAGCCCTAATTCATTTTAATCATCTACCAACTATATCCAATATCCATAAAACACATTTACATATCACTAGAACACTATTTAAGCCACATTGCATTAGCTTCTAAGATCATAAGGACAAATATAAGCATTTGGATTTTTTCTCTACATGTCTTTAACTTTGTTAAAACTGTTGAGTCAATCCAATGACTTGACTAAAGGAAAAGGTGGGAAGCTAGTCGCCCTCCTCTCCTACACAATAAGTTTTCTTATAGGCACCACCATTTTTATATAGCATAAGAAAACAAGATTGTAAAGATTGAGAGTCCAAAGGTCAAGGTTGTAAACCAATTTTAAAATCACACAACAAGGTTCAAAACCACAAGTGTAGGTTTGAACCTAAATAGAGCACAATTAATTTCTTAGTCTATTGAAGCTTCACATTGATAACATATATTAGAATTAGATCACAACACACACATTGCAATAAAACAAACTTGATAACATATATTCAAATTAGATCACAACACACACATTATTCTTATCCAAATATATGGAATTATCATTCTAATTTGTGTTTTATTTAATTAATTAATTACTTAATTAATACAGTCAAATGTACGTTTAAAGTGCTTGGATGGACAATACATAATATTTTGGTCTCTCGTAATTGTTGTCTATAATTAATATAGTCAAATGTGTGTTTAAAGTGTTGGATGGACAACACATAATATTTTGGTCTCTTGTAATTGTTGACTATAATGTTTAAATTCAACCTCTAGTTTTTATGTGACATTCTAATTTTTTGTTTTTGTTTTTTTTTTTTAATTTGGATTTTTCTTTTCTATTTCATTCAACTTCTAATTTTTATGGGACATTCTAAATTTTGTTTATTTTAAACTTGGATTTTTGCTTTTTATTTCATTCAACTTGATCCAAACATATTATTGTTTCGTCATTACTTAAATATATGATTTGTAGGTCAATTTTCATTACTTATTTGTATAATATTTTAAAAATCAACTACTTAAATTAGAATAATCTGATTCTTACTACTTTATTCCATTTATTTACCTTAAAACAACTAGAAAAACAACCTTAAAACTCTAATAATACTTATTGACCTACAAATCATATATTTAAGTAATGATGAAACAATAATATGTTATGGATCGAGTTGAATGAAATAAAAAGCAAAAATCCAAGTTTAAAATAAAATAAAAAAACAAAATTTAGAATATCACATAAAAATTAGAAGTTGAATGAAATAGAAAAGAAAAATCCAAATTAAATACAAATCATATATTTAAGTAATGATGAAACAATAATATGTTTGGATCGAGTTGAATGAAATAAAAAGCAAAAATCCAAGTTTAAAATAAACAAAAACAAAAACAAAAAAATTAGAGTGTCCCATAAAAATTAGAAGTTGAATGAAATAGAAAAGAAAATTCCAAAAAAAAAAAAACAAAAGCAAAAAATTAGAATGTCACATAAAAATTAGAGGTTGAATTTAAACATTATAGTCAACAATTACAAGAGACTGAAATATTAAGTATTGTCCATCCAACACTTTAAACACACATTTGACTGGCTTAATTAAAGACACCAATTAAGAGAGACCAAAATATTATGTATTGTCCATCCAAACACTTTAAACATACATTTGACTGTATTAATTAAGTAATTAATTAAATAAATAAAACTCAAATTAGAATGATAATTCCATATATTTTTGGATAAGAAATATAGTTATGAGAATTCCAACTAGTAGTCAAAAATACAATTGAGGGGGAACACCTGTACGCCAAAAGGACTTAAAAAATGGCACACCCTTTATGGGACACGATAAAACAACGCTCTATTTAACCATCCTCCAATCAACTCTCCGTAACCTGTCCTCACGTTCAGTCCAAAACCCCTAACGAGAATCTCGGCTAATAATGTCGACGTGGCGGTATGATTGAGACAGAGGACCCCTTTGACCAAATCTCTGTTAATCACTGCAATTTAAAAAGCATTTCAATAGGCGTTTTGTTTTAAATAATAATTATGAGTACTGTTGTCATCATTATTATTATTCCTCGCTCTATGCTCAAAATTTTCAACGACGGCACAATTGGAACGTAGACAAATTAGCGCGCTGCCGTGTTGGAAGCGGCAAGAGGAGGTCGTAGGTTCGAACCCGGCCAAATGAAGAGCATCAGTTGATCATTCACCAGTGTCAAATGCACGTTCGGAACGACGAGATCGTGGCTTCTAGAAGCTTCCAGGATTTCTTTCTGTGTTGTGATTTCGTTGCAGACAAACAAATCTAGATCATTATTTTCCAAGAAATAAAACAAAAATTTCAAGGCGTGTAGTGCATCAGTAGTTTGGAAAAAAATAGCGAGGTCTGTGCATTTTTTGTTGCTTTTTTTTAAATGAAGGGAATACTGGACCCTAGAATGGGAGCCGGGTCTGGACGTAATTCAGAACATAGGGCGTTAATGGCGGTCTAGGGTTTGAGGATTTTAGGGTTTGAAGATCGGAATTTGTGGTCTTGTAAAAATGCTTTTGGATTAGGTTTTGAAAATAATGGAATGAAATACTTTCCTTAACTGTGTACGAGACGAAAATAGTAACGAGGCTTCAAAGTCAAAGCAGCCGTGTGAGATAAAATTGGACCGTGTAAAGAGTGTATAAAAGCAGCGAGCTCACGTTTGTAGCCTAAGAGCTTTGCTTCTGGGGGTGGACCGTCTATTATTTATTCTGAGTAGAAATTACCTTGTGCAGCTGCCAGCATATGGACATAGAATTAACTCTCAAGATATCATAGATGTCCTAACGCTATAGATGAGGGATGGGGTGCATATTTGCGAAGCAGCCGGTTCCGGCTGAAGCCTCTTCGACAGGGTATTATAATTCTGCAAGTTCTCCTCCTCCCAAGGAAAGTTTTTCTGCCTCATACTTGTCGTCTGGAAGAAAGACTAATGTTTCTGTTATAAAGATAGAGAAGAGTACTGCTGACGAGACCTCTAATGGAGTGGAAGAGGTGAAGGAGGTGATCAAGGTGAAGAGCAAGCACAATGGGAATAGCCATGGGAGTGCAGGTGGTGAGACGCATGGGGCTCGAGAGAGGAGGAGAGAGAAGCCAAATCCGAGGCTGAGCAATCCACCCAAGCATATTCATGGAGAACAGGTTGCGGCGGGATGGCCTGCCTGGCTGTCTGCAGTGGCGGGAGAAGCAATCAAAGGGTGGACTCCTCGCCGGGCTGATACATTTGAGAAGCTTGATAAGGTGAGTACAAGTTTTCTTGGCCAAGTGCAGTGTCCATACCCTCTTGTGGATGCTAGGGCAGAGTTTGCTGTCACACGTTCTTTGAAAAGTTTATTTTATTTGATTCACTGAATTCCTCTTATTTCAAGTATGTTTACGCATAGAATCCATGAAGAAGGGGTCTTTCTTTTTTGTTAAAACTTAAAATTCACCTGGGACTTGCACACGGCCTCTTTCATTGGGGTACGCCTTTAGTCTGTACCCAACTAGTTGGATGCAGTATCTTACCTGGAAGCAGTACTTTATGCAGTTTCAACAATTTATCATGTTCCCTGAATTTGAACCTAGGCTCCATTATAAAAGGGTCATCATCCGCTATCACTTGATCGCATTACATTTAACTTCTTCAAGAATGTTTCTTAATTTTATGTTCTGTGTGAAATTGCTTTTGGGAATTAGTATAAGATTTTATTTATTTCTGCTGATTTCTTGCGTGTTTTCTTTTGCTGTTTGAGACTCAAGTTTCAGTCATAAAAGAAGAAAATACAGAGTTCAGAATTCAATTCAGAATTCTAATTTCAATTTGAAAACTAGTAAAATACAGTTCGGAAGATTTTAAGGAAAAAAAAAAAAAAACTACGTGGCTAATATTTTCCAATGTTGTTAAGTTCAAATCTGTTTTATGTTTAGTATGTGTGAAAATTGTCAAAGAAAATTCTACATAAATTTAGGTAAATCATGTCGTTAAAATCAAATCTGGCAAATGTTTTTGGGAAATGTTGGAAAAAAAAAATGTAGCCACTATAGTTTTATAGATGTTGGGTGGATTTGAAGGGATTGTTGATGAAAGCCTCCTTGCACCTTTTTATTCTGTATTCTCTTTGCCAAAGTTTTTAAGGTTTTTTTTTTCCCAATATCCTTGGACCTTAATATTTAAGTTTTTTTATATTTGGCTGAATTGGAGTAGTAATGGGACAGGCGATTATCTCAAATGTCCAGTTTATCCTGTACAAGTCCTTGTTGTGATGATTGCTGCCATTTGAGGGTTAACTTCCATTTTCTTGAATCTTTACATCCTTGTCACCGACTCACCATCACCTGATGCATTGAGTGCCAAGTGGATGGGGACCATTCACTCTCATGGCTAATTTTAAATTTGTCTTGTGCAGAACTAAATTACCCAGCCATTTAAAATGGTCTATATTAACATTAAATTGAGAAAACTTGGACTGTTGACTGTAGGTCATTATAAATGTTGGCTAATTTGCATGATGACTGACCATCCCTGAACCCAAAAGAAATTAGCCTTCTTGGCATTGCCATATTGCTTTATACCATAGTCTCAGTGAATAAGGTTTGGTCAACCTTCTGATGTGTGGTTAACATAGTGACTGCGACATAAGCTTTTGTTTTGGGCTCTACTGCTCAGATTTGTTTTTTTTATGTGCAATATATTCAGTTCTCTGATTTCTTGCTCCTCACAAGCCTGCATGCCATGAAAATCATTAACATATAGATTAATCTCATTCTAGTGGTGGTGCAAATGCATTGGATCATGATGTCGGTAGTTGTTATATAAACGATCATAAGTTAAATCATTTAGAATGTTTTGATATTTTAATATGTTCAAATTGTCATTTTGGAGCCCAGGGGTACTAGGGCCCACTCTGGAGAACTAGTGCCACTTTCCAGTGGAAATCTTCTTCACAGTCACTATTATCTCACTATTTATTCACAATTGTAGAATTGGGGGAAATCAACTCAATATGAAGAACTGAATTCTGTGTGATGGGTCAATGCCAAGAGCTGACATATGAGCGAGGGGATGATCTATGCACTAAGCCATTAGCAAAGGAAAATAAAATGCAAAACTGCAATTAACTAAGAATATTTAGTTGACTGTACCTTTTCCATGATCTAAGCATCATACTCTTTTTTGACTTCAAAGGTGTTGTCGTCATCTGTGGTGCACATGTAGCGTCCAGGCCAGTAAAGCAGTTGAAAATAAATAATTCTGGCAAAGTAGGGTTGTTTTGTCCCCATCAGGAAATCAAAGAGTCTACTCAAGTTCATCACTTATTGCATCATTGGCACCCACATTTGCTCTCCTTTTCAGATTTTCTACTATAAGAAATTTTAGAAGGGAAGCATTTTCTGAAATTTTAGTTACACAATAATATTATAATTCACATAATGTTTAGGGAGATTGATTGCTTTTCCTTGATTTTTGGTCCCCACCAATTTTGTTCCAAGGAGTTAGCATTATTTTTCTTTTTCCTTGCAGTGTGTTCAAATATTGTTAAGTTCTTGAGAGATTAATCATTTAAATAGTTCATTTGCCCGAGGAATTTATTTGCCTTATCAATAAGATTTATTTTTGCACTTGATGACATAAAGTTACAATGTAGTAGTTACTAGTAAGTGTAATATGAAAATCCCACTTCCACGCTGTAATTTTTCCTTTTACGATTTCAAAATGTCTTGCTCCAGGATGCCAATTTTTTTTCATATCCAGATTCACATGAAGCCATGCACAAATAGGTAAAGGTAAAGATTGTTTTCTAGGTCATGGCCAAAACAGATGCCAATTTGGTGTAGGAAACCTCCCTTGTTGAAGTTGGTAAAGGGATGTTTGTCCAGTTATCTTATATATTTTTCAAATTTAATACTCATGGGTTTCAACCTCATGACCAAGGTTGCTGTTGTAGATTCCTTATCTCAGCTGCAGATAAATAAGATTAACTGAGAATCCCAAGTGTCATTGCAAAAGATTGTCATGGTGCGAGGATGGTATCACCATAATCTGAAATCTTATCATGCTGAAAGACAATCCAAACCCCTTTCATGCTGGAAGACTTGTTTATGGCTATATTTTGTTCAATGCCCGTTGATTTTATATTTTTATTAAATGTTGTATATTTAGAGAGTACATTTATAGCTGATTCATTAACAATCAGATGCAAGGAGACATTTTATGGCTATGGAGATGTAATCTTCTTGTTTGTAATTGCGAGCTAACAGAGTTACTAAAGCTTATTCTGCTGATCTGATCAGGTTCCATTGAATCAAGATTTAGTATTTGTATCGCGTTTGATAGAGGTTGCTATCAAATATGACTTGCAATTTATATATCAGCTTTCAAGTTTCTAACAATTATTTTTACTTGCAGATTGGACAAGGAACATATAGCAACGTTTATAAAGCTCGAGATATTGTATCTGGAAAAATTGTTGCCCTAAAGAAGGTTCGCTTTGACAATTTGGAACCTGAGAGTGTGAAATTTATGGCTAGGGAGATTTTGGTATTACGACGCCTTGATCATCCTAATGTAGTGAAGCTGGAGGGGTTGGTAACTTCAAGAATGTCTTGTAGTTTGTATCTTGTATTTGAGTACATGGAGCATGATCTTGCAGGTCTTGCAGCTTCTCCTGGAATCAATTTTACTGAACCACAGGTCAGTGAGTGGTCTCTCTTTCTCTCTGGTTCTTGTACTTGTGAACTATGTGATATGCCCATGTCCTGTTTTTCGTAGAAAAGACTGTGAAAGGAGAATGTTTCTTTTCAAGACTGTCAGATACCTCTCAAATGTGCTGGAGACTGGAATAGTAGAAGTTCAAATATAAGTTTTACATCACAAGTAAATTTTCTGAAGTCAATAAGATTCTTAAATCTTATTCCATGCCTCAGCAGTAAAGTTAGAGGAAGCAAGAACATAGAATAGATTTTCAATTTTTCCTTTATTCTAATATTCTCACTGCTTCTGACAGGGTAGAGAGTAGTAGTCTTGTTTATTGATCACTAAGCCTATGATTATTTCAAAGCTTAAGGAAAGGAAATAAACTAAATCTTTATTTGTAAACTGGAGTCTATGACTAGATATAGACACACAAGGCAATCAGCATTTTTTCTGATATGCCTTGGAAAATTTACAGTGTAGGGTTTTGGACAAACTAGGTTAACTCCATGTGTTTACCCCCGTGTATGAAATAGTGTACATTTCATGCAAATTTTCTGGATTGATCATTAGATTGTTTAAGAGTTTGAAATCTTTAAGACTACAATGTACAGTTACCTTGGCAACAAACTCTTGTGTTATTTAACATCATCAGTTGAGTAACTAAGTTTTTAATAACAAACTCTTGTGTTATTTTTCAGTTGTATTCTTGGGCATTTATTTTGAATGAGCATATTTTCTGAATTATTTGCCTTCTCCTTTAGTATTTCAGAACATTCAACCATGGTTTGTGCCAAGATATAGAACAAATGTCTCTCAAACACTTTGGCATAATTATGCTAATGTTGGGCTGAAATCAAGGTGCAACTGTGGTTGCAATGTGCAGTAATTGTCATTTCTTCCCTTATTCTCTCATATGCTAGTCTTGAAGCCTTCCTGCTCATAAGGGAAATAGTTTTCTTACTCCTTAACCCCCTTTTTAAATGCAGTTATTTTCTAGTCTATTGAACACCAAATAGTTGAGTAACTAAGTTTTTAATAACAAGGACAGAGAAAGAAAGGTGGCTGCTTCATCCTTTTCTCAAGAGGGTAAGGTCCAGTCAACTATTCGAGATAAGACTGTTAAATAAAACTCCAATTCTATTTCCACACTTGATAACACGTCAGTCTTCTTGAACTATTAGACTTAGGTTTTTTCATGTGGAAGAAGTTGAATATTTTCTTGATTGAAGATTAGGATTGTGGCTCACTACCATGCAGTCTAAAAGCCTGTATTTTTTTTTCTGATTCTTTACTTTTTTCTTATAATTGAAATTCTGAATAGAACTAAGGATTAGCACATTGGAATTGTTTAAGAGTTAAGTATGCTTTTGTAGTTATCATACTAAAATGTATGCTATGCTTCTTGTGTACTCTAGAACTTCTCAGTACAGGGTGAGCTAGCTTAAATCTGTCCGTTATTTCTTAAATCTCTAGGATCTAACCAGTGGAATCTAACGAGATTAATGATGTAAGTCTTGTTGTAGGTCAATTAGCAAGGCATCGCTTATCACTGAGCTTGGTGATGAGTTTCAAATATAAGTGTTTACAAGTATGGAATTTTACATGGGTGTCTCATATACCTAGTAGGTATGTTGGTTAGGATGGGAACTAAAAATTACCTTTAGCCTATTTATGATAATCAAGAAGTTTACCCTACCATAAAACTGTGATTGCATATTAGCAAGAAATGGATTTGATTCTGAGAGAAAAAAATGATGGGCACTGTGTCTGCAACTTTGTGTGAATTGTTAATGCTTCAGCTCTATTGATTTTGTTGAATGCCTTCAGCCAAAGTTGAAGGTTTCAAAGTTCATATAGACATTGCAAGTGGTAAATCAGCCCCTCATCTCTACTTCTAGTGTGCACTTGGCAGACATACTAACTAGATTAATGTGTTTTTCAGCTCTAAGTGGGTGTGGAATAAATAAAAATGAAATGGTAGTTACATAATCACAAGATTTTGCAACTAGTCATTTATTTCTGCACATGATGACAATGGCTACTGGTTAAAATGTGGAGCATAACAACTATGATTACTTTATACAACAGAAAATTAATTTTCCTAAGACTAAAAATTGTCTAGCAGATTTCAAGGATTGGAATTTAAATAAGTGTATAAGAGGAGAGCTCAGAGAATAGATGTTTGGCCGAATATACAGCAATTCGGGGCTATTTTCTGTTTCTGTAATGTATTGATGCTTGCAATTGCTTGTTGCTGGACTGCTGGTGCTTACTGGCTCTGAAATTAGTTTAGTGTAGCAACTGCAAATACTTATTTAAAACAAACTGAATTTTCAATTTGTTAAATGGGCAAGCAAATTTCAAGCAGACTTAAAAATAGTGTATAATATCTTAGATGGAAAAGTAGATGATAGCTGTATATCAGACAGTCTGACCATTTGCACATTCTGTAATGAAGGATGGCAGTTATCTTGTAGTCACTTCCAAATAAAGAGATTATCCAACTTATGTAAAGGTCCACTATTTAAATGATGAGGATCTATTAGAGATCATCATTCAAAACAGAAGAGAAGGTTAAATTATACACTTCAATTTACAGTGGATAGCACTATTTTTTCGAAGAGTAATTATTGACCTTGCATGCTTTAGGTTCAGTCAATTGTCTATGGTAGAGTTCACAAATTCCTTATTGGAAACCATATTTATATTAAGGAACAGCATTCAAATGATGATGATTTATTAGAGATCGTTACTTATACATAATATTAGGTTAAATATGATGCTTCAGTTTACAGTGGATAGCAATAGATTTTTAAAAGTAATTGTGTACTTGATATGCTTTAAGGTAAATCAATTGTTCATAGCAGAATTCATAAAATTGCTGGTTGCAGACTATGTTTATTGAGTCATCAAAAATTTAGTTGGTTGGTTTATCTTAAGGCATATGATTAGAAATATTCAATGATGACCTTTTAAAGGCCTATCATTTGTTGCATTTGCTACTGCTACTGCAATCATTATCTATTCCCAACCAAAACTAGGAAACCTTGGGAGTTACTAAGTTGTGTTGGATGCTGAGAAGGGGTTTCTCCAATACATCTCAAGAATGTTAGTTGACATGATATATTTATTGATACACTGATTGACAGAGAACCATTTGATGATGGATATGGGTTTCACGATGAGAAGGAATATGCCAAATATACAAGAAATTAGGCATTTGTGTTTCCCATGTTTTAATTCAGAGCCATGTTTCATTGTGAGCAAAGCCTTGTATCTATTTCTCCCAATTAATGATAGTTCAAATAGTATCAAATCTTTGGTTCCGGCATTGAATAACAATTGTTGCCATATTAAAATATTTTTATTTGAAGTAAGGGTATTTTGTATTCTCAATTGATGGTCTAATTGTTATAGATATTTTAGTGTGACACTTTTGCAATTTGGAGTCCAACAGAATGAGTTGAGCTGCTGGCTTAACTGATGCTTTCAAGACAAAAGGAGAACCTTGTGTGGATTGTATCTTTATATGTATCAGGTGGCCATATCTTTTGTAAAACTCAATACTCTATTACTGCCTCAATGCTACAAGCAACTAGGGAGACATGGATGGGTTGTGAACTAAACTAAGCTTGTCCAAACTTCTTAACATTGTCTCTAGTCTCAACTTGAGTAGTTTGTTCTGTGACTTCTCAAGCATACCCAAGTTGTTACTGACGATCCTTTTCATATTTTCACCTGAAAAAATAGGTACGTTGCCCTTTTTTGGATACAATAAAATTGGCGAGTGTCTTAAATTTGGTTTCCACAAATTAAACGATTTAGAGTTTACCAAGAAAAAGGGTACACTACTAGAATGTTACCTCATGACCAAGGATGACTATTTCATTTTCAAGTGCTATCTGGTCTTCCTTCCCCATATGCTTGCATAATGCCTTTTCTTTTTTGAATATTATCTTTGATTAGGTGACATACTACAAGCGACACTAGGTGCTGGATAGATTCATTTGCCATGACTGCATTTGTTTTTCTCAACCATGCATATTACATCATTCCACAAAAGGAGGAGTGTCACGGGGGCATTAGAATTGAGAGATCCTCTCCCCATGAAGGTGAAAAGAGTTAAGCATCTTTGCTTTTGTACCAACTTGTAAATAAACAAATCTTTATTCAAAACCTCTTTTTAGCCAGAATATGGTAATGGGGCACCTCTTAAAAAGTCAACCTCTATTAGGTACAGAGGAGAAAAAATATTCTGAAAAGCTTACTTACGACTTTTATAGAGGAAGAAAATGTATTAACACAAACATTTTGGCTTATTTCTCTCCGATGGTCCCTGATTACTCATTTAACATCTGTAGTGCTGTACCTATTCCAAGGACCTACATAAAGTCTTCCATATCCTACATGGATTCACTACTTAAAGGTAAGGGTTTAGCTGTTTTGCCTTTCCAAATGCATATTAAAATATTTCATCTTGGTGGGATGTTTAAATAACAGCTATTGGACTTATCTTCTTCAATCTTGTTGCAATTGTTAAACTATGGTGAAGTAAACAAATTCATGCTTTCTACCTAAAAGCAGTTGTAGTCTTCTGTAGACTTTGTCATCCATGCAACCATTGATTGTCATGGTCTTGTGTTATCCTCTTGTAATTTATTCTAGAGGAAATATGAAACTTGCTTTATATCTTGTTGTGGAGGTGTTTAGTTGCATGACAATAAAGGGACTTCCTATTAGTCCATCTCTAATCTCTTCAAACAGGCTCCAAAGTATCCATTTGTATTTCAAAAAGGCACTTGGGGAATAGTCCTGCTGAGCTATTGGTTTTAGTCGTCAGTATGCTCTGGCACACATGCAACTGTTGGTCCACATGGTCTTGAGTTACCTGCTTATTTGTCATTCTAGAAGGAGTATAAAACTTGTGTCTGATCTTGTTGCAGAGATGTTTGGTTGTGCGACAATATAGAGACTTGCTATTGATCCATCTCTTATCTATCTGAACAGGCACAGGAGTGTCCATTTGCATTTCAAAAAGGCACTCGAGAAATAGCCCTGCAGAGCTATTGGTAGAGAGGTGTATCTGCTCTTACCAACCTCTGTAGGTGCTTCAATGTTTTTCATTTTTTCTGAACAGTTTGTTCTTTACCCCATACATCTTCCCCAAATAACTCATGTTGTGATCAGCATTTTGCTGCTAAGTTTGTGAGGTTTATCCAACTGTTTTCTAGGTGAGGGTAATGTCCAACTGTGCATGGCAGCTGGGTTCTACATGTCATGTGGGTATCAAATTCCTAGAGTAAATGGGTGGAAATGAGTTGCCATCCATAGTCATTCTTTTTGAGAATGTTGAACCGTCAATCTTGAACACTTCCCACCAAACTTACTATAAATGTGGGAGTGCCATTGAGTACCTGCTACATGTGAGACTTATGTACAATCCTGTGCTGGACTGGGGCTTGCCACAAGGCATTATTGAGTGTTTAAAAGCATCCCTTTTTTGGGTAACCGTACTTGCTCTCTAATGTTGGTAATGCTGGGACTTTTTGAACAACAATTCTAATTTGTTGAAACCTGCCTTACAAAAAAAGTGTATGCCAAGGAAAGTGTATCACCTGCTATAAATATCTCTTCAATAAGTGTTGGCTTCTCAACCAGAGGAGCATGTATTCCAAGTTACAAATTATATCCAGTCTCTATTGCCACCTTGTTTTCCTGCATAGGAATTGTTCAAAGTTCAAACAACAATTCTAAATTGTTGAATCCTGTTCTTGAAGAGAAATTCGTGACAAGTAACATGTGTCATTTATTATGAATATCTTGTCAAAAAGCGTTTGTTTCATTACCAGAAAAATGCGTCAAGAACTTAACAAATAAATTCTGCGATTTCTTCAAACTTGTTTAATACCACTCTCCATCTGTCACTTGGGAACACTGTAACCGGATATTCATTTTGAGTTGGGCTAGTAATTTTCTAAGATGGTAAACAGTAATGTATTGTTTTGTTGGCAGTAATAAATGGCTCATGTCTTCATTTCACTAATTACTGCCCCAGAGGCTTTACTATCTGAATGCTGCATTGTTTCTTTCAAGTTGCTGTCATGGCCATATTCTTGATTCAGTTTGGTAACTTTCATATCTGGAACCTTGACATTAATGACAATTTTAATGTTTGATTCAATTGCAGGTGAAATGCTATGTAAGTCAGCTGCTTTCAGGACTTGAACATTGTCACAACCGAGGTGTCTTGCATCGGGATATTAAAGGCTCAAATTTGCTTCTTGATAATGGAGGTGTCTTAAAAATTGCTGATTTTGGACTTGCGGCATTTTTCAATCCTGATCACAAGCAGCCTATGACTAGCCGAGTAGTTACACTTTGGTATCGTCCTCCAGAACTTTTGTTAGGGGCTACAGATTATGGTGTAGGTGTTGATCTCTGGAGTGCAGGTTGCATCCTTGCTGAGCTGCTTGCAGGCAAGCCAATAATGCCTGGGCGTACTGAGGTAATTTTAGAATATAACTCATGGTTCTGTTTCTGTAGTTGATATTCTCGATTACAGCATGCATAGATAGTTCTCTATGTTGAATATTCTGAAAACTCACCGATCTTAGCTTATACATTTACTTCTACATGCCATCTTGTGTGGAGATAAGTAAGATTTTATTTTTATTTTTTCTGTCTCGTGTTCAGAGTGTGACAGTCACTGATGATGATTAAACATTATCCAACCCTATAAACTCTCAATTTGTTGAACAGAAGGGACAACAATAACAAGTGTTCTGATCCATGACATCCTGAGAGTAGGATTTTGATTTTAACTGTTTATGAGCTGTATACCTGTTCGTGTCTAATGTGCCAACTTCAGTTGTATTTTTGATTTGCTGATTTCATTGAGTTTGAATTAGTTGCATATGCTTTGCAATCTGCAACTTTTGTATGTCCAAGCCTATATTTCTCTGAGTTTCTGGGACAGCAAAAAGTTCCTCAAGATTCTGGGAATGACGCCCCAGATGGTCATAACACAAAAAACAACTTCAATCTCTAGTTTCAGCTCATGATGATCTTTACATCAATTGAATTTTCAGCTAAAGAAATGCAAGATTCTAGGATTTACTTAGCGGCTTCTGTGGACAGAGTCACTTTCAATCGTTTTGCAATTTTCATGGTTTCCACTTGCCAGGTACTTTCCCTCTCCTGATCAGATGTGTGTATCTGCGTATTGGATACCAGATACAGACACAATATTCCTGAATGTAATACTGATATTATATCCAAACATATACATATATGAGCCTATATTTGGGCTGTATCTGATATGTCTGGATATGGTGCCACATTATCTTGTGCTATATTTAGTTAATTGTTTCGGAAAAAACATTCAAATATTGCAAAAAAAGTAAAATATATAAAATAAATTGTTCACATATATATTTAATTCACTAAATACATAAATATAATAAGCAAAATCAATATTATAAATTAAAAATATCAATATATATATGTTTTGTATTGTGATGTTCTATGCTATGTTCCACTTTTTTCTGTGATTGGGATGGCAGGGAACAATAGTGTGTGTGTGTATATATATATATATATATATATATATTACACTATGTTTCTCAAAGATTTCTTTAGATTAAGTAGTTGGGGGATTCTATTGGGGCTCCAACCCATGGAATGTAACATTCAAGTTACAGCATACACTTAAAAAACGTAAATTTTACAGATATGCAAAATAAAGCAAAAAGTACGGGGAATTCAACCAAAACAAAGGCAAAAGGCCAAACCAGTCAACTCCATTAACCTCAAATACCCTACTTGCCAACACCGAAGAGCGCTAGACCTCGTTATATATATATATATATAAGTTACAGCATACACTTAAAAAACATAAATTACAGATATGCAAAATAAAGCCAAAATGTCAGGGAATTCAACCAAAACAAAGCCAAAAAAGCCAAACCAGCCAACTCCATTAACCTCAAATACCCTACTTGCCAACACCAAACAGCGCTAGACCTTGTTATATATATATAGATACATGATATTTCTCAAATATTTTTTTAGTTTAAGTAGTTGGGGGATTCTATTGGGGCTCCAACCAATGGAATGTAACATTCAAGTTACACTTAAAAAATATAAATTACAGATATGCAAAATAAAGCCAAAAAGTACAAGGAATTCAACCAAAACAAAGCCAAAAAGGCCAAACTAACCAACTCCATTAACCTCAAATACCCTACTTGCCAACACCAAACAGTGCTAGACCTCATCACCCCACTTTCAACCTCAACTGCATTCAGGAATTGAATAAACCCAGCCATGACAACGTCCAAGGATGGGAAACATACCCCTTGTAGCACCTCTGCCCTTCTGTTCACTTTGTGAACCTTATCTCCACATAAAACAAGTATAGTATGATCTCTAGTGACCTCAAGGTGACCCTTGTTTGGGTCACCACCTACACATGCATAGTACACATATAATTTAAACTTATTTTGTCAAAG